>CP149047.1:18460476-19090223 GCA_038024825.1 Polylopha cassiicola | reverse complement strand
GCTGAACTACGTAGCAACTGACGTTTAATTCTATAATACTATGAATTAAAAAAGTAAGTACACAATTATGTATGAAGTTAAAATTATTATATTTAAATATAAATTGGTTGATCCGCCATTTTGTGTCAAATATAGATAAATGTATCGACAGCCACTTAATCAAGCACTATGTAATCGGTTCAAATCGGTTGCACACACATGTAAAACTTGTGTACGGACCTGTCGTTTATAATAATGTTTTTGCTAGTGTGAATAAATTCCGCCTAGTGTTGACAGTTTCTATTAGTGTGCGTGTGTAACGATGAGAATTATTTTTACATCAGTGTGCAGTTTTTTGTATGTGTTCCTACCTCGTCCCCCGCTAAAAGTGGCTAAAAAATTTGTATGACAAATAGTGTCAAAGGCCTCTCCAGTTGTTTATGCTCTAAGGGTTTTTATTAACTTGGATTGTAAAAAAATGTACCAAATGAAGTAGCTGATAAGGACAAGCACTGCGTATTTCAGAATACAATGTTTCAGTTTTGCTTTCGTTACATTATATTGAGATAAAACAATTTCCACTGAAAAATAATCATTGTGACATTAAAAAATATAGGAACTCGATTTACCGGTTATTGTACTAATACGTGGACTCTAGCTATAAACAATTAAACAGGTGTCTATGTAAAGTGTCACGTCACTGTCAAATGTCATCTCGTCACCCCGTCTGTATCAAATAGTATGAATAGTATCAATCTAAACGAAACTAAAGTGGAACATAACATAGTGTAGTAGATATTTATTGAACACAATATTATTATAGATCTTTCCTAACATGGATATAACACCGCTTTTCAAAGCATGCATAAAAACTTTAAAAGCTAGAAATAAAGCATTCGGAATTCAAAGTCCCGTGAGCGAAGATAAACAGCGAATACTTCGACCGAAGTCGAAACATGGTTTTATGCACACTGCGAAGGATATTTCCTCGCAAATTACCCGATTACGGGACTTTCTGCTGGAGCATAGAGAGAAATATTTAAGTTGCTTTAACAATGCACCGGGTCAGGATGAGATGTCGGAAGCTGAACGAGACCAAATCGATACTGGAGCACAGAGGATTATCAACACCTGTTCGCACTTATTAAAAGAATTCAGAAACGACAACCGCAAGTTAGCTGTGTCGGCACAGACTAGGGAGTACATGGATTCAGTTATAGACCTCACAGATGCATACTTGAAGGCAGTATGTAAAATTCACAGTGAATTAAAGGCTTTAAGAGTAAAACGAGCTCTTGATATACGCAAGCTATCGCGGCTAGAGCAGCCCCTTAAATCCAACATTCCTATTACTTTTGAATCTGAAAAGATAAAAGAAGATGTTGATGAAGATGTTAATAAAATGTTAGATTTAAATGTAGAAGAACCTGATAATATTAAAACAAATTTAGACTTGACTGATAATGAAGTGGCGGTGATGTCTGACGAGGGAGAGTTGGATGTGGCGGAGCTGCAGATGCTGGAGTCGGAGAATGTGCAGCTGCTCAATGAGTTGAACAGCATGACCGAGGAAGTGCGGCAGATTGAGAGTAAAGTACTACACATTGCAGAGTTGCAAGAGATATTTACAGAAAAGGTGGGTACAGAAAACCTTTCACTTGTCTATATAACAAGACCAATGAAAGATGAATTTACTAAAAATAAATATATTTTTTAGCAACTGAACTAAATTTATTTTAATTTTCCAGATTCTACAGCAAGAGCAAGATATAGACAGAATATCTAATACTGTTGTAGGAGCAACAGAAAATGTGAAAGATGCCAATGAACAGATAAAACAGGCTATACAGAGGAATGCTGGGCTCCGGGTTTACATCCTTTTCTTCTTACTTGTTATGTCATTTACATTATTGTTCTTAGATTGGTATAATGATTAAACTTTTTTATCTAATTTTGGTATTTTTATTATAATCTTCTGATCAAACCTGACATTCAATTTATATTCATTTATTTAATTATAGCTTCTGCCCGCAACTTCGTCCGCGTGGAACTACTCCTTTTATGCAGTCGGATAAAAAGTAGCCTATGTTCTTTCTCAGGCTCCAGACATTCTTTGTACAAAATTTCATTTAAATCGGTCCAGTGGTTTTAGTGTGAAAGCGTAACAGACAGACAGACAGAGTTACTTTCGCATTTATTTATAATATTAGTAGGGATTCAGTAGTAACTTATAATACAATTCAATAGTGCCCTCCCCTTACGCTAGTTTTATTTATATCTAAGCCCTTAACTTAAAAAAAAACCGCTGATGTAACATTACTGCAAATTTGCGCTAGTACGCGCTGTATAGCGTTTTATCGCGAGTTCATCATTTTTTAAATTAGGAATTTATAAATATACAAAGTGTGTCGTCAACCTATATTTTTTTGTAAAAGGCAAAGGGATATTTACTTTTTGTAAGCAACATAATTCCAATCGCAGTAAAATAATTTAAAACATTTTTAGTGCCTGTTCTATTTGTACCAAAACGTGCTCGTATTTTGACATATGTTTTTACGATTGTTTACAAATGTCAAAAAACTAACCGAACCGAAACCTTTAACCATAGCCTTTAACACAACCTGTTGAATAGGTATATTATTAATATTATTTTTTTCAGTTAGTTGGCTTTTGCGGTTGTGTTTTACTCTTGCATCCTAAAATTTCTTTAACAAGAATGTAAAAAAAAAAATGTTAAAACCATTTTGAAAGAAAAACTCTTCTACCACCGGTATCGAAGTGTGAGTAAGTGCGTAAACAATATTTTAGAGGAAACTGCATCTGCGCGGAGACTTGTATTTATTTATTTAGGATGCAGTATTGATTGTTTGATTGCAAGGGTTAATGACTTCAATATATGTCGAAAATCCGGGGAATATTTCAGTGCTACTTCTCGAACTTGTTGCGTTCAAGGAGTCAAAAGCAAATAAGAGAACAAAGCATGATGTCGCTCTCTAAGATCGGGGCGGTGGCGCTCAAAGAATTGGGATACGCATTTAATGCCAGTAAGTGTTAAAACAAGTTAATGTAAATGCTATATTTTGACCTTTGTCTTAGTTAATAATTGCCAAATAAGTTTCTTTATGAGCCTTAAAATAAGTTTTTTTAAATCATTCAAGATGGTGAACTGAGGAAAATTAATGAAAATGGTGAGCCGGGAGAAGAGCCTTTCCAATTTGAAATAAGCAGCTTGCATCAAGAGTGCCAGGTGCACTATGAAGAGGTTGGCATGGCCATTACCAACTACATCTATTACTTGCTGGAGACACAGGAGGGCATGCTCCGTCTGCAAGTACCTGAAGCCACGGTACCAGCGACTGGAACCTTCATCTATGCAACCAAGGAGTACGATAAGAAGAATACTTTGATGATACTCATTCATGGCTCCGGGGCTGTTCGTGCGGGGCAGTGGGCTAGATCGTATGTTAACAATCAACTAAATATTATGTATTGCAATTACTGTAATTGTACTTAACATGTTTTTTCTATATCTCTCTAAAATTACTTATTGTTGTGTCTGACTAAAATATATCTCTGCCTTTCAGCCTCATAATAAATGACAACTTAGATATGGGTTCTCAAATCCCGTATATAAAGCGGGCAGTTTCAAAGGGCTATGGAGTTGTGACCTTGAACACTAATGACAATTATCGTATTTGTGGAAATAAAATCCCTCAAAGTGGAACTCCTGATGAGCATGCACAGTATGTCTGGGACAGATACATATCAGGCACCAAAGCATCGTCAATTCTAATAGTGGCTCACAGTTACGGAGGTGTGGTGGCAATGAACCTGGCTTACAGAAATAAGAATGATTTTAAAAAAAAAGTAAAGGCTATGGCTTTTACTGATTCAGTCCATGGGTTCTCGGCCAAGAGTATTCCAGATTATGTGAAGAAGGTATTTGTTATGATTATGTGAAATATATATTTTTTTTATTACATTATCTAATATTGATTCTGCATTAACAGGTGACCAAGAACTGGATATCATCAACAAAACCTCTTGATGATCCAGTGAGCACTGCAGAAAATGAAATAGCAATGGTTTCAGCAGGTAAATACAAACATGGTAGTACATTAAGTACTGGCTTTGAAATATAAATCTAATAGGTATTTGTCCTCATAATAATTATTTATTTTTTCCAGGCCACCCTAAACATGAGATGACATCATATTCTTGCATGGATTCTGTGTTCAAATTTTTTGAAGAGAAACTGGCCATAAACTAAATGTTATTGTTTTTTTAACAAAATAGGATAAGGAATATCAATGATGAAATCATACTACTGTGTAACAGAATGAAATATTACATATATTGTGTCTATTAAATGCAGTTAAATGTTGACTATTTTTTTCCTTTTGAGAAATTCTTCATCCAATACTTGACATCTTGTTTGTTGGCTCGCACACCAAGTACAGCTGATTTTGAGTTGACATCCTTCATTACAAACGGAGAGAAGCCAGCAGTGTAATCCGGGTCTAGAGCATTAGTCTTATTCCTTGCCATTTTTGTTGCAAATCTCTTGTGTATATGCTGGTCTTCTGTAAGAATTGGGTACTGGAAGTGCTGTCCTCCTCTCGGAGTCGGCAAACTGAATTTCTTCCCTCTTGCTGTTAAAGGCTTTCTACCATTTATATGAATGTGCTGATTGCCGTCGTCATCAATACTCACTGCAACTTTCCTTAAAGTAGCATGGCCACATTTAGGACAAAACAATTTAGTCATTACACTTGTTGTCTTGAAACAGGTTGTGCATCGAAAAATAAATGTACGTAGTTGTTTAATTATCCGTCCATCTATAGCTGTGACATTTAGGCCAATCTGTTTGAGGACATTCTGCATAGCAAAGTCAGAAGTTATTGCAGCAACATCCACTGCTTTGTCTTCAAACTCCCCCATATCCATTTCCTTCTTTTTCTCGGCCAGGTTTCCTGGTGTTATCCAATCTCCACCATCACTATCATCATCATCATCATCATCAGACTCCTCTTCACTACCGGTATATTCTTCATCAGAGACTTTAGCGATGAGATCATCCACTTCTTTTCCATCTCTTAAATCCATGTTTTTTATTTGTTCAGCAATATCATTAGCCAGCTCTTGTTCTTTGGCTTGATCACCAAACATGTTTTGTACATCAAAATGTACAACATTGACTGATGATAGATTACCTCCTTCCCATGGATTGCTCGTTTTAGGTTCTTCGGTGATTTTTTGTGGTTCTTCTGTAGCTTTTTGTGGATTTTCGCCATCATTCTTTTTTTCACTTGTGTCTGGATTAGAGGTGGCACTTGGAAGACCAGTAACTTTTATAGTTCTTTGCATTGTAGGTTCGGTTTTTAGATGTTCTACGCCCACCTTCTCCTTCTCCATCTGATAAGCGAGGGCCATAACCTTTATATCCGTGGCGGAAAGGCTTGTATAGTCACCAGTCTTCTTAGAAAAGTCTGTGATAAATTTAATATTTTCTGTGAATACATCTTTAACTTTCAAGTCGTAAGGAAGCACGACGAGTTTTCTCCGTTGTCTGTCGTTCGTAATTTCGTCGATTACTTCCTGAACTGTATAGATATTTTCAGCCAGATCTTGGAGGTTAGCAGCCTTGATGAAAGCTGTGGTATCCACAACGAGATGTTGAATTTTCTTCGACATGATTAGTTTAGCCTTTCAATGTAATATTAAATTGAAAACATTTATTGAAAGATATTAATATCTTCAAAATAAAAACACATGTGATTCCGGATCAATGAAGTATAAGCTTTTGACATCTCTTTTTTTTAAAATAGAGTACTCACTTCTTTTATTAAACCGATACTAAATTTGTGAAAGTAGTACACATTAATATTATTTAAATATAATTTGATGTATATTTTAAATATTTTTTTGCTATTTGGTTATCATGAAAAACATAGAATTCATAGGAACGGTGAATATTTCGCTTTTATCGATCTTTACGAACAGGCTATAAAAGAATCGTAATATTCCTTCTTTATCTGTATCAATGAAAAAAATTATCTGTGGTTGAGATGAGAACCGACTAGGTAGTTTTTATCTTTAGGTTTTTGTAAACAATTCTTAACATTTCCTAAATATTTGTGTTATGTTAACACATTTGGCTATAACACTACTATAGTTAGTTATAATGAGTAATAAGAAGGGTAAACGTAATCACGGGAATAAGCATTTTCCTATAGCCGAGTCAGTGAGCATAGCTTTGAAGATCCAGTTGGATAAATTTTTAAGTGATGAAAATGAGACTGAACTCAAATTTCCAACATTTTTATCGGCGCAGGAGCGCGGGTTTATACACGAGACGGTGGCCAAGTTAGGTTTAAGCTCTAAATCTCGCGGAAAAGGTAGGATATTTTTTTTTTAAACAATAGGTTATTTGTAAATTTTAGTACATAATTAAATCTTAATGTTTAACTTATTTCTTTAAATTAGCTTTCTGTTTTAATCTTATGACTTAGAATCAGTCTAATTTCCTCACTCCCCCTAATTAATTATTTCTATATTTGCGTTACCATGTTAAGAAATTGTGCAATTGCAGGTGTAAACCGGTTTATAACTATTTATAAGCGGGTGGGCTCGACGATCATCCAGAATGATGCCAAACTTATCTTGGACTCAAACATGCGGTGCAGTATTACGGAATTGTTTAATGCATTTCCAATTACCAGCAAGGAGAAAGAAGACCTCAGTAGTTGTCCGGAGAAGGAACGGAGTCCCCAATTGACTCACAAGGCTGTGGGACAGCTCAATAATGGAGTAGCTCAGGTTATAATAAATTTATATAATTAACTCATTGTTTATATAAACCAAACTATCTAAACAAAACTATTGTTACTAGACAATGGATAAACTTTCATAATTATAACACATCGGAAAATATCTTGAATCTGAAAATTCATTTATATTATGAATTTGTTATTGATAATAACTACATATTCCCTTTATTTTTTTTATAGATTCCAAGTTCAACCTATAATCCAGATCTCATAAAGTTTAGAGAGAAGTTACCAGTCTACGAGCAGAGGCAGGAGTTGTTAAACGCCATCACACATAACCAGGTGAGAACACTATCACTACATAGTAACAAAACAAAGTCTAAACTTTTGGTACACACAAAGCAATGGCGTGCTTTCCATATATGCACAATGGTTTAAATGTATGCAGTAACCTAACCTACCCTGACGTAGTACATGCGCATTTTAGAAAATTAGGAGCAGGAAGAAAATGTAAACAGAAATCGACTTTTGGATTGGATTGGATGAGATTTAAAAAAAGAATACAATTTTTACTATGATGTTGGCTAAGCACATATTATTATGTGTGTTACAGGTGATTATAGTGGCTGGCTCGACGGGCAGTGGCAAGACGACCCAGCTGCCGCAGCTGGTGCTGGAGCACTGCCAGCTGCACAAGCAGCCAGCCCGCATCTACTGCACACAGCCACGGCGCATCTCCGCCGTCTCCGTGGCAGAGCGGGTGAGTACTAGATAATGCCATGAATGTGCAGCTATAATCCGGTATTTGGCCTATTTGGCCTCTATTTTTGAAGAATACCAAATAATTAAAAAATAAATGTGCTAATAGTACAAACATGAAATCTGGACAGCTGTTTTAATTGAAAATGCAGACTTACACTTAAAAAAAGTTAACTGTTAAGGAATTGAGATTGCAAGTTTGTATGGAAAAATCTTTATTTAGCATAAATTTAGATAGAACTTGAGATTTCTGCTCTTAAAAACATTTAATTGAATAAGTGTTTTATGGTTTATTGGAAAAATATATAAGGGTTGAATAATCACATTAAAATAGTAGTGGGATGAAAGTCTCATGGAGCTCTGAACAAATAGCTTAGGCAGTGGAACATTTTCGGACATTGGAATGAAACAACTTTAACGGATCACGTATTTTATTTCATTGGCTGACGATTCGGAACCTTTACAGATTCCATAATCGTAGCACGACTGAGCTGACAATAGTCTTATGCTAAAGTGATGAATCACTAAAATGCGCGAGTTAAATCCGTTAAAGTTGTTCCATTACAAAGTACAATAACCGCGAACATCAGAAATTATTATTTTCGATCATTTCCTTTTTTTAGGTGGCGTACGAGCGCATGGAGAAGATAGGCCAGTCGATCGGCTACCAGATCCGGCTGGAGTCGCGCGTCAGTCCGCGCACCGTGCTGACCTACTGCACCAACGGACTGCTGCTGCGGACCCTCATGAGCACCGACTCGCAGCTGGCAGGTACACTGTGATGACCACTCACTGCACATAGGTGCATACCCTGTGATTGACAAATTCACTTTTTCCATGGTAAATATTGTCCTCGATTAACAGGACAAGTTGAGGGTAATGAAAGTTATAGTACTTTCATGAATCAAACACCAAATACAACTTGACTAGATAAGTATTTTATTTTGTCCTTGAGAATCACAACTACTACTACTATTGGCCGTTGATTGGCCACTCTCGCGCGTTGGTGAAAATATATAATAGCCAATCAGCGCGATTGTTGCCTTTCGCAACTTAAATATACCACTTCATATAACAATAGTGTGGCGTCACAAACAAAAATATATAACAAACTAGCTTCTGCCCTCGACTTCGTCCGCGTGGAACTCCTCCTTTTTTGCAGTCGGTTAAAAAGTAGCCTATGTCCTTTCTCAGGGACCAGATATTCTTTGTACCAAATTTCATTTAAATCGGTCCAGTTGTGACAATGTGTGGGGGAAAGATTATCTGGGACGTACCTTGACTTAGTATCGGGCAAGAGTAGTTCGTCTTCTGGTTCTCGGGAGACAACGCTATTCCTTTTTCTTCACACAAAATCACGTTTTCAAAATCCGGGTTCCTTTTTGCAAGTCATGCGCGCGCGTCGTAGCTCGGTGCACTGCCTGTCTCCCCGCCGCACCTCGCGCGATTTTTGTTCGGTACGTTTGAGGGTAGGTAGGGTTAAAAGGATGTGGGTATCTGGATACCGCACATTGTCACATCCCCCCCCTCTAATCTAGCTCTGTATGGTTTCAGCTGAGAAACATTTACTCTTTTTGTTGACTTTGACTTTGAACTACCAAGAACTGCTTGACCGTTCACAATATCTCGAATTACGTATGGTCCGGACCATTTAGGGCAGAATGCGGCGCATACACCTTGTTCTACGTTACTAATCGGAAAACATCTAGCTAACACTTGTTGATTTACACGATACTCATTCGGTCTCCTACGATTGTTATAATAAAATCTTTGTCGTTCGTGGGCCCTAACCAAATTGTTTACAACAAGATCTAAATTGCATCGATTACTATTTTCGTTAAAGTTATCGTTTAGTATTGAATCTAATTCCCATTTATTTTCTAAAGGATTTTTTATTTCTCGTCCGATAAAAATACGAGCTGGCGTCGTCTTAGAACTCTCGTGGACCGCCGTGTTAAGAGCCAATTGAAACTTGGGTAAAAATTCATCCCATGATGAATTACGTTTTCTACAATAAATTTTCAACATCGAGCTCAAATTTCGATTTACTCTTTCGACGGCGTTCGCTTGTGGATAATACGGGGATATTTTAACATCCTTAATGCCCCACGTACGACACATCTCTTTGTAAATATCAGCTGTGAAATGTTTTGCGTTATCAGATATGAGCATTCGCGGCGGTCCATACCGCGCCCACACAAACCGGTTTAACGCGCGAACAGTATTAGCTGCAGTCGCTGCGCGAACGGCAATTAATTCTACCCATTTTGAGAATGAGTCCATTATTACTAAAATATATTTATTTCCGTACTTTGACGTCGGCAACGGTCCCTTGTAATCTATATAAACCTGGTCCCATATCGACGTTGGTATTTGAGATGTCATTAATCCGGCTGGTTTTTTATTTGTTGGTTTTGATGTTTGACACAAGAGGCAGGTGCTTACATAACTTTTTACCTCATTGTACATATTTTTCCACCAGAAAACTTTAGCTAGCCTATTATAAGTTTTTGTTATACCTAAATGACCCGACATATCTTGATCGTGGTAATAATTTAGCATAGTATGTACTAATCCAGATGGTAGTACTACCCGCCATTTATTAGATTTACCTATTTGCCGACACAACAGTTCATTTCTTATCTTATATCTCGGAATGGTTTTGCCGTTTTTAATGTGAATTATTTTATCGTTACAAAACTCGTCATTTAACTGATGTCTCAGTAGCGAGGATGCCATGACCGGGTATTGCTGGATTGCAGAACATTCGACAACCTCTCTTCCTTCATACATTCTACTAAGACAGTCGGCAACATTATTACAGGTGCCTTTAATATGTTTTATATTAAATTTAAACCTCGATAACAGTAATATCCACCTACCGAGTTTTCCTATTTGTTTGGGATGTTCGAACAACCAAGACAGAGCAGCGTTATCTGTCTGTAGTTCGAAAGGGGCAACCTCTAGGTATTGTTTGAACTTGGTAACACCGAATACTGCGGCGGCGCACTCTTGTTCATAAACGGTAAGACGACGTTCGGGCGGTGTTAGCACGCGACTCGCGAAGCACACGGGTGCCAGCGCTCCGTCCACCTCTTGCTGCAATACTGCACCTAGTGCGCTTCCCGATGCGTCCGTTTGTAAGATAAATTTGTTATTGAAATCTGGGAATCTCAAAACATTCGGTGAAACAAGTTCAGGTTTCCAGCGTTCGAAAGCTTCGTTTTGAGCGGTTCCCATGTAAATTGTATATCTTTTTTTTTAGATAATTTAAGGGTTCTGCAAGTTCAGCATATCGTGGTATGAATTTGGCATAAAAACTCGTCATGCCCAAGAAGGTTTTTAACTGTCTTATATTCTCCGGTCGAGGATAATTTAATACTACATTAACTTTTTCCGAATCAATAGAAAGACCGTGCGGGCTTATGTTATAGCCTAGAAAACGGACGGATTTTTCGCATAATTTAAGCTTTTTTGGGTTTACCGTTAACCCTGCTTTACCTAATCTAGACAAAACCTCATCTAAATGTTGAATGTGTAATTGTCTATTTTGGGAAAACACACAAATATCATCTACAAAAGGGATTATATACTTATACTTAATATCGCCGAACACTATATCAACGACCCTATTTAGAGCTTGTGGGCTTACACACAAACCAAATGGGACATATTTATATTGGTACAAACCAAACGGCGTGATAAAGGCTGTAATGATTTTGGACTCTTCCGAAAGAGGAATTTGATTGAACGAACTGTTTAAGTCAATAATTGAAAAATATTTGGCACCCCCCAAATATTGAAAAACTGATTCGATGGACGGCATCGGATAACTATCATAAATAATCTTTTTATTTATTGCTCGGTAGTCACAACATAATCGTTTGCCACCACTGGACTTGTCGATCAGGAAAGCCGGAGACGCGTAAGGTGATCGAGACTTTTCTATAATACCCTTTTCTAACAATTGATTAATGTGTGCTTCCATCTCCGCTGCTTTCGGCGGTGACAGAGGGTAAAATCGGGATCGGATTGGAGTCTTGTCCATCATATTAATTTCGTAACTCAAAATGTGTGTTTTCCCCAGTTTTTCAGTAACTACGTTTTTATGTTTGACTAATAGTTCATTAAATTGATCTTTAATTTTTTGCTCGCTTTGTATATTACTCAAGTAATTTTCATTTATTTCTGGTCTTTCGACCATAGCTACTCTAATTGACTTCTTAAAATTAAAATAAATATACGATTCGTGCATGTTTATGACTAACCTAGTTTTATTTATAAAATCACATCCTAATATTACCGGTGATATAAGTTGGGGAGCCACAATTAATTGAAATTTCCAAGTAAAGTTTTTTATAGCAATAAGAATAGTTAGCAATTCAGTCGCTTTGAAATTTTCTAAACTCGCCGTGGTACATAAAATATCGCAAGGTGTAAAAACTACTTTACGCCGACCACGAAGGCGATCTGCTAATTTCTTATCTATAAAAGATCTTGACGCACCTGAATCGACAAGCGCTAAGGTAGTAATATTACATAAAACAACTTCGACAAATGGCTTATTATTCCTACTGTTACCTTTAAATTTATCACTTAACATGCCACCATTATCCGATGATATGAGAGTAAGCTGTTGGTGGTCGATGTCGCTTACTCCCTGCCGTTTCCCACGTTATTCGCATTGTTTTGTCCAATGCGTCTACGACGTAGCTCGCAATCGCGTCCAAAATGACCGTATCCATTGCATTCAAAACAACGAGGGCCTCGTGCGACTTGATTTGTCGTTGGTAGGCTCAGGTTCGGTGCCGCCAATTCGCCAAAGCGACCGTCTCGCCCTAACATGGGTGCTCTTGCGTTTGAGCGCGAAAGAGATGTATGATATCCGCGCGGGACGGACGAGTCTAGGCGGTATGTATTATTCCTACTCGTACCCGCTCCGTTATGTCCGTTTCGATATTTATTGTAATGTGGATTATATCCTACCTGCGAATGCAAATTATCTCGTAATAGGGCTCCTTCAATTTCGCTATTGACCTGAGTTAATTGTGAAATACTTTTGATCTCGGATGGAGTATGTCTTAAATAATAATATGTTTTCGGGCTTATTCTACTCAAAATGGTTTGAATTAACATTTCATCTGACCATCCTAAATTTAATGCTTTTGCAACAGCATCGATTGAGTGAGCAAACTCCAATAATGATTCAGTGTCATATTGATAACGCAAACACATTTCGTTTTTAAAGTTTCGATGTGTATAGGTGACAAAATCTCATTCAACATTAAAATTTTAATATCCGCCCAATTATCAGCACCTGGAGCTCTCTGAAACCACCAGCTGGCTAAAAATCCCGATGTACGGGTCATTATCCAAGCTACGTACTCGGGACCGGACACTAAATTTAAACGAACTAATTTATCTATTTCGATAATAAATTTAATTAATTGTTTAGCGTCCTTTCCATCGCATAAATTTATTTCCAATAACATATTTTGCATAAGTTTCGATCTATTTTTTTCGTTTGTTCTAACCTGAGTATCGCTACTATCTGATTTCAATGACTTATCAACTTTATTATCTAATTCCGTTTTCGCTGAAGGTGTATGCGACGACGATTCCGCGGCTTCCAAATTAATTAGTCTTTTAGTTAATTCGCCAATTTGAGAATTTTGTGATTCTATTTTCTCTTGCAATTTCATTAACGTAGGATTAAGACTTTCAAGATTTAAGGTTTTAAAGTATTTATACATTTCAGCGACACGGGTCACACTCTTTTCTTCCTGTTCCGCCATTTGTATTAAAGAAAGAAAAATAAAAAATCACTGAGCGGCCCTATGCACAAAAAACTAGACCGGGGTTAGGCGCCTCCACCAATTTTGTGACAATGTGTGGGGGAAAGATTATCTGGGACGTACCTTGACTTAGTATCGGGCAAGAGTAGTTCGTCTTCTGGTTCTCGGGAGACAACGCTATTCCTTTTTCTTCACACAAAATCACGTTTTCAAAATCCGGGTTCCTTTTTGCAAGTCATGCGCGCGCGTCGTAGCTCGGTGCACTGCCTGTCTCCCCGCCGCACCTCGCGCGATTTTTGTTCGGTACGTTTGAGGGTAGGTAGGGTTAAAAGGATGTGGGTATCTGGATACCGCACATTGTCACAAGTAGTTTTAGCGTGAAAGCGTAACAGACAGACAGACAGACAGAGTTACTTTCGCATTTATAATATTAGTAGGGATATTACGTAATCATTATATAAAAAACGTTTTGTTTGTTTGCGTGTCGCCAGGCGTGACGCACGTGTTCGTGGACGAGGTGCACGAGCGGGACAAGTTCAGCGACTTCCTGCTGATCGCGCTGCGGGACGCGCTGCCGCGGTGCAAGGACCTCAAGCTGATACTCATGTCCGCCACCATGGACACGCAGATATTCTCCAGGTAAACTAATTGTTACCAGGAAACAATACGAAAAATGAGAGGTTTAGGCACTTACTTTATCTAAGTGTTTTTCTATGTGTGTGTCGCGTAAACTCTGTCAACTGTCTTAATAGAAAAAAAAGTTTAAAAATATCGACTTTTTAATTAAAAAGCGAATATAGTTCCTCCGACCGCTTGCGACTCCCTACAGACAAGTTACATAAAAAATAGCGAAGGTTGGGTGGTGCGCGATTTTTTTTTTTTATGCAATGGACGTTGTATCATGAAAATTTCATTTGAGAAGCTACTGAGCTGACGACACTTAAGTGATTCTACATCATTAACTACTTTATTTTAGAACTTACGAAAATTAACTATGTAAATACTACTCTTTTATAAAAATATGAAATGTTTATATATAACTCAACTATTTTACAATACAAATAAATCAATACGAGGCGTTACTAGCGCTTCAAAGTTAAAAAAAGCAATTAAAAAATAATTTTCATTAATAACCTACCTGGACATAGAAATAAATAGTCACGCCCTGCTCCCCCTAGAAGTAACCAGCCGGTTTTGATTCTCTTGCGACTGTCGAAAATTACTTTAGATATACTCTTAGTACTCTCAACAAAATTCTAGCTAAGCCCTTGCGACTAGGCATGACAGTCTCCAAAGGCTTGAAAGCCTATCAGGAGGCTCGCCACCCCTCCGGTTTTGCAGTAAAAGCCCATTAGCTGGTCAATTGCGCTTCAGTATCCAGTTCGAAAAAAAAAGCCTATTATTCTTCATATTTATATAGGTACTTCAACAACTGTCCCGTGATCACGATCCCGGGGCGGCTGCACGAGGTGAAGCGGTTCTACCTGGAGGACGTGCTGCGCGTCACCAACTACCGCACCAAGCGCATGGCGCAGGTGGAGAAGGAACTGAAGAGCAAGCTCAAGAGCGGACAGAGCTACTGGTCGCAGCTGGAAGGTAGTCATTTTTCTATATATCGCACACCTAGATCTACAGGGAGCTAACTCAAAAATCTGATAATTTACATTAAACACACGCTAAAAAAAAGAATCCGATTCCTTACAACAATTTCGCCTCTCCCGAAAAAGATACTTTTTTGAGTTAGCTCCCTTTAGATCTAGGGGTGCGATATATTAGCTCTTAAAAAAATACATATATACTTCTATGCTAATGGAACTAGCGACCCGCTCCGGCTTTGCCCGGATCCCTTTTTTTATAGCCATGTCACTCGGGAATAGTGTAGCTTACTAACAGTGAAAGAATGGTCCAATTGTTTTGGAGTCTCTTCAATCCAAACAAACATTTTGAAAATAAAAATAGGGATCCGTGCGAAGCCGGGACGTATTCATAACTGAAGTGATAATTTTATTTGAATGACGGGCATAGTATCTGTTTTGACTTTAATAAACGGGTTTAATATGTAACGCGTGGTGGTCGCAGGCGCGGCCGCGAAGGGCGCGGAGGAGGGCGGCCGGGGCGGGGGCGGCGGGGGAGGGGGGGGCGGGCACGAGCCGCACGAGCCGCTCGAGCCCGCGCTGCAGGCCGACATGGACGAGTTCCTCGAGGACTGCTTCCAGCAGGGCAGCCTCGTGAGTGCACACTCCAATACACACACACACACACACACACACACACCACACGCAAACACACTACACGCAAACACACACACACACACACACACACATAGACACAAACACACCACGCGCATTAGACACAAACTCCTGAATATTACACTTCAATATTCATGTTCTATTAGAACTCATTGTTTTAACATTTAAATAATTAACACATAATAATATTATACTGACAGTTTTCTAATAAATTTAACGAGTGTGTAACGTGCAAAAAAATATTGCTTGACGTCATCCCATTTGGCTATTCTGAACTATGTCTCAAAGGCAATATGTCTTGTTCACTATCCAGTGTATATATTACTAGCTTCTGCCCGCGACTTCGTTCGCGTGAAACTCCTCCTTTTTTGCAGTCGGTTAAAAAGTAGCCTATGTCCTTTCTCAGGTTCCAGACTTTCTTTGTACCAAATTTCATTTAAATCGGTCCAGTAGTTTTAGCGTGAAAGCGTAACAGACAGACAGACAGAGTTACTTTCGCATTTATAATATTAGTTAGGATGTACTGCCGGCTGCCCAGCTGCTATCTCTCTATACGAGTGTATGTGTATACGTGTATGTGTGTGTGTGTGCAGGACTCGTTCTGCCAGATCCTGTACATGTTCCTGTCGGAGGGCGTGCCCGCCAGCGCCGCCGCCTCGCGCTCGCGCCGCACCGCGCTCATGGCCGCCGCCGCGCACGGGCTGCGGGACACCGCCGCCGAGATACTGCGCATAGGTACCGCTCCTGCCATACACCGTCAACGGTGGCTAATATAGCCCTAAACAAAATTATATAAAATAAACGAACCTCGACCCTCGACAGGTGCGGATCCCTCGGCCAAGGACAGCGAGGGCAAGACCGCGTACGACCACGCCGTGGAGCGCGGTCACACCGAGTGCGCCGAGCTGCTGGCCGGCCTGAGCGCCTCCCCCTCCGCCTCCTCCGCCCCCGCCGCGCCGGACCCCGCCGGCGGGGCCGACGACGACGCCGACCGCTTCCTGCTCGACGTCTACCACCACTCCGTGCCCGAGGACGCCGTCGACCACGACCTCGTGCTCGCGCTCGTCAAGCACATCCACCTCGAGCTGCCGAAGGGCGCGATCCTGATCTTCCTGCCCGGGTACGACGACATCGTCGCCGTCCGCGACCTCGTGCAGGGCTGCCCCGAGATGGGCGCGCTCAAGTACCAGATATTCACGCTGCACAGCAACATGCAGACGCTCGACCAGCGCCGGGTGTTCAGCCCGCTGCCGAGCGCGCGCAAGATCATCATATCGACGAACATCGCCGAGACGTCGATCACGATCGACGACGTCGCGTACGTGGTGGACTCGGGGCTCGTGAAGGAGAAGTACTACGAGTCCAGCGGCGGCGTGAGCTCGCTGCGCCGCGTGTGGGCCTCGCGCGCGGCCGCCGAGCAGCGCGCCGGCCGCGCGGGCCGCCTGGCGCCCGGACAGGCCTGGCACCTGCTGTCGCGCCGCCGCCGCGCCGCGCTGCCGCCGCACGCCGCGCCCGAGCTGCTGCGCGCGCCGCTGCAGGACCTGTGCCTGCACACCAAGCTGCTGGCGCCCGGCAACACGCCCATCGCCGACTTCCTCTCGCGCGCGCCCGACCCGCCCTCCTTCCTCGCGGTGCGCTCCGCCGTCGCGCTGCTCAAGACGATCGGCGCGCTCACGCCCACCGAGGACCTCACCGAGATCGGCCGCCACCTGCTCGACCTGACCGTCGAGCCGAAGCTCGGCAAGATGCTGCTGTACGCGTGCGTGCTCAAGTGCCTCGACCCGGTGCTCACGATCGTGTGCGTGCTCGCCGACCGCGAGCCGTTCCAGATCTCGCCGAGCCCGGAGAGCCGCCGCCGCGCCGTGGACGCGCGGCGCGAGCTGGCGGCGGACAGCCTGTCGGACCACATGGCGCTGCTGCGCGCCTTCCAGGCGTGGCAGGCGGCGCGGGCCGCCGGCGCCGAGCGGGCCTTCTGCGCGCGCAACCTCGTGTGCGGCGCCGCCATGGAGGCCGTGGCGGCGCACCGCGCGCAGCTGCTGGCCCAGCTGCGCGCGCTCGGGCTCGTCAAGGCGCGCGGCTCCGGCGACATCAAGGACGTCAACCTCAACTCGGAGAGGTGGCACGTCGTGAAGGCGGCGCTCGTGAGCGGCCTGTACCCGTCGCTGGCGCGCGTGGACCGCGAGGCCGGCACGCTGCGCACCGCCCGCGAGCCGCGCGTGGCGCTGCACCCGAGCTCGGTGCTGCTGCGCGGCGAGGTGGGCGGCGCCGGCACCGCGACGGGCCCCGGGGGCGCCGCGGTGTCGGCGGCGGCGGCCGGCTCGCGGCGCTCGGTGCGCGACCTGCCGGCCGACTGGGTCGCGTTCGAGGAGATCTCGCGCGCGGGGCGGCTGTGCTTCGTGCGCTGCTGCACGCTGGTGACGCCGCTGACGGTGGCGCTGCTGGGCGGGCCGCTGCGGCTGCCGGCGGGGGGCGGCGCCCTCACGCAGCGCGCCAACCCGCCGGGGCTGTCGAGCGACTCGGACAGCGAGGCGGACGAGCGGGACTCCTCGCCGGACGCGGCGGTGCTCACGCTGGACGACTGGACGGCGTTCACGGCGGACGCGGCGGACGCGATCGGCGTCTACTACCTGCGGCAGAAGCTCAGCGCGCTCGTGCTGCGGCGCATGGCCAACCCGGCGCGGCCCACGACGCCGCTCG
The DNA here is from genome assembly GCA_038024825.1 of Polylopha cassiicola. Taxonomy (NCBI): domain Eukaryota; kingdom Metazoa; phylum Arthropoda; class Insecta; order Lepidoptera; family Tortricidae; genus Polylopha; species Polylopha cassiicola. The sequence continues at coordinate 19,071,974 of CP149047.1, read as the reverse complement.
ACGAGCAGATCCTGAGCACCGCCGTGCACGTGCTCGGCGCCGAGGAGCGCAACGTGGGGCTCGTGCAGCCGGTGGGCGTGGGGCAGCGCCCCAAGCCGCTCACCGTGGACGCGCCCGGCTGGCGCTCGCGCCTCGACGACGACCAGCCGCGCCCGCACCAGCACCACCAGCAGCACCAGCAGCACCAGCAGCACCAGTCCCACCAGCCGCACCAGCCGCACCAGGACTACCACCAGGGCCCCTACCAGCCCAACCCGTACCACCGCGGCGGGCCGCGCTGGGGGCGGGAGCAGGGCGGCTACTCGCCGCAGGGCGCCGCCCCCCGGAGCCCCATGTCGCCGGGCGGCAAGGCGCTGCTGGCCAACATCGAGAAGTACGAGACGCCCGGCGAGGGCAACGCGCGCTACTTCGTGGTGCGCGCGGAGGACGCGGCCGCCCTGGACAACGCGCAGGCCGGGGCCGCCTTCCCCTTCCCCTGCGCGCCGCAGACGCAGGCCAAGCTGCTCAAGGCTAAACAGGTCAGTCGGCGCAGTAAATAATAGACAGTCCTATTTGACGCCCGTGAGAAAGACTCCAAATATCTTTTTTTAAATTTTCAAGTAAATGTTGAATGTACATGTATGTCGTGTCGTCGTCCGCAGGAGGGCCACCAGGTGGTGGTGTTCTTCTCGTGTCCGTCGGCGTGCAAGTTCCTCGGCTGCGCCGCGCTCAGCGACGCGCCTGCGGGGGGAGGGGGAGGGGGAGCAGCCGGAGGAGCAGCGGGAGCAGCCGGGGCAGCTGGAGGGGCGGCCGGGGCGGGCGCCGGCGGCTCCAGGCTGCAGCTCGACTGGCTCTACACGCACCATCTGCCGTACCACGCCGTCAAGTCAGTACAACTACTATCGGAAAATTCATAACATTACGAAATATTTGCTTTAAATTTAAAAAAAAAAATAGTTAATCTCTTATATTTGAAGAAAATTGAGTTTTAGAATTAATAAGAAATAAAAATAAAAATTAGTATTTATTTGAACGTCAGTTTAAATTAAAATCTGATTGTGAATTATACGACTCGGTTAGAAACAATGAAATCGATTTTATTTCCAACAATTACGACGGTCCGCTTTTAGGCACAACTCGATGACTGCACGGAGTCGTATTCTCTCGCACGGCACTCTAGCACACGCGGGATTCCAAACTAAACCTCGCCGCATATGCCCACACTCCTCATTCGCTCTCACGTCCGTCACACGTAAGCAAATGCGGAGATTGCTACTGCGCCATTGGTTTAAAACACTTCCACTGGCCACACTCGCATTAGCTCGTGACCGCCAATGCGTGTGGGCCTACGCGGCGACGCTAAGGAAGGCAACGTGTCCGCAGGCACGTGTCGAACTCGCTGGCGGGCGGGGCGCGCGCCGTGATGTCGGCGGACGGCGCCGAGCTGTGCGCCGCCGCCGCGCGCGCGCTGCACGCCGCCCTGCGCGCGCGCCGCCGCCACCACCACCACCACCCCCACCCCCACCACCAGCAGACACACCACCAGCACCAGCACCAGCACCAGCAGACACACCAGCACCAGCAGACACACCAGCAGCACGCGCGCGCCGGCAAGCACAACGCCTAGCGGCGCGCCGCACCGCCGCAGGCGCACAATGTCAAGAATACATAGACTGCTCCCGTGACGTTGACATGCGAGCTGGGGCGCCCTGCTCTGATCGTGCGTAGCAGATAAGTGTTAGTCATTTCTATCTGTTTAACCCGCGATTGTTTTATGTCGCGATGGCTACGGTAGCGACAGTGATGAGTGTTTTCTAACGCGACAGAATATTTTGTGGCCGCCCCGCACGGTTAATAATTAAAGTATTTGTCACGCAAAAAAGCACCTGTAACGACAACGAATGAGGAGTGGATGGGTGCTCTGTCGCACGACATAGTCTTTATTTCATAAGATTTCATGGCACGATAATATGTAACATCTTTTCTGACAATTTTGTAATGAAGAAAGAACGCTTGTTTCTCTCGTTTTGCAAATAACTACGCAATACGCTCATAGAATACAATACGTCTCAGAATTGTTTACGAGCCGAAGACGAAAGCCGTAAGAATGCTATACAGGGTGGGCCATAAATTTGTGCACTTTTGAAACATTAATAGATATAAAGCTACAAATTATATTTTATTGATTATTTATTAAATGTTTTAGATATTTATTGAAATTTATTTTTTGTAAATGACATCGTCGAGATGTGCCCCGTCTCGTCGTTGGCACTCCTGCAATCGACAACGCAAATTTTGAATGACTCGCCGAGACATGCTGCGAGGGATCGCGGCTGTCTCCTCGCGGATGTTTTCTTTTAATTGAGATATTGTCGTCGGTTTATTGCGGTACACTCGACTTTTTAAGTATCCCCATAAGAAAAAATCGCAAGGTGTAAGGTCCGGGTTTCTCTGAGGCCATGGAATATCACCTCTGCGAGAAATCAATTTGTTAGGAAACATTTCTTTAACTACCGGTAAACTGACGTTTGATGTATGGTATGGCACTCAATCTTGGTGTATCCAAGTCTCTATTATATCCTTTAAATTCATATAAACGTGGGGTTGAAAACTCTTGGAACATCTTGACGTATTCCACCGAATTAACAGTTACGTTATTTCCTCGATTTTTTTCAAAGAAATACGGGCCGGCCCTTTGCTAATGTGGCAGCCCCTACTGTCGTTTTAACGTCTTGAACGTGGCCGCACAATTTATTTGATATTCGTTATCGATCCTGCTTGTTCAAAATCCAAGCCTTGTGTAAATTAACACTTGGATAATCATTGTCACGGCGCAATCCGTAGACAATACGAAAAAGACGTCGTACAGTGGCGTACAAATCATTGTTTTTGTAAAATTGTTTTACACAAAAAGCACGCTGTGGTCCTGTAAAACGCTTCATCATAATTAAAATTGCAAGAAACGATGCACTTTTCCCCGCCATAAGCGCCTTTCTACGTCTATGGTTTACAAAAAAAATCAATGTTGCTATTTGCAAAAATTTATGGCCCACCCTGTATATGCAGCTTCCTTATAAGTTATATTTTTCCATGGTAAGTTGAATTTTTAGACTTAAGTGCTCTAAAATTGTACTTTATTGCCCATAAAAAAAAGATTAGTAACAATTACGATTTACAGCGACCTCCACATTAGACGATGCTTGTCTCATGGGGTCAGCATTTAATTTTGATTAAAAAAAAAAATAAGATTGCAACGCTAAAGCTTTATTTTTGATTGATAATCGTTGTTCAAAGATGGCATGTGAAATAAATAAGCTAAACGAATTTTCTTACGTTCATAACTAGGTATTTCTTAGCAATGTCATTTTTTCATTACCAACTTAGGATCAAATTAATTAAAATAATGAGGGCCACCGCGTGTCAGAAATCCGCTATATGCGCTAGTGTAGAATGAGGTCCAGCTGTCATGTACCACCAATGAGAGGCAATCTACTGGCCTGTGATCTACACTAGCGCATCTAGCGGATTTTTGATACGCGGTGGCCCTCATTGCAATGTAATGAAAATTATATTTTTTGAATCTTCAATTAAAAAGGGCAATATGTAAGTATACTTCGTTTATGTAAGTACTGGACTGATTCTATATGTGTATATTTCCTATAGGATATATTCGTTAACTATAGTTTTGGTGCAAATAAAATGCATATATTATATTTGCATATTGTTGATATGTTGTGTAACTAACTCGAGAAATATGTTGAATAGACTATAAGTAATCACGTATATATTTAAATTAACGTGATGACACATTTTGTTTTATGTCACTGTACGAGTGTACACATTTAGTAAAATAGTGACACAAAACAAAATATTTTGTTTGTTAAACTATGTAAGATTCTAAGCTAAATCTAAACTTTAATTCGTGTGATGACACATTTCGTTTTGTGTCATTATTCTATTGAAACAGTGATATATGTAATATAGTAGTAAAGTGTTTGTTCGGGACAATCTTTTCTCTTTGTCATTTTTGAATTTTTGTGCATGAGACACTTATAACGACGAGTTTTGTCAAATAATATCGAGTCTATAAATATAGAATAATAATTGAAAATTTTTAGGCTAAAATGGCAACACTTGTCGAAACAGCTATGTAGATTAGTGGTGTTGCCATTCTTTGGCACCAACCTGGTTAGTTTATTAAAACAGGACTTACAATGTTACCAGCTTGATTTATTTTTGAATGTGTACTTTGATTCCTCGACATAATATTTTTTGTTTTATAACCACAAATGTGCGTTGTGACGGATAATTTTAAGTAATAATATGTAGTATTATTTTTTGTACTTAATACATATGTACTATCGGATGCTTTCGGGGTACGCCATTTTAGAAAAAAATTGCTTGCACTTGTTGCTTCACACACAGCCGCCAGGTACCAGGGTCGTTCAAGCGATTATTGCCTTAAAGGTGTAACATCGCCAGCACAGTTGATAGTACATTTGTGGTTTTAATTTTGTGTACATAAATTCGTACGTAGGTTTTAACTTTAAAACCTAGACATACATTTTAGTCGTACAAATGACGCATCTACGAGTTTTTTCATGATTAATATAAAAAACAGCAGTACTTAGATACATATTTTTACTGATTCTGAATGTTAATGGTAGCTCTTAAATGTCTCTATAGCTAGTTTAAATGTCTGAACTCTGTGTTAAATAAAAAGATCTCTACTTATTTAAATTTTCTTGTATACAAACCTTGTCCTGCTAATAACAAACCCAAAAAAAATATCCAATTTGATAAAGTCGATCGGTAGCTATGCGCGTACATACATTTGTGATTCATTTTTATTTACATAGATTTAAGATCCTTTTATGAAAACAAACTAGGATAGTGAGAGACTTCAATGCATCTTCACCATGAATGACTGAAGTGTTTAATTTCTTTATTTTGCTGACGTTTTGTTTTTAATTTAGTCTCCATTCGTTTGAGATAATATAGTATGTTTAAAAAAATATATATTTCATAGTTCAATAGGTAAGTAACACACCTACCTACAGTGATAATTGTAAACACAAGCTGCGTAGAATTATATTGTCTTTTTGTTGTGATGTTGGCACTATTTCTTTTTTTTTTATATAGTTTAAGCATTTTTATATTGTGATTTGGATTTCATCTTAGTGGTTGGATGACTTGGTTTTTAATGTCGAAGCCAATTGCCACTATTCTGACCAGATAAACATTGTTTATCTAAGAATGTTTGTACATTACAAAATATTTTATAGCATTGTTTCCCTTGTCTGTCTATTTTTCATAACTGGTTACCAAGTTCTGGTTTCGTAATATCATCCATAAACTACGTCACGATAATGGGGGGGGGGGGTGCCGTGAGAGAAAAGTATGAGATAAGGAGCGAGGAGGGGCCTCGCCTAAAAATATTTAAAATAATTTATGGCTCTCAATTGGAAAATCATAGTTATGAAAAACTACTTTATTGATGTTACAAAAAAATATTAGTCTTATAAAAGAATAAAAAATTAATTCACTCTCGTAGTTATGAAAAGCAGATGATAAACTCATAAATATTAATATATATTAAGTAATTGTGACACTAGTACAGTCTGCATCAGATATATTGTTGATAAGGTTCTTAAATGTATTAAAACTCTATTTCTAAACACATGAGAGCATGAACCGGTGTGAGCAGAACAAACCTTAGCTGATTTAGCATAATTCAGCAAGGGCGTGCATTGCATACAGGCAGTGTTCTAGATATATGGAGTGACTACCTAGAGTTGTACACACCCCAACTGCACGCACTTGCAGTCCGGGTGGTGTCTTTGTTTATAAATGCTGTATGTTCTATTGTAAATTTTAAATTTACCACGAAGATATCTCAGTTTAAAAAGATTGTTTTTATTTAATAAAAAAATACTTGTGTCAATGTTATTCGTTTTATTATTTTAACTATAGACATATTGTTTCAGGTTGGATCGCTTTACTTCGATTTCGGTAGTATATTTAACAAATTTATTTATATTGTTGATATTTTCGTAAAGTTAAAATAAAAACAAAGGCAATATTAAAAAAATACTTATATTAATTCACTTAAAACAATAACATACCTAATTAATTACATCATAAATGGTGCCAGCACCCATCCAGTTAATTACGGAGTGGCTTAGAAGTCAATTAATTAATCCAATTACTGAAATAACACAATAATCGGTACTTATTTTTTATTTTTACATTCATCACATTTTTAAAACATCGGTACAAGTAGTGTTACGTACGAGAAAAATGTCCCCATTTATAGATGGGATAATAAAATTTAACCTTTCAAGTCTTCCTTCAAATCTTACACTTTCATAGCAACAGATGTTAAGCGCCCATTTTGAACGAATAACATGTTGGTCGATTACACACAAATATCCTGACAGAGACCTGCGACTGTGTTCAGTTCTTGAGTATGACTTAGTGTTCAGTTCTTGAGTACGACCTAATAGTATTCTCCAGCCTGTGTGTTCAGTTCTTGATTGTGGATCCTAGCTTAGTGTTTAGTTTTATTAATGACCAGTGGGGATATCGGCTCAATGTTCAGTTCTTAAGTATGACCATATAGCGTGGATCCAGGCTCGACATTCAGTTCTTGAGTATGAACTTATATTGGGAAACCACCCTGTGAGTTCAGTTCTTGAGTGTAGATCCAGGCTCATTGTTCAGTTCTTATAGTGTGGATCCCGGCTATGTGTTAAGTTCTTGAGTATGACCTTATTGTGTGGATCCAAGCTGTGTGTTAAGTATTTGAGTGTGGATGTAGATTGTGTGTTCAGTTCTTGAGTGTGGATGTAGGCTGTGTGTTAAGTTCTTGAGTGTGGATGTAGGCTGTGTTCAGTTCTTGAGTGTGGATGTAGGCTGTGTGTTCAGTTCTTGAGTGTGGATGTAGGCTGTGTGTTCAGTTCTTGAGTGTGGATGTAGGCTGTGTGTTCAGTTCTTGAGTGTGGATGTAGGCTGTGTGTTCAGTTCTTGAGTGTGGATGTAGGCTGTGTGTTCAGTTCTTGAGTGTGGATGTAGGCTGTGTGTTCAGTTCTTGAGTGTGGATGTAGGCTGTGTGTTCAGTTCTTGAGTGTGGTTTGTGGCTGTGTGTTCAGTTCTTGAGTGTGGTTTGTGGCTGTGTTCAGTTCTTGAGTATGACCTGCTGCTCGATCTTGTCCTGCTGGTCGCGCGACTGCAGCTGCGCGAGCGTCAGCAGCGACACGCCCAGCTGGTCCTCGCGCGTGAACGGCTGCGCCATCTGACGCAGCCACCGCTTGCTTATCTACATAATAATGGGGTATTATAACATTGTTGTTCATCTATACTAATATTATAAAGCTGAAGAGTTTGTTTGTTTGTTTGAACTCGCTAATCTCAGGAACTACTGGTTCGAATTCAAAAATTCTTTTTTTGTTGGATAGACCATTTATCGAGGAAGGCTTTAGGCTATATAACATCACGCTGCGACCAATAGGAGCGAAGAAACAGTGGAAAATGTGTTAAAACGGGGAAAATATGAAGCCTTATGAAGAATTACTATTCCACGGGGACGAAGTCATGGGCACAGCTAGTTGTGTATAAATTTGAGTTAGGCATTGTTATCTAGTATTTTTTAATGACAATATTATATGTTATCAAAATATATAATCCAAGTGCATGGACTCATCACATCGACGACGTTATCTACTTTTAGAAACACGAACAGCCGTAGGTGGGTATTATTATAAATTTGTGTTAGGTATTGTTTTGATGAATGAAGAGAACTCATTTTGATGATTACATATTTCTACACTGATTTTCATACTATAGTTTTATCAATTTTTAATGACATGATAACGTTTTAATAATAAATAGATCTAACAACAATGTACCAGTCCATCAAATAATTTCTGATGCTTTCACGGTTATTACACATTGGAATGAAACAACTATTAACGGATTTAACTCGCGTATTTTTATTTTATTTACTTTAGCGTTAGACTATTGTCAGCTCAGTCGTGCTACGATTATGGAAACTGTAAAGAATCCGAAACGTCAGCAAATAAAATAAATATACGCGAGTTAAATCCGTTAATAGTTGTTTCATTCCAGTCCATCAAACTTTCAAAAAATGTTTAATTATCTCTTAAGTTTTCTTTAAAAAAAATACGTTCTGTGAAATGCGCGTGGTCAACTTTGGTTTGCTTAAATATGTCAATTCCATGCAACTTTACGTTTATTCGTACAGTACAATATTACGAGGAGGGTGTATTATCTAAGGGTCTGACCTGCACGGCCTCCTCGGTGCTGAGGTTGCAGAGCGAGTCCTTCAGGTGGTCCTGGATCCAGCGCGGCAGCTTGCAGCGCTTGTCCGCGCGGCTGAACCGCTTGTCCGCGAACACCATTATGCCGTAGTCAGTCTTGCCTCTGCAACAAACAAACATACATCAACAATATAATAATATAATACTAGAAGTTCGCCCCGGCTTCGCACGGATGCCTATTTTTTTTCAAAATATTCTTTAGTCTATGTTACTCGTGGATAATGTAGATTTCGAATAGTGAAAGATTTTTTCAAATCGGTCCAGTTGTTTTTGAGCCTGTTCATTACAACCAAAGAAACAAAGTTTTCCTCTTTATAATATTAGTATAGATTAGAATGAACCAATTTTAACTAATTTAACTTTAGCATAAGACTATTGTCAGCACAATCGTGCTACGATTATGGAATCTGTAAATCATCAGCCAATAAAATAAAATACGCGAGTTAAATCCGTCTAAAGTTGTATCAAACAAACATACATCAACAATATATAAAGCACGAACTTTGTTATATAATAATATACTTAGTCTTGGATTTATCAGTTGATTGTTTGGTTGCTACAGAAATTCTAGTGGGTAGCGGAAATATGACTCACTATATAACGGAAGCAAGTGTACGCTCCCAGGCGAATGTCATATTCATTATGTTTTTTTTATTATAGTTCTGTAATTTTCTTATTTGTGGTGAGTAACTGATAGGAAAATTATATTACAATCAACACACTCGGCAGATTATATTTTATACATGCATATCTATTATTATCTATACTAATATTATAAAGAGGAAAGATTTGTACCTATTTTTGTATCTTTATGTTTGTAATGAATAGGCTCAAAAACTACTGGGCCGATTTTAATAATTCTTTCACTGTTGGGAAGCTACGCTCACCCTGAGTAACATAGGCTATAGAATATTTTGAAAAAAATTAGGGATCCGTGCGAAGCCGGGGCGAACCGCAAGTTATATATGCGACACACCTAGATCTAAAGAGAGCTAACTCAAAAAAGGTACTTTTTCAGGAGACGCAAGAAACTGATTAATATGTCCATATGCACGCATGAGTTTTCTGTATAAATTTATACTTTTTATAATAAAGCTAACAGAGTTATATTAGCTGAAATCTGTTTTAGTGTAGGTGGGTTTTGCTGGAATCCGATGGTGTGCATAGCTCAAATCTTCCGGTTTTTGAGTTAGATCCCTTTAGATCTAGGTGTGCGATATATATCATGCCTACTATATGCATGTAGTATGTTACCAAAACACACTCGGTGTGGAATGACTCACCAAGTTGACCTACTCGAATTAGCTGATTCATCGAATGTACCGATTATGACTTATAAAATGTATATTTGGCGATATTTTACACCATATGACTAAGCGTCCAAAAGGGTGTCATTAAATACAAGCCCATACGGCTCAATATTTAACAGCTGCCATAATAATGACTTATTAGCGGCCCGGCTTCGTACGGATCCCTATTTTTTTTCAAAATATAAGATAGCCTATGTCATCCGGGAACGGTGTAGCTTCCCAACAGAGAAAGAATTTTTAAAATCGGTCCAGTCGTTTTGGAGCCTATTAAATCCAAACAAACCTTTTCTCTTTATTATATTAGTATAGATATTATCACAATCTAGTTAATAACAAACAAGTTCAGAATTGCGCAAGTATGTTACCTCTATGTTTTAAGGTTGGTTAAAGATGAAAATATTAATTACAATGCAGCCTTCGTTGAAACAGATAACGATTTTCGTCACTACACGCATCGGGGATATAGCTCAGTGGTAGAGCATTCGACTGCAGATCGAGAGGTCCCCGGTTCAAACCCGGGTGTCCCCTGGCTAAATTGCCTTTTTTGTTTTTTTTTGGAATAATATAAAATGCGATTTTTTTTATTATGATAAAGCACTAACTTTGTTTTTCAACTGTCAATTATAATAAATTTACACGTACATAACCCTCACTAAAAATTTCAAAAATAAAAAAAGAAAACATGTAATCCTTCAATTCTGTTAAAGAATGTTTCTGGTAAATTTGAAATAGATGGGACCCAGAAATCACGTTGTCCCATGTACAAACTTAGTCCCCCTTTTTCACTCCCTTAGGGGCAGAATTTCGAAAAATCCTTTCTACGATCAGCGGCTTAGGCTGTGCGCTTATCCGTCATTCATTCAGAACAAAAGATTTTATGTGTATATAATATAAGATAAAATGCGTATATATACTCTATACTAATATAATGAAGAGGAAAGGTTTGTTTGCTTGGATTGAATAGGCTCTAAAACGGCTGGACCAATTTGAAATTCTTTCACTGTTGGTAAACTACGTTCACCCTGAGTGACGTAGGCTATAGTATATTTTGAAAAAAAATAGGGATCCGTGCGATGCCGGGGCGAAGCGCTAGTAACATATAAGATTAGACTTACCGAAGCGCTCTCCCGACGCACTGCGCTGCGTGCCGCATCGCGTCGAACGTGAGGAAATCATTTTCACGGATCTAAAAAAAAACACGTTTTTAAAACTGAATCCGATTTTTTTTTTAAATTAGAAGTCGCGTGCTAATAAACTAACAGATAATAAAAAATATATAGCTACTATAGTGTATTATTCAATAATAATACACTATAGTAGCTCGGTACGGCACTTGAAATTATTTCGTCGGTCACTACGTACTAGCTAGTGTACCTAATTCAGATAATAATAATATGCTGTTAATGAATGTGTTACTTAGAAATATGTGTACACTAGATAGGTAATACCTGTTTACATAATTAGCTAACACGCTAGTGTGTGTCGTCTGAAAGTTACAATACATGCTACTTAGGTATTACATAATACCTAAGTAGCATGTATTGTAAATTAGTTAGGAAATACACTAACTCAGTATGTACGCTAAATGACTAGTGTAAGTACACCTGGAACTGCTTGCACTAACTACACTCAGGGGCACTATTAACCGCCCACATACATTTTCTGAATTTTCCTATAATTCTTCTGAAATTTGTTATTTCAACTTGATTATTCAATAAAGTACATATTTATGTTAAAAATACTATGTCATGTTAAAGAAACGGGTATAAACACTCAACAGTTTTAATTGTGAAAAATTATATACACTTTTTAGTGTTTTCGTAAAATGTATGTGGGCGGTTAATTGTGCCTTAATAATATATATTGTGTAGTTAATATCCGTGTCGGTGTGTGTGTGTGTGTGTGTGTGTGTGTGTGTGTGTGTGTGTGTGTGTGTGTGAGTGCTCGCCTGGAACTGGTCGCGCAGGTACTCGAGGCGCGCGCGCAGGATGCGGCTCTGCGTGTAGACGTAGGGGATGCCGAACATGAGCACGGCGCGGCCGAGGTGGTGGTCGAAGTCCACGCCCTCCGACACCTTGCCGCGCGCCACCGACAGCAGCACCGCGCCGCGGCCGCTCTCGCACGCCTGCGTCACACCACCATATATAAATTATACTAGCTTCTGCCCGCGACTTCGTCCGCGTAGAACTCATCCTTTTTTGCAGTCGGTTAAAAAGTAGCCTATCTCCTTTCTCAGGCTCCAGACTTTTTTGTACCAAATTTCATTTAAATCGGTCCTGTAGTTTTAGCGTGAAAGCGTAACAAACAGTCAGACAGGCAGAGTTACTTTCGCATTCATAATATTAGTAGGGATTATAATATATATATTATATAACCTTTTATTTCGAACCTATTAACTATGCTCACATTGTTATAATTAGGAAAAGGTTCTTAAGTTAAAAAGTAAAGTTACACGGAAAATTGGATAATTTAAGAAATCTTTAAGTAGATATTAATGTATTACCATCTTAATGACAACAACTGTCAAATCGATTGATTAATGTAGCTATGCTTTGCCGGGCCCACAAGTAACATATAAAAGTTTCAATATCATTTCAATAGGTATTTCCTCTTGGTCGTCAAAGCAACCTAATCCCAAACTAAGCAAAGGACGTATGGGACTCTGAGCTCTAAAACCTATAGTTAAAACACTAAAGTGTCTGATTGAGTGATATCTGTAAGAAATCGTATTCCATAATGGGATAATATGGGCAAGGAAAATTCATATAAAACATTCAGCCACATTTACGTGATATATGTATTAAAAAACATACATTTTTTACATATACGTTACCTTTATATAATTAATGAGTGCAAAACTAGTCTCGGCCGAGTCTTGCGTCTCAATGAACAGCAGTTTGTGTCGCTGCAGGTTCGCCACGACACCTGACAAGCACAAGAAATAATATCCACGGGTGAAATAACTAAATAATAGTACATTACGCACCTAGGCCAGTAAAATAAAAAAAGTCTCAGATCACATGTAATTGTCGTCCGAGGCGAAGTCGAGGTTGACAAAAATGTGATCTGAGGCAAGAAAAAGTATTTTTCTGTTCTCCGGCCAGAAAGCGCCAACTTTCTGACCGCTGCACTAAATGAAATTGCCGCTTTCTGGCTTCGTCGAACAGAAAAATAGTATACTGACCTCGGCTAGTAAATAAAAAAGCCTCAGAACACATTTTTGTCAACTTCGGCTTCGCCTCGGACGACAATTACATATGATCTGAGACATTTTTCATTTTACTGGCCTAGGTGCGTAATGTACTATATTTTCAAATACGAGTAGCATTATGTCTACCTTGGTCGTACCAGGCGCCGACGACGCTCTCGAGGTACATGTACGACGTGAAGAAACACACCACGCCGTCCGGCACGCTCGCAGCCATCTGACAACAAATACATAATATATATTATTATATACATATAATATATATCAATTCCTTAATATGTATATAGTGACACGATTCAAAGCATGTAGTTTCGCCATAATTTCGGATTAGCGATTATTACACATTGAAACTAGTTATAACGGATTTAATTCTCGTATTTTATTTTATTTGCTGACGTTTCGAAAACTTTACAGTTCCAAATATTTGTACCCAAATGTCTTCTTGTGGTCACTATCAATAAAATACGCGAGTTAAATAAGTTATGATACAGTTTTCAAAATTGCGTGCACTACTTTTGGCCAGTTTGCGTACGGAAATATGCTCATAAAAATTTTTAACATAATAAATGGCAGTTAAACTTAAAAAATATTAAGACTAGAACTCACCTCAACAAGCAGCTGCCCGTAGTTCCTAATCACCGCCACGTCATCGCGCGACTCGTATTTAGAGGAAATGGCGACTTGGTCACTGCCCTTTGATACTATCTGAAAAAAAAAAAAAAATGCACTAAGTAATCTAGTAACTAACCAATAAATACCCAGAAAAAATAATCCCGCTACGTAAGGTTTTGTCACGCAACAAAGTATGTTTTTTTAAGGTACCTATAAAGAGAGAGTGAGATCCCAGTCACCCCAGACTTAGGTGATTTTACGAAAGACGACATTTTTAGGATTAATAGTAAAACATAAACTTATTATTTAGACCCCACAAATTTTCAGCCAAATCGGTTTGTTTTTTTTTCCACAGTGATGTATGTAAATCAGTGGGGCTGAGTAGACTGTGGCCAGAGACGACAGCAAAGCGGCAGCGCGAATAGCCTAGTGTAGCCGAGGCATAAGGGTAGGAAATAAATAATGTGACGTGTTCCTTCTCTCCTCCAGGGATGATGTCATGGATGACTCACCATGGGCAGGATGCAGGGCCGCGCCAGCGTCATGGTGAACGAGCTCATGATGACGGGGTTGAAGTCCAGGATCTTGGGGTACATGTCCAGGGGGGACAGGGTCCCTGTGAATAATGAATTACGATTTTTTTGGAAAACTGGAAATAGGTCGAACGAAAAGATATAAATATCATGATCAAGAACATTTTATGTTCCTAACATATGGTGTATAAAATACACAGAGAAAAAACCCCGGTCAAGTGTGACTCGGACCTGCGTAACACGGAGGGTTCCATATCTATAATGAGACATAAAAGTTATGTCTTTTGCATGCGTTATAGCGGCAACAGAAAAATACATCTGTAGAAACTGACTCTACTTTCTTGAGATACGTTCATGAGATACAGCCTGGTGATAGACGGACGGACATCCGGACAGTGAGTCTCAGTAAAGCTGTATGTCTAGGAAAGTTTAGCATCTGGCTATTCAATGAAGACTAGATAATGATGAATTTTAGTGATAAACTTAATATAAAGTATTCGCGTACTTTTTTGTATAAGGGCGCAACCGCCGTCATGACCATGCGCCTTCATAAGAGCTTGTAAAAGCCTAAATTGAATAAATGTATTTTTGATTAAAAAAAAATAAGAAATTAGCTACACCAATAATTTTGTTTTGATGTAACAACATAATGCGCTCATACATGTTGTCAGAATTAAAGTATAAATCTTATCGCAGCTTATTCCTACAACTAGCGACCCGCCCCGGCTTCACACGGGTGCTATAAACCTTTCTCTTGAATCACTCTATCACTTAAAAAAAAACCGCATCAGAATCCGTTGCGTAGTTTTAAAGATTTAAGAGTACATAGGGATATAGGGACAGAAAAAGCGACTTTGTTTTATACTATGTAGTGATATTCAGGGAAGGGGACTGACGGCGGTTGAAACAATTGTAAAATCATCCATAATAATGTGTACCTGATGTTATGATGACGGATTGAAATCTGGCGAACACCGGCCGCATGGCTATCGACGAGTCCATGCATCTGCAACAAACCAACAGGTACATTTTCAATAATTTCTGATGCCTTCGCAGTTATTACACATTGGAATTAAATAAATATAAAAGCTCAGTCGTGCTACGATTATGGACTTTGTAAAGGCTCCGAAACGTCAGCCAATAAAATACAAGAGTTAAATCCGTTTAAAGTTGTTTCATTCCAATCACGTATACTATTTTTCATGTTGACGTTTGGAAATCTTAAAAGTTTCTACATTTGTGACCCACTGAGCTTCATTACACTTTGGAATGAATTTATTTCTATAAAGATCATGATCTATTTTTGTCTAAGATAATTTTATGATAAAATTTACAGTTTCGGCGAAAATCGCGACAAAACCCATTTCTTGACTTTTGATCTAGAGTTTTTTTTTTCAAGCACAAGAACACATATTTTTTAACAACTTTACACATTTCCAGGGTAAAGTTGATGAAAATTTATTTACCATCATTCTTATTAATTTCTGACGCCGTCGCGGTTGTTACACATTGGAATGAAACAACGTTGTCCGTTAATAGTAATTTCATTCCAATATCATTCTTATTTCTCAGTGCAGAAAAATTAAATGGGAGGGGTCGAG
The DNA here is from genome assembly GCA_038024825.1 of Polylopha cassiicola. Classification (NCBI taxonomy): domain Eukaryota; kingdom Metazoa; phylum Arthropoda; class Insecta; order Lepidoptera; family Tortricidae; genus Polylopha; species Polylopha cassiicola. Next base: position 19,056,392 of record CP149047.1, on the reverse strand, counting down.
TATTACGCAATACTTGAACACAACTTACGAAAAATGCAATATAGGGTTGGACACCGTAGGGGTTTTATCATCAAACGGTTCAATGATGACGACGAATCCCTTGGTGTACGTGGAGACGAGCGTGGCGAGGTGCGCGACGGCGGTCAGCGACCCCAGCTGGCCGGGGTCGGGGATCTCCAGCGTGCGCATGAGCGACGTCAGCCGGGTCGCACAGAACCGCAACGGCTTGCGTTCTATGCACACGCGGGCTGCTACGTCCTTTAGGAAACCTGGAAATAAAACGTCAAATTTAAAATATTTATATTTAGTACAGGCTTCAACAAGCATATATGAAAGTCAGAAGATTTCATATAACTTCACTTCGACGTCAAGTTAGATAGCACAGTTTTAACTCGCGTAATTTTATTTTATTTATTTGGCTGAAGTATCGGATTCTTTACAGTTTCTATTAGAGCTACTAGAAAAGTAACTAGAAATAAAGAACTGTTTGCTTTATTACCGGCGAATAATAATGTAACAAGAAATGCACCTATTCGTAGAATGTGTAATTTATACAACAATCTTGATCCGGATATTGACATTTTAAACTCAAATTGTAGTCAATTTAAATCAAATATTGTTAAACATAAGTATAAGATAGTTTAAACTGTTTCTTTTTTTTTTTTTTTTAAATCTTAAATAAGAAAATGTTCATTTATAATGCTGTGTACAATTGTTATTATGTTATAAGCTAAATAATATCTAGTATTTAATGTTTTTTAGATTAGAATGTCAACTGCTTTTAACTTGTTATTGTACCTTAATAAATAAATAAAAATAAAATAAATAAATAGCACCGTTTCCAAAATATTTTTTTGAAAAGAAATTAAAGAGATGTATCATTTTTTAATCTATGGTCTTATTAAAGTGAGAAGATAGCACCGTTTCCAAAATATATTTTTTTTTAAAAGAAATAGCACGAAATTAAAGAGATGTATAATTTTTTAAACTATTTAGAGAGTAGCAAATATAAAAGTGCCAGTTCTAAAACAACTATAGATTCAACTCACGATTATTTATTATGGTAACGTTTACAAAACTGCAATTCCCATATTAGTAACCGATTGATCTGACAACAGTCTAGTTACATTGCGTGAAATCCTTTTACTTTTATTCGTTTTGTTTGGTTGCTATTAGCCATTAGCGCTTGTCCGGGTGGGGAGGGCTAGAGAGGGAGGGTTTGTTCTCACCTGCAGGCGACTCCTGCACGACGTGCTGTATCCGCAGCCGGGTCTTCAGGTACTCTATGAACCGCTTCAGGAACCCTAGGAAATGTTCCGCATTCCTAATGTTACCAGGGACCACCTCTGAAAAGATAAGATAAGATTCTGATATTACACATTGGAATCAAACAAACATAATCTACATTAGAAGAACTTGTGTTTATCATTAATTTTTAAGAAAAGAAAATATATATACGTGTCCAGTAATTCACTTCCGATGCAAAAACGACGGGGTTTTATATGTGTGACGCGTGTGTTATTGTGTGCGAATGTGTGTGTGTTATTGTGTGCGAATGTGTGTGTGTGTGTGTGTGTGTGTGTGTACGTGGGCGCGTGCGTGTGTGTAGGGAGGTCGTAGCTCCAGAACGGATGAATTCTCGTTTATTAGGACAAGTCGGTAGTATTTTTTAGCTGCTTGATAAAAATCGGTTCAATCGTTTAAAAGTTATGTTCAATAATCTAACATAGAATTTCCTAAATTTCCTTTTTACCCAGTCATCAACAACTCTATTTTGTAACTCTTTGAAAACTCAAAAAAAAATGTAAATTGTAATTTTTTAGTGTGAGTCAAGCCCATATAAGACCCCTTCTATATGTATAGTATTAAATAGGTGTTAATAGTGTGTGTGTGTGTGTGTGCGTGTGTGTGTGTGTGCGTGTCGTACCGTCGAGCACCTCGTCGGGCAGCACGGGGTTGCCGAGGATGTTGTCCGCGTCGCGCGCCGCCGCCGCCTCGCGCAGCCCCTCCACCATCTGCTGGTACTCCGCCGACAGCCGCGCCGCGTCCTCCTCGCGGATCCTGCGCACAAATCACAAAGATAAGCGCTTCCAAAGTTGGAGTGGGAGCTTGTGACGTCACGACTGGGTACAATTTCAAAAAAATATATAATCATATTACTCTGTAGGTATCAATTCATCCTCTGCTGTAGAAAGGAAAATATTAAGATTTTTATCAAATTTGTGCAATTGTATCACCCATATATTGTTAAAGTTCTGAAAATAGTCCTTAAAGCTCATTTCTTAATAAAATGGATTTCGATTTGACTTCGGTTATAAAATAAAGTACATACCTTTCCTACCTATAGGTCACTACGCCAATTGTTCGAGCTTTAGTTACAAGCGTTCCTTGTTTGTCACAAATTATATTATTAATCATAATACAAATAAAACTTACTGTGCCACAGCCTTCTCCAGCTGCCCTAGAGCTTGCACACTTTTATCGATAGTCCGCCGCGTGATCTTCACGCTCAAAGAGTCGATACACACATTGTCGATATTGTGGGCCTCGTCGAACACCACTACCGCTTCTTTGTTCAGCTCTTTTGACACTACCTCGGCGATCTTTGGGTCTAACAGGTAGTGATATGAGTATACTACGATTTCAGCGTGGATTATCTGTGGACCGAATAATAAATTAATAACTAGACAAGTATTTTTGGAGCCTGTTTCAAAAATGTCCAAATAAGTCTCAAAAGTTGTTTTAGCGGATGGATACATTGTTTATGATCCAAGTCATTATCAAATTAAATCCAGTATTTATGATAATTATATTTATTTTTTAATCAATTCAACAACTCATGGGACAATTGTTATCATACTGCACTGACACTCATCTACTATTATCATTATAATGTTAGATTTTTTTTAAATATATTTTTTTAACACATCCATTCACACATTTTTTTTTAAACTTTTAAATCACTTTTAAGGCTTTTTTTTTTATATTTGTGGACATTAATTTTATATTATTATTTTTTTGCTGTACTATTTAAACTGATGGATATTCGACCATTAAATAAAAAAAAATAACTGGACAATTTCAGATTATAAAAAAATGCAAATCTTACAGCAAACCGTGACAGGAAGTAGGGGCACCAGTTCCTATCGGCGCCATATTGTTTCAGGTCGTCCATGGTGTACACTCCATAGGGAAGCATAGACTCCTTGCCTTCACGGTTGAAGCCTTCATAGAACTGACCTAGAATCAATATAATGATAAGCAGGCGCTTGTAGTGAGGGCTGCGTATGTATGGTGCCATAGTAGGCACTACCAAAAAGGCTGAACACTTATGACCTTTTTACTCATAATTGGCATGTCTGAAATATCTTTTATTACGATCTATGCTCTTATGAATAACTTACAGATAGGTATGTCTGGATCCCGCTCATGTCTGTCCCTGATGTAGCTAGCTGTCAAGGAGTGGCATTTACCATCCACCAGCTTGCCCTCCCGTTCCCTAGACACCTGTACATTTCAAAACAGTATGTAAAAAGAAGAAATAAACATGAATCATTTATTAGTAAATGTTTACAAAGTAATAGCTTCAAAAAAAACATCAATGCTGAGAAGAAACTCAGCAGACAGTGATAACAAAAACAATTAGCATTTAAAGTTTCATCCCAATACAATGTAAATAATTCACAAATGAAACTTCGATAATGATAAAATATTTTTTTATATTCTGTGCAGTGAAATGCAACTCTCAGGACTACATCATTTTGTAACAACATCTTAGATTAGTTAAATGTTACCTCTGGGTGTATACAGAGATTCTTTCTTGAACTAAGCACTACTCCAGTAAGACTAGGCTTCTCTCCCTGACATTGCTCATAGTATTTGACCAGGTTCTTCAATTCCTCCAGGACTTTTTCAATTTCTGGTACTGTCCGAGAACAGTAGATTAATTTTCTGTGAATTACAAAAGTATGTCGTGATATATTTAAAATTCCTTAAGAAAACGATTAATATTGGGTCCTGAATATCATTTGCTAAGGACTTAGTAGAGGCTAAATATTATGACCTACCTGACATGATGTGGATTCTGTATCATGTATGCTACGATCAGGGACAAAAGTGAGATTGTTTTTCCAGTTCCTGAAGGCATTTCGAGAAGTCCATGACCCTTTAAGATAGAAAAAAACAATGGTAATACTTAACCTCAAAATGCTGTAATATTTACAAACCCTAGAGCCTAAATAAGTCAAAACCTTACCTTAGCATCCAAAGCACGCTTCAGTTCTAACATATATGCATACTGCTCTGGATAAATATAATCGTAAGGGAAATAAACTAATAATCCGTCGACCGTCAATCTGAAATAAGAAAAACCGAACTGTAAAACACTATTTTGAATTGTCTCATTTCACTTGCTTGATTATTTATACGTCTTACTTCATTGTTGTAAGATAATACTGGTTACTTTTTTATTATTTGTATTAAAAATAGACTCATAACAACTAAAAGCCGCGTCGCTTGCTGTCCTTGCTGAGGCGCTACTTATTTTATCAACTATGTGATTGTGAAGTGTGAACTGTCAATTATGTCAAACTCATGCTCAAGATTACTTGTCACTTTGAATGTTTAAGCCACGCTTATTAATATTTAAACACATTTTTTATAAAAGTATAATAGTATGTAAAGTATTTATACCACTGTTATCATAATATTATTATTGTGCACTTTTCTTATTTAATATTCAGCACTGGTAAACCGTAGAGTAAACGTACCTACTACGAGCAGATGATCAGACGATGTACGAACGTAATATTAGCTGAGATCATTAATTATCAAGCAAAATGGCATTAAACAAATAGGTACTATCTTTACTTACTTACCCTTTAACCCGAGATAAAAGTTATATTAGTTTTCTTTTTTAATAGCATGTATTAACTCATCATTCAACTTATTATTATTTACGTGTTGCTTGCATTAACTTGTATCGTACATTTTAAATGATGGTCAAAATTGCCGTTATAGGAGCAGGGATAAATGGTATTGCCAGTGCTGTGAAAATTAAAGAAAAATATCCTCAGTTTGAAGTGAGTTATAAATATTTACTCCATAAGCTTTCTTCGAAATCGTGCTTTCGGTACTTGATCTAGGTAGGTGGGTAGGTACCTATATGTTAAGTAGGTGATAGAAAGTTTAGTTCCGCTTTGTTTATCGCAGGTGGCACTTCTGTCGACAGACTTCAGTCCAAACACGACAGGAGATGGATCAGGGGGTCTATGGTACCCATACCTCTGTGGAGACACATCACCTTACTTGCTTTCGTAAGTCCCTAGTTAAGTTACATAATAAATACCTAAACATAATTTAAATAATTAGGAAAGTGCACCAAGTAGGTACATACAAAGATGTAATAGGTAATGTTTATTTTTTATTTTTCAGTAAATGGGGAGGAGAAACTTATAGGTTTCTCCACGACAAATGGCAAGATGGTGGCCTCAACGTACGCCGTATGCCGATGTACTATCTGTACAGAAACCCGCAGGAACCGACCCTGGAGCCCGAATGGGCTCAGGCTGTAGTCGGGTACAGGGAGTTATCGAAAACCGACTTGGTGAACCTGAGTCGAGAATATTCGGTGCCATATGTGTAGGTTTACCAGCTTTTATACTCGCGACTCTATCCACAGAGTTATAAAGTGCATTTTGGCAGTACTACTACAGACTATAAATAACCGATTATTTCTTTCAGCTCGGGTCACACGTTTACAACATTTGTAGTGCATGCGGAGTCTATGCTGTCGTATCTGTACCGTCGTTTCGAGGCAGCTGGCGGGAGGCTGGTCCGCGTGAGAGTGCAGTCGTGTCGCGACTCGGCATTGGCTCCTTATGACATGGTGGTGAACTGCACGGGACTAGGGGCGAGGGAGTTGGTGGAGGACTGGACTGTGTTCCCGATTAGGGGACAGGTGATTAGGGTAAGCGATTAACTACAACCTACTGAACACTGATAATACAAATAGGTGTGTTACTGGGTCATAGTAAATTATGCTGTCAAATACAGGCCTAATATGGCTCAACATTGGACAGATACCTACCCTATAAATGACGGCTGCGTATTCAGGCAGTGGGCGTAAACTATCTTTTCATGCATAGAGGAAATCTAATTAAAAAATAGTGCTGCTCGAAACCCGCAATTGGGCTAAAATCTTCAGTTACCTACCTAATCTAAATGTATCTATTTATGTGTGGCGCAATCTATCCTTATAGATGGCGCCACACGTAAATCTATCGACTTTAATTCTCAGGTACCTATTTAAAATGAATTATTTATACAACATTTCTAAGTAATTACCTAGGAATTCCTTTAAGGACTATTTCAGATTATCTCTAGGTATCTAATCGGAATATAATAACCGTTTCAGGTAAAAGCTCCGTGGCTCAATCATACCATTATCGACGTAGACAGCGGCCACTACATTATACCAAAGTATGGAAAAATACACTACATTTACAATTATAAAAGCTCAGAAGTCTTAAAATTCAATCTTACTTATTAACAAATAAGATGCAAATTTATATTAATAATTTGTGATCTTTTAGTTCTGAGTCGTGCGTGCTGGGAGGAACTCACCAAGAGAACGACTTCAACACTGCAGTGGACTATAAAGATACTAGGTTCATTCTAGACGGGTGCTTCACTCTACTACCGGCGTTGAAGGTAAGATGGTTAGATAGTAGGTACAGTGAACTGCAATGATATTTATTTTATATAATAATAACTACCTAACTACATGTACCTAGATACATACTGAATATTTTTAATTTTTAAACTCTAACGTAGTAATAAGGTCTGACCAATACACTAATAGTCCATTATTTTTTTAGAAAACCCGGCTTCTTTTTTATCGCAACAACGTTCGTGTTGGAATGAAACAATTATTAACGGATTTAACTCACGTATTTTTATTTTATTTGCTGACGTTCGTGTTTTTCAACTAGCTTCTGCCAGCGACTTCATATGCGCATGATGAGCACCCTTACTCCCTAAGCGGTGAATTTTCAAAAATCCTTAGTGCTGCCGTATGTAACTACAGCCAGCGTCAGAGATATTTGACCCCATCTAAAAGCCGTATACTAGACCAGGGTTGTTGCGAATATTCGCAACCGCATCTGCAAATGCGGAACTTCCGCATAGATTTGGACATCTGCATCTGCATCCGCATCCGCATTAATCAATGCGGATGTTCATGCGGATGCGAATATCATGCAAGTAGCGATAAGAAAGAAATTGGGCCAAAATCTTAAATTAAGAGATACGCTTAATACCAATAAGCAGGTGTTGAAAATAAAAATAGGTACTTATGTTTGATTTGATTACAGTAAAAATGTTAATAATTGAGTTGTCATTGTTTTAATTCTTCATTAATGGACATTATTTACATAATATCTTAAAAATCCGCATCCGCATTCGCGGATGTGAGCTTACAAAACTCCGCATCCGCATTCGCATCCGCGGATGTGATAAAATCAGCATCCGCAACATCCCTGTACTAGACTAACCTCTTGAATCACTATCTACCTAAAAAAATCCGCGTAAGCTTACATATCGATATAGGGACAGAAAAAGCGACTTTGTTTTATACTATGTAGTGATATGCGGTTACTAGGTGGGGTCAGATATTTCTGATACTGACTGTACGTTATAAAAGGAACACCTGCGCAAAATTTCAAGTTTCAAACACTTATAGTTTAAGCCCTGCATATATATTAAGTCAGCTTCTTTTACATATTACATATTATATATTATATAGGGACTTATATAGAAAACTAGCTTCTGCCGGCGACTTCGTCCGCGTGGAACTCCTCCTTTTTTGCAGTCGGTTAAAAAGTAGCCTATGTCCTTTCTCAGGCTCCAGACTTTCTTTGTACCAAATTTCATTCAAATCGGTCCAGTAGTTTTAACGTGAAAGCGTAACAGACAGACAGACAGAGTTACTTTCGCATTTATAATATTAGTAGGGATTGTTAAATTGTAGAGCGCACCGGTGTTGCGGCAGTGGGTCGGGCTGCGGCCGGGGAGGCACCAGGTGCGGCTGGAGCCCGAGCACAGGGAAGGGAAACTGTTTATACACAACTATGGACATGGTTAGTTATGGAGTGACCTTTAAAAATATAAAAGAACAGGCTAAGTGCGAATTGGATTCGTGCACAAAGGATTCCGTACTCTATAAAAAGGGCAAAAGAATCATGTTTGTTGTATGGGAGCACCCTTAAATATTGATTTTACCTATTCTGTTCGATTCTGAGAGATTTTAAATCATGTTTAGTTGAGTTTATAAAACGGAAATTAGCACGAATAATTAATTTACTTATTTCACAACTAGCGGCCCCGGCAGACGTCGTCCTGCCCGTCCGATTGTTTCGTCAAAGATCTATCAAAGTCTTCTAACTGTCACTTAATGAATAGTAATTCTTCATAGGGCTTCATATTTTCCCCGTTTTTTACACATTTTCCACTGTTTCTTCGCTCCTATTGGTCGCAGCGTAATGTTATATAGCCTAAAGCCTTCCTCGATAAATGGTCTATCCAACAAAAAAATAATTTTTGAATTCGAACCAGTAGTTCCTGAGATTAGCGCGTTCAAACAAACAAACAAACTCTTCAGCTTTATAATATTAGTATAGATTTCACCAACCTGTTTTTAACATGGTTACTTCTTAAAAACCACAAAATAATCATTGACGGCCTGTTGGTCTAGTGGTTAGAGGCCCTGACTACGAAACCGGAGGTTGCGGGTTCGAATCCCGCTAGGGGCAGATGTCAATGTGATGAGCACTGGCATCTGTACCTGAGTCTTGGATGTCTTATATGTATTTATGTATATTTATCCGTTGTCTAGTACCCATAACACAAGCAAAGCTTTGCTTAAAATGGGACTAGATAATTGGTGTGAATTGTCCAAAGATATTTAATTTAAAAATTTTAAAATCTACCATTTTAATTGCCTAGGTGGAAGCGGCCTAACGTTGTTTTGGGGCTGCGCCACGGACGTGTTGGAGATAATGGAAGAAAAACTCAACCTTACGCCGTCGACCACAAAGTCGAAACTTTAATAACAACATGCATATAAAAATATTATAAAATATCTGGGTACAAAAGAAAATATAACAAACGTTATCTTATATTAATTTAACTAGTTATTGCTATTTAAAGTAAATACAGGACCATTTATATGAGAACGACAGTACATTGCTAACGTTTTTAAACAATGATGTTACTATTATTTCTTTTTTATAGAGATAATTTTGACCCCATGTCTTTAATCCACTAAATGCGCGTCGTGTAGAATGAGGTCCAGCTGTCATGCTCCACCAATGAGAGACAAGCTACTGGCCTGTGATTGGTGCAATATGTTACCTGGACCTCATTCTACAAGACAGCATCTAGGGGATTTTTGAGCGTTTTCGTTTAAACATTTTATACAAATTAGGTCACATTTCATCCTCAAAAAGACCTATTTTAATCAATGACGATGTCTTTCTTTATATTTAAATAGCATATGGAATATGTTTAATTTGCAATGTTAATCACTTCCAAGTTACTTTTTACACTGTCCGCCAACTAACACAGTGTTGTATATGTCTGTTCTTCTTTGTTTTCTTATTGGAATCTGACTTCTCACCTCTTCCACCACGCTCAGATCTGAAAAAGAAAACAAAGTGATTTAACAATGCAGCAGTGCAATGTATCCTTGTCTTCTTCTTCTTCTTCTTATATATAAAAATGAATCGCAAAATGTGTTGGTAAGCGCATAACTCGACAACGCCTGGACTAATTTGGCCAATTTTTTATTTTAAATGTTCGTTGAAGTCCAAGGATGGTTCTTACGGCGAGAAAAAATCGAATAATTGCCGGGAAAACCCTAAAAACAGCCCTTTTCTTTTCCCATACAGACGTTGTCTAACTAAAGTTACCTAATTTGAATTTCGAACGGGCAGGATGACGTCTGCCGGGACCGCTAGTGTAGTAATAAAATTGTCCAAATAGTATATTCGTCAGTATTCATTTTTTATTTATGTTAAGTAACGTATGTCTAATCAGTATTAGTTTTTTATTTACGAGTATGCTACGTAACGCATGGTATGAAATCCCTTTCGCCTTAGGAACGCATCGTAACGTTTTACCCCCCCTCCCTTAAATTGCCTTACGTATTACTTCAAGGCCTTGAACTTGTTGAAGTATAAGCTCCCCCACCCCCCTCAATTTTCTTAGGTAATACTTGAACGACCTTGAACTCAGCGTACCTATATCAGCATACAGCGTCCCCGGCTTCTCATCCAGCGAGCCCGCGACGACGCCCCACGGGTCGACAAGCAGCGAGTGTCCCCAGGCCACATACCCCGCGGCGGGGTCGCGCGCCGGACTCACGAGCGCCACATACAGCTGCTGGTCGGTGGCGCGCGCTCGGCCGAGCAGCTCCCAGTGCTTCGGGCCCGTCGTCATGTTGAACGCACCCGGGTAGATCAGGAGGGAACACCCTATAGAATAGGAGGGTAAAGTGATAATCATAATCTCTATTGTCAGCTAAGTTCATTGTTGTTTAAGCTTCAAAAAATATTCGCAAAGGTATATTCAGTTTATAAACATTACAGTTCCTATGTTCGTAGCAGACTAAGTTGATGATAGTCTAACACTAAAAATATTTATGTTATGTAAAGATTGACTGTCGTTAAGTCGATCGTACGGGAAGAGGAAAATTTTGGAAACTTAAGCAAATAAAATACGCAAGTAAAATCCGTTATAGTTGTTTCATTCTAATGTGTAATATCCGCGAAGGAATTGGAAATTTTGAAAAATCTCTTTTAAGTAAATAGGACAAAAGGGACACTTTTGTATGTGAATATTTCCGCGCATCTAAAAAATAATGATGCTGCGCGAAAAAACAAAAAATCCTCAAGAAACTGTTGTGCCATTTTTGTAACGGAATAAAATATAAGTAACATTTATCTAGGTATATAAATTGTACCAATGATGTGAAAGAAAAATGACTAATACTAACGTACGTACTACGTGCTAACATGCGATTGTGTAAATTATAAGAAAAACTTAATTCTATACGTCACACTTGATTCTCACAAGAAGTAGGTCTACACGGAACTCCCCAATCGTCCAAAAAAGCAGGAAATGCCAACTGCACATTGTCCTTCAGAAAAAAAACCTATTGTTTATGGTCCCTCACTCTGGTCGGCGAGGAGTTGTGACATCTCGCCCTCCGGGTCAACTGCACATCATCCTTTAGAAAAAAAACGCTATTGTCTATGGTGATTCACCTTGGTCCGCGAGCAGGTGCGCCATCTCGTGGAAGCGCAGGTCGTAGCAGACGCCGAGCCCCACGCGCGCGCCGCGGCACTCGAAGCTCGTCAACGCGCCGCCCGGGGACAGCACCTCAGACTCCTTGAACGTGATCTTCCCGGGGATGTCGATGTCGAACAGGTGCATCTGAACAATTTTAATTTCAATCACTTTAGCATAATACTATTGTCAGCTCAGGGGCCCTAGACAAGTGCCCAACGTTCAACGTTAACGTTAAACGTTAGGACCAAAATGTATGGGATTTGACATCCGCGAACGACTGTAACGTACGTCACAAATGTCAAATCCCATACATTTTGGTGCTAACGTTTAACGTTAACGTTGAACGTTGGGCACTTGTCTAGCCCCCCAGTAGTGCTACGATTATGGAATCTGTGAACGCTCCGAAACGTCAGCCAATAAAATAAAATACGAGTTAAATCCGTTAAAGTTGTTTCATTCCAATGACTTAACGTATTTGACGTTTCAAAAACTTTACAGTTGCCATATTCGTAGCACGAGTGAGCTGACCATAGTCTAACGCTAAAGTGATTTGAGAATTTGTACCTACCTGAGCTTGGGTGTCTTATATGTATGTTTTATTTGTTGTCTAGTGCCCATAGTGTTATATTTTGCTTAGTTAGGGTACCACCAATTGGTGTGAGTTCTCCAAAGCTATTTATGTAAAATTTGTCAAAGACACCACTGGTTCTAAGTCAAGAAAAAAATGTCTAATGCAGAATCACTTGGACCTATAATAAGCATTTAATGCCAATGCATTGTCAACCTTATCTGGTTATTAGTAAAGTTTAGGAATCGAATCCCACTGGGGGTCTAAAATTTTTTTTCTACTCTTGTCTTTGTACAAAAATATCATTATAATTAAAAACTAATGGTATTGAACCAAAAATATCAATCGAATTATCGATTGATAGATCGTAGTTAATATTTAGTTACTTCCTCTCGTAGCCTTAAATATCGCAAGCGACAAAATCCCTCAATCCAATATTAACCTTTACCCCTATTCATAAGGTTCACCTTTCTATGCGTAGCGATGAGCTTCCCCTCGTGGTCCCAGACGGCGCAGGTGTTGTAGAGGCGGCCGCCGCGCGTCTCGGGCACGGTGCCGCCCACCACGCACACGCCGGCCGCCGCCGCCGCGCGCGAGAGCGCCTGGCTCGTCTCGCCGGAGGGCACCTCCTCCGCGTACTCCGGGAAGAACTCTACATAAAAATGCACTCCTTTACTATTGTTCGTAAAAAGCCACACCTTTCTTCTCTCCCATAGAGATAGGCACAGAATCCTAATTTTTGTAACAGTGGCTATGTCAGATTTAGAAAGAATCAAGTCATGCAGAATTGTGTGCCATGATAACATGTTTTCTATATTATTTTACCACTACAGGGATGCTTATATAATGTAGTAGCCAGCTAGATTAAAACAGGAGACCAATAAACTTTTAAATATGCCATCAACAGGAAATAAAAGATATCATGCAGCCAGTATATTAATTACAATAATTGAAAAACAGGATATCCTGCTAAAATTATATGCATATTTTACCAACACATGGTGTAGAGCAAAAATATTAAATAAATTATTTGTATATCCTTTGCTTATTAAATCTAGTGAGTAATTAATTATTTTCAATACTTGTTTGCAGTCTTTCTACCACAAATTTTAACAACAAATAAGCAAAACTAAAATAAAAGTATAAAATACTAAATATTAAACTTACTGGTTCCATAAGGAGAGTTAAAGCACTCGGGCAGTGCTACAATATGCGCTCCTTTTTCCTTGGCCAGGTGGATCTCCTTCACGGCATTTGCTATGTTCTTAGCCTTGTCCGGACCCACTGCAAGCTGCACCAGAGCTATTTTCAAACCTAGAAACAATGTTAACGGTTTAACAACAATTTTAACTGAACATCAGATCTTGCAACTCTTAAATATAAAATTGACATTCTGAACACCTGACCTTAAATGACAACTCTGTGAAATTGAAAAAAAATTAACTTGTTTGCTTAAAAAAATGATTGTAGTCATCATTGTGTTAGTTATTCTATAAACAGGCTTGTTATTTCTATGTAGGTACATTTAAATTAAATAATCAACATCCTTATCATTGTCTTATCAGCAAGTAAGCAGTTTAATAATAAAAGTTAATTTGTATACAGAATGTCTTAACTATTAAAGTTAAGCAAAAACTACTAATGGTTAAATTCAAGCATTATAATAATATAATAGTTAAGTTGGCACTATTAATCTTAAAGAAGCTAAATAAATTAAATAGTTGTGTTAAGAAGCCGCTAGTATATGCCAAATACTGTACCGCGTAAAACAGAAAGAGGTTTTTTTGTAAAACGCGGGTGAACTGCGTCAAATTCTATGTTTCCCGAGTCACTATCACTATCGTTACTAGCTATGGTATTATCTTTACCTCGCTTTAACATTTTTATTGTAATATATTATGATAGAGTGGCGGTATAACTCAGTGACCGACACCGACGTACGAGCAATGATAAGAAAAAATAGCAAATATAACATTCAATGAAACTGTCAAACGGAATGTAAAATTTTGACAGATCAGCTGATCTACGTTTCGTTTGATGCAAATTAAACCCCTTTTGCGGTCAACAGAAATAAATATTTTTTTGTACTTAAAATGAGCACTATAAGGTCTTAATTATGTCGGTGCGGTGGTATATTTATGTGAACAGAATTTAAATATGTTTATTTGAATAGGTTTATCTTTGTACAGTTAGATACTTGTAATTTTCTTACTGAACCTATTTATACCTAAGTTTTGTGACGTCACTTTTCAAAATCTAATAAAAAATTATAAACGAAAAACTTAAAAATATATCCAACTCTATCTATATTGGGATAAGGTTTAAATTGTTTCTTTGGTGAGTTCACACTCGCGCAAAATAAGTTACGTGTGGCAAGGAAGGAGGGGCTTAGGAGGGGTCAAAAATTAATGAAATTCGTTTACGTACTTTATGTTGTACTTTATCTAGTCTTTCACGTAGCAATACTATAGCAGTCAAGACTACACTATTAAAGATCAAATGAAAATAACATAAATAGGTGTTGAAATAATTTATTTATGGAATAAGTATTTTATTACATTATTTAATGCACATTTTCTGGTCGTTTATTCGTCTTTTATTTACATTTATTATATTACAGTATATTATCTATATAGTCTTCTCCTGATTATGGAATCTCACGTTACTTGATTAATATTAGGTACTCTTTCTATCTCAAAAATTATATCCTATATACTCTAAGTTATATTATTTAATGTAGCTACTAAATAATACATGGGTAGAAATAAAACAAAAATGTATATCCATATGTTATTTTTAACTAAAAATATTAGCAAAATAAGCATTGATATAGCATGGAAGCAAATGCTTTATAAGTCAAAAAGATTAAAAAACTAAACAATCTTAGAGATCATTATTTTGAGATACCATTTACTTATCTTGTAGTCTATTACCTCAAACAAATACATGGTTTTAGGGCTATCAATTCGCAAAGACCTTATTCGAGAAATTCTGGGGCATTGTGAATCAGGCCCATAGATTAATTCATCATTTATCTATCCATCTCATAGAAGTTTTAAATGTATATTCTATTGTCCTTCACCGGGAATTAAACTCCACATTCAATTTCATCTTAATCAGTTTAGCATTTTAAGCCTGAACATAGACATGTTTTTTACTTTTTCACGTAAAAACTACTAAGTGGATTTTGATAAAGCTTAGACAGCAGGCTATAATTTTTGAAGATTTTGTGTATAACAATACTATTTTAATCGTCCGCAGAAATAGTTGCCGGAGGCCGATAGTATATTACATATACTTCTATACTAATATTTGAAGAGGAAAAGTTTGTTTGTTTGGATTGAATAGGCTCCTAAACGACTGAACCGATTTGAAAAATTCTTTCATTGTTGGAAAGCTACACTATTCCCGAGTAACATAGGCCATAAAAAAGGGATCCGCGGCGGACCGCTATATATTATATATTTATATGATTACTAGCTGACCCGGCGAATTTTGTACCGCCTTACTTACCGGGTAAAACTTTGGAATTGTCAAAAAAAAATTGTCTTAACTGGGTCTTAACTAATTATGGGTATGAAAAATAGATGTTGGCCGATTCTCAGACCTACTCAATATGCTCACAAAATTTCATGAGAATCGGTCAAGCTGTTTCGGAGGAGTACGGGAACGAACATTGTGACACGAGAATTTTATATATAAAATTTTATATGATTATTTTAGCTTTATGTTTATCATTCCGAGGCGGGCGGTCGGAAGCCGAAGGGCAGCCGCTCCGCCTTGCGGCCGAGCCGCGCGCGGCTGACGTACGGCGCCGGCTGCTTCAGGTGCACGGTCCTGACGTGAAGCTTGCGGCTGTTCGACTGTCCGAACGCCTTGCCGCACACTTCACACTCGTACGGCTTCACGCCGGTGTGACTCTGGAATTAATATAAACAATCAATAAATAAAAACATTCTTTATAAACTGATTGTTGACGATTCAACCTCTTTTTATAGTTTTTATACTTTTTATGTTTAGAATAATTATATTTGTGTTTTGTTTTTCATTCCAAATTGTCAGTTTTTTAGTTGGTAATAAACAGTTAAAGAAACCACTCGCTTTTAAAATGTTAGGTATTAGTCATTAGATTACAGTCCACACTGATATATATACCATCGTGGTAAATATTAAATTAGGTAACAATAGAAAATACAGCATTTGTAAACAAGGACGTGCGTGCAGTCTGGCTATGTAGGCACTCAATAAATTTATGACACTGAGCCTGTATGCATTGCACGCCCTTGCCGAGGACCATAACACACGCATATACACAATTAAAGTAAATAACACTTTTCTTTAGCGCAGATGCCTTCGTCTGATCTCGGCATACTTTTGTCATAATCACAGCGTACGAAGTTGACACGTGTCATAACCATATTGTCACTGACACGTGTCAACTTCATACACTATCACGTGTAGGACGTGATAAAACAAGCGTGTTTACCCGGAAGTGTCTGTCGAGCGCCCCTTTGCCCTTGAAAGCCTTGAAGCAGACGGAGCAGGGGTACGGGCGTATGTCGGAGTGCGTCTTCTCGTGCATCTGCAGGTTGGTCCGGTTGAAGAACGCCTTGGGGCACTGCGCGCACTTGTACGCGCGCTCGGACGAGTGAGTGCGCTTGTGGTATACGAGGAACGCATTGCCCTGGGGATGGTAGATTTGAATTTTATTACTACTATAGCTAGCTTTTAAGTGTAGAAAAAAGAATGGTTACTACAAAGTATCAATTAAAATTCAATCTTCTATATCCTACTACAATTATAAAGGCGAAAGTTTGTAAGTATGGATGTATGGATGTTTGTTACTCTTTCACGTAAAAACTACTGAATGGATTTGAATGAAACTTTACCACAATATAGCTTATACATCAGAATAACACATAGGCAACAATTTTTGACACTAGACTAGACGGGACGAACCTGAAGTCCACGCGAACGAAGTCGCGGGCAAAAGCTAGTATAACTATAAAAGAAAGTCGTGTTAGTTACACCATTTATAAATAACTCAAGAATGGCTGAACCGATTTGTCTGAAAACTGGCGGGGAGGTAGCTTAGAGCCAGGAAAAGGACATAGGGTATTTTATTCCAGTAGAAAAAAAAAACAGCCCGTCCCTAATAATTTTCAAATTCTATAGCCTATGTTACTCAGGCTAAATTTAGCTTTCCATTGGTGACAGATTTTTTAAATTGGCACAGTAGTTTTCGGGTCTATTCATTACACACACACACACACACACACACACAAATACAAATGTTAGGTACCTCTTTATAATAATAGTGTAGAAGTAGATTTATGTTTCATTCTACATAAACAGGCTCAACTTAAACATTTAGCATTCGACATGTGGTTACAATGGATATAAGATTTTTAAATGTATCATCTATTGGTATCTATTCTAATGTAATAAAGAGGAAAGGTTTGTTTGTTTGGATTGAATAGGCTCCAAAACTACTGGTCCGATTTGAAAAAAAAATTCACTGTTGGGAATCTACACTATTCCCGAGTGACATAGGCTATAAAAAAAAGATGATCCGTGCGAAGCTGGGGCGTACAGCTAGTAATATAATAAAGAGGAAAAATTTGTTTGTTTGGATTAAATAGGCTCCAGAACGGCTGGACCGATTTCAAAAATTCTTTCACTGTTGGGAAGCTACACTATTTTCGAGTGACATCTATAGGCTAAAAACAGGGATCCGTGCGAAGCCGGGGCGGACAGCTAGTAATATAATAAAGAGGAAGGTACACTATTCCCGAGTGACATAGGCTATGGAAAACTTAAAAAAAATAATCGGACGGACCCCTAGTATTAACTACTACTAAACACATACCCGAAAGCCCTTGCCGCAGATGTCGCAGATGTAGTTCTTCTGTATGGGGTAGTTCTTGTCGGGATGGGCGCGGCGGAAGTGCGTCCAGTACTCGCGCGCGTTCGGGATCACCTCCGAGCACTGCAACCAGTGTGGTCACCACATTGTAGTACAAGTGTGGCCGGCTGTTCATTACACACGAGCGCGGTGAGAGAGCCGAGCGAGTAATTACCAATCCGCACGAGTTTCATACGTTTTACAAAACACTTTAATGAGTAATGCCATATTTTTTACAAACTGCACTCGGGTAGAGATCAACACACAGCCAATGTTTTTTTAAGACCACATAGAAAATTCATATATTATATTATAATACCCTATCGATTATTTTCGTATTTATAACATGAGTTATGGTGAAATATCATCTATACTAGTATTATAAAGCTGAAGAGTTTGTTTGTTTGTTTGAACGCGCTAATCTCAGGAACTACTGGTTCGAATTCAAAAAATCTTTTTTTGTTGGATAGACCATTTATCGAGGAAGGCTTTAGGCTATATAACATCACGCTGCGACAAGGAAGAAACAGTGGAAAATGTGTAAAAAACGGGGAAAATATGAAGCCTTATGAAGAATTACTATTCCACGGGGACGAAGTCGCGTGCACAGCTAGTCTTTAATAAAAGTGACGCTGGTTGCAAAGTAAATTTTTATTACATTTACTTAAGTAACTCACTAGAATTTCATATTGCAGTACTTGTAATGTCATGGTAAGTACCTAAAAAGCAATTGTACTAAAAACCTTGTGTTCTCCGCCTAAAAACAAGTTAATAGGATCTCCATTACGAGCGCGTGTATTGTTAAGTATGTCCGTGTCATTAAGTAGGTGCTCTTGACGAGCGCGTGTGTTATAAAGCACGTGCTCTTTGCGAACGCGTGTGTCGTATAGCATTCGGCAGTGTGGCTATCACGCTCTTATGTCCCGTAAAGTGTGCGGCGGTGTTGTTGTGAGTGTTGCTGGTTGTTGTTGTTGTGAGTGTGAGCGGTGTGAGCGGTGTGAGCGGTGTGTATGCGCAGTACGCACGTGCTCGCAGGCGGCGGGCCAGGCGGCGGCGTGCGTCTTCTTGCCGTAGTTGCGCGGCCGCTTGCGCGCGTGCTCGCGCCGGTGGTGCAGCCGCAGCTGCTCGGCCGACTCGAACGCGCTTCCGCACACGCGACACCCGTTGCTGCACGTAAATAGGTACTGATTATTTTTAACTCTAAAAAAGTATTCATAAGCATGGACGTATGTGGGAGGATGAGCAACTACCCTAATACCCCTGCCACAAATTTGGGCGTAAGTGAGGGGAGTTGTGTGGCCACACTACTCGTTATGCCGTCATTCGGTAGGTGTATTCAATTTTAAAGTCCTTGATATAGTCGTTTACTTAGTTTATGACGTCTGTAGGCGATGCAAAATGGTTTTAAACTCTATGTATATATACTTAAAGTTGATTTGGAAGTGTATGCACACGTAGATACGTACTTGAAGTCGTTGGCCTGCGCGTGGTTGGCGGAGGTGACCATGTGGCGGCGCCACGCCTCCGCGGACGCGAACTGCACGTCGCACTCCGCGCAGTACGGGCCCGCCGGCGAGCCCTCCGGCTCCGTCTTCTCCTGGACACGACCACACCACACCACACATAATAATTAAAACATATGTACTATAAAAGTTATTAAAAATAATAATATTTTTCTATACTAATATTATAAAGAGGAAAGGTTTGTTTGGATTGAATAGGTTCCTAAACGACTGTACGATTTGAAAAATTCTTTCACTGTTGGGAAGCTACACTATTCGAGTGGCATAGGCTATTAAAAAAGGATCGTGATCGGGCCGCTAGTATTGGAATAAAATAACTACTTAGGTATAACGAAACTGAGTAACGAGAGCCTAATCGACATGAAAGTCGACACGTTAAACTATCGTCATTTATCAGTTTAGTGTTAGGCTATTTAATTATAAGTACTTAGTTGTTAATATCTGGTCTGGTAACAAATTAACTATTTTCTATTCTATTCTTAGTCGGCTTGAACTGTAAAGTTAAAAATAAAATAAGCGAGTTAAACCCCTTATAACTGTTTGATTCCAATATTACATTCGCTTCGTTCGGTTGCTATTATAGATTGTCACTTGTCTAGAAATCCTAAGCAGCAGGCGGCGGCAGTGCATCGGAGTACAAGTGCGAGTGCAAGTGCGAGTGCAAGTGCGTGTGCAAGTGCGTGTGCAAGTGCGAGGGGTAGGGTGAGGGGGAGCGACTTACCACGACGTCCTTGTGCATCATGGTCTTGTGCATGGCGAGGCCGAGCTTGCTGACGTACGAGTAGCCGCACACTCCGCAGATGAACTGCGACGGGTGCTTGATGCGCACGTGGCTCAGGTACGACGTCCATTTACTGAACGAAACACAAAGCGCACATATTATTGTAATAGTAATGAAAAATTAGCCGTCTGTCGAAGCTTTATATGTTCGAACTGAATACTGAAGAGCAGATGGTGGGCCTTTATTGCAAAACCGCGGTTGATGAGCCTCCAGATGAGAGGCTTCAAAGCCTATAATTGTTTTTAGTCCGGACCGACCCGAGGGCCCTCCGTGGGGGTCGCTCTTCAGCTCGGGCCGTCAGCTGTGTTAATTATACGATTTACTTTTTACAGGTACATTTTGTAGGTACTACATAAGTATAACTATTGTTTACAAATTGTCCAAGTAAAAACTTGTAAGCAAGTATACATATTCCAGTACTAACGTGGATACTTCGTCGCAGTACTGGCATTTGTAGGTGACACCATTGTGCCACCTCTGATGCTGCTTCGCTTGTGTTCTGCAACGAAATATATATTTAAATCGAGACTTGTAATTTAAATCCTGAGGAGCATAGCGACATAATATTTTATATTTAATAAATTATCTGTATAGATAGAATTCTTACTTTTCCCACAAAATTTCATAAAAATCGGTCCAGCCGGCGATGAACACCGCGACACGAGAATTTTATATATTAGATATATTGGTTTTATATACATAATAATATGTTATGCAGAGGATTCAATCTTAAGAAGATTAAGAAGAAATCATATTTAACAATTTATCTGTCTCTTTACCAGTATGAGTAGGTATACCAGCTAGTTAAATGTTCCCACATAATCATGCAGAAGCGTGGGAACTAGCAAAGAAAGGAGGCAGAACATTGTTTGGTCACACTACTCGCTCCCCGTTTTATCGGTTTTATATCGCGAGTCAAAGAGCCGACAATATAAATCGTAGTAGTATCAGTATTATAGTAAAGTAGTGTGGCCAGAGCGGAAACCGCGCGGCGCACAGTGTGTCCGGGGCACGTTACGCACGTGGTCTTGGAGACGTAGCTGCAGGCCTTGCACGCGTACTTCTTCTCGTGGTTGGAGGCGTGCTTCTGCAGCGCGCGCTTCGTCTTGAAGCGGAACTTGCACACGCCGCACTCCGCCTCGCCCGCGCTCTGTCACACACACACACACACACCGATCAATATAGAATGGAATAAAGTAATAATTTCTGATGCCTTCGCGGTTATTACACATTGGAATGAAACAACTATTAACGGATTTAACTTGCGTATTTTTATTTTATTTTATTAGCTGACGTTTCGGATTCTTTACAGTTTCCATAATCGTAGCACGACTTAGCTGACAATAGTCTAACGCTAAAGAAAAAGTAAAGAATCCGAAACGTCAGCTAATAAAATAAAATAAAAATACGCGAGTTAAATCCGTTAATAGTGGTTTCATTCCAATGTGGAATAAAGTAATTGATTAGTAGGTACGTACAGCTTACATGAATCCGTTGAGAAAAAACGCCGCAAGAAACTTAGTAGAAAATATTTTTAATTTCATATTGTAAGACAATCTATACAATATAAAATAAATATTAAGCAGAAAAAAATCTTGGCTATATTTTAAACAAAGCTCTTGAGTATGATACTCATTTCAAATAATGGCATTGTTACTTTCAATATATTATTATCTTGAGATGATAATTTCTGATGCCTTCGCGGTTATTACACATTGGAATGAAACAACTATTAACGGATTTAACTCGCGAAGTTTTTCGCGTATTTGTCAGCGCGAGCTGACAATAGTCTAAGAAACTTTAGCGTTAGACTATTGTCAGCTCAGTCGTGCTACGATTATGGAAACTGTAAAGAATCCGAAACGTCCGCAAATAAAATAAAATAAAAATACGCGAGTTAAATCCGTTAATAGTTGTTTCATTCCAATATCTTGAGATGGTTATCGACCCACCCGATTATATTAAATTACTAACTAGAAAATATCGCTTAAAGCCTAGGTTCTTAACTTGTATATGTAAAAGTTTCACATAATCAAATTTGAACTCTTTACGTAAAGAAATAAGGTTGAAACTAACCGGGTCGTGTTTAGCCACGTGATGGTTCCAGGCCATGGTGTCAATGAACCCCTTATAGCAGATGTCGCATTTGAACGGCGCGTTCACATAGTTGGAGGAACTCTTGCGCTTCTCTATCTCCTCCTTCTGCTCTTCACGCTGAGGGGAAATAATAAATACACAAATCACTACATAGTTTTTATAAAACAAAGTCGCCGTCGCTGTCCGCCATCATTGTACATGATTTTGGCTTAATAAGAATAACAGATTTCACTTTGTGAGACCGGGTTTGATTACAGCGGTGTGACGTCATTTTCCATAATCGTAGCATGACTGAGCTGACAATAGTCTAACGCTAAAGACTATAGCTCAGTCGTGCTACGATTATGGAAACTGTCAAGAATCCGAACGTCAGCAAATAAAATAAAAATACGCGAGTTAAATCCGTTAATACTTCTTTCATTCCAATCTGTAATAACCGTGAAGGCATCAGAAATTATTACATTTACAGCTTTTCTCAATGATTTCAATACATTTTTAAGTACCTATATAGTACAATATGTACCCAATTATAACGGATTTAACTCACAAATTTTATTTCAGTTGCTGACATTCCAACAACTTAACAGTTCCCATATTTGTAGCCCAGTCACGATAATGAGTCTAACACTAAATTCACTTTTTTTTTGTCAACAATTTATCTTATCTCATCTTTTCTATCTTAAGGTGCAGTTAAACGGCCCGGGGTAGCACGACCCTATGCGAGCCGCGCCATCCGTGTAGATGCAAGCCTGCGCGTATACACGGCGCATACAATCATTAATGAGGGCTACCGCGTTTCAGAAATCCGCTAGATGCGCTAGTGTAGAATGAGGTCTAGCTGTCATGTTCCACCAATGAGAGGCAAGCTACTGGCCTGTGATTGGTGGAAAATGACAGCTAGACCTCATTCTACACTAGCGCATCTAGCGGATTTCTGACACGCGGTAGCCCTCCTTGCACCTTTAGTGCACTCACCGTCAGTTTGACAATAGTGACGTACTCCTCGAGGTCCATCTGGTCGGCGTCCACGCCGCCCGTGTTGGGGGTCCGCCGCTTGCCCTTGCTCTCTGACTCTGCTCTCTTCTCTGTCAGCCTCGGCCGGCCGCGTTTGCGCTTCGCCGGCTCCGCTTCCGCCAACGCTGGGATCTCATTTGTTTCCTGTAACAGAATATATATATTTTTATTATGTGTTAATTTTATTTGTTAATGTGTTAGTGAAATTTTTCTTAATGTAGTTACTAATGAATTGGAAATTAAATTATTAAAGAGGATTTAACTCACACATATAAATATAATTTTGGAATGAAACACTCACTTGTTTTATTTTTTATTGCTGATGTTTAGAAAACTTTGTAATACCTATATTAATACCCATTGCCAAATAAAATGACAATACCTAGTCTAACATTAAAGAATGGATGAATATTAAGTTTTCCAAGTGTCAGCAAATAAAATAATATTTTATTATATTATTTCATATTATGTACTTAAGTTATTATCATAGAAAGGTTAAATATAATATATTAACCAGGTGAGATAGCTAATACTTACCTCAAACACCTTCAACTGGTCATTGAACTCCAAATCAACTTCCTCCAATTTGAATTCCTTTTTCTTTCTCTCCTTCTTAACTTTTTTCTTATCAGACTTTTTCTTCTTCTCTTTCTGGCTCTTGTGTAATGATAACGGCTCATCATCATCACTGGACGCCAGTGGTGATGGCAATTCATCACCAAATTCTTCTACTTTAATACAGGGCACCTCCACTAAATAGTTTTGGGGAATATTGTCGGGTAAATCTTCTGATTTAATATCTATTGTGGAATTTTCTTGTAATAATTGTACTACATTCTCAGTTGTGTAAATCTCTAATTTGGAAGTTAGGTTTGAGGCTTTTCTGTTTATTTGATCTATGCCTTGTAGTGTTATCTGTGGAAAGTTAAGTTAGTTTAAGTTAAGTTACAATAAATCCTTAATCTTTAATCTGTTAAAAAGAGTTTGTACTTATGTATGTTTGTACATAAATATTATGATAAAGTTTTAGATACCTCTCCAACATTTTCTAGAATATTGTACAGCTCTGTCTGCCCAATCAAGCACTTCTGCCGGAACAAGTAGTACTTCTTCAGCAGCGCTGCGCACTCGAAGCAACCGTATGGTGGTAGATCAATTGTGCTTAAAGGCTAAAAATTTTTTTAAGATAAGTACAGTCTGTTACTTCTTAAGGCACATACAATATTCAAAGATAGACGAAATGTATGTCAACATGCATAGAACTATGTAATACGTAATATGTTAACTGAATGGTTATAGTTTCGGGCCCAACTTACATTTATTCCAGTTATCGCTTGAAAGTACTCATATAAGGGGTACGAGTGAAGATCGTACATTTTTACGTCTTTAATTAGACAAATCCGACACACTTTTACCTTATCCATCGCGTTTATTATTTATTTTAATTCATTAAAATTATCATAACAAATCTAGTTTCATAGTTCGCGGCACATGATAGAGTTATAAAATATTAGAACTTCACCCCAGGTACGAATGCTCAGTCGAAACGAAGAAACTACACATGTCAGCAACTGTTTCGCATATTAGTTAACGTTAATAAAATAAATTGGCATCGCTCTTGGATTTGATTTTACAATTTAAACAGTTTTCTTTAATAAATAACAAATAAATAAAGATAGAATGTCTAATTATACACAAGACGCCAAATTGCTGCCATTTTCATTGTTGACGTTAACTGCGTTTCGTTATTACAATAAAAGAAATGCGGTTAAAATAAAATTTAATAAAAATTATATTAAAAGATGAATTATATATTAGCTTAATAGTTATAATTTGTTAGTATTATATTGAATTTAATTTACAGGTGTTTTTTAGATAAAATAATATTTTTCTTATAGGAATTGCGTTATGTTATGTCATCAATAACCACACTCAATACTTTGGTCAGAGAAATTTTAAACAAGTATAAAACGTTAATTCATAGACAGGGTTCCGTATTAATATACTTAATACACAATTTCATCAATATATCTAATCAATATTTATCTCCTGAGTCCTAAAGTATAAATTTCATTATGATTTACTTACATCCACTAATTTTCATAAAATATAAACCTATGATATTATAATTTTACTGGAGGTATCTACACAATACAAATAAAAACTTATGTTTTTTACATGAGTTCCTTCAATAAATGTACCTCTGTACCTAGGTCGTTAAAAACATTGAATACTGATTTGAAAACAAGTTAAAAAAAATATTAGAACATGCATGTATGCAAACGTTGTTCAATATTTATGTTTATGTACCTACCTATAATTATTTGGGAAAAGTTCATTGTTATTTTGTAATAGCGCGCTACTATAGTACCTATAAATATCTACCGGTAATAGGTCTATACTTCATATAATAATATTCGATACACATTGAAATAATAAATTTGTGTAAAAACAAACCAAAACTTTTTGTTAACTTAGAAACTAAGGTCCGGAAAGCATTTTGTGGAGCACGTAACTGCATTGCCGCGGTGATTCCGTTATCGCGACTTTTAGCAAGTCTCATAAAACAGTAAAGTTTTTTGAAAGTCACGTTTTTAAAAAACTTCTGTATTTTTTGCAATTTAGAACGAACATAAATATTCTATGATACTTTATTATAAAATGGATGAAGGAATTCGAAAGAATTACTGATTTAACTATAAGTATTTATAAACAAACTAAATAATAATATCCTAAATGTAAATATAATATTATACTTAATGTGAAAGTTTCTGTTATGTCATGCAATAAAGGCTACAATAGCGGCTGACCGATTTTGCTATATTATTAACATAACTAGCGACTACAGAAAATCTCTTTGTACCTATATAAATAAACTTATTATTAAACTTATATTTTCGAATTAAGTAAAGTTTTTACAATAAACACTTTGCATACCTACATACGTTTATTCAGAAAACATACATATAAAACCGCGTGATAAACAAAATCTTTAAACTATCGAATTCCACGTAGTTAAACCGTAAAGCACAGATAGTTCTGATATTTTTCAACCAAATTTAATGTTATTATAGCGTAGCCTAGCAGGGGTGGACGATAATAGCATGGCATGTTTTATTTTTAATTATCCAATATACCTATACAAGTAGAGACGATATTGGTTTGGTGTTCTTTATTTCTTTTCAGCCGACAAAAAACGGAGGAGGTTCTCTAGTCGACGCGTATATTTTTTTTTATGTATGACCACGTTAACTTCGTAGGTAGAGTCTTCAGAGTAGGTACCTAGTTCTATTTTGATACATGTAATTCCTTTTTTATTGGAATTGGATTGGTTTCATATAAATTTGATTCTCATAAAAAATCCTAAATGAAGTCTACTCTTTACTAAGATGCTCAGGTTTGTTTGAGTCTAGCACCGACTCCAAATATATCAAATGTTTTTTTTTCTTTTAGTTTACTTTTCGGCGGTAATTTTTTTTTGTTTTTTTTTTATTGTGGATTTCTTGATCATATTTATATGCTTATGTTGTATTATAATCTACTATCGTCTCGAATATTCTCTATTTATTCAAAAGTATTTTGTCTTATCGGCCACTAAGATATTGTTTTAAATATAAATTTAAACGGCGACCTCTTTATCACCCCATTCATAAGCGACGACCATTTTTAATTGGTTCGTCAGATATTAATAGGTAAAAATCAATACTTATTCACGATAGTCATGAATAATTTAATCATAGAATATAGCATAGCAGGTACTTTTTTAATTCAATAGTCAGGCATAAAGTAAAGCCATTTTTATACATTTTTAATTATACATATACGTAGTACCAATCTCCAAACATATTATATTTATGAATTTAATTTGCCAGAGACCTCGGCTGCTCCATCGAGGTCAAGAGCGAGTCGGCCCGGCTAGGCGCTTAGCGGCGCGCGGGTTTCGGTATACTTATAGTTATATCCATCTATACTCCGCTACAATACTACAGCGCTACAGTTATTGTAACGGGAGGGTTCTGTATCAGCTTTATTCGGGCTTTTATTTTATTAGAAGAAAAAATATAACGGATTTAACTCGCTTATTTTGTTATATTTACTGGCGTATTGAATGAACAGAATGACTGTCGTCAGCTAAGTCGGCTACATATCGCACCCCTAGATCTAAAGGGAGCTAACTCAAAAAAAGTAACTTTTTCGGGAGAGGCGAAATTGTTGTAAGGAATCGGATCCTTTTTTTTAGCGTGTGTTTAATTTAAATCTTCAGATTTTTGAGTTAGCTCCCTTTAGATCTAGGTGTGCGATATATGGGAACTGTAGAGTATTTGAAGTCAGCAAATAAAACTATAATACACGAGTTAAATCGTTTAATTTTACGTTATAATTGCTTCATTCCAATGTACAATAACCGCGAAAGCATCACAATACATACAATTTAATCTTTTTTACAATCTAGTTCATAGTTTCTGTGGCTTCCACATCTACATCTTTAAAATAATTAAACATTTCTCAGCTTAAATGAATAATTCTTGCATAATAACAAAGTTTCAAGTGTAGTACTTGAGTTTATCTACCAGACTGTGGTTCATAGCGGTATCACGCAAACATTTTAGTTTTCTTAAGATTACCTACTTAAATTAAGTATTATATATTTTTTTATACGCACATAATGCAATATTATATTAGGAAATATTATCTAATCTAATCTACAAATGTATAATCTCTTCGTCTATATCTTTGTGATAAGTTACGAAAGTCACGAGAAATAATACGTTTTTTTATACACACTAAGTAGACTATGAATAATCATAAGAATCAATTTTGAAAGTCAAAAAAGATAACTAGGACATGCCTTCCTGTGATCCGCCTCTAAAGTTATTCATTTATTTATTTCAATTAGGTACCTATCTTTACTTACCTATAGAGTTTAATTATATTATTACGGAACCCTAAAATTTTATTTTTACTTTTTATGAATCTACTAAATTCCTCAACTAACAAAATAAAGATTTTATATTATTATTTACTGAATTAAACCCAAAAGTAACATAATTAAAAGAAAGCTTCACTTTAATTTTAATAAGAATCCAACTATAGCATTCCATTATAACCAAATAAAAAAAAGCCTAGGTACCTATTTCGTGGTAGACAGACTGTATTAAACAGTTAGTCAGGGCGTATATTATGTACCCTCTAACAAAGTAGGTTAAAGACTTACGTAAGTTTATAATTGCATTATACATATACCTACCTACGTTCTCTTTAAGTCTATAGTAAAATACCTAAACATTTTGACATCTACTTTTTACTTGTTGCTATCTCGCTTACTCTTGTGGGGAACGATTGTTCAAGGAATGCGCGCGTCGGCTAGTCTCGCTACATACAAATCATAAGGGTCAAATCCATGTACTGATAATATCATGTAAGCCGTGCCGTGCACGCAATAAAGTTCAATTTTGTTTACCTTGAATCTTAGCTGTGTTTAATGTACAGAAAACGCAGCGACACGAGACTATCTGTGGTGACTACTTTGTAAAAGTACATTCATAAATTTTATTATTACTGGATTGATAGTTTTCAGCATTTAAAGCATTTTGGTAATGAATTATGACAGAGTTTCTTTTTCAATTATATTTCTTATTTTTTTTCCGTTGTTTTATGGGGTTTTGGATTGATTTTAGATGCAATTACTTTTATAAATTAGGGAACTAAATGATAAGACCTTGAGAACTAGTCTCGTGAGGAGTGCGGCTACGTCATCGACGGGAAGTTTTGCAGTTATGTATATGACCGATAGCGACGCCTGATTGGCCGAGAAGCCTTGTCGGCGGCCATTTTGTTTCGTTGCTGAGTCACCAAAAGGTGAAAAATGTACAGAATTAATGCGCACTCCCCACGAGACTTCACAACGGTATTGGGCATTTCCCTCGTGAACACAAAATTTGGGTTTCATGTTCCCTACCTACCACATCGTGGACGTAATAATAATATTCTACTAGTAAAATGATAATTGAATCGATTTGAAAATTACCTACATCGTTTAACTTGCCGCCGGAAAAGCGGTCTCGATAAGTTTTGACGCGGGATACTCAGTTTCACAGCTGAGATTCCTTCGGCTGGTGCTCGTCGCGTGGAGTCGGGCTCGGCCACGGCCTCGCTACGTTTCAGTGTGAAGTGCTGGTGACCGGAATCAATTTAAACAATAAATACATGCGTTTTACCTATCTGTCAAAATAAAAGTGAAGTGATCGGACAACGTCGCGGATTGTTTACATCTAAATGTTGACTGAGAATCGTCAGTGCGGCGAGCCAGGATGTAGCCCGAGGACGGGGCGGGCCTAGCGAGAGTGTAGTGTAACCACTGTGAGTGTTCGACCGGCGCCGACTTCAGGACCGCGACATGTCGGAGACCACGATGGTGAAGGTGAAGACGGAGCGGCCCGACGAGGCGGAGATTCGGGAGCTCGCCGCTAAGATGGTAGAGGCGAACAAGGCGAAGGCGCTGGCGGCGTCGGCGGCGGCCGCGCGACCCGCGCCCGGCACACTGGGCGCCGCGCCGCCCGGGCCCGGCGGACAGATGGGCATCCTCAACTTCCTCACGCGCAAGACCGGCGCCGCCGCCGCGGCCGACGCGCGGCCCCCGGCCGACCCCGAGAAGAAGACCCCCGCGCCCGACGAAGCCAGTTGGAAGGGCCACTTCGGCTGGGACATGCTCGGGAAGTGCCACATCCCGTACATCTACCGGTCCGGGGAGAAATTCGTCGCGGTGCGGATGGTGGAAATCAAGCTACTCAATAAGTACCTGAATTACTTGCACGCGGATATCTACTCCTGCACGTGCATCAGAAGCTACTACATCACGGAGATCGAGGCGCGGCTGCTGAACGAGATCAACAGCAGACATTGCGACGGGCAGTTCGGTCGGGAACCCTTCACCCAGAAGGACCTGGTCGTGCGACTGATGGACGCTTACGAATTCTATAACTTCTTAGATGTGTGTTACAATAAGTTGCTGCGCGGCACGACAAATAGCAAGGACAAGTGCGGTTTTATTCGTATAAATAAGGAGTCGGTAGTACCTTACACAGTGCGAGACGGACAGAAGTTTGTTCCTTTATTTTATTTTGAGGGTGAGACGGACAATCTTAAGTTGAAAGCGGACCAGTTGAAGGGATGGGACTTGTCGTACCTGAAGTTTTGTTGCAAAGTGCAAGGAATCAGGAACGAGTTGTTTGCAAGCGAGACATGCTCGGTGATCAGTCTCTCCGACATCAAGAGCTACTTTCCCCCCGGCACGGAGTTTGAGGAATACTGGCCTAACAAAGTTGTTGACTCGCAGCTCCTCATATCAGCTAAAGGTAAGATTATCATTAACAATCATCAAGTTTTGTTTGAATTTCTTTCGTTTAGAAAATTGTTTTTAAGAGTTCTGTCTATTTTGATAGCCGAACTAGGTCATTCTACTTACCTTTTGTTAGAATATCATTCAATTTGAATCCACCTGTACCTATAGGGTAGGCCAGTTAAATGAGAATTTAATGGGACAAAAAATTAATCCTTCAGATGTTTATTACACAAACAAGTGCTATTTGCCTGTTCATAAATATTAATAAGGTCATACAAAAGAAATATCTTTTGTCATGAGGGCTTAAGCATACAAATTTGCTGATTTTTTATTGGAAAATTAATATTTCAAATATTTGAAAAAAGATTATCAAGTATTGTTGGGAAAATAATTTATAAGTTATAAGTATAATATTTCTTTTTATTAAATAAATTTACTGATATCAATTTCTATTGTCTATTTAAACTTTTAAAACTTTTTGCTTTAGAACTACACTGTTTACTGTTTTATATTACTACTAGCTTCTGCCCGCGACTTCGTCTGTGTATGATTAGTATTTTACACTATATTGTTATAAAATATAGCCTATATGTTATTCTGGTGTATAAGCTATATTGTGGTAAAGTTTCATTCAAATCCATTCAGTAGTTTTTACGTGAAAGAGTAACAAACATCCATACATCCATACTTACAAACTTTCGCCTTTATAATAGTAGTAGGATTGGAAATAACTTATAATAAGTAGCTACTTGTAAAATTTATTTTTTGGCAAGGGGAGTATCAGGGGTGTACACATGATTAATAGAATATGTTCCATTTAACCCCTCTCCCTCTCTGTGTTCACCCTCTTTCTAGAACTTTTCCTAACTCAGTGTTAGATGACAGTTAGATGGGCTTATTGATTGACTAAATCATGTAATTATATTCACAAGGGAACAAATTAATAATAATGTTTAAATTTGATTGGCAATTATGATTTTTAACATTTAAAAAAAATCTTTAATGTACCATTGCTGAGCAAAGGTCTCTTTTAAAGTAGGTATGTAGGTATGCATTATTTCTTATGTCTTGTATTATAAGGTATGTCTTTTTTAAGTGGTATTCATAAAGAGGGATGCTTTTTTCAATTAGAAATACCTACCTAATATAATTAAGACAATTCCATTAGATAAAATGTAATACAATAGTCACATAAACTGAAATAATTTAAGATTCTAATATGCTATATTATTATATTAATTTGAATTTATATGATGACACATTTAGAATTGAGTTACTATTCTATTAAAGCAGCAAATTATTAATATCATCAAAAAAAAGTCAGCCAAAAAATGCATAATTTATAACTTTTTAGTGATTTGCTACTTTAAAGTTATGCAAATATACAAAGTAAAATAACTTGGTAGTCACTGTTGCCATTTTTCCAGCACAAAGAGAGCTCATGTACATAATTAAAACCAAGGTTATACAATGCAAAAAAAAAAATATTTTGCGCCATAGACGTCATCTTGTCAGTAACTAGCTTTACTAGTGACCCCAAATGATTGGGAACAAGGTTAAAGGAAAAAGAAGGTTACTGCACTTTATTGAAGCATTTTTTTATTATCATATTATTTTATAGCAGAATTAGAGTTACACTATGACCTTGTATCCTAAAATGAAAATATGTTTTGCTTTCATATTTTTGTCTACTTTGAATTTCGAGAATAGTCCAACGCCATTTTTAAAATAGTAATAAATCAGTATTTTATTTGTGTAAAACACAATATTATATTTATTGTTTTTTTTTAAAATATTATCATGTAGGTACATGGGTAAAGATATTTTGATAGTTGTTAAGTATATTATGTACATCGGTCATTCTCACGAAAGGGTGTTCTCAGGCTAAACTCCATCATTATTTTGAAATTTGGATTTGTGGCTACAATTATAATAAAACATGAAAGACTAGGTCAAATTTAATGGGCCTGTGTTGTTCTCCATCAAATATACCAAGTAGATTTGAAGTTAAAAATAATTTAAGATTTCTGAAATACGGAGTTTAGGATTAATATGACAGAGCTTAGAAAACTTGTAGGACTTTCATACTAAAATAAAAATTAAACGTTAAAAAACGAGAAATTACTTTAATGTTGTACATTAATATGTCATTATATTTGTTATAAAAGCAATGGGATATTTACAAACGAAAAAAAAAATATTTTTCATAACTTCTAAAAATAATAGAAATCGTCAAAATAATGTTAAAATCAAACAGACTAAAATATTAAAAACACTAATCAAGATCTCACTTTGTGTTTAATGAAGACGCCACAAGTAAATAAAAACCAAATTGCCTAAACTCCAATAGGAGTTTAGTTGATGGAGCTTAGGGGAGAAAGCCTTTTTTTATTTTTTATCATGGTTTTGCAAATAGATAAAGTAATAACAGCGTAAGTATTGTAAACATATTAGAAGACTCTATTATATAATAAAACAACAAGTTTAACGAACACCTAATTAAGAAATAAAATAGCTGAACGGAGTTTATAGGAAATGGAATCCACGTGAATGGAACGTAGGTAAATGTGATTGTAATTTTGTTCGGCAATGCGTCTCGCGTATCGTTCCTTCTCTAATGCCTAGGCACAGCTAAATACTAGCCGACTAGCCACTAAGGTTGCGTGTAACCTTATGGGTTAGAGTAATATCGATACTTTTGTACGCGTTGGCGGATTTTGTACGCATGTTTGCTCGCGCACAATATAATTCATACTTTATTAATAAAAACGTTTTCAAGCAGTGTATATTTTTATTTAAATAGTTTAACTAATGAGCTTTAAATAAAAAATACTAAATACGAGCTATTGGTTGAAGTTTATAAAATACCGATGATCTTATACCAAATTCGGGAGTTTGCTCGCTAAATG
The DNA here is from genome assembly GCA_038024825.1 of Polylopha cassiicola. Lineage (NCBI taxonomy): Eukaryota > Metazoa > Arthropoda > Insecta > Lepidoptera > Tortricidae > Polylopha > Polylopha cassiicola. The sequence continues at coordinate 19,022,904 of CP149047.1, read as the reverse complement.
GAGCTTATGAGAATGGGTTTTAACAATTTTTTAAAAATATTAATAAGGTTCAAATTCATTAAAGGCCTGTTATATCAAATAGAAGAGACCTAGTATTAGCGATAAAAGATAAGAAATGGCCAAAATATCCATACGTTTCATAAATATTTGCTTGTACGATAGAAATTTGCCTCTCCTGAGAATGACCGACATGTGTGTTGCGACTGATATCTATAGGTTACATTGAATGGTAGCACAAGGACAGGCCTATTCTGAATAAAATAATACCTAGTTAAGTTTTACTTAGGTTGGTCTACAAGTTATTCACGAAATACAAGTACCTACTTTACAATTATCTGTGCTTACCAAAACAAATAAAATAATATTAAAATATTATTTATTTAAGTATTTTTTTTTTTGCGTAAACAAGTTTTACAAATTTAATTTTAGTCTTTTTTTTATTTTTTGGATGATAAAGTTGGCTTGAAATTTTATTTATTTAATATTTGAAACATCAACAGCATAAACAGAACACAGAAAATAAGACAAAAGAAACTTAACATAAAGCCAATGACAGATGTCCACAAGAGTACAAAAACAAAAAAAAAACAAATTATTTTTATAATTTTAAGTACCTACCTAATGATGAATTGCATTGCGCCATACGCGCCTTACTTGGAACAGCGCAAGGTCGAACAAAAACTCGTGAGAAATTCAAGTCCTAAATGTAGGTGTACGCGTAAAATACCTAGCTTCGCATTTTTATTCTAACTTTTTGTCTGTTATAATACCTATATCCTAATCCTTAAGAAAACGGAATAAGTTTCCAGAGTTAGGCTAGACAAAAAAAACATAAACTTACTTAACTATTGGAATATATCTTATCAGTAATGGTCTAACTCGCCCCGCTTCCTCTTTGTGTAGTAAATAGAATTTTAGAATAAGTAAGTACCTACTATATTTTTAATACGTAATTGTATTTTGGCAACACGAAAATTTAATCGTAGTTAATGCTTAACATAAAAAGATTTAAAAACAAAAATAGTTGAAAAATAATTGTAAAATGTTCTGTCAGTTTTACGCTCAACATAATTCCGAAAAAGGATAAGTAATTAGAGAAACAATAAACTGCACGTACCTATGCAGCTATGCATAACATGACTAATAGCTGTCTTTTCCAAATATAGTGCATTCGAAATTGTATCCTATTGTCTATGCAATATGGTTTTAATCGATATCGTATTAAGTCTGATAAATTGTTGTCTGAAACCAGATCGTGAGTCGTAGAGAACGATGTGACATTTAAAAACTATTTCTAAATGTTCAAATATTGTCTGATTGCTTTTATAAGTTCTTGTACAACTTGTGTTCAATATGTATCTACCTAAGCAAATATACTAAGTACCTAGGTAATAAAAGAATATGGCATCGTTTTCATAAGGGAACTTATAGGAAATATTGATACGTTATGTATTATTTGTAATAACCCAGTTCAAGGAAATGTACTTATGTAATATATTATTACTCATTTCAGTGGGGAAGTTTTAGCCAAAAATACGTAATTGTATATTAGCACCTATAAGTACAAGCCGTAAAATATACTATACGTACGGGCTTTTATGAATTTAAAATGTCACTGATTGAAGCCCATCTAAATAATGAAGGCATCGCTTAAATATTCCGATCATCTATCTATCACCAATTCTTTCTGTAATGAGTCAAAACAAAAACTTGACTTTTAAGTCAAAAGTCGCAGGAAAGAAAGAGCCCATATTTTTTTTTATCGAATACAGCACAAGCGACAAGTTTTCTTCCCTGCTGTTTTTTTTTTGGTATTAGGTACTTATTACTGGTTATTTCAAGTGTCGAGCCTTGTTTTAAGACTCTTAACTACGCACATCTGTATTTAATTTTGCAATAGTTTTAATCACCAATTTATTCGTCAGGATCTATATCAGGCGGTGGTCAGTGGACCCGGGCGCCCCCGGCCCCCCCTCCAGGCGTGGGGGTCGGGTCCGGCGTGAGCCTCAGCGCGGTGGGCGGCGCCTCGACGCGCGGCCGCCGGCCCAACACGCAGCGGCACACGTCCGCCTCGGCGATGCAGATGCCGCACGCGGGGATATCGGCCGCGGCGGTACAGGCGCTCGCCAGCGGCTGGAGTCTACCCGGGACCCTCACGCAGGCGCAGACGCAGCAGGTGCTTAGGCTGGCTCAGGTGGGTACATTCGCAATCATCCTATGATGAATGAAATATTATATCTTCTTCTTCTTCTTTTATATATAAAAATGAATCGCAAAATGTGTTGGTAAGCGCATAACTCGACAACGCCTGGACCAATTTGGCCAAAATTTTTTTTAAATGTTCGTTGAAGTCCAAGGATGGTTCTTACGGCGAGAAAAAATCGAATAATTGCCGGGAAAACCCTAAAAACAGCCCTTTTCGTTTCCCATACAAACGTTGTCTAACTAAAGTTACCTAATTTGAATTTCGAACGGGCAGGATGACGTCTGCCGGGACCGCTATAGGCTATAAAAAAGGGATCCGGGCGAAGCCGGGGCGGGCCGCTAGTTAATTATAATGATGTCGAGTCGAAGTCTTGTCATGTCTAATTCTCGCGGTTATCTGTCAAAAATCGGTCACGTTGTCGGCAGCGAGAACTCTTGTCATGTCGATGTCGTCTCTTATTTCTTCATGTCGACAACGAATCAATATCGACACGAACAATCTTCTTGTCGACCGTTTTAGTACTCCAACTGTAAAGACGAGACTATTACTGAGACCGGCTGACTCCGCTGTACCACCAGACTGTATCTCATGAACGAGATACTTAGACTGTTGCTGCTATAACAGCCAATACCAAAAAATAAAATTAAATATTTAAGGAGTCTCCCATATAACACCTGATTTTTTTGCCGTTTTAATAGATAATGTTACGTGCGCAAGTCCGACTCACACTTAGCCGGTTTTTAACCATTGTCTGGTTCAAATGGCATTGTTGTAAACGGCGGTATGTTTCCAGGCACAAGTGGCAGCGCAAGCGCAGGCTGCGGCGCGCTACAACATCGCGGCCGCGGCGGCGTCCATGCCGCAACACCGCTCGCAGCACCAGCGGAACGTTCAGGTGACTATCTATATTATATGTCCGCCCCGTCTTCGCGCGGATCATCTTTTTTTTATAGCCTGTCACCTGGGAATAGTGTAGCTCCCCACTGCCGTCATTTATAAAAAGGCGACCTTCTGAAAAAACTTACTTTCAAGAAAATCGCAAAAAAAAAATACCAATTTTTTTTTTCATTGGTAGGTAAATATTTTTTTTTAGTATACCTACTAAGGAAAAAAAAATGTTTCATTTGTTTACCAATGAAAAAGAAATTAGGACACTTTTTTGCAATTTTCTCGAAAGTAAGTTTTGTCAGAAGGTCGCCTTTTTAGAAATGACGGCAGCCAGTGAAAGAATTTTTGAAATCGGTCCAGTCGTTTTGGAGCTTTATTATATTAGTATAGAAACACTCATTAATTAATGGATAAGTTTCCACTGTCTCTCTACGAACTTCGTCTCATGTCGAGTTCTACACTAAATTATATACTTTTGACTAGTAAGAAGGTAAAGCCGTTGTAGCGTGGCTACAAGTCCTAGCTATATGAAGTTGCTTCTATTTAGGAAAATTAAACGTATCAGATTTTACTAATCGTAGTCTGGCTATCGGACTAATTCAAATTAATCTCTATAATATCTATGGTTCCCTACGTGTTTAGTTAACTGGTAACACACAAGTCACAAAATGTCATGTACATAAAACAGGAAAATAATCACTTAATAACACACACGTGCCGGAAGTTGCTATATTTAGCCCTCCGCTGCGTCAATTCGTGATTAATTTGTTACCGTAAATAAACAGATTTGACGAAAACCAATCTGTGCGTGGTAATATAATCTTTTCCTCAGAATCTACGATAGAAATAATATTAAAAAAAAACACGTATGTGTCCATTTGAAATGACATAAATGCAGTTTTATGTTGGCTATGCGATTTTGTCAAACTCGTACAAACATTATTGTAACGGTATATTTCAACTCGCAAGACATTCACATAACAGTATTTTAGATGTAATATGCTTAAGTATAACAATATAACAAGATATTAATAAATAACGGTATTCCTATTACATATTATATTACCCGTTAACATTTATGTATGTACTGTGCATATTACTTTGAAGTCTTTTTGTTTTATATTTCTGATATTTTATTCATATTCGTATTACACTTTATTTATAAATATTATCGCTTGTTATCGTCCCACACTTTTTTTCTATTTAAGTTAGTGATTTCTTTAAAAAAAATTGACCCCTCCCGAAACGTCCATTCCGTACAGTGTGTTCTGAAATGTCAATATTATTTTCGTAAACGAATCCTGCGATTCAGAAAAACGTCACACTATTTTTTTTTTTGGTGGCGTGTTGTTTCGACGAGCGCACGATTCAAATATTGTTTGTTATGATTTATTACAGTTTCCGAACAGTTCAATAACAATGGCGATGGGGCAGCAACCGCCGCCGCCTCTCGTGAGGAGTACGGCCAACACCTCTACTATGAAGTGAGCATCTTTTATTTATTTCGGAACAGCCTGTATAGTGTATATCAAACATTTTGTTACTTAATATATGTATTATATAATATGTATGCCCTTTATGTGTATTTTAGTAAAAAATATAGTATATTTTATATTCCTTGTTTATTTTAAAGAATGTATATTTATTCCCCATCTTCCTTATATTTTCTTTTATTATTGTTATCTAATATATGGGCTGTTCTTTTAAATGCCGTTGAACTGCCGTAAGATTTCCACTCGCCATTGTCTTGACACTGGTATTTTAATAATTCATTAGGATCCACTATTATGCTACATTATACTTTTACCGGATTTTTGTTTAAATTTTAGTACTACAGGAGAGATTATTAATGGAATAAGGCTCGAATGTCTTATATTTATGTATGTTTATCTATCGTCTAGGATCCGTAGTACAAGCTTTGCTTAGTTTAGGACTATATCAATTGGTGTGACTTGTTCAGAAAATAATTGATTTGCGTTTTGGGGTATATTTTTTATCGATACTTTCTGAAATAATCCCTGTGATATTATTTAAAACATTTAACCAGGCCGGTCCAGCGTGACTATGAACCTTATGTGTATAATAATAAGCGTGTTTTTCGCAGCGTGCCCCCGCAAGTAACCGGGACAATGAATGGCCACTCAACCTCTCACTCCGTGGACAGCCGCAAGCGTCTCACGCCAATCCCGGAAATCAGTATTACTGGCAACCATACGCCGTATAAGGTACCTACTGTAATTCTTTATTTATTTACCCACTTTTAGGTACCCAAAGGGTAAAACCTGGATCTTATTGCTGAGACTGAGCTTTCCGTCCGTCTGTCACTAGGCTGTATCACATGAAGCGTGATAAATAGCCAATTTAAATTTTCATAGATGATGTTCTGTTGCCGATATAACAACAATACTAATGAAAAAGAGAATTAAATAAATGTTTCAGGGGTTTCCCATATATGACAAATATTATTTTTTTCCCGATTTTATAGATATGGTATGGGACTATTCGTGTGAGAGTCCGTCCTGCACTTAAAATTTTAAACTTTCAACAAATCACACAATAGCCCATAAGGTCTCAGGTATAAGGTGTAAACTGTAAGGCATGTGAATTTTACACTTTTCCTAGGGCCGTGTACTCATTATAGTTGGGAATGCCCCTATCAAGACCCGCCATGCTCATTTTTTTTTATATAAAATAATTATATTAACATTATAACTCGCTTGCAGGTTCAGAAAGCCCTGGTCGAGAACACGATGGTGCCGTGCATCAACGCGAAGCAGTACCACTACACGGAGCTGCTGATGACGCTGCCGGACCTCGCGAGCCACTTCTTCCCGCGCGTCTCGCTCAACACCTGCCGCGCCATGCTGGACGCGCTCGGCATCACACTCTACAGACCCAACAGGTGACTGGATTTACAAAGAGTTAATTGATTTTGTTATAAAACGATTGTAGTTCTAACTTGTGTTCATAATTTCGTTTTGAAGCAACAAAATACCGTGCTTGTATGTAGGTACATGTTGTCAATTAATGATGTATAAATCTTGTAGCTTATTCTTTCAATATTAATGACAGGGGACTGACGCCAGTCGAAACGCCCGTAAAAACGCTCATTACATATATTTTCTTCTTAACAATCACTTAATATAATTATGTACATTATTATGTCAAATTACATGCATTCATACTGAGGATATAATAAAATAACTATAGTACCGTACTACTACATGTACCTACATGATTAGCCCCACTCATGGCTTCTCCTATTTACCACAATCGGCTACGTCGTTTGATCGTTCTATTCGCATTGCGTAACAATACCCCTCTCGTCCTCAGTATCCAGCTGCAAGTCCTGCGCAACAGCGGCAAGTGCAAGTCCGCGGCGGCGGGCGAGAACGGCATGGCGCTCGTGCAGATCCGCGACGTCATGCAGCACATGCCGCAGTTCAAGTACATGCTGCGCTCCGGGCTGGCGGCCGACGACGCGCCGCACGCCGCGCACGCGCAGCACGCCGCGCACTCTGCGCACTCCGCGCACTCTGCGCACTCTGCGCACTCTGCGCACTCGGCGCACTCTGCGCACGCGCCGCACGCGCACCCGCACGCGCCGCGCCCCGCGCACGCGCCGCCGCCGCCGCACGCCAAGCGAGCGCGCGCCAACTAACCAGTCGAGAAACTCGCCAGCTGCTGCATTTATGTATCATTTATATTAGAGATGTACCAGGAACGTAGCTACCGCCGTGTTAGCTGTGTCAATCATACGAGGTCCCTAAAGGTGTAAGCAAGAATTAGTAAAATGCTATCTACAACGTCATTTCGAGACGTGGTTCCTGGGGAAAATACACAAGAAAACTGTCATTTTGATGCAGGACCCCTCCAAGGCACGCTACGCCACTGAAGTGTCCACTAAATGTCCGGTGAGATCGCAATGAAAAGCCTTTGACCGGCAAACTGATAGTACATTATCAATGGGAAGAAAGCCAGTTTGTTTCGATACCAGATACTGGATAATGTTCAGAACTGTGAAGGAGTGACATGGACTGTGATAGTATGGAAGTGTAGACTTGTGTGTATACCGTTAGCTGTGGATCACGTCATGCCTTGAATAGAATTGCATTAAGGATTGTGGAGACTGATACGACTAATATCGGAAGTACTGTGACATCACATTTCAAATTTAAAATCCATTTTGGATGTAAGAGCATCACGTTTGTCGATGCTTTGGAGTGTAGTAAATTTTATAAGTATGTAAAGGTATGTTGGCAATGAACATATAAAAAGAATATAATAATTTTGTTACAAGTGACGCTTACAAAGATAATTCTGGCTATTGGAATATGCATGTGACCATGAAACTTGTCGAACTTTGATGAAAAATTTTGATTTTGCATTATGGAGTGTGGGATTTAGCCAATCGGGATCTAATAGGAAAAAAATATACGCCCTATAATAGGGGATGTCAGTAACATTAATTTGATTAACCAATAACATAGTGAAAATGACACTAGTAGTGATTTAGAAATAATTAAAGAATTAGAAGTTGTTGTGGACAATTTGTGATGACTGGGGCTTCCTCGTGTGGTACTCGCGGACATTTCGGTGATGACTTGAGACAGTGGTTTAACACAAACCAGTGATTTAATTAATATGCTGTATAATAATTAAGGAAATTGTCAATTTCTAAGTTGTACAAATTGTATGATACTTATCTTAATGTAAATCAGAAGATCTTACATAGCATCTGCAATGATACTATTTAATAGAAGACTGAAGATTTATTTCTAATTAGTTTGTATTTAGACAATTTGTATGTGTGTATTTAAGGGTTTGATTTTGGATTTTTATGCATGTATGTCAACTTTGAGTTGTATATACGAATGTAAATATTACTTTGAGAACTGCATTGTGCAGCCTTGTTTTTTGGGCAATACATTTACTAAATAGAAAATTTAAATTGTAGACTAATTAATATAAAGAGCATTACACACTAATATATTTATTGTAAAAATGTATTGCTTAAATTACTTATAAATAAGCTTTTTATCATCACAAATACTGTTAAAATTCCACAAAAGTATGTCACATAAGATTTTGTTATGAACAAAAAAAGAATTAAATGTTTACTCATTTAGTTAATTCGAAGTGGATTGTTTTATTTGAATGTGATAGACCAGAGTTATTAGACGTGTTGGTAGAAAACCGCTTTTTAGTACCTACATTATTTATTTAGAGAAGAATCTATGTTTATAATTAATAAACTGATTTCTATTAAATCATTCTACAGTATGTATAGACATCACAGTAATAGAAAGGAATGCAAGGCTACCATACTGATATTTGTTATTGTTTAGCATTATCTTCCAGTTTTCTTTTTAATCCACAAAACAAAATACAATAGACACTGCCAATAAAAATGGAAACTGGAAAACATGAAAAATACATAAGCAACTAATGTTTCGGAAGTTGTGATGTAATTTATAGAAACAATATAAAATTACAAAGTTATGTTAGTTTTTCTTAATAAATATACGATATCTACGCTTATACATAATATTATTATGCAATAAAGGCGACGATGTTTCGAAGGTAAAACGAATTCCTGGACTAGTTCCTTGGATTAACGAAACCTTATTACAATAATAATATACCTACCTATATGTAGCTTTTATGTACAAAGTTGGTTCCTATAGTCTTAAAGGTGTAGCCAAAATTGCGATGTTTTAGTTGTTACAAAACATGCTAAATGGTGTTGACAACAATTTTTCATAAATCTGAAGCATCCCAAGTCGCCCATTTTTAAAATACCAGGTGAACAATATCAAATTATATTTAATTTTATAAATCTGCTACATTATGCCTTCCTATTACCATCAAATCATCCGAAAGTTTAAAACACATTAGTAACTAAAGCACATTAGTTCCCTGACATAATAGGTTTTAACCGATTTCCTTTAAAAAATATGCCTGTTGGAGCTGTACATAATAATATATGGTACTGTAAAAAAGACCTTATGATTTATTGTTAGTCTTGTATTTTTTACTTCATTGTCTTCATTCCACTTGTATAATAAAGGTTGGGTTTTATTGTAGGTACAATCCTTTGAAAAGCAATTGTAACTATTATTTTTATTTGTTTCTATTATATAAACATAATAAACGGCTTAACAATAAACTTAATTAAAAGTTTACGCAAAAACAGGTTCTAGTTATTTATGCTTAAGTTTTTTATTACAAAGTACAAACTCCAATCAGAATTTTTAGTTACGTAAATATTTGGTTAATGTTGGATAACTGCCGGTTGATGGTTACCTACAATTTTATCTTCAGAGGGACTATACTTAATGAGGTGGTAACAAACCAATTCTAAAACTCTGAAAGCCCTTTAACTGGGACTTAGGAGGTTAGTGAAAAACGACAGTATTGAATATGTGACGTGTACATATTATTAAAATATATTTTTAATAATAAGGAGTCGTATTCGCTAAATTATTGTATCAGTTGGTATTGCTGGTTCGCAATCACTCTTCACAATCAAATCTCGTTTGTAACTAATTCTATATTGAAAAAATAAAAGGATACCTTATAAATTTTGTTTCTGTTTTGTATGCACCCATTTCCTTTTCATATTATTATCTTTCAGTTTTTTAATAGGTAGGTAAGGAATGTAATACTATCCTTACGCTGGACACAATATAGACATATTATGATCAGTTTTTATTACTCTTTACACACAAATATCGTTATGGGCTAACTATTAATAGAATAATTATCGTTGCCTCTTTATTTTAAGAATAAATTATCATCTAATTATGTTTTTAATTTGGCGCCAAGGAAAATCATCCAATTATGACTATTTTTTTTGTAGGTATGAGCACTACAAGAACAACAATATACAATCTATTCACCTAGGATACGTTCGTTTTTCATAGATTATAAAATATTTAATTATTACAGAAAAAATAACGAGAACGGCAACTTGTTTATTAGTACTTTGATTGTTCCCCTATTACAAAATGCTAATGACCAATCGCAAACACTTGCTGTCGTCTTTGATTGGTTGAATATTCTGACACATCGTTGAGTAGCGCGCTTGATAAATGAAAATAAAAATGGAGATTGACAGAATATAACTAGAATATCTCAAGAATATTTAGCTTTAAATACTTAAATATTAAGTGAAACGTGTTGAAATAACTGAGCGAACGAACTCATTTTTTTTTATTAAACTAGTTTTAAAATGGGTGCCTTCCCCGTGTCTCACTTTGGTCATTTCAATTATTATTAATTTCATTGTATTGTTTATTGTATTTAGCATTGAGATTTCTGTTTCATTTTTAAGTAACCTATTTGTAATCCATTTCATGATGTATTTTTGTCATTTCATGTTTATTTTTTAAGCTTAACTTAGTTTAGGGTTCACATTACGATGAATATCCAAGTTTGTAGGGACACATCAGACGCTGTGGCTTTGTATCTGCCGCAGCGTTTGTACTTGAAGTCGTTCGCAAGACTAAATATTTCTGTCCAGCTCCCCACCAACAAGGTCCACGGGAAATCCATCTCCAACTGGGAACTAATGGAGAAATTCCGAAAGATGATCCAACCTGAAGGATTTTCGTTACTCAAAGTGACGAAGCATAGTTCTGAAGTGATTAGGTTCGACGCCGAGCTGGAGAATCGAGAAAAACTAGAAAGTGTCCTCATGAGGTTAGAAGACCGAACAGTGCAACTAAACGACTATCCCCATGCTTTGAAAATAAAAGTGTCTGAAACAAAATCAGATTTTCCGAGCCGCCATTCCTGGGATTCGTTTTTCCGTGACGCCACAGACATGGATGAAATGAAACCCGGTGAGAGGCCGGATACTATTCACATAGGAAACCTACCCATCCGTTGGTTTGTGCATGATCGCGATAGAGATGAAGATGCTCCACCGTCGGAGAGTATTTTTAAAAAAGTGTTTGAAAAGTTTGGTGGTATAAGGCAAATAGATATTCCGGCAGCCGATCCCTTTCGGATGCAAATGAAGGCTGCCATGAGGGGTATCACCACGCCACCGTCAGACCAAGCATTGTACTTTGAGGGCTATGTGCAGTTCAATGAATATGTTGGTTTTGTTCGCTGCATGGACACCCTCAGAGGAAAAAAGTTGTTGAGGAAGAAAGACGACTTAGCAGAGTGGTGTGGTCTTAGAGTTGACTTTGATAAGACAAAGCACATGACAGATGCTGCTGTGAAGCGACGGTCCATTGTTCGGGAGAGGCTGCTGGCGCGGCAGAGAGCTAAAGACAATGAAGAGAAGCAAGAGAAAGATAAGGTTGCTAGAAGAGAAGCTAAAGAAAGGTGAGAGATTTTATTATACAAATGTATGCAATTTCTAGATATTACCATTTTTCAAATCACATCATTAAATCATTGGAAGTAGTATACCAATGCACTAAAACTGATAATAAAACAATTTTATATTCCTTAGTAGTTTGATATTATAACAATTATTTGCATGCACTAGAACACCATCTGTGTGAGAATAGGATGTTCTATTCCAGACAGAAAGAGGTCGTCTCACGTGTCATTTTTCACTCTTTAAGACAAAATTACGAGCAAGTTGAGAAAGAGAAGTTACAGAAGATGAGAGAAAGAGAGGAGAGGCGCAAGAAGAAGCAGCTGGCCAAGCTGATGAAACGGGACAATGTTGATTTGAACGGGAAAGTGGCGGAGGAGAGGAAAAAGCTTCTCGAAGCACAGAAAAAACTCCAGGCCATGAGACTCATTGAGGAGCTGTTCCAACGAATTGAGGTTAGTATTATGGTTTGTCATGGGTGGCTGACAAAAAAAGGAATATTTATTTAATTAAGTATAATAATATTATGTACAAGCATGAGTGTTCATAATATGACATAATTTTATACCTATGTCATATTTTTTTCTAATTGGAATCTGTTTAAATATTTATCTTTAAGTTTGTACAGGTACATAATTGTGTCTGTCTCAATTTTGAGAAAAAAAAATACTGTGTATGATAATTGTTATTTGCTATTAAAATGATTATGTTTGTACATTTATCTGGCTTATTATAATGATTGGAATGAAACAACTATTAACGGATTTAACTCGCATATTTTTATTTTATTTGCTGACGTTTCGGATTCTTTACAGTTTCCATAATCGTAGCACGACTGAGCTGATAATAGTCTAACGCTAAAGACGATCGTAGTAAATATTGAATGTGTTATGTCTGTCTGTCAGCTGCGTCCCGAGCTGCAGTCTGGTGGCGCGGGTGGCGCGGGGGGCGAGGGCCGCGCGGCGGCCGGGGAGCGCGCGGCGCGGGCGCGGCTCGTGCAGCGCCACAAGCGCCGCGCCGAGGACGCGCTCGCAGCGCGCCAAGAGCGGCTGCGGCACGCGCTCGACGGTACGACCGCCTGCCTACACATATACTCGTACCATCATCATCACCATCACCATCACCATCATCATCATCACCATCACCATCACCGCCTTCACCTCAATTATATTTAACTAGCGGCCCCGTCAGACGTCGTCCTGCCCGTCCGATTGTTTCGTCAAAGATCTGTCAAAGTCTTCTGTCACTTCTTCATAAGGCTTCATATTTTCCCCGTTTTTTACACATTTTCCACTGTTTCTTCGCTCCTATTTATCGCAGCGTGATGTTATATCGCCTAAAGCCTTCCTCGATAAATGGTCTATCCAACAAAAAAAGATTTTTTTAATTTGAACCAGTAGTTCCTGAGATTTGCGCGTTCAAACAAACAAACAAACAAACTCTTCAGCTTTATAATATTAGTATTAGTATAGATGATCTCATTAGGTCTGATCATACTTTAAATGAAACTTTAGACAACTGTAGACTTACTTATTTACAATTGCTGAACTAATAGGCAGGATTTGCGTTAGCGTATTACAATTCTAATTTCAAACGGTTTAAATATCGCACGCTGATTGGTGTTCGCCCCCTTCTAAAGTTCGCGAGTCGTGGTGGCGCGTGACGTCACGTTATGTATTTCGTGTATAATAAATTTTGCCAATCTATCCGATGGGCTGAATAGAATTTCGTTTTCATTACACCGTTCTCATTCATTATTGGCACAAAATGTGAACATAAACTAAACTTACACTATAATTTCTGATGCCTTCGCGGTTATTACACATTGGAATGAAACAACTGTTAACGGATTTAACTCGCGTATTTTTATTTTATTTTATTAGCTGACGTTTCGGATTCTTTACAGTTTCCATAATCGTAGCACGACTGAGCTGACAATAGTCTAACGCTAAATATCTCTTTAGTTGTTTCATTCCAATAAACTTACACTAGATAAATCTCGGAATATTCTTACCTGCTATTTACTCTGTATATTCCGTTTCAGGTCGCATAGTGATCCGCTCGGCGCTGGAGACGAAGAAGCCGCGCCGCTCCCGCTCCCGCTCCCGCTCCCGCTCCCGCTCCCGCTCCCGCTCCCGCTCCCGCTCCCGCTCCCTCAGCTCGCTGTCCTCGGAGGGGGGGCGGGGGAAGAAGGTCAAAGTGGAGAAGCTGACCACGCCGGAGCGGGAGATGGAGTACACCAAGACAGCAGGTGGGACAATTTGTATTAGATTAGATTTATTTATTTCTCAAAATTTATACAATACAGCCGGTTTCGCAAGGATCCCTATTTTTTTTTTTTTTTAATATTCTATAGCCTATGTTACTCAGGGTAAACGAAGCTTCCCAACAGTGAACTGAAGCTACATTATCCACGATATCACGTATATCTTGAAAAAAATTAGGGATTCGTGCGAAGCCGGGGCGAACTGCTAGTAATAATATTTTAAAGAGGATAGGTTTGTTTGTTCGGATTGAATAGGCTTCAAAACGGCTGGACCGATTTGAAAAATTCTTTCACTGTTGTAAAGCTACACTATTTCTGAGTGACATAGGCTATAAAAAAAATGATCTGTGTGAAGTCGAGGCGGGCCGCTAGTTATGACAGTGATATTTGTGGCTTCTACCGTGTTTACATTGTAGGTACTGAATAGTGTAATTGGAAGCACAATGCCTCGTGTTAAAGTATAAGGTGTGGGTTTTAGTCCCGCTTTGGTCTTCATTTTTGATATAAAACTATATACTTATCATAGTAAATATATCGTTGTCAAGTTAAATTCCAATTATCTTTAGACAATTCGCAATAATTAATCCAGTCCAAAACTAAGCCAAGGTTTGTTTATGTGACAAATTGACAATGGATAAACATACACAAATATATGGCTGATTATACAAAAATTGGGCAACTCGTTGTCACCAGACAATTAAACGATGTATAGCTATATTTTTCATATGTTTTTTATTTTATTCCAAAACAACTAAATGCCTTTTATTCGGTTACTCACTTTCAGCTTTTCATTTTAATTACAAGTTTGTAATTTTCTACAATATAGTCTCAAAACATCAGTACTTTGGCATGTCACCATCCCAAAAACTCGCAACAAAGTGGCTGTGTATTGAATACTACCATTAATTTAAACAAACTTACTATTTCACTATTATCTATGAAGTAGTTTACAATGTAAATTTCAGCTTTTATAATATAATATTGTTACTGTTGCTGTAAAATTCATAACAAACTTTGTGTTCAGTTTTATTCGTCAGTCCGCTGTGTGCTATTCGAATTCGAATTTCCCGCAAAATATTGTCGACTCAAATTAAAATCAGTGTTGAATTTCAACGTTGGTAGTGAAGTTAGCTGGAGGCGATGCCATTTTGCGGCCGCCTTTAATGCGCCAGTGCTAGCGTTGTGTTTGTCATCGAAACACGTGCGGGGCCAGTCAAATTTTCAGTCCTATGGCGAGTCGTTATTATATTATAATACCTGTGTTATGTTTTAATTTATACATAGCTAGTTCTGATTGTTTGAAATGTAGCTTATTGCTTTATCAAAATATCATAATTAACGTTGCTTTTAAAGATAACCTTAAATTCATGTCTTTTTCGTCAGTCCTTTGGCGTCAGTCCTTTGTCTAATATTGAGGCAAAGGTCTGACGTGTCTGCAGAGTACTGATAATTAGCGTGTGTAAGCTTGTTTTTTTTACTTATTTCAGATTAAAACATGGGGTCTCCTAAAAAAATATGTCTAAGGATAGGGAACATCTATTAAAAAAGAAAAGAGAAGCCGATTGTTACTTAAGTGAATAAAGACTCAAAATATGTGTCAATGTTAGATTCCAAGAGTGTTCTTCAAAATATGAATAAATTACATACATTTAATATGAAAATGTCTTTTTTGTTAGTTTTGTTAGTGGCAGGAAAATTTTGAAAAATCGTAATATCTCAGAAACGACTTCAAAAAGTGACTGGCCCAAACACACACACTATATTTATTATATTAGCTATCTTGTATACATAAATATGTAGGGATATTATTTAAAAACTATCATCAACAAAATATCACTAAAAGTTGCCCAACTTTTGTATATTCACCCATATATTGTTTTTAGTGATAATGACTACTGCATAATGTGTCTTGGCATAAAGTGTCTTGGCATAATGCGACTTGGCATAATGTTCTTTGGCATAATGCGCCGTGTTCTCTCCAGGGCTGTACGGGCTGGGCGCCGCGTACGGTTTCGGGTACCCCTTCCCCGCCGTGCCCCCTGGGTACCCCTTCGCGCACGCGCCGCAAAGTATGGGTATCATTATCATATTATATCACACATACATACATAACACAACGGATGAGACGGTTAGGGCCTATTTCACAATACTAATAATATTATTATTATAAAGAGAAAAGTTTTGTAATTTGTATATAATTATCCAAATGTTAATTATTATATGTAGGTACGCAAGTTAAATCCATCGTAATTATTTATTTTTTTTTTTTACATAGAAATTAAATAAGTAAGTCGAGCAAAAAACCGTTATAATGGTTTTATTCTGTCAGAAAGTATTAGATAAAGTTAATTAAGCGAGTAGACAGTGGATAATTTGCATTTAACATAAATTTGGAGCTTTAACGTGTCTATTTGCTAGTAAGTTGTAAATGGCTTGCTTAAGACTTACTTGGATATTGTGAAATAGGCCCTCAGTCGCTACTCCGACCTTACTCTATATAAGGCCCAGGCAAAGTGACATTTGGGGTCCTTTTTCATCGGTTCCTGATTATAAGTTTCATAGATCGATTTACATTTATAACTAGGATTTTTTGTAGTTTATCAGGCATATAAATATTTATATATTATACTGGGAACCTATGAGACAGGCCCCTATTATGTAAACGACAATTTCCTTGATGTCACTTCGTCTAGGCCTTATAGTATTATCTATAGCTATACCTCTATACTAATATAATGAAGAGGAAACGTTTGTTGGTTTGGATTGAATAGGCTCCAAAACGGCTGGACCGATTTGAAAAATTATTTCACTTTTGGGAAGCTGGGATGTTCACTCTGAGTAACATAGGATATAGAATATTTTGAAAAACTTAGGGATCCGTGTAGTTTATAAGGTAACAGAATAAAGCTATTCTGCCGCCGCCATAAAGAAATAAGACGCGTCTACATTTTTTTTGTATTTTATATTAATGTACTAGTAGATGATGCATCTTTTTTATTTTTTTCGAATATATACTGTAAGTATGTAAACTTAATAAAAAAAAAGTGTCATCTGCGTTTTTGTCTAATGACGGCAGGATTATTGTTCTCATAATAAGTTCTCTAATTTCAAATTTTTTTTTTTATATATAATATATATGGACCGTGTTAAACGTTCGTGTGTTAACCCACAAAAAATCGGGTTTTGAGTTATGAATGCAGTTTTATTAAATAGATCATGAGGAATACGGCAGTGCAATCCATTTTGTAAAAAAAAAATCGTAGAATATTCTAGAGCACAAAATTGGTTATTGCTTTTTTCCTATGTCAGATTTGTATTTTTGCATTAATGTGTTAAGCCACATAACACATTATTGCCTATTTCCTATGTCAGATTTGTATTTTTGCATTAATGTGTTAAGCCACATACCTAACACATTAATTAATGCAAAATTCTAATTTGTTGTTTTAAAACCAATATAACTATAATGCACTTATTTTTAGAAAATGTAATAAAATACACAACAAACGTATTAAAACTTTAATCTAGGTACTTATTTAATTAACGTTTTTATCGTTGTATAACATGTTTCAAATATCATTATAAGTTCTGCTGCTGTAGGTATAAGTTAACACTTAGGTAAATATTATTTCAATTAGGAACTTAAAAATCATAACAAAACTTATTAATTGTATCATTTTAAATGAAACCAATTATTTTAGGGTTTCGTATCTTATAAAGATATATCTGTATATGGTATCTTACAAAAAATGGAACCCTTATAGGATTACTTTGTTTTCTGTGTGACCCTTTACCTCAGTAACGCGTGGAGGTAGGTATCAAGCTGAAATTCATAGTAATTATCAAATACTCAGGACTACCGTCCCTTGGTAATAGTAACAAATTCACAAAAAATCGCCAACGCAATCAAAAGACACCGCCGTTTATGTCGCGAATTGCCGCAAATTTTCAACACTCGCTAGGGAATCTAAACCTACAGGGCATTTCTCGTGAACTCAGGATGTTGAAATTTAGTACGAGGTAACGTTTTATAGCACAGATAAAGAAAAAAATACGAAAACCATACATTTTCAGTTACATCATTAAAAAATATATATTTAAACTTATGTACCTACAGGTTTATTTATAGTACGGAACCCTTGGTGCGCTAGTCTAATTCGCACTCAACCGATATATTTTTTATATCCATCATTAGATTAAAACGTGTGTGAGAAAAAATAGAATATTACACATAATAATATTTTATTATAGAATGACAGACATGTCTTCACAATTAACCTATCAACTCTTCGAAAAATGGTTTTTAAGTGGTTTATTAACTTTTTAGGTACGGAAGTAGGTATATATTATTGGTTTAATTAAAAATGATAAAATAATAATAATAAATCAATTTGCTTAAGACTTTGAAGTACTTGAAATAGGTAATATAGGTATATAGGTTGTCTGGTAGAGAATGCCGTATGGCATTAAGTCCGCCTTTTGTACATTTGTTTTTTATTGTGCAATAAAGTGTAAATAAATAAATAAATAAATAGTAATGTAAGTGTTAACTTGTTGTACCTATTTCTCATTTTTAGCAGAACTTATAATGTTATTTAAAACATGTTATAACAATAAAAACTAAATAAATAAGTACTTACATTAAAGTTTTAATACGTTAGTTGTTTATTTTATTACATTTTCTAAAAAAATAGTGTAAAATATATTCATTTTAAAAGAACAAATTAGAATTTTGCATAGCGTTATGTGGCTTAGCACATAAATGCTAAATGTAATGAACCTTATAACTTTTAAGCATTAACCATTTTTCTGCTTTTTCTTTTTAATTATGAATTTATTGTAATAAAAACATTTATATCCTTAATCTATGCACTTCAACAAAAAAAATGATACCACATATCAATATTTTTTTGCTTAAAATAAGCGGAAAAAGAAGAATGTTCTCAAGAAACTTTAAACGCCGATATCTCAAAACTACCTCGGTGTGGGTTGACACACGAATGCATAACACGGACCATATATATATATATTTAATTGGTTTTGTTTCGCAATTGGGTAGGTTTAAGTATTCTACTCTTGTCATGGTACAAATATAATATAATTAACGGTAATAAACCATAAATTATCGATCGATACATCGTAGATACCAAGGGCGTGCATTCCATATAGGCACAATGGTAAAAAGTATGGGGTGCCTATAATAATAATAATAATAATATTTATTTGATAAAACATGGGTTACACAGTGGATGTTACAAATTACAAATATTTTCCTTACATGTTTTGCTATAAAAACAGCATTCAAATGTTAATGATGTATATCTACCTAATTAAGTCTACAATTTTGACTGCATGCGCCTGGTAGATACATAACAGCTAATATCACATTGTGTTGTTCTGTACCCAGCCTCGCTGTACTACCCGGTGCGCGGGCAGTACTACCCGCCGCCGGGCGCCGGCGAGTTCGCGCCGCGGCGGCCCTTCCGCGGGCGGGGGCGCGGCCGCGGCCGGCCTCGCATGCCGCACTTCGACGGACCCGACGCCACGCAGCAGTACTACAAGTGAGCCCCTACTGCTGACTATACTGACTGACGCGTATACTAGTTATATGTCGCTACTGCTGCTATATGACGCTACTACCGTTATATGACGTTTCTACTGTTATATGACGTTTCTACTGTTATATGACGCTACTACCGTTATATGACGCTACTACCGTTATATGACGCTACCAATGTCACAATGTCACTAATGTATGAAGTGCCTACCCTGGCTACATACTTACGATTCCTCCACTGCACGTGCCTAGTCACGCTACTAGTGTTATATGCAACAGCATAGTGCTAACATAATGCTGTACTGATATATGACGCTAGTAGTAGTTACATAAAGCAACTGCTGTTACACGATGCTACTACTGTTATACGATGCCACTACTGTTATATGACGCTAGTAGTAGTTATATGAAGCTACTACTGGTATATATGATGCTACTATTGTCGCGTGACGCTACTACTGTTGTATGACGCGACTACTGATATAATTATGACGCTAGTAGTACCTAGTTATACGACGTTACTACTGTTATATGACGCTGGTAGTAGTAATATGACGGTACTACTGTTATATGATGCTACTACTGTGGCGTGGTGCTACTACTGTTATATGACGCTAGTAGTAGTTACATGAAGCTACTACTGTGGCGTGGTGCTACTACTGTTATATGACGCTAGTAGTAGTAACATGAAGCTACTGCTGTTATACGATGCTACTAATGTCACATGATGTTACTACTGTCATATCACGCTACTTTTATCACATTGATCTTACAATCATATGCCCAATTGTTCCACAGATACTTCAAGAAGCTGACTGAGAACGAAGGCAGGAACGAACACGACGACCGCGGGCGTTCCCGCTCGCGCTCCCGGCGGCGCTCGTACACGCGGTCAAGGTCGAGGTCGAGGTCACGGTCAAGGTCGAGGTCGAGGTCGAGGTCGCGGCGGCGCTCGTACTCGAGGTCAAGGTCGCGCGGCCGCCGCTCCCGGAGCCGCCGCAGGAGCAGCCGCCGCTCCAGGTAGTGTTACACCTATTGATGCTCTATCCACACGGTTCTATCGGTCTCTATTAGACCATCAAATTAGTGCACCTAATGCAAAGAGGGATGACTATAGTTTGAAGTAGATCTACTGCAATATAAGTCTGATAAAGATATAAATTTAAAATGAAGTAAGCTGTCAACAATGTCCGGATTTAAAGCTATGTTTTGAAGCGTCCCTATTGACAAGTCATATTTTATGTTTGCGTATCCTCTGGAATAAAATAGTATGAATATGATGATTAAATGTTTGGAATTCAATGGTATAAAATGTAAGTAATATAAATTTTTACCATAACGTGACGTCACAAGCCCACACTTCTGAACTTAAGAGGCACTATCTTTGTTATTTTTTGTTTGTTTGAGAAACGAAAAATGCAATATTTTTTATAATGTATTTAGTTTCTTTTTTTTACGCAGTCGTCATCCCCATAGTGATAACTGTCATTATATTTCAGATCGCACCACTCCAGATCGAGATCACGGTCCCGATCGAGAAAATCACGGTCACGGTCCCGAAAGTCAAGGTCACGGAGTCGTCGACGAACGGCGTCCCGTTCCAGGAGTCACACGGAGCGGAGCAAGGAACAGGAAGCCAAGGAACAGGGGGGGAGGGCGAGTGTCGACAGCAGCAAGTTCCTGTCACCGAACAAAGTGGGGGGGAGGGAACGATCCAAGAGCTGGTCGCTGCCGAAGGAGGGGGAGAAATCTTGGTCGAAAAGTCCAAAAGAGCAATAATTTGACATGTGGAGTTTTAATTTGTGATGCCTTCGCGGTTATTAAACATTCGAAGAAACGACTATATACGGACAACTCTCGTATTTTATTTTATTGGATGACGTTTATATGGAGTTATATTAAATTATTTATGGATATGATGGTTTAATTTTTACACTATTTATAGTACATCTTAAAAATCATCTTTGATACGGTCAGATGAGTCGGAAAGATCAATATTACAAAAAGATAAATAGAAGAAAGGAGCAAGTAAGATAGAAGCTGTACAATTTAAACAAATAAAAAAAAAACTTAAATACATAAAAGCTATGCTATAAGTAAGTATAGAATACCAACGAAACATAATGTAACATAATTTAAGGCACTATTATGTCTCCAGTCGGATTTCGTTCTATAGCCGGCTTGAACAGACCGGACCCCACAAACAGCACTGTTTCTCATATTGATAGTTGTAAGCAGCGTCGATATTCTAGCCCTATAGAAGAATCAATATTCAGTCGCGATGCTGCAACTATAAAATCGCGAGTTGTATTTTTTTTTTTCGAACTGAATACTGAAGCGCAGTTGGCCAGCTAATGGGCCTTCATTGCAAAACCGGACGGGTGGCGAGACTCCTGAAAGGAGACTCTTAAGCCTTTGGGTTGGGTTTAGGGTTTTTAGCCCTGACCGACCCGAGGGCCCCCCAAGGTGGGGGTCGCACCTCGGCTCGGGCCGTCAGGAGGTGTGTTGACATGACTATTTAATTGCAAGGGAACAAAAGGTCCCTGCGGGGAGGTCCGACGCGCGCCGAGTGTATGTGGACGTCTTCGACCGGTTGTAATTGGGATAGAAAGTATATCATGTTAACAGGCGCGTGCAGTGAGGGGAGCGTGAGTATGGGGCCAGAGAAGGCACCACATGTTCCTAATTCCATGACATGCAATCGATTTTAATTATAAAAGGTCGGTTCATATCTATTTTTTTTAATTATTCGCTAATTAAGCGATTCGTTTATATCAGTTAATCTGTGGCCAGCTTACTGACGGAGTACGGCGGAAACACGACATTATCGACTTAAAAACAGATTAAATAATAGTAATCTTGGAAGCAGTGCAGGATTAATCTTTAGATAAATAACTTAATTTAAATGAATTAGATATTTTTATGGTTTCGTAGTTTTTATTTATTTGAAATAAACAATCAGAGCGGATTTAACTCGCGTAAATTAATTATTTGCTGACGTTTCGAAAAAATATACCTATCTAGATTCATAAAGCTATCTTTTTTTATAATCTTGATATCGTATTTCATGAAATAGACAAATGCTGCGACGCGGGTAGCAAACAAACTCTGCAATTTTGTAAGATCCTTAAAAATAGTGGGTACCGACTACCGAGTTCTATAATTATTAAGATTTATAATAATAGTACATTACGCACCAAGGCCAGTAAAATAAACAATGTCTCAGATCACATGTAATTGTCGTCCGAGGCGAAGCCCGTCCCGGTTGACCGTGATCCCTTTTATTTTACTGGCCTATGTCACTCGGGAATACTATTTAGTGTCTGTTCGAACAGAGAAAGCGGCCATTTCATTTAGCGAAGCGGCCAGAAAGTTGACGCTTTTTGGCCGGAGGACAGAAAAATATTTTTACTAACAAAAACGGTTAAATACGATATTAAAAGACATAGAATACCAACTGCTTTATTTATCTGCATTTTAACGAGAAAATTTAAGGTATAATGCATTTAATTTTCCAAACGCCTGTACCTAAATCGATTTATCTTTGGATTAGCAGTATACAGAGTGAAAATATCGCTTTATCGGAGATTATGATATACTCGTGACGTATGAGTTAATCAACGATAAAGAAATAATTACTTTAAGAGTAATTAAACACTTCAGTTGACAATTGGACGCTGAAGAAAATATGAAGGGGTTTGCTTTTGTTCTGCTGTGTGTCGTCGCCGCTGTTCAGGTAAACTATTTATTTAAGTATCAATATATTATTATATAAAAGTATTCATATTCATTTATTCATTGCTTATTATGTGCATTACATTAGGTCTTATAAATTAATAGGTAGTCGGTACATAACAAACCTGTAAGGGCACTGCAATAGTCTTATATACTGTTTATTATATGTTAGTTAGTTATAATTATTTTACAATGTCAAAGTAACCTGATTCAATGACTGACATATCAACGCAGGGTCAACTATACTATAAGGGTTGGATTCTGAAATATTGCACAGGGGCTCCATTTATAACGGAGCACTAAGAAATGATTTTTGAAAATTTAGGGGTGCTTATCGTGCGCAGACAAAGTCGCGGGCAGAAGCTAACTAGTTTAGTATAAATAAAAAGTATAACAGTAGTTGCAGTGTTGGCTAATTTAAATTTATTTTCTCTATTATCTAAGTAGGTAGTTACATAAATTATGTTCTGGAATTCTTTATCCGTGTTATTTTTGAATTAAATATACTTACTTGTCTAAAACAAATTCGGCGAGCTTTCATAGGAAGGTAAGTTCTTGTACTGACTGAAAATTAAATCAGAAAACAGTTATGAAACCAAAGAAATTATTTTGATAGATGTAGGTGCGCCTCAACCACCACATTAAATGCACAATATCAGTAGCTAGTTATGGATATTAAAACATAATAGTACATTACGCACCGAGGCCAGTAAAATAAAAAATGTCTCAGATCACATGTAATTATTATGTAATGAGGCTTTTTTATTTTACTGGCCGGGGTCAGTATACTATTTTTCTGTTCGATGAAGCCAGAAAGCGGCAATTTAATTTAGCGCAGCGGCCACAAAGTTATCACACCACAAAATAACTTTATGATTTCAAGATTTCTTTGCCCAGTCGTCATCCCTATTAGGAGGGCTGATTTAATATTTATGGTGTCACAAATTACTTCACGGGAAGTTTAATATTACATAAATAACACACCGTTATTTGATATAGATATCAGGATACCATAAGAAACGTCCTTTAATACTCGAATTATTTCGCCTTCATATTCTGCGAGTAAATTCTATTATGGTATTACATTTCCGCCATAGCGTGTTGCCCGCGGGGCAGCTGTGTACAAGTCGCAGGCCCGTGTCAAGTCTATGGGGAAATTCGGAAATAAACTAGGGGAAACGGCAAACAAGAACAAAATATTACATTTAACAAGGAACTTTGTAGAAGCGTTTTTGTTTTTCGGAAACGCTTTTGAAGTTTTGCCATAATTTAATTGTGAATTTTCCACCCCATAGCTCCGGGTTTCTTAAAAAGGAGCGCATAAAATATTACCCAATTATCTAAAGCAATCTGTTTTTAACTTAAATTTCACATACTCTTTGTCTTACCTAAGCTTTAACTTTCGTGACCTCTCAATCGCCCTAAGTTCACTGAAAAATACCCTTTCAAGGGATAAGTAGATAGATGCCTTTGTAGGTAGGTACATTTATTTTGATATCACTTAAATTTATATATTTTTTATTGTACAGTAAAGACTTTACATAACTACATAAAAACAAACATATTAGTAGGTAGATGCCCCAGACGGTATTAAGAGTTTACAGAGACCGTTATACCTACTGCTTTTTAAGGCTTTAAACATAACCTACTTAACTGCCCAGTTAGTATGCCTAATATATTTTATTATAGTATCTAGGTATCAGCTAGATTTTTTTTGGAAACGGTATTTTTTTTGGTATCTTTTGACCCTAATAAGAACATCTAAAAGAAAAATCGCACGCGCTCTGATCCCTCAAAAACTTATCGATATATTTGAAAATATAAAACAGTTTGTTTTCTTATAATCATTTACACATGTAGCACTATTAAAGAAAATAGTAGGTAAGTAGCTTTAGAACATTGTCAGCGAAGTTGATAAAGATTGATTGAACGGCTATCGACTTGTTATCTTTAATTAACTAACACATAATTCTTAATCCGTTAAGCTAACACTTAATTATAATGATAAATTACATATTTATGAGTTTCACGTAATTTAAACAAAACAAGTTTACAATGACGACATGAAACATTTATTGGACATGGCTTTAGACTTTATATACGCAAGGTAATTATTTATCTATTTATTTAATTACTCTTTATTACACAACAAAACTCTTATGTATAAAATGCAGACTTAGTGGCGTTTATTCTCTACCAGGCAATTATGTCTACTTCACCTGACAAAAATATAAATGAGTCATAAACAATTTATTTTGTTTATATATGTTTTATCAGAACTGGCTCAAATGATCTTTGACAAGAGCTTGCATTCCATTTAGGCACATTTGGATTGCCTAGGTACCTACCATATGTCTAGGATCATAATAAAAATAAAGTTTGCAAAGGCACGCCCCCAATTCAATGACTAACAAACAATATAATTATACACCTACCTAATATAGCGTACCTAGATCAACTCCAGATATACTAATGGTCAATTAAAACTTAAAGGAAACTATGTATTTAAGCTTACATTGTGCGAATGAAACTAAATCGCTGTCGGCGTGGAAATTGTTTCAAAAAGCGTTAGCAAAATTTTAGTTTTAACTTTGAACAGGTAACAGATTTGTTGGAAGTACTTAACTGGACAACAATTATAGAATGTTTCAATTGTATTTGAGCAAAGTTTCTGATCAGAGGCCTTTTAGGTAGCGTTAAAAAATACTTCGAATCTTTTTGCGAGGCTTTTATAGGTACCTAATGTAGATACTATTTCTGACTATCATAGTTTATTATAGTAGTCTAGGTACCCTTTTATTTTCTACCTATGTACCTACTTAAATACATGGTATTCGTAGTATAAACCCTAGGTAGGATGATGGCACCAGTAATGGACATGGCACCAATTATGGACATTATTTTCGTTGATCGAATTTATTAAGCAACTGGCCCAACATTTTTCAATTGGAGATACTAAAACATGAGCAATAGACGTTTGGGCTTTCATTTTGATACACTTCATCAAAATTGCCCGTTTTATTTGAAGATGGTTGGGAATTGAAATCTCGTTTCGCGCGGTGGTCATAAAAATCCGTTTTTGTTAGTGAAATCGTTAAGGAGGTGAGTACATATTTGTGCATGGTATTATCTTGTGTTGTGTTGCAATGAGATTTTTTGTTATTTTTACGGAATAATACTATATTGCAAGTAAATTGAGCTAAGTTGAATATGTCCAATCCCAATAATAAGTTTTTTGTGGGGTTTGTTCATCACTGGATTCGATTTTTTACGAATTCCAGTTATGGACAAGTGTCCATTCTTAAGTTTTTTAATATTTTTTAGTTTATTGTATTAAATTATTTAATTTGTTGCACTAAACATTTCGGTTGAGTTGATTTTGTGATTGCTCTTTATTTTCCAATGATGGACAATGTCCATAAATGGCTATTTTTAGTCGTCCATCATTGGGTTCTTTGTTTTATCTTATATGGCGCCATTAAAAAATTACACCCCGGAACAAATAGTGAGGGCATTTGATGCTGTATGATGCTGCATGATGCTGCTGAGGATGGGAGAAATGATGATCACAGCTGCCCTCCGGTTTCTTCTTCTTCTTATTCAACCTTATTCTACCCAATGCTGAGTAAAGGTCTCTTCCATTTCAGCCCACTTCCCACGATCTCAAGTTTCCCGCATCCAATGTTTCCCAGCCACATGCACCAGATCATCGGTCCACCTCGCTGGCTGTCTTCCGACATTTCGCCGCCCCTTTCTCCGTCTCCAATCCAGCATCCTTTCTTCCGTCGGACCTACGACAGACATGGCCCGTCTACTTCCTTTTCTTCAAAGCTATGGTTTTTGTTATGTCGCACGTCGGTTAGTCTGGTTCTCTTCTGAATATCGGTATTACGGACCCGGTCACAAAGAGAAATACCTAACATAGCTCTTGCCTTAAACTACTTGGAGTCTATACTTGGAGTCGTTATGGATGATCTGCCTCGTGAAGTCCCGGCTCCATAGACCATTACGAGAAGAACGCACTGTTGAAACGTGCGACGCTTGAGGTATAAAGACGCACACGTTTGTCTATCAGGAGCCAAGTATCATCATTCTACATCTGGTGAGGGCATCGCAGTGCCAAACCAAGTGTTCCACAGTTTCACATTTCTCTCCACACATTCTGCAGTCGCTGCTGTTTGTAAGTCCCATTTTGTGTAGGAGTTCGTTGACTCCTAAGTGACCAGTGAAGACTCCTGTTATAAGTCGGATTTGTCTTCAGTTTAGAAACCAGAGTTTTTTAGTCCAGTTTTCATTTGGGTGTTGTATAAATTGCCGTGAGAACCTTAGACCTAAGCATGCCTTCCACTCTTCGGTGTGGCTCTTGATTGAGTTTTCCTTAAGGCCTGTGTTAAAGGTGTTGAACGCCATGCGCATTATATACCAACCCGGACTGCACTTTATGGGCTCCAAGGGCCTTCACCGCAGCCTGGATGTCACTCAAAATATAGATGGTTTTTCGTCCAGGTGCCTGTCTATATTTTCTTGTGCACATGCAGCATACGTCTCTGCCTGAAATACTGTGGCATGCTTTCCCATGCTTACACTATAGCATATAATTATATGCACCGCAGTTTCTGATAGATCTCAGTTGATTGATTTATTACCTATGTTACCAATTCTAAGCTGCAGCTGCTGGCAAAGAGGCAAAGCCTCAATTAATGTTTAATAAATGATTAAAAACCAGATCGTTGATTGAAAACCTTATAGTATAACTTTGAAATCTAAGGCTGATCACGTTAAAAGTTCAGATAGAGTTAATCAAAAGTAGATTTTTGACATTTGTTTTATTTATCTGTGCAATAAAAAAGTGTCCATTACTGGATGTTCATGACCGGGTCCATGTCCATTACTGGGGGTCCATCACTGAATCTTCGATGTCCATCAATGGTGATATCGTAAATTTCAATTTATGTATTTTTTATTAATTATGTATTATTCATACAGGATTTTTGGTGATGTTTAAATGTTCCTCATGTATTTGAGTACCGAACAAAAAATCACCATTTTTGTATTGCCAAAAAACATCCCATTTTTAAACGAAATTCTAATTTAGTGCACTTAACATGTCCATAATTGGTGCCATCACTCTAGTTAAATGATAAAACTTATGAAATAACTTTGATTTTTTTTAGTGCTCTAAAATAATTTACCTACTTATTTGTTTCAGGGGCGCAGCGCGATTGCTAATGGTAATTATTAATATTTATTAATATATAATCTATTAATATTATTACAATAATGTAAAAAGTAAAAAAAGTAAAGAAGTAGTCGCATAACGAAACTGGATTAGTACTTGTAACCTCACTATTGTTAGTTTGTTCATATATCTATCTACTCAGCGGCGGACCTGGCGGATTTGCACTAAGGCCCAGTAGGCCCGGGCCTAGCTCGGCCAGATATTATGGGGCGGCTAATAGTGCCAAAAAATCACTCATGTAAAGTATCTTAATATGTGATGAGTGCTGAGAAACGGCACATGGCCTGGGTTCTAGGGCGGCTAGGACTGCAAATCCACCCCTGCATATACTGAGTCTACGAGTCTACTACGTACGTCACGTCTTCTAATAACAAAGGCGTGCATTCCAGGCACAGTGTAGCTAATGAAGTGCCTACCCTGGCACCATACTAACGCTCACCCCACTGCACGCGCCTGGTTTCGCTGATTATTAGGCTAATAAGATATCTTTGTGTAGTAAACAGCAACCGCGCCGTGGCCGCTCTGGGCGAGAATCCGTGGGTAGTCCACATCAGGCTGGCGACAGGCAGTAGCGGGTTGTTGAACTCTTGCACCGGGTCTATCATCAGCGGATCCTGGGTCATCACCTCCGGGGATTGTGTCCAAGAGTAAGGATATATAATGTTAATCATATACACTAATTAGTGGTCCCGGCAAACGTTTTGCCCGGCAAAGCAGCGGTATATTAATCTATCGATTTGACAGTTGTGATTGTGATGGTACCTATTAGATACCTAGTTACTGTAATTTTTTCTATTTTTCCATATATTTATTTTCTTACTTAAGAACTTTCTCCGGATCATTAAATCACAACAAAAAAAAAATTAGTTAAATAGATCCAGTCATTTTGTTTGATGCCGTGAAACCGTGACCAAGGAATTTGAGATTCAATTTTATACATTGTTAATTTGGAGAGATGTGGGAACTTTTGAGGTTTGACATACAACCGAAAAAATTATGAAGGTAAACAAATCTATATATAAATTGTTTTAAAAATATCATCTACCTTAAAGTCACTATTGTATGTATAAACGGTAGCTGTTGTAGCTCACCTGTACCAGTATGTACCTACTAAATTTGTAAACACAGTCTTACAATAAATATATTTTGGAATGAAACAACTGTTAACGGATAACTGACAATAGTCTAACGCTAAAGTTTAGCGTTAGACTATTGTCAGCTCAGTCGTGCTACGATTATGGAAACTGTAAAGAATCCGAAACGTCAGCTAATAAAATAAAATAAAAATACGCGAGTTAAATCCGTTAACAGTTGTTTCATTCCAATGTGTAATAACCGCGAAGGCATTAGAAATTATTATAATAAATATATTCTTCTCATTGCCTATTTGTTGACAGTTCCCGCTTCATCTGGCTGCGGTTTGGCGCCGTCGAAGTGATCAAGCCTGAGCTGGTGGTGGAGAGCAGCGTGACACGCATCCACGAGCAGTACGCACCCGGCGTCGCCGCCAATAACATCGCGCTCGTCGCTACCAACAGAATCGTGCAAACCACCGGTATGGGACGTTTTATTCATTTATTTTGTAGGTACTGGTGGCAGTGTTGCCAATTTAGCGATTTTATCGCTAGAGCTGACGACTTTTGCTTAAGGCTTAGCGACAAAAAAAAAAGTTATCACGACAAAAATAGTGCAAAAGTACAAAAATAGCGATTTATCTGGCGACTTTTGGAGTACAAATTAAAACAGTTCTAGAGCCAATAATAGATACATTTTTTGTCAAATCGACACTGAATTATGCAATGCCAAGACATACATAATTTGTATATGGAAAACGACAAACGCGATAGCGCACCAAATTCAAATTTTATTTAATTGAAGTTCCATTTGTATATTACACTATGTAAAAAAATATTCAAATCGAAACATTCAATTTTCTTTCAAATCTAAGTATTACATTTATTTGTTTAAAAATTCTTGGTTTTATTTAATGATAGGTACACTTTTTTGAGTGAATTTGGAAATCTTCTAATATGAGCTAAAAAAACAACATTTTTAAATAGGGGAATCCCCGAACTTTTTATAGTTATGTTTTAGTTTTAGCGACTTTCTGGCGACTTTTGACTTTGAGTTTAGAGACTCGAATTTCTAGAAGTTGGCAACACTGACTAGTGGTCCCGGCAGACGTGGTCCCGCCTGTTAAAGTGTTTCATTTGTCAATCGATTTGACTTAAAATTCACAAATTTACATAAGAGCGTTCTCCTTGTCGTAGTAATATAACAAAAAAAAAGAATAGACACTTTTTTTCTATGTCCATCGAGTAGGTTGTTCGAAAGGAGGGGCTCGTGACGTCACGTTAATGTATAAATTATGCCATAACGTGACGTCACTAGCCCTCACTCCCGAACTCTTGACGCGCTTATATTTTTTGGATAAGAAAAAAAAATATGCGTCCAAAATTTTTTAACAATCTAACTGACAGACTATTTAGTTTAGTCCATCCGAATTTCGTTTTCTTGACGCAGTCATCCCTAATATGAAAATCGGACCAGCCTTACTAGTGTGATGCCGTCATCAAGAGAAATATTCATATAACCAATTCCAGACTATCATTGTTTAATACAATTAATTTTCTTTGATGGGGTGACATTAGTTCAAAAGGTGCAGCACTTTTCTTTTCACCGTCAAATCTAAAAATCAAAATCGTTGGCAGACGGCACGCTCGCCCTCGTTTTGGACAATTACAGGCCAAACCGATTGCTCCATTAATTAAAGAGTTGTTGAAAGTTGGCGCCGCTTCGAAGTTCATTACGAACTGGAATTGCGAGAATCAGGTTCTGGAAAATCCGAAGCCGTAAACGGTTTACGGTTACTATTTCATTTAGACAAATATAAACGCTATAGTACTTACAATAAAATTGTCGTATACGCCTAAAACTTAGGAGTTGCAAGTCCTATTCTTTCTACCTAATAGTTGAAAAAGGGAATAAATAATAGACTCCACGCTTTGCTTTTTTTCTTTCCTATATATTATCATGATAATTTTTGTGCAAATTGATACTTGTAAGATTTGAGGTCTCGCTCAGAAACAAGCCTTGGCTGCAAGCGCTGGATTGTTCTCTGAAAAGTTTCAACGAAGCCCTACAAGTATTTCTCGGTCTCAATTCTCAACTCAACACTATAAATGCAGTCGCTTAGGATCTAGGTTTATTGTTTACTTTGAATGCACTTGTTATTCTAGTATAATATACTGGCAAGACGCCAGAGCACATACATCATTACAATTGCTTTTTTAATGGTTTATCCTTTTCTCTAATTTGCGTCGGTTAATTTTTACATTGCGAAAATTGAAATGAATGTGGCTGTTTTTACGGAGAACTGAAAATTATGCCCTGGGGCACTTTGCCAGAAATGTAATAAAAACACGGGCGCAAAGTATTAAGCCATCGTTTAATGAAATAGTATAAAATATGGCAACGCTATTAGTGCAAAGCTTTATAACCTAACGGATTTAACTGGTCCGCTGTCGGTATAAAATTATCGCATATTAAAATATATTTTTAACTATATGGCGTGGCATATAATATTTTCTCATTACTTACTTTGTTAATTACATTTTATAATTAATGATTTTACCAATACGTTTATAAGGTTTCACATTACATTCATTTATTTTTTGGAACAAAACCTCGTTTACACATTAACTATCCGTTCTCTCTGGAATTTTGTAAGTATGTTTTTGTTTATATTGTTGCAGATAACATTGTTCCTATCGCTTTGGCTCCTGCCAGCACCGAGGTCGCTAGTACCGGAAACTTCTGCGCTTATGGTGCTGATGGAAACAGTAAGTCATGCTTTTTTTTTTCGAACTGAATACTGAAGCGCAGTTGGACAACTAATGGGCCTTCACTGCAAAGCCGGACGGGTGGCGAGACTCCTGAAAGGAGGTTCTTTATTCTTTAGCCAGAGTCATGCTATGATTAGGTAGTAGATAGTGATTTTTGCACCGCGAGAAGGCCTGTCATTGCTGCACTTAAGCAGTGACTGTGACAGATTAATTACGCGTAGTGAAAGTTTTTATGTCCGAGTTCGTATTGGATCATTGATCCTAGTCAGGATTTGACTGGGAAATTAAAAATCATGGATATCATTTGTACACTAATATAGATTGGTAGGTATATCAGCAGTAATGTTAACTCAAGTCGCTCAAGACTAGAGGTTCCGTTAATTGATCGAAGAATACTTAATGAAAAGTACCTAGGGGCCTAGACAAGGTGCCGACTGTCACGTACGTCACAAACGTTCGCGGATGTCAAATCCCATACATTTTCGTCGTTTCGTTTTCCGTTAACGTTGAAAGTTGGCACCTTGTCTAGGCCCCATAGTATGTTTTATTCCCAGGTTTCATCTACCTCTGTACCAAAATTTATCAAAATCTTTATTTCCGATGGAAAGCGTAAGAAAAAACCAATTTAGCATTTATAATATATGTAAGGAGTACTAATCTATTTTTTTATGTACCTATTCGTAGACCCCGGTGAAGCGCTGAACTGCTACGATGTGACCATCGAAGCTGGATCTGATGTCCTCAACACTGACGGATCAAGCACTAGGGTAAAGAATATTTACTAAAGTTTTTTTTTTCTAAAAAGAAAGAAGTTCGATTAAGAAAATATCATGTCGAATAATTTTTGGAAATTTACTTGGTGGAAAAAGAAAAAAAAAATGTCGTGCCTATTGTTATATTATTTTGAGTATTTTTCTTCGTAGTACGATACCGGAGCTCCATTGGTAAGCGGTGGTCTGCAGGTCGGCATTCTGGTCACAGGCTCTGATGATTCTGCTGGTAAGTCATCACGACATTTTTATAAAATACCGGCTTTGCACGGATCCCTAATTTTGTTTTAAATATTCTATAGCCTATGTTACTCAGGGCGAACGTAGCTTCCCAATAGAGATAGAAATTTTTAGGTCCAACCGTTCCGGAGCCTATTCAATTCAAACTAACAAACCAACGAAGAAACAAACCTGTCCTCTTTATAATATTAGTATAGATCACAATAATAATAAGATTAATAAAAATCACTTATTCAAATATGTGGAATTGTCAAGCAAACGCCAGCTAATAAAATAAAATACGCTAGTTAAATCCGTTATAATTGTTTAATTAAAATATTTTTATTTATTTTCAGACTTCCTCCCCGTATCTGACTACCTCGACTGGGTCCGTGGCGAGACCGGCCTGGACTTTGGCGTGTCATCCTCCGTGACTGTCGCTCACTTGTAACTTGTTGTAATGTAAAATATTAATAAACTTGTTGTCTGTACCATGGTCTATTCATTTAACCATCATTAAAATTTGACAACCAAAACGAAAAACGTAGTAACGCAAAAATAATCCCTACTAATATTATAAATGCGAAAGTAACTCTGTCTGTCTGTCTGTCTGTTACGCTTTCACGCTAAAACTACTGGACCGATTTAAATGAAATTTGGTACAAAGAATGTCTGGAGCCTGAGAAAGGACATAGGCTACTCTTTAACCGACTCACCGCAAGAAAGGAGGAGTTCCACGCGGACGAAGTCGCGGGCAGAAGCTAGTGTTTGATAAACAGTTCCTATTTTAAATACTATAATCGTCGACGAATATGGGAACTGTAAAGTTTTCGAAACGTCAGCAAATAAAATAAAACACGCTTGTAAAATCCGTAATAGTTGTTTGATTCCAATTCGATAAATAAATCAATAATTCCATCATTAGCGCGCGTGCGTATACGCACGTGAAGACGTTGAATGAAACTGTCAACAATTGACATGCAAAAACCAATCTCAAACTGTAGGAGATAGAGTTTAAATTCCAAAGACGTAATAAACAGGGTCAGACGAAGTGTTTGAACTTCCGTAGTGGCTCTACTAGGCCAAGACTTGTGACCTACAAAGAGCGGGTTCATTCTTTAACTTGCAATCGTAATTGCAGTAAGAATGGGTCTGTTGGGAAACTTGATGGCGGTTGAATCATCCTGTACTTAATATTAAGAGGTATGAAAACTGTTGTGACGCTATATGTCACTTGTTTCTGGATTAAATTATTAACTACTAGCTTCTGCCCACGACTTTGTCCACGTAGAACTCCTCCTTTTTGCAGTCGGTTAAAAACTAGCCTATGTTCTTTCTCAGGCTCCAGACTTTCTTTGTACCAAATTTCATATAAATCGGTCCAGTAGTTTTAGCGTGAAAGCGTAACAGACAGACAGAGTTACTTTCGCATTTATAATATTAATTAGGATTAATACATAATAATATATTTTAATAGCAAAAGTATTTATTTTAATTATAATACCTACAAATACATTTTACGAAATAACGCTGTATTGTATCTATTAAATCACTACATGGTATAAAACAAAGTCGCTTTTTCTGTCCCTATATCCCTATGTACGCTTAAATCTTTAAAACTACGCAACGGATTTTGATGCGGTTTTTGTTAATAGACAGAGTGATTCAAGAGGAAGGTTTACCTTATCAAGTATCAATCCAAACAAACAAACAAACCTCTTTATTATATTAGTATAGAAAACATCCGCAACACGTTCACGTCCTTAGATACATATTATATTTGATGTATTTAAATGTCTTTAGGTAACTATTAAGTGGATTTTACTGATGTTTAATTATGTAATATTGTAGGAGATGTAATAGAAAAGGAGTAAATATAAATTTAGGTGAAGGTGTTCGACGTTGTGTTGTAAGAATGAAGACGGATGTAGAGACGGCGTTGGCTAATTCATACGTTAGAAAATATAGGTATTTAATATTTTTTCTTTAGCGTTAGACTATTGTAAGCTCAGTCGTGCTAAAATTATGGAAACTGTAAAGAATCCGAAACGTTAGCAAATAAAACAAAATAAAAATACGCAAGTTAAATCCGTTAATAGTTGTTTCATTCCAATTTAACTTTTATGTGTGCTGGTATTATGTTAGATATTTAATTAGAAGTATGTGTAGTATATTTAATATCGCACTTCTATTGTAAAATATACTCCTTTTCTCCCTCGTAAGGAATAGTTTTCGTAATAAAAACTATGTTATATTGTTTCCCAGCTAATCTTCTAACGCTATCTCCGTGTCGCAGCCAGGGGAGTTTTATATACACTTATACAGGTACTATCAAATTAAAAAATATAATGGAACATGAGTCTGCCGAATCAAGTAGGTAACTTGATGGAAAACCAGTTACCTATTCTATGTAAAGATACAAGAGTACCTACAATTTAAAAAAAAAAAACAATCGAAATTACGTCTTTATCGTATGAAAAAAGAAAATAAAACACATTAGAAACATTTTTTTTTATTCAACTTATTTGTGCGTTTTTCGTAATAAGTAGGTAGATACTTACTAAAGACTATTCCCAAATAAAATTAGTACTTATTTAATTTTAAATAATGTGCAATCTGTATTAAAACTGACACGTAGCTCATAAACATTCAAATCGCCCTTAAACCATAGGTAGGTATCTAGCTTAAACTATCTAATGTCAAAACATGGCCGCCGTTATTTCATCTACGTTTTCACATGCATTAAAATACTGACATTGACACAAGCCCTAGAGACCTTATTAATTGAGAATAGAATCGAATAGGTACTATCCTAACTAATATTATAAATGCGAAAGTAACTCTGTCTGTCTGTCTGTTACGCTTTCACGCTAAAACTACTGGACCAATTTAAATGAAATTTGGTACAAAGATAGTCTGGAGTCCGAGAAAAAACATACTTTTTAACCGACTGCAAAAAAGGAGGATTTCCACGCGGACGAAGTCGCGGGCAGAAGCTAGTAGACCTATAAACTACAAAACACCTTAAACTGTACCTAACGGCGACGTATAAGTTACGTTTCAACACAAGCAGCGGCGCGCAAGCTCCGCTCATCACCCGACCACAATAGCAATCAACAAAGCCTGACCATTCCGGTAGTAGACGTCACTATTGCGAGATACTTTCACTAAGATTACAGCATCAGCGCGCGTGTCGGCCAGCTATAGTTAACACGGCCTCTGCGGGCACCGGTCTGATCTCACGAGACGATTTGACGGTTGACCTACAACTTACAAGTGCAAGTGTTATTTTGGTAGTGAGTGTGTTAAGGGTGTAATTTTCAAACCGCCTTGGCGTGCCGTAATGACGATAGTTTAAAATTGGAACAACTGTAACGGATTTAATTCGCGTTTACGTATTTTTGTTGACGTTTCGAGAACTTTGCAGTTCTTCCATATTCTGAGTTTCCGTGTCCTGAGTTATGATGGTGTTACACAGTGTCTGTTAGGATACAGGAAAATGTAAAGTAAAGAAAATTTGAGCAGCAAATTCCCACTAAAAATACTTTTTAACAGGGACCATTCGAAATGTTGATATCAA
Organism: Polylopha cassiicola; assembly: GCA_038024825.1. Lineage (NCBI taxonomy): Eukaryota > Metazoa > Arthropoda > Insecta > Lepidoptera > Tortricidae > Polylopha > Polylopha cassiicola. Next base: position 18,986,261 of record CP149047.1, on the reverse strand, counting down.
ACCGTGTCATAAATAAAACAATTTATTATGGATAAAGATTACTATCGTTTGAAATACAAATAACCACCGGAGTTCCAACTTGAAGCCAAGATGTTGGGTTTCAAGCACTCTTTAGTCCAAGTCACGTTCCTGTTGACTTGGGCTCTTCAATATTGGACCTTCGACCACTTGGTTTTAAAGTACACTTTTGCGGCGCTGCTGTGTTTTGTTGGAGTACTAACTCTGCTCACGTACGACCACGAGTACTGGACTTCGAGGGGGATATACTCCCCCCCCGCGTGGCCGCTGGTTGGCCACATACTGCCTGTCGTGATGTTCAGAGAACAAGGGGGTCTGTGCTTCAAGAGATTATACAATAAATACAAGGATTTTAAATACATAGGTAAGAAAAATCTATATACATAAATCAAAATGGATGAACGGTTGGATTTCTCTATATTCTTTTGTTGTGTTTGTTATGATCAGTAATAGGTTTAATGTAAAAAAAAAAATAGAAAACTTAACGAAAATATTAACACAGTACAACAGCTAACAACAGCTGTCAAATCGAATAATGTAGCACTGCTTTACTTCGCGGGACCACTAGCATAAAAATAATAAACTGAGCGAAGCTAATAATATATACCTACTAGGCAATTTATAAACACATACAAGACATCCAACACACATTGGCATCTTCCCTTTAACAGCAGACAAACCTCCGGTTTCGAAGTTAGGGTCTCTGACTAAGATAGAAGGGGTAGGTACATACAGCCAGAAGCTAAATCGATCGCAAATAAATATTACTAATGTATTGGAATGAAACAACTATTAACGGATATCTAACGCTAAAGTGATTATTGTCAGCTCAGTCGTGCTACGATTATGGAAACTGTAAAGAATCCGAAACGTCAGCAAATAAAATAAAATAAAAATACGCGAGTTAAATCCGTTAATAGTTGTTTCATTCCAATGTGTAATAACCGCGAAGGCATCAGAAATTATTATTACTAATGTATCTAAATCACGTATGCTCAAACTAGGCAAAGGTAGGGTACTTAAGGTAGTAGGTACTTTCATAAACTACAACTTACCCAGGACACATGTAGGTTTCGACTCGATGTTTGAGTTGTGTCTGTTACGGTCGTTATGCTGCTGCATACAAGGAAGTTACAATTGTGTCCGTTCGTAATTTATTGGTAAATGCATTTTTTTAAAACTTTCGAATACTGCGCTCGTGTGAGTCAGGAATGTTTTGCCGGTAGATTGATTTTATAGTGTAAGATATCCGAATTTCGTTGTTTAAAACCTAGATTCATGAGGTAGTTCCCTAAGTATTTCGTATAGAAAATTAATCATAGAGGAAACATTTAAAAGTTATTCTTTGAAATTTTCTGCGTGGGATATCTCCATAGTATAAAAAGAATAGTTAAATATGGATATCACAATGTGACATCACTTGTAGCTGCCAGCGCATGTCTATCTTTATATTCTACATGATATTCTGTTTTAGTTACTTCAAATAATGTTTCCATTTTATTTCTTGGCGTAACCTTTCGTATTTTAGTAGGAACATAAATATGAAATTTGCCTAATTGCAGTCACATTTCACTCACAATTAGTGAATAAGTCACTCTTTATAATCATTTTCTACATATTTTCTTTGCTTTCTTATTTATACTTAATATTATAAAGAGGAAAGGTTTGTTTGTTTGGATTGAATAGGCTCCAGAACGGCTGGACCGATTTCAAAAATTCTTTCACTGTTCGGAAGCTATTCCCGAGTGACATAGGCTATAAAAAAAGGATCCATGCGAAGCCGGGGCGGACAGCTAGTTATTATATAAACAGGTTCAGTGCCTACCTAAGTATTTCCCAGTCATTTATGCGATAAGTCCTTGTAATGATTTGTCCATGTTTAGAAGCCATTCTTCCCTGTTCCTAGGATGCCATCAGTTCTTCCAACGCACCCTGGTGGTGCGCGACCCCGCGCTGATCAAGAGGATCTGCGTCAATGACTTCCAGCACTTCGTGGACCGAGGCTTCTTCTTCAACAAGGACGTGGATCCCTTGGCTGGTTCTGTGCTGTTCTTGAGAGGCAACGAATGGAGGAAGTTGCGAGCAAAAATTTCTCCGATATTCTCGTAAGTGATATGCTACTAGGTAATATTATAAATGAGAAAGTTTGTCTAAGTTATGCTAAAATAAAATTGTTTTATGTGGGTATGTAAACATGTTGTGTTTGGATTTTTGTGGAAGGAACCATAAGGCGTTCTGTTTTATTCAAATGCGTTAAATCCGCTTATAAGAAATTATTAGGTAATCAAAAAGAAAATTTTAAGTGGAAGAGATGTCTTTAAATAGTTTTGAATCTAATGCCTTATTCTGTTTTCAGGCCGAACAAGTTGAAAGGGATGTTTCCAATCATAGAGAACACCGCTGTTGAATTTGTCAAAAGAGTAACAGATCTCCCGAAAAAAGCAGCTATAAAATTACCAAAAGAACCAAATAATAATGTTCAAACAGAAGAGTGTTCCGTGGCGGTAGATTCTGAGAAATTAGTCGGAGGTTACACCGCTGACGCCATAGTCCCGTGTGCTTTTGGAGTGAAGAGTCATGTCATGGATAATGAAAATGATCCTTTTGCAGTCGCCTTGCATGCGTTTTATGAAATGTCGCTGTTTAACTTGTTTGAAAAGTAAGTTAAATTAGTATTAGATATAAATTAGGAATTATTTAAACACTATCAGGGAAGATGGATCAAGGTTTCTTTACACAAAATTTTCTAAAATCTAATTGTTGAATTTCAGAACAATGCGGCAGTTCTGGCCTGCCTTCTCGTTATTCTTCAGGATGAGGATCATACCGAAGAAAACTCACGACTTCTTCTACAACATCGTCACCAGCGTTTTGAAAGATCGGGAAAGCGGTATGGAATCATTAATCATCATTATTTAAACCAAACGCATCAAAGACCAATTCTAATCTAATCTAATTTAGACCTATGTCTATTTTAATTTGGTGATCAAAAAGAGTATTCGTGTTGTATAACATCTACTGTTGATAAGTAGTTAACTATGTAGTGGTGAATAAAATTGCTCTAAATAAATTACAGGCGTTCAAGAGAGACGCGGCGACTTCATAGACATGATGCTGGCTCTGCGACAGGACGATCGCAATCATAATAAGGAGAAGACCGAAGACGAAGATGTTGAAATAAGTAAGATGGTTGATGTTGATGTCATATATAAAAAAATGTATCAAAAATTCTAGGCACAGGTCTTCTGTAGAGAAGGATATTAGGATGATCATATTTACTAGGACGTATACATTTTTAATATAAGTCCAAACAGAAATTAGAACAAATATTTTAAAAAACAATTTAAAAGAAATAAGCACCAATGAAAGGACCAGGTGTAAGTAATGTAAAAATTATTGCAACTGAAAATGGTTTTGTTTTTAAATATATTTTTCTAGTAATAACCAAAATATAAATCCAAATCACAAACTTACCCCATATTATATCATTTATTTCTATTCAAGCGGATATGGTGGTGTCAGCCAACGCCTTCATCATATTCCTTGGGGGGTTCGAGACCACCTCTTCAACCCTGGCCTTCCTGTTCCTGGAGCTGGCGGCCCACCCCCACGTCCAGGAAAAGATGAGGAGCGAGATTCACCAAGTCCTGGAGAAGCACGGGGGAGTCATGAGCTATGAGGTTCTCCAGGATTTGAGCTATATGGAGATGGTGATACAAGGTAAGTATAAAAAATGTTGAGGTGAAATCTTTATTTATTTACTTTCTATTGCACAACAACACTCGATGTAAAAATGGCGGACTTTATGTCGCACGGCATTCTCGACCAGTCAACCTTTGAAGTACCTACCTTCTTCTCTCTTGTAAATATATTATACTACCTTCTGCCCGCCACTTCGCTTGCGCACGATAAGCACCCTTTGGTAAAACCTTTAGGGGTTATTGTTCATAAATTCTTACTTAGTGCTTACCTACATTATAAAAGGAACCTCTGCACAAAAATTCATATATGAGGATAGTTATCGGTCCGGGTGAAAAACCTTCACTCCCCCATCACCATGAGACGTACCCTTTTTGCCGACCCCAGATTTCTTCATTCAGTGGTATATAAAGAAGCAGTCAAGCTGCTCAAACATGAAACACGTGTCAATTGTCATGGCTTAGGGCGCGAAGTCGATTTATTTGACCACATCGTCCACATCCTTATATTATGTACTAGCGACCCGCCCCGGCTTCACACGGATGCTATAAACCTTCCTCTTGAATAAATCTATCTATTAAAATAAACCGCATCAAAATCCGTTGCGTAGTTTTGATGATTTTTAAGCGTACATAAGGATATGGAGACCGAAAGACCGACTTTATTTTATACTATGTAGTGATTTGACAGTGTCTGTAACTGGTTCTTCACTGTATTGCAGAGACTCTCCGGCTATACCCTCCGTTCCCGAGCATCCAGCGGCAGTGTACCCGGGAGTACGTGATCCCGGGTACGCGGCATGTCGTGGAGCGAGGCACTGTGGTGCTCTTCCCGACCCTCGCCATACAGAGGGACGAGAAGGTGAGCTGAACTCAAAAGGAAACTAGTACCTAAATGGCGAAGTACGCGAGTTTAATTCGTTTTATTCAAACATGCAGATATGAAAAATATGTTTCGACTTGCATTTAAGGTGCGATTCAGTGCGATAACAGAGATTTCCATCTTTTAATTACTATATCACACGATTATTTTCTTACCATGACGCATTATCTGCTCCAAGAATAATAATTTACCTATTCTAGACTATACTAGGTATCTAAATTAACATAAGCTAGATATGGCTACCGTCACGTGGTCTGTTTTCGTTGACCATACAATATTTTCACTAATTTCGTTAACGCTGATATTATGTACCATCTCTACTAGCACTCCTACATCTGCCACCATTTGAATACAAATTTAAATGTATCCGACTTCCAATCTTTATTGGAGTAGGAATTATTTTTTGCTTCTTACTTGAGATGCAAAACGCGTTTTATCTTAGACTAGCGGTTCGCCCCGGCTTTGCACGGATCCCTAATTTTTTTCAAAATATTCTATAGCCTATGTTACTGAGGGTGAACGTAGCTTCCTAACAGTGAAAGAATTATTAAAATCGGTCCAGTAGTTTTTGAGCCTATTACGGTTTAAGACATTTATTTCTCAAAAGATTTACATAAATCGCTTTTGCTCAAATCTAGAAAGGAGAGGGTAGTTTGTAAAAAATAATCAACTACCAAAGTAACTATTCATTACAAACATACAAAAATAGGTACAAATCTTTCCTCTATATTAGTAGGTACGATTTATTTGATTGTCTTCCAGTACTTTGTGAACGCGGAGTCGTTCGTCCCGGAGCGGTGGTCGGAGGGTGCGCCGGCGCCGCCGCCCGGCGTCTACATGCCTTTCGGCGACGGACCGAGATACTGCATCGGTAAGTCAGTCTGTGGTCAAAACCAGTGTCAAATGAAATACAAGATTCGTTGAAAAGTAAGTTTGAAAGTAATTTCTGATGCCTTTTGCATCTTGAACTTGAACGTGACTTAACGGATTTTATTCGCGTATTTTATTTTACTTGCTGACTTTTTGTAAAGTTTACAGTTCCCATATTCGTACACGATTGACTATCGTTAGCTCAGTCAACTACGAATATGGGAACTGTAAATAATTGTTTCATTCCAATAAGTTTGAACGTGTACATAGTTCATAGCCCAAAGGTTAAAACGGGGCGACATTACTGAGACTGTCCGTTTGTTCGTCACACATCAGGCTGTATCTCATGATTGAATATACTTCTGTTGCGGATATAATACCGAGTAGAAATATAATTAATGGTATTGTACCATACATATCGATCGAAATTCGATTGATCCATTGTAATAAATATAAATGTATATTAGATGTTTTTTTATATATGCTTAAAAGTAAATATATGCATAAGTAAATGTCACGTAGGTACTTAAATTGTAATATGAAAGCGTAACAAAAATAGCAGCTTGCATAAAAGTCACCAATACGATTTTATGTCACATCCATTCTAAAACATCGTAATGCTAAAAATATTTAACACCACTCGCGAGACTCTGAACACTTAATTTCATACCATTTCATACTTAACATTTGATTTCAAACCTTAACACAACTACGTAGAGTGCAATATCCAACCGCTGCTGCACCTCGACAAAGACTAAGGTGTCAAGTGTCATAAGTTATCGCGTAAGCATTTTCTATCGTGACGTCATATGACAGCTTTAGTTGGTGCAGATCGTGCGACAGAGACGCACTTATGCGGTCTGTATAGCGTTGTCTCGCCGTCCTCATATAATATGAGTGAAATATGAAGTGTAGTGAAATGTGTATGCAATCACTCATGTAGAGTGGCGAGTCTTAGATGGACGCGGGTCCAAGTTAGAGAAGCAAGTGTCATTATAATTTCTGATGCTTTAGCGCTTATAAGACACTAGCTTCTGCCCGCGACTTCGTCCGCGTGGAACTCCTCCTTTTTTGCAGTCGGTTAAAAAGTGGCCTATGCCCTTTCCCAGGCTCCAGACTTTCTCTGTACCAAATTTCATTTAAATCGGTCCAGTAGTTTTAGCGTGAAAGCGTAAGAGACAGACAGACAGACAGACAGAGTTACTTTCGCATTTATAATATTAGTATAGAATAGATTGGAATGAAACAATTATAACGGATTTAACTCGTGTATTTTATTTTATTAAGTGCTAGATTATCGTTAGCTTAGTCGACTAGTTACGTATATGGGAACTGTAGTTATCGAAATGTCAGCAAATAAATTTAAAATACGTGAATTGAATTCGTTATATCTGTTTCATTCCAATGTCTTCTCAAAAGTTTAATTTTATAACGCTCGGTAAAATTTACTTTGTCCTTAAAATCTATCCATTGACGTGTTAGTGTACCTCAAGTCCTAAGTACTTATTACCTACATTAAGATTTTCATTTTCGAAATTAAACCGGCCAAGTGCGAGTCGGAGTCGCGTGCGAATGAAAATATACTTAGGTACATCATTATCTGTTGTAAAGGAGCCCTCTTAAATATTTAATTTAGTTTTTAAAGCGGCATCAGAAATACGACTGTAAAAAAATCTAATGTCTAACTGTCACAGCTCTCGAGATACAGCCTGACGACAGACGGATAGACAGCGGAGTCTCAATAAACTGGTCCCGTTTTACCATTTGGGCACGGAACGCAACTGTCTATAAATTTTGTCTAACATCCACTTCTTAGTCCAGTAAGATAAAATGCCTTCAATTTTATTTCACGCCCACACATCCAATAAGACCTATTTATCAAAGTGCCTTCGACTTGTAACTCGGACCACGTGATGCCATTTTAAAGTGCACATTCGTTACGTCTTTCTGTGGAGATGTCAAATAAACCGCGACAGTTTACGACTGGGGCCAGCATCGCGTCGGTACACCCCGTTCATGGACTTTTTAAAATCTTAAACATTTCTAAGGCATTTTAGTTATGATTTTATGTTATTTAAAGAATAGATGTCGTTTTCACTGGACTAGCTAGTACCTTGCCTATATCTATACTAATATTATAAAGAGGAAAGGTTTGTTTGGATTGAAAAGGCTCCAAAACAACTGGTCCGATTTGATAAATTCTTCCACTGTTGGAAAGCTACACTATTCCCGAGTGACATAGGCTATAAAAAAAAGGGATTCGGGCGAAGCCGGGGCGGGCCGCTAGTTATTGATATAAGACTCTGGAAGCCTAAGCCTTGTTTGAAGCGAAAGCCAATTTTAGGGTTCACCCTTGACTCTTTTACTGAAACTCCGTTCTTCCCTTCGTCACCAGGCTGTAGTATCTTATGAACCATTATATTTTTTATTGTACAACTAACTTTCATTTTTAGGTACAGATTACTAGTTTTTGTCCGCGACTCCGTCCGCGTGAAATTAGGTTGTAATTAGAACATTTCATCTCCCCTTTTAACCCCTTACAACCCTTTTTTACGGAATTATAAGTACCTAGGTAGCCTATGTTCTTTCTGAGGCTCAAGACTATCTGTGTACCAAATTTAATTTAAATCAGTGCAGTAGTTAGAGATAGACAGACAGAAACAGTTACTATCGCATTAATAATACCTATTAGTTAGGATTAGGAATTATGTAGTTGGATTTGTTATGTGCGATTGTGCACAGATAAATTTATTTTACCATTAACAGAATAATCTTATTTCATAGGTAAACGGTTCGCGATGATACAAATGAAGTGTTGCCTGACGCGGTTGCTGCAACACGTGCGCATACGCCCGGCGTTCGGCGAGCAGTGCGCCGAGCCGCGCGCCGAGCCGTTCGAGGCGGACCCGCGCTCGCCGCTCACGTTGCACCCTAAGGACTCACGAGTTAAACTTAGTTTAATTAGATGATAATAATTTTAGATCCCTTCGCGGTTATTACACATTGGAATGAAACAACTATAAACGTTTAGAAAACTTTACAGTTTACATATTCGTAGCACGACTTAGCTGACGTTAGTTTGTAAAATTTTCGAAATATCAGCCAATAAATAAATACTAGAGTTGAATTAGTTTATAGTTGTTTCATTCCAATGATAATTCGATGATTACAAGTTGTTTTTGCGATTAAACCAGAGTAAACAAACTGTACGGAGTTTTACGTTAATCTCTTAAGTTTCCAAATATAAATATTAGAAAATAATAATAAAGCTGTCAATGTCAGCTACTATTTACCATAGGAAATGGGATTTTCCTAAAGGAGCAATGTACTTAGGTACGTGAAACAAAACAGTTTTTTTATTCTATTTCTTTAGGTTTTCTGAATTATAGAACTTATTTTTATAATGTGCCAGTTTCAGATTTTGAATTTTTCGTTAATATGTAGGTACTTTTGTACCTAATAGATACAAGTAAGTATGTGACAAGTAGGTAGGTACCTATAAAACCATCAGAATTTTTAAAAAAATGTTACTTACTTATTCAATCATCTATTATAAATTCTTAAAAAATAATCTACTCATAAAGATTATAATTAGTAAGTAGGTAGTTAAGTACTATTTTTAAATAAATGCTGCTGTCAGGTGTGTTATCAAAAAGTACCTATACAAAGTTCTATTCAAGGGAACTTTATTGTAATGTAACTGTAAAAATCTGGGGTCTTAGTGGAAAAGGGTTACAGGTCCTATACATGCAATATTACATAGTATCCTTTTTAATTAGAACTGTATGACGCTTATACCCTTTTTAACTAGGACCCCACAGATACACTTTACTTAAATAAAAACAAAGATGTGATTTAGTTCGTATGAATTGTTTTTTATTTCATGGTTTTAAAAAGATCAATGTCGAATTCGATCCTTGACCCTTAAAATAGCAAAATCAAAAATATATGTAATATGTAAGATGATACGGGTGTAAATAACGCTCAAATTTTGATTTATCTAAAACAGAAATTTATTGATGTTATTATAAAAATAAAATAACTTACACTTAAATTAATTGAGACCAAACATTAACAATACACGAGTTATGATCTACTAACCTAAAACAGAAAAATCGACAATTAAAGGTTTTTTACTTCCAGTATTTTAGTAGTTCGACACTATATTTTATTACTTATTTGAACTAGCAGTTATATGATATTTCCTTATTACTTTTAAGACAATGAGAAAATAATAATTCACTTCACAAGGTTATTTCTATATATCGGCGTAGCCAAAATCCTCACTGTCATTCTTCGTGTCAAACGTCAAACTTGTTAGGCGGCGCACACACTCGTATAAAAGGGCTACGTACATAAAGTGTACAAAGCTTACATCTCCCCCCCTCCAAAGTGCAATTAACTGGGGTTAATTTCAGTAATTAAACTGTGGAATGAGCTTTGTCACATGGTATATTCCCAAGGACCTTTTATTCTTACCAGTGTTGATTTTGCATAGAGAATCCGATATCATTTCTTCAATCTCAAAAGGACCAATTCTAATTTCATCCATTTTAGATCTGTTCAACTTATTACAGTCCATTATGTAGACCATATCACCTTTTTGAAACTTGTAATCTATTCTATTTTTGTCAAAAATGGCCTTGTTCAATTGATGAGATTTTTGTGATCTGAGAAATGCTGTATGTCTGTCTCTTTCCAGTTCTCCGGGTTCCATCTGTTTTGTTTTTAGGTCCGTTGGTAGTACATCGGTTGGTTCTCCACTTAACAGATATAGAGGTGAATAACCTGTCACTGTGTGGTTTGTTGAGTTGTAAGCTTTCACACAATCCATTGCCACAGTTGTCCAGGCTTTTTCTTTTCCTTTGCTATTCAAGGTACATCTAATTCTATTTACCAGCGTCTGGTTCAACCTTTCGTTATGACCATTTGAAAAAGGAGCATCCACTGCTGTAAAAATCAAATTAACAGAGTGGTCTTTTAAATATTTTTTAAACTCCATTGAGTTCAAAGCTGGATATTGATCAGAGAGTAATATCTCAACTTCGTTGTCCTTGATCACTTGATCTACCAGTTTTATAAAGTCCTTAGTCAGTTGTGTTTTCGAGCATAAAACGTAAGCATAACGTGTAAAATGATCCATTAACAAATGTAAATACTTTTTTGAAGACCTGTTACCACCAAATCCTCCTACTGTGTCTATGGACATGATTTGGAAAGGTTTTTCTGCTGGTCCTAATTGTGACATGAGTCCATAATTTCTATTTAATCGTGATTTATTTTTGATACAAACTTCACACTGACGGCAAATCAACTTTATATTATCCAGTAGGTTTGGTGCTGTGTAGAAAGGTCTTATTTTTGACTCGATCTGATTTATTCCTACATGGCAGAAATGCTCATGTACTTTTTTTATTAAAATCTTACTGTAGTCTTCAGACAAAACGATTTTGTTTTTTTTATTGTTCCGTTTGTAATATACACCATTCTCTCTAAAGAAACTATGTTTGTTCTTTATAATTGGATTTTTGTTCTGGTCCTCCAATATTTCCTCAATACTTACAATATTTACTGTTTTCAAGTTATCTTCTTCATTCTCGTGGCTTTCATACACAGGATTTCTGCTTAAGCAGTCCGCTTCTGTATTGTTTCTACCTGGGTTGTACTTTATTACAAAGTTATATTGTGATAGGTAGTGAGTCATGTCTCCCAGTTCATCATCTGTTCTGTTTTTTATATTTAAGTTTTCTAGCGGTTTGTGGTCCGTATAAATTGTGAATGAGATACCTATTAGCCAGTGTTGCCAAAATTTTAAACTTTCTTTTATGGCTAAGCATTCTAAAAATATGGCTTTCTTCTTTTTTTGTGACTCATTCAACTTCTTTGAAAAGTACGCCACTGGTTTGATTTCTCCACATTTCTGTTTTTGTTTTAGTATTGCACCAATTCCTTTTATACTTGCATCAGTGTATATAAAAGTTGGCGCCTCTCGGTCGAATATAGCCAGAATTGGGGCAGAGCATAAATTATTTTTTATTGTTTGGAAAGCATTTTCACATTCAGCTGACCAATCGAAATTGATGTTTTTTCTAAGTAAATTGTGTATTGGGTCGAGGGTTATTGTAGCATTAGGAATATATTTACTATAAAAATTTACTTTACCTAGAAATTGTCTTATTTGTTTCTTATTTTGTGGCGCTGCAAATTCTGCTATAGATCTGAGGTTATCTTTCAAAGGTGTTATTGTATTACTTCTTACTATATGTCCCAAGAATCTTACAGACTGTGCTGCAAATTTACATTTTGTTAATTTCAGACGGAATCCTTCTTCAGCAATTGCATCCAGCAGTTTCGATAAATGGTCCATGTGATCATTAAAAGTTTTCGAAAACACCATAATATCGTCAATGTAGCACATCACAAAATTTGACAGGTTATGCTTTCTTATTATATTAGTCAGGATTCTTTGAAAAATTGCTGGAGATGTTTTCAGTCCAAAAGGAAGGCAAGTCCACTGGTAATGACCTTCTTGTGTAACAAAGCCTGTCTTTTCTCTGTCGCTAATCCGCAATGGTATGGACCAAAAAGCAGAATTAATGTCAAGAGTAGTAAAATACTTACAGTTTATCGTTTTTACCATTAAGTCTTCTATTAGCGGAAATGGCTGAGGCTGAGGGATAATAATCTTGTTAAGATCTCTAAAGTCGATACATAATCTTGACTTTTTTCCTTCATCCCGTTTGAATGCCAATGTTACTGGTGCTGCGAATGGACTATAAGATTCTTCAATTAAGTCATTCTTTAGCAATTGACCAATTTGCTTCTCGATTTCTTCTTTATCATCTAAAGAGCATCTATATGGTCTTTTTGAGCAATATCTTTCTACCTGTAGGTCTATAAATGCTTCATAGTTTTTCACTTGGCCTACATCGTATTTATCCTTTGCAAATATGTGTTTATAATTATTTAATAATGCATTAATTTTTATTTTTTGGTTATGTTCCAAGTACGTAGTATCTATATCAAATTTATTCACATCTATGCCCTCATTGAAATTTGTTTCATAATTAAATATTTCTGACTTAAACTCTCTGGTTTCAATTTCTTCATTACTATATTTTTTTTCTTCAGTGGGGCTAATATATTTATTTGCACTAGGGTTGGCACTTTCCTGAAGTTGGATGTTTAAATTCCCGTCATGGGTCAACCCAAACCGCTTTATTGTATCCAGTCCCAAAAGCAAATCATGAGTGAAGTTTTTATCATTGCAAATAAATGCATTTATTTCTTTTTCAATATTTAGTATTTTCCCATTTAATCTTATTAAACCTGTTGTTTTTCCCCCACCACAAATTGTGTTGAATTTATTTTCAATATAATTCTTCTTGGAATCTGTTACTTTTATTAATTTGGAATTTATTAAGGTTATATTTGAGCCAGGATCATAAATACCTGTGCATTTTAGTGTGTCATTTAGTATAACCTCAATTTTTATGAGTGGGGGAATATTTAGTTTTTTGTATCCTCAAGTTGATCGATCTCCAACATCAAGTTTTTGCAGTGTTTAACACTGTCCTTACTATTTGTGTCTTCTTTGAACCAGCATGAATCTTCGGGGTGAAATCTGTTTCTCTTTCCCATCTTGTAACATATTTTACAAGGCGTGTATTTCTTATATTCCACTTCTGATTTAGTGGTGCTTTTCTTCTCAGTGAAATGTTTTTGTACAGGTTTTTTTTTGATTTTCATGCATCCGTAAGGCATTAAATAGAAGAGTTGGGTCTGTTACCTCTTGTCTGTCGAGTTTACTTATGATATATGTTGGTAATCCTGCGACAATTAAGTCAGTGAGAGTTCTGGTATCTATATCACTATTATACTCTAGTAACAATCTCTGCTTTTTCAATGCATATTCCAGCAGAGAGCCATTGAAATGTTTGAAACTCAGTGCATACATTACAGACGACCAACTTTTATCTGCAAACGTATTTAGAAAGCTCTCTTGCCAAATGTTCCACTGCGAGCTTAAACTGTGTTTAATTAACATTGACTCATACCAATCACTTTCAGAGTCATTCAAAAATAATCTCAAAGCACTAATTTTTTCTGTATCGCCATTTAAATCAAATCTTGTACATTCACTTTCAAAACTTTGCAACCATTGTTTGGCATTAGTGACCTTGTTATCAAACTTCTTCAACACAAATTTTTCATTTAATTTGCTTAAATTGTTATGTTTTTCTTTGTTGACATTGGATTTATCACTTAATTTCTCTAAAATTTCCAGTAATTTTCCGTCTGTAAAAGATTGGCTTTTGACTTCAGTCATTTCTTGTAATAAATAGTCATTAAACACCATATTTCCAGCATCATCTTCATATAATGCTAAAACATCACTTGGCACAGATATCCACACCTTTCTATTATGACCTCTTTTCTGTAAAGTTTTTTTTATTTTCATAAATTCTGGTAACTTAATCAATTCAGGGTGGCGTTTCGCTGCTTGGAAACATGGCGGTATGAGATATGTTATTCCATCCTCTTTTGTTATTGATTTTATTATTATAATATTATTTTTCGGATCTTCATCTGCTACCAGTTCAACTTCAAATTGTAATCTTGCCATGATTTACTATCAAACTATATTCAATCAAACTCTGGCAATTGTCGATTTGTAATATGTAAGATGATACGGGTGTAAATAACGCTCAAATTTTGATTTATCTAAAACAGAAATTTATTGATGTTATTATAAAAATAAAATAACTTACACTTAAATTAATTGAGACCAAACATTAACAATACACGAGTTATGATCTACTAACCTAAAACAGAAAAATCGACAATTAAAGGTTTTTTACTTCCAGTATTTTAGTAGTTCGACACTATATTTTATTACTTATTTGAACTAGCAGTTATATGATATTTCCTTATTACTTTTAAGACAATGAGAAAATAATAATTCACTTCACAAGGTTATTTCTATATATCGGCGTAGCCAAAATCCTCACTGTCATTCTTCGTGTCAAACGTCAAACTTGTTAGGCGGCGCACACACTCGTATAAAAGGGCTACGTACATAAAGTGTACAAAGCTTACATATATTTATTCAATTTATCTAGGCTTTTACAATCTCTTATCTTGAAGGTCAGAAGAAGATGCCGTTTCCTAAAAAAACCTCACTTGAGATGAAGCGGTAAGAAATTCAATGAGGTAAGCATTATTTTTTCAAAACAAGGTAAGTACCTACTTACATAATTACTTAAGTACACTAAACAATCAAAGCAGCCGAGAGTCCTACTTATTGGACTACGGCAGCTGTTTTAGTAGTAGGTACAGTATGAAAATTGTTTGTAGGTATGTAAGTAGTTGTATGTGCTTATTAGACCGGGTAATAAAATTTGTAAGTTTAAAAAAATATAGTCTCTTAGATATTGTATGAATTATATTATCCGTATTATCACAACAATAAGACCTATGGATTTTTGTTGAATTTTGTTTTCATTATATTAAATCTTTAGTAAAAACTACTAACGCAATAATAGTCACTAAGTTAGAAAATTGTACTCATTTAAAATTACAAATTATTTATTTACACTTTGTTGCACAATAAAAAACAAATGTACAAAAGGCGGACTTAATCCTATACGGCATTCTCTACCAGACAACCTTTAAAGCAAACAGAGAGCATGTGTAGGCGCAAAAAGAATAACGTCAAATTAACGTTATATTAAATAGTCAGCAAAACATTCACGCACCTTTGACGTGATACCATGCATTCTTTTTTAATTTGATGAAAGGTAAACAATATTTTACTTCTATGCAATATGCAAAATTAAACCGAGAACTTAAATCAGCATTTTTAGTTAACACTAACAACACGTGCAAATAAATATGTACCTAGGTAAGTATATCTAAATTATAATGGATTTAATTAGCGTATTTTATTTTATTTTCTAATATTTCGAAAACTTTACAGCTCCCATTTTCGTAGCACGACTGAGTTGACCTAACGCTTCACTTCATGTAAATATGTAGTATGTAGGTAACCCTTTGTGAGCGAGACCGACTCGCACATGGCCTAATTTTTTTAATTTATATTCACAGTTAGAAAAAGGACCACAAAATTGCAATACCTATGTGTAGGAAGGTAAGTAGGTATCTGCAAACTGATTAACAGTCGATGAGAAAATGATAGGTACTTAATTAAGTAGGTACCTACTTATTCATTAAAAGTATATACCTACTTAATTACTTACCTGCCTATACTTTTAGGATTTATGTAGGTATGTACTTATATATAATTACCTATTATTTATAAACCAATCACGTTTACAGACTAGTCACTCACGAAACTATGTCTAAGTATGGCAATATTTTACAAAGCGCACATCTGCATATTTTTTTATTTCGAATCTGTCAAGTGTCTAAGTTTTTTGTAATGCGACCTTTTTGTTTGTAGAAACTAAGTGTAGGTAGGTATACTACACTTGTGAAATCCTTAGTGCGCCTTATGCTTTCGTGTCGCACAGATGAACTTAAGAATTTTGAAAGTTAATGTAATTATACAAAAAAGTATAAATAACAATTTAAAGACTTGTGTTCGTAATTGTACTCTTGTTTTACGGTGCTTTAAAAGGGACGTGTTACTTGATGAAATTCAATTTCACTCTCGAGTTGCAAGTGGCGAGCTAATAAATTAATATCATACTAAGCTTAAGTTTAATAAAAAAAAAAAAAATAGTGTCGCCAAGTTCATCGATCGAGGATCAAGTTATCGACGCAGTTATCGTGTATCAGGTAATTAAGGTTTGTATGTTTATTTTATTTGCTATACCCTGAGGTTTATTTAACAATTAAAAAGAAACAGATTTCGCAATGCACATCACTACAAAAATATTTCATCTCACAGTTTCGAAAATAAAATAGGTATTCTTCTTACTTGGCCTGCTGAAAACTAAAATCTTCAGTGGAGCTTTGTGCAAAGTAACAATCTTGATAATGCACGTTGCACATGACTCAAAACAAACGAGGGAAAACACAAATAGATACTACGCTTTCTGGAACGTAGTTTTTAATTTACTTCAAAAAAATAATATGAGGCATAAATAAGGTCGTTTGAGTCTTTCAACCTCTATGAAAAGAGATGCCGTTTTTTTTTAAAAAAGGAAAAAGTTTTTTTAGGGCTCGTTCCGAGATGGCTTTCACGTCACTTGCCAGCGACATTTACTATCGTAATTGCGATCTGACTCTGTGAATGGCGTGTGTTTGATAAAAGACTCCGTGCGTTCATTTCACTGTGGACACAATATTGTGCGGGATTATCCTTTAATGCTACGTAGATTGCCAATAAAGTTCAGACCAGGGTTCCGTACCTTGAGAAACTACTAACCAGCCAGTTTTAATTAGGTAGCGCAATTGTTTTATTTTTTGCTGGTGTTTCTTTTGCAGAAAATAAGAAAAAAAACAAGTCTAGCGGAATCTTGTGGCACTGTAGTACACAGGAGGAATATTTCATTTATTTTATGTAGGTACCCTATAATATTTTTTGTTTTTAATTTTGGCAAGCAATAACAAAACGCAAGTTAATATGGCAGGCGGTCATCCATCATAATTTCCATGAGTTTTATATAAAGCTACGCACACACGAGCTGATTAAATTTGTGTCAGTTTCATAATTTAACAGAAATGTGCTACCTACCTACGTTATTTTTTTAATTGGGTATGATACAAAGAATTAATCATTATAAAAAAGTGTAAATAATTACCTATGTAGGTACTTTGTAACATATATTGTAGGATTTGTAGGTACCCACTTAGTAGGTACTTTTTGAAACAATCATCACAGATAAATTAATACAAAGTGAGAATGTGAAAATCATACTAGGTAGGTACTCAACTTTATATTAAGAATCACTAAATAATATGTCAGGATTTCAGGATTTGCTCCGATTCTTCATAGTTTTCTTAAGACTAGGTACTCGTAGTAACAGCGTCATAAAATCCGATCTGATCTAGTTGAACTCTTCCGATATACCTATCGTAAAAGTGAAGCTTTTGAAGAGTTAATTAAAGAAATAAAAGATATAATATCCTCTGGATAGAACTAGACTCAAATAGTTGCTTATATTAGTTAGGTAGGTACCTATTTATTATTTTTGCTAGTGTACTGAGAGTAAATAGGTATCAGATGTTAATTAGGCAAATAGCTATATACTTACTATATAAATATATAGCTATTAAAATTTGCCTTATTAACATCTGAAACCAGAAAATAATGACAAATGACTAATGACTATTGAGTACCTATCTACCAAATCTAAGCACATTTTCAGAAAAAGTTTTAGTGTTAAGGAAAGGAATACTTTAAGAAACATTAAAATAAATAGGTACCTACCTACATTTCACTAAGTACTACTCACAAACATATTTTTCAGAAAGATATTAGTGAGGTAAGCTAATACGGGGCTGCCACATGCTCGCGAGTACGCGAGGGAAGTGGCGAGCGAAATATGCAGAGCATGCGTGTGGCCACCCCACTAGTCCGGCATTATTTTATTTTAGGTTAATGACTTCACAAAGAATCAATACTTATTTAACTTTAATTTGATAATACAATTATTTATAAAAGACAGTCGCTTAATTTAATAACAATATAAATCTTTAGACACTGCCAGAGCAAAAAACAAGTTGTCAAATTTATGATGTCCATGTCGATTTAAAACATGCAATGGCGCCGCAATCTTCTGTTTCTGTGCTTTTGAATTTAGAATTATGTTTTTACTCTGAATTATTCACAATGGCGGACGTGTTATTAAGCAAATTTGTGAAAAGGTGCATGAATTAAAAGATGTTATAAAGTTTCGTACAAAGAGCAAGTGTTTAGTTACGAGTGTAATCATTTCTGGAGTTTCTCGGTAAGTTTTGTTTTTAAGTTGGATTAAAATAGTCCGAGAATACTTTCGTAATACGTTTTGGTTAGTGGTTTCATTGTTATCTAGTTGTGCTATTATCGTAAATTGACCGTAGCATTGTTTTAAAATTTTAAACTATAAACATCCGGGTTCTTGCTGTCGTAGGTATTACTCGCATCATATTGCACATTCTACATTCTTGACGCGTACCTACCTACAAATTGAATTAAAAAATAGTTTGTTAGTATTATTTATGCAGTATTTTGATTACCTACTCATTGTTTCATATAAGAAGCTAAGTACTGAGAAATAATATGTTAAAAGATTTTGCATAGTATCGGTCTACCCACCTACTAAATATCTATACTTAAGTTATAAATATTACTTCTAAAAAAAACTATATCTAATTAGGTAGTTGTAGTGTGTTATTAAATTTATTTTTTAATAATTTACTAGTTAATAATGAAACAATTTTAAAGTTTTATAGGTAATTTATTAACTATCTTATATATAATTTGTATATAAACTGAG
Source organism: Polylopha cassiicola (assembly GCA_038024825.1). Lineage (NCBI taxonomy): Eukaryota > Metazoa > Arthropoda > Insecta > Lepidoptera > Tortricidae > Polylopha > Polylopha cassiicola. The sequence continues at coordinate 18,967,347 of CP149047.1, read as the reverse complement.
CTTGAGATTTGTTTGGCATATATGTAATAGGTATACTTACATATATTTAAATTGTAGAATTTATAACCTAATATAATTTTTAAATGGAAGTATGAATTTTTATTGAAATATGAAGTAAGTACATATACTTACTTAATAATTACTTACATAGAATTTGTTGTATAATGCCTAAACATGGAATTTCTAATGAATGACTGTTTGCTTCCGAAGACTATTTATATAAAATAATATTATTTCTTTATTATGCAGAAAATAATACACAAAAAAATCATATTTGTGTAAGTATAATAATTTCTGCAGCTGGATAATTATTTATGCCGGTAGTATTAGGACTAAATCTAAGCTTCTTGACTCTAATATACATTAATTATTATGTAAGTACAACCGGTATATCAATTATTGTTTACTTAAAGTAAACTGAATATTTGTGTGTTTTATACACAGGTCTTATATTTAAAACTACTTAGTGTCACTATAAACCCTGATTGGTAAAATAAATTACAATTAATTAATAAATTATCCTTTTAAGTTTTAGTAATCGAGTTATTATGATATTTATACCTTTATTGGTTTTATAATATGAATGTATGTGTTACTTAACTAAGTCATAAGTGGATATTTTTTTATTTATTGTAATATTAGGTTTCATATGTATTGAATGTTTTTGTATGTTTTTTGTTAATTGTGTGTCATCATTATCTATTGTCTGTAATATTTTTTTAAATTCATCCTCTTAGTTGGTGAAAAGACAGTAGAAAGACTATATGAAACTTTTATATATTTAATTTTCACGGTACGGCATGCAAGTGAAAAGCTTTTTAAAATATCCTAAGCTTTGGATGAGGAGGTCCACACTTAAGAAGACACAAGGCCACTCTGATATCAAACATGAGCAATTAATATCAGATTAGTCAAAGTGTCGTCATATCGTTCTTCAGCATAGATCATTAGGTTATACCTACTTATTAGTCGTCAGAGCAATATTGAAATGCCCTACTTGGAAGTCTAACTTTTATTTGACTTTGATACATTCACAAATATAAAATATATTCCTGCCTCCTCCCTCGAGTAGAGGCGAGGAAAACAGGTAGAGCATTCGTGCGGTCTACTCATTATGACGTACGTCATGCTTCTCGTCATGCACAGCTCGCTTTATGTCGGTTTGTCGACGCGAGTCAAAGGGCCACAACTGAAACGTCGCGATAAATTACGCAAGTAGAGTGTAGCAAGAAACGGCAATATCGCGACAGCGCGCGAAGCAAGTACATTACGAACTTCTGTTGACCTTGATAAATAAAAAAATATAATAGGTACCTGCATTAGCTGCTGTCCACGAATTCGTCAGCGCACGATGAGTATTTTACATAATCTCGTTATAAAGTATAGTCTAATTAAATGTAGAATTCTTGCTTGAAAAAGGAATAAACATAAATCTAGACATGCAGACATCCAAACATCCATACATACTTAGAAACTTTTGCATTTAGAATATTAATAAGATAAATAATAGATAGAATGTTTACTCTTTGCAACATAATATAGCAATTGGAGGATTTGTAATACCCAACTTTTAAATACCTACTTGTATACAAATAGGATGCGATGTGTCACCGATCTGTTTCGCACTAAGCAAAACGCACTGCAGCAATTAATTATTGTTCCAGGATTGATTCAGAAATATGTGTACCAAGCCTGATGAAGACCTGGATGAGGAGTACCTGGACGACCCGATCACATTCATTGATTTGAGACATGATGGTGAAAAAGAAGCAGATAGAGGTCATCTTCATTATCACATTATTATCAATTCGTTGCTTTAGTATTGTGGTGATAGATAAAATATGGCTATATGACGATGATGATGAAAGACGTAGGTCATTACCACCCAGTCCCTATTTGGCCTAAAGTATGACCTATACGGGAAAACCTGGACTAATGGCATTCTTCTTGTACTTCCATATAATCTTCCTAGTCAATATATGCACAGGACTGATACATATACTTATACTTGGTAGATAGTAGTAATATTGGATATTTATTACACTTTTATTTTTTGTCCACAGGTATAATAATTGAAGATTTAACAATCGACACCGATGAGTCTGACTCCGATTCTGCTGAAAACAAAGATCCAATTTGCACATCGTCCTACGGGAAGAGAAATTTCCTTCTGCCGGTAACGTTTTTTGATATATCTAGGAATGTTAAGTTGTTACACGAGTGTCGACCTCTCAGTATCAAAGTCGTGGATTGTGACAAACATCTGTGGTATTACAAAAAAAATCACGATCATTTAAAAATAGACAGTAACGCCTCGAAGGCGGAAAATGTTTTTCCAAAAACTTTAAAAGTGGATACTAATATGAAAGCTTTAGATTTAAATAGCTCCGTTAATGACGCCATATCAGTAAGTGACGAAATGAAAAAGAAATTAAAAGCGATGGTTGATATAAGTATAAAGTCACGAGAACAAAACATATTGGAAGTCGAAAAACCTAGCAATGAAACGCTTGAAAAGACAGTTCAATACTTAAAACATATGAAGGAAGTTCATAAACAGAATGCACTTAAACAAAAAGATTTAAAGAAGGTTGACTTTAGAAAAAATATAGGACTTGTAGGATTAAAAATTACGATGAAGGGTAGTAAAATTAAAAAAATAAATGGTAATGAAACATTAGAACAAACTGTAAGAAAACAAGTTATTTTTATCGAAAATACGTTAACTGTTCATGACAATATAATAGACCAGAATTTTGGGAAAAATGACAGTGTTAACGAAAATACGCTAACTGATAACAAAATAGAAGAACATGTAAAACAAGCTACAAATGATAAAAGTGCGTTAACTGTTGACAACAATAAAAATGAGGTTTCTGGTTCTGAAATTCATACAGAACCTAAACTAAATAGTGAAAGTAAACCAAAATCGATCACTAATCTAGTACGCACCAATGATATTGATAAAAAACAAAGCAATGAAAATATGAACAGTCCAACAAGATGCAGCTTAAAAATAAATTGTCCACTTACGCTTAAAAAAGCCAAGAAGCTTAAAGAAGGCGTTAAAGCGAACTCTAGTAAAGAAAAGTCAAAATGGAAAGTGAAAAAACATAAATCTCCTAACAAAGACATTCATGGTATTCCTAAACTGAATTTAAAACGAAAAGAAAAGGTGACGAAGACTTATTATGTTGTTACACCGTCACAATATACAAATGATCTAGTCAGTGATGGAGGTACTAAAAATAAAATAAAACTGGGTTCAAAAGAATCACAGGAAAAACCCGGTAAAGATGTAGCGGGAAATACCTCTCCAATTATTCCATGCAAGACCATGACTATGGAAAACAAAGAAAGAAAATCAATGTCATGTGCTACCTCTATTAATTCGACGGTTTTAAACAGTGGTGTTATAATTGATAGACCACTCCCGACCGTTGCGACGGTCTGGTCCTCCCAAACAAAGATCATTCACAACATTATGTCAGAAGCTGCTAAGATTCATCCAGAAGTTATTAATAATAACACAGAGCAAATAGGTGCAAATTTAGAAACTTTTAAAGGTAAACAGCAAAACACAGCGGGACTATGTAATGAGACAGTTTACCATGAAAATAATAACAAAACTTCAAGCACAAATAAATGCATCTCTGTACAGAATATAATGAGTAAAACTAAAGAAAACCAAAACGAGAATAATAATTATATACGGTCTGCAAATCTTAATAGTAAAAATACTTTAGACCAGAACAAGACATTACCTAAATCAACTAATGAAAACCATAATCAAGTACGATCCGATCCGCGCTTCGGGAATGTACAGGCACCATCAAACAATTTACTTCCCCCAGGATCACGTCTTTATTACTTGAATGCATTACGGTATCCTGTGATTGTGCGAAGACCGCAGATGCATAAACTCAACGACTACAACTACGGTCAGCCAATACCGTCCATAGTTAATTATAGACCACAAAGTTATATTCAGCAAAGCGGCAAACCAATAAGATTTCAAGCACCTCAATTCTTTCCGCCACCTATTACAGATATAATGCCTGGAGTTAACCTTCTTGTAAATAAACATTTAGTAACTGACTCCAATAGTAATGTAACAAATGTAAATATTAAGCCGTCTCAAGAAAATGCTCCTTATAGATTCGACACAGGTTATAGGGGGCCAGTTCCAGATTACCAGTGTCTACAACCACGACCCACTCCACCTCCGGACAGGCCTGCGCCAGAGCACTATAGTAATTTAATGCCAATTGATCAAAGCTCTATACTTGGAAGCAATGCAGATGGAGAATTGATTAAAAAGATCAACATAGCTGCGAATCCCGTTTCCCCAGTCGAAAAAAATAATAAGGTATTGACAGAGAAAGAGCAAATGTTAGCTAATCTAAATAAATCTATAGATGAGATATCCATAGAGTCTGTACCAGTTCGTAAGGAATCAAATAAATCGACGGACAGTATTTTATCGGAGTGTCTGAGTTTATCAAATAATCTAAAAAGATCTACAGCGGCTATCTTGCAACCAACACCCAAAAGGGAGCGTAATTATTCGACACCCTGCCCTTTATCTAAGAAAGGTAACAGTGCTAAAAATGAGGCTACAAGTAAAACAAAATATGATAGAAACTTGATTCCTGAGAAACTTACCCAAAAAAGTACCTATTCTCCGCCAATTTTGCCGATTCTACCTTACGAAAAATCACTTGAAATATGGTCGCAAAGGGACCGCCAGAAGACTTCTTATACCGCAAAAAAGCTGAAAAAGAAGCAAGAATCCTTTGCAGTGAGATCAGGCATTGATTCCATGTTCAGTCATAAAACTAAACCAGTCGCAGCTGAGAAGATCGCAGTCAAACGCAAACACGTTGCTACAGCGAGCGAGAAGGAAGCTAAGGCGTCAAAGAAGATTTCCTTAGAAGAATACAAGAAGAGAATTTTAAAAGACGGTATAAAGATAAAGTCTGCACATCCTCGTGGTAAATCAAATGAAGAGCGGAAAAAGGTCCAGTGCGATGAATCCAACCGAGATCTCGGTTATGATTCAGATTCCACTGTCAAACTTTGACTGTGGCATTGTTTTAATTTATTTATATAACTCTAGGAACCTTATATACAGTACATACTGCATTTTCTATACTACAGAGACAGCAGAAGGCGGAAAACTACCGTTTTAAAAAGTGTGACCAAGGCACCCAGAGTGCCAGTCGGTGATAGAAGAATACGAATGCGAAACTGTACGGTTCTGACGTAAGCAAACGAAGTGTCACGTGGTTAGTAGTCGTTTGCTAATCTCAATTTCATACAATATTAGATTCGTTTTTTTTGTTCGCTATTATCGATCGGCACTTGTCTAGGTGGGCTGTTGTGTTATATTCAAAAAACGCAGTTGCATTGATTTCTCCCAGTGATTAATTGTAGTTTAATGCAATTATAAGTACCAAAGTCTCGTTTATTTTATAACATATAACGAAAGAAAGTTCCTACGTTACTTTAATTATTAATATTATTAGTAAGATAATCATTAAGATTTTATACTTTGCTCGTTGATTTTTAGGTCATCAGCAAGCTAGTTGATATTAACACATAGTTACATAAATATTTCCCCATTAAGGAATTCTATATAAAAATGGACCTATAAGTTGTTGATTTTTGTTATAGGCATCGGAACTGATTAAATTATTATAATAAAAGGAAAAAACCAAACTTAACTGCCAAATAAAATAATCTTTTGTGTCTCCACTATATTATTATAAAGTTCTATTGAAGTCAGTACAGCCTAGTAAGTAACAAGTAAAATTGTTTTTGACTACTTAAGTATTTGTTGAAAACGTTTTTTTTGTTTGCAATTGAAACTAAACACTTTGTTTTTTTATTTGCATTACGTTTACGTTTATAAAAGTAGGGACACTTGAGTGTATTTTTTTTTAATTGTTACCTATTTTTAAAATTTATTTCCTTTTATGTTATAGCCAAAGCAACGTATTTAGTAACTATAGATATTTTTACTTTAGAACTTTATCGATTAAGTATAATATAAGTAGAAATTACGCAATATACTATTATGCAGGATTGTATAATATTGTTATCGACGCAACGGTATTAAACGAAGCTAAGTTTAATATTTTTTGTTTTTTATTCCATCCGTACAATGAAAAAAATATCAAATTCAATAATTTCGGGGTGCACTGAACGAAAAAAGAAACATTTTTTTACTTAAGCATCCAAACGATTCTTAATTTGATTTTTTTTGTGAACATTGTATAAGTAGACTTAATTAGTTGTTTAGTAACTACTGTGAGATTAATTATAATTGTTATAAAAACTATCCTGTTTTATTCACTTTCTGCGTGTAATCTTAACAGAACTATGATATACATAGTATTTGAACCTAATAACAAGTTTGCGGATGACATGGTAGTCAGACGAATCTTAGTGTTTGATCACTCCAATGGTTTTACGTGAAAGATTCAGATTCATATAGTGTGAGTTGCGTGTTAGACCAACTGAGTTTAGAAGCAGCGAATGTGCTAAAGTGCATACAATACGATGAACTGCGTTTTGTACTCACTAGTAAGTACCACGTGAATTCGCTATTCGTTCAGATTTTATAAATGCTCATCTTTTTAGTTGTCTTCTTCTACTTCTCTTTGAACTTCGGACACAAAATTGTCATCCTCTGTCTTCATTTTGTTTCTTGTCTCTTATCAAATAGTAGGTACGTACCTTTACGTTTATATTTGAGAACATAAGACACATCGAAAAGTTTTATCAGTCTGTGGTCAAGCTATTGCAACAATAGAAGGTGAGTACTTACTGTATTTATTAAACTAGAACTAGACGTATGACTATGCTATACTCTGCTTATGCGTCCTCCGAGATTATCAATGAGTCTAGAACCAAAGACATGCGAAGCCTATTTAAACTAGCTGCGCAGAAACTATTGTCGGCGATAACTCAAAGCCGGGGTGGCGTAATCCTGTAGATTTATTATCTCAAGACGCCTCTGGCTGGCACCGAGATTAATAGCTACCACATCGCACTGGATTCATCGACGCATCTAATTGGATAAAAATTATGGCCAAATTTCAGTGACAACTGAGACGAGAGCGGGACACGTAAATTGCTTCTTAGGTAAGGATTTATGCGAAGTTCTATCTTCTACCTGTGTCCTTTACTGGTTCAGGCGGTCGTGAAGGTAATTAGGCAATGCTTCAAATACCTGAATTGTTCTGTACATTATATTATACAAACTTTATTTCATTGTGAGACTAGATCCCATAAGTCGACGGGGTCGGGAGTTATATAAGTACGAATTTAATATTATTATGACGTAGTCGTTATCGCTGTTTGTAGCTAATCCGAAAAATTAAGTATAGGTAATATCGTAGTTTTTATTGTTAGGGATCATTTTACTTCGACGAATCAACGTTGTAAACAAAAGTGTTGAGTTACGTAAATTGTTACCACTGCAATGTGTACACGTCTGCAATGACCTTATTCTTTGGCTATAGAACAAAAGGCACGTTTGCATTCTTCGAATGCATATCACAATTTAGCACTTTTTGCTTACACTTGCCGTTGCATAAGTACTCTGAACGAAGAAATCTGATAAACTTTATGATGGTTTTGTTTTGCTTGCCTGCAACACGTACGTAGGTAAATAATAATAGTTATTAAGGATTGAATATCGATCGATAAATGTTATAGGTATATTTATTTTGGTGGAGCTGTATACGTAATGCGGTGGTTTTCTCGCCTAGGTAACGCATAAGTTTTCCTATAGGTACGCCGAGGAAATGGCGCTAGCGTTTGCGAAACAATATCTCGGGTCCCGTCGTTTATAAGTTTTAATATTCTTATTAGTAATATTAGGTTAAATTAAAGTTTATTAATGTACTTACCGCGTTTTTTTTTACTCGGTAGATTAAAATTTCTGGTTGGTATATCTAACTATAATATTTGCCCAGAAGTCTTGTGCTGGTTGGTGCTTTAGTTATGCTAATGGGTAACTTAGTGAAATTTGAACAATCTTAAAGGCTTCATGACGCCGTCCTGGGAAACAATTACAAACAAGGAGACGTCAGAATTACACCACGCCGGGAACTCGGGGCTTCTACACGGGTTTCGGACAATGATGCTCTAGTTTCGCATAAATTATAAAGGGATTTAGCTCAAATAACACGGCGCTGTATGCAAATAGTGTGCCATTTTGCCGCACAGTTGTTAAGTTTTGCGAGCGTCTAGAATTATATTGCGTCTTGGGGAAACACTTGGAATGGAGGTGTGTAATTCTATTAAGAAAATTGTACGTCTTCGTCTTCATTTTAGCAAAATATGATGTATTACGAAAATCTTGTTGTTATAATGACAATAACGTCATAAGTAAATAGCCTATTTGGATTTTATCTTTGGCAGCACCTAGTAACTACTTTAAGAACAGGCCATGTAAAGAAATTTTAATAAAAACTGACCGCCCTGTTCATTATTGGTGGGTATATAATATATTGATCTAGCGATATCTCTGTAGGTAGGTATAATATAAACGATGGAACCCGTGTGATCATACTTCGCGGTCACACGGGTTATATTTTTCAAAGTAGACTTGACCAGTTTTTTAAAAAGGTAAATACTTATTTTTTAGCGTACTAGCTGTAAGCATTTGACATTGGAAATTCCGTCGTGCATCGCAGCACCTGTGCTCAGACATGTCCTGGAATATGAATGCCGGCAGTCTATTTTGAAATATACGAGCTCAGGGCTTATAAAATACTTGGTTTTATACAAGTTGGGATATCTGTCGTTTGAGCTGAGGCGTAGGAAACGCAGATGTGGAATATATTAGAAAGTAAATATTGAGAGACAATTTATGGAGTGGCGCTTGTGTGTTTATCGAAGTAGGGTCTCAGATTTGAGTTTAGTGATTAGTTTTATACCTATGTATGTTCGATTATACCCGAGTATCGTTAAACCATATCCGATGGTTTGTCTAGCGCATATTTTACCTTCATATTGTTAGACTAGCGACCCCGGCAGACGTCGTCCTGCCCGTCCGATTGTTTCGTCAAAGATCTGTCAAAGTCTTCTAACTGTCACTTAATGAATAGTAATTCTTCATAAGGCTTCATATTTCCCCCGTTTTTTACACATTTTCCACTGTTTCTTCGCTCCTATTGGTTGCAGCGTGATGTTAGGTATATATCCTAAAGCCTTCCTCGGTAAATGGTCTATCCAACAAAAAAATATTTTTTGAATTCGAACCAGTAGTTCCTGAGATTAGCGCGTTCAAACAAACAAACAAACAAACTCTTCAGCTTTATAATATTATATAGTATAGATTATATATGTTTTGAGTTAAATCGGAGTTTTAATGAAAAGTGGGTAATAATAGTAGCAGCAAAATTAATTACAGAACACTAGGGTTTCATTTCATCAGCCGTACTGTAAGGAAGAAACTAGCGTACATACGAGTACATACCCAATATGAAAGAAACATATCTAATAACAGTAGGTACTACGTCACAGTTGGCAGACAGTTATTGTCTACCGTCCTCGTATATTGCAGTAGGTATATGTCTGAAATTCTGAAAGTCATATTACTTATGTGCATAATATCTTGCAAGGATTCCTTTGTCAATTCTTTTACAAAATGCACCCGGTTAACAAACTGGGGACTTTGACTTTATCCATTCCGGATGGGTGTTCTCTCACCACTTTTCATCCGGGGTTACGCGTAGATTCTAAACGAAACAGAGGATGCTAGAATATTTATAAAGAGCACGTATACTAGATGAAAATGAAGTTAGATTTTAATGTTCCTGTCGTTGTCTATGTCCTTTCCATTTATTATCTGTGCCAAATTGAAATATTGGACCGAAGGATTGCATTTTTATGGCATTGCTAAATGCATAGGCTTTTGTCTGTTGGTATACTTTTAGGCGCCTAGAATTACTTCCACTAGTTCCATTATCAATAAACAAAGATAAACAGCCAAAATTTAAAATAATAACTTATAACTTACATTATTATTTTAAAAAAATATAGGAAATATGATTAACGCCTACTGAACTAAAATAAAACTTTTTTTTATATCAAATATTGCAATCATTTTTAGAAGGCGCTTTATTGTGATATCGAATTCTTGTCTGCAACGGCATTCTTGGGTATGAACCATGGAGTTAGTATATAATGTAGAGGAAGCCCGAGAATATAGGCTAATTTATAATTATATTAGGTTATCTATCTACCTATTTAGACATGTTCTAATGTAACTTTAAATCTACCTAAGGTGATTTTATAAAATGTAAATCACAAAGACGTTACTCTGTCCCAGCCATTTGTAGCAGTGTACCGCGTCCCGAGGCGGGCTGCCTCGAATATTAATGCCGGCTCTCAACTAGACTTGGGAACCCGATTCTGTTTGCAAACTCGCCGCGTTGCTATTTACGCGTACTAGGCGCTTTTAATCTTGTAACTAGAGGTTACTGAAACTGGATCGTTTAACAGTCATGTGGACATCAGGGGGCGTAGACAAGGCGCCAACGTTCAACGTTAACGTTAAACGAAACGACCAAAATGTATGGGATTTGACATCCGCGAACGTTTGTGACGTACTTACGTGACAAACGTTCGCGGATGAATACATTTCAACAATAATACAACGTTCAACGTTAACGTTGAACGTAGGCACCTTGTCTACGCCCCCAGGTTGGCTAGATGACAGGTTCACCCATTTCTAGACTATAGACATTTTTTTGAGCAGTAGGTACCAACTTACAACTTACCTAAGTTCATAACATACAAGGTACCTATAAGCTAGATATTTTTTATAATAGGTATGTATTATGACTAGTTTAAGCTGGATAGTCTAGGAATAAAAATATATAACTAGCGACCCGCCCCGGCTTCGCAGGAGTTGACATTTCTTTTTTAAACATATAGGTATATTTTCATATGAAGAAGTAGTTATTGTAATTCTTGGTCTCTAACTTTTTCAAAATATTCTATAGCATGAGTTAATCTGAAATAATGTAGCATTCAAACAGTGAAAGGTTTTTTGAAATCACTCCAGTATTTTTTTGCCCATTTGTTACGTACTCGCAAACATAGCTACATACATACACTTTCCTATTTATAATATTAGTATAAATAGGAAAGTACAGTGAGCACTTGCGAGTGCAGTTATTTATACTATTTAATTAAACTGTTAGTCCTAAACAGGTGTTCAGTACAAGTACCGATAAACGTAAACTTTTCCAAAGCGGAACCTGGATTATACCTCGATTGTGATGCCAAAGTTTCAGAGTTCGGAAGAAGTCGAGTATGAAATTAGTTTAGTCGCCGCTCACCTTTAACTCGACACGGCCGAACCGAGTCAGTAAACTTGCAAAACTCAACTGTATGTCGTAGCTGTAAGGTAGAACCACCGACGGAGATACACGACTGTGGCGCGGAAGAAGTTTATTGAGAAGCTGCGCCTTATCGCAAAGAAACGGATATGAGCATTTCTCAGAAAGTTTATGCGACAGAATTAACGGTTTGTACCGTAGCACACAGGTGAGATTTACTCAAAAGCTGGCCAATATTACGTTAAGTGTGTACATTGATGTAGTTTGTCTAAAATAATAGTTTGAAGGTGCTTTAGAAAATTAAACTTTATTGATACCATGTTTAATTGATATATTCAATCTTACTAGTATTAAAAATGATAAAGTTAAAAAAATACAATTAAGATAAAGAAATTATTATACTTCTTTATCTTAATTCAATAGTTCTTTTCGACTAATTGGAATGCTACGCCTGGAACTGCCTGAAAAATTGTCAAGAGCATTTTTTTTATTCAAAAACCTTGTTGAGTTTTATTCTACTTTGTTAAGGTGAAGCAGGTAATAGCAGCTAATTTTATTGTCATATGAAAGCTATAGATATGTTCTTTCGAAATATGTAAAATAAACTGATTGAGTGCGATTGAGTATGAACTATTTCACTATGTAAAAAAAAACTAAACTCTTAAAGTATAGCCTTCTATTCAAAACTATTTAACTTTGAAATCGTAAGTTTTATAAGCGTTTTAATTATACAGAAATAACATACTTACCTTAAGGTATAGACTACATTACGTTTTACACCTAATATCAACTAAATAAAAACTAAACTTTGTTGTTAAACTAATGTTCAAAATTCTAATAAATTACTCCATAAATAAAACTGTTTAAATCGAGTGTTGTGGGTATCTAAATAAAAAGTTTCAAACATTCGATAGATAATTAATAGATGGAGTCATATGTCGTGTTCCTAAATAAGTTTACTATTTTTAAATCGGAGTAACTTTGTCTTTGGCAATATTGGCCATGAATTACGTAAATTTCACTTGTGTGCGTAGGTTTGCAGTTTTATTCCATCTAGATGCTTGAGTAGATCGTTCCTGCGGTTTCGCTTTATGTAATATATTATGTACCTACCTACCTTCTTTAAGTTGTTTTTTATGTACTTACTTACATATTATTATAAATAGTAGGTCATGGAATTCCGTTAATTATTTATATCTTAAGAGGATTGTGAACCTGTTAATTTTCATACAAAAGGCGATAACGTTTTACACCCAGTAAATATAGTTAGATTTTTATAAGCAATATTTCTTAAAAATCAAAACGTACAGACGTAGTTTCTCATTATATACTACAACATATCCAAAAATTATAAAAATCTAACTATATTTACTGGGTGTAAAACGTTATCGCCTTTTGTATGAAAATTAACAGGTTCACAATCCTCTTAAAATGTCACGCAAATAGGATATGGTTCATGGTTTAGTACCTATTAGATTTTGAAAATTGTGACTCCCACAATGACACACTTCGCCGTCCCTCCTTAACGTGTGACTTACTTTCTCAATGTCCCCTAATATTAACTGTATAGATTTAGTAGGTTTTTTAATATGTTTACTATACTTATTCACTTTCTTAACGGTAAGAATGCTGAATAAAGATCGATACAATATTAAGACAAAGCAAAATAGTATTAAAAATAGGGACTTTAGTTATAAAGTCCCTATTTTTAGTAGGTAGGTACAATGTTTTTGAGAAAACTTTATACCTAATTATTACGAACTAGCTAACAAGTAAAATAGCCTTAAGGGTGCTCTAGTTATTTTACTAAACTTTTGTAAATTTTAATAACTTGTAGACTAACTTGGTTCTAGAACAGTTAATAACGATTTATAAAATACGTACCTACCGAAAGCTTTAAATACAAAGTCAAAGACCTAACGATATAATTATAATTCTGTATTTACTTTGTTTGAGTATAATTGATGTCGATATTAAACACGAAAACGGTTCTTTAGTAAAAATGTACGTACGTATGAGTGTGTGCGTGCACGCGTGCGTATATATGCGCATACGTGCGTGCGTGTGCGCGTACGTGTTTCTGCGATTACCTTTGCGGTACCTACTGTTGACAGTAATAAAAACATCAGTGCAGAGGAAAACTGTAACGTAATAATGGGTCTGAATTTAAAAGGGTTTTGAAATAAAGTGCAAACAAATATAATTCGATTTATTACAAACAGGAAACCGGTAGCTTGTTGGTTCTATAAAGTTGTAGATGCAGTTATGTAAATAACCACACTACCAACATTAGTTAACAAAACTAGTGTTTAAACAGCTTGCCAGTTTCCAGTGAACAATTATATTATTAGTATGCCGATAATAGAGCTAGTTATGCTCGTAATTGCATTGCCGATCAAATGTGTTATGCATTAAATTGACGCTCTTAAGGCATTGCTACCAAGTAAACCTACTTCAATTTAAATTTACATAAGTAGGTACCTATACATACATAGCGTCTGTTGTACCTTCCTTATTAATATACTTATCTACATACCCTTTAGTTATTCACAATACCTATTTAAAGTAAAGTAGATCGATATGTACTATCAACTGTGCTGGCGATGTTACACCTTTAAGGCAATAATCGCTTGAACGACCCTGGTACCTGGCGGCTGTGTGTGAAGCAACAAGTGCAAGCAATTTTTTTCTAAAATGGCGTACCCCGAAAGCATCCGATAGTACATACTTACATATTTCTAAAAAAATATTTAATTTATCCAGTCCTCATTTTCTTGTACTCGGCTCTCAGTTTTACAATTAATTTTAGGTAAAGTTAAGTCTTGTAATATTTTAGAACTAAGTTTGAATTCTACTTGTAATTAACTACTAAATTACTTTATAAGTAAAATGTGACAAAATGCATTAACTGGCAACACTACAGCACGTTATATGCATAAATATTTATCGACTGTGTTGCCACATAATAATTTTGACAAGTTTCTCAGGACAAAGTTTTACCCCTTAAGGCTGTATTGGTCAAGGTCTTGCTAATAACGTATTGGGGATCGTCGTTTGTTCTAATTGTCTTAATAATAAAGAAGCAAAGTGAATTCCTACAGTCCTTCGTTATCTTCTTGATAACTCACGTGTAAGTGGTGCATAATTTATTTTGCTTTTTTTTTGTTTCCTATTGCTTGTAATTAGTTAATTTGTGTGACTCTTTTTTCATGCTGTTACATATAGGTATCATACGAGCAAGAGGTAGTTGTATGTATATATGCCTTTATATTTATATAAATCTATGCTTGCCAGAGTATTTTATCTTAACGACTGGACTAACTTTCATGAGATTTTCATATAAAATAACTACAACCATATTATCCATATCAAGACTGAACTGAAAATTTTATTTAAATATATCGTTTAGTAAGTACTGACCCATACTTAACTACCTACAGGTAACCTTTTTTAGCAACTTGAATATGACTCGGTTTTTCAGCTAGTGTTTATAAATCTTATATTTTTATGTCATTAATAAAGATCCTGCCACTAAAATGGAGGACCCAAACCTGAAAGTGTCCCATCCGCAAAAATATTACCTAAGGATGATTTGCAAAGGCCTGTACTACGTCGGCCTAGGCAGATACTGGTACGAGAGGCAAGAACCTAAGTACCCCAAGATCCTTTACGTCATCTGGGCTATCATCACAAACGGAGCATTCATTGTCGCGATTTTGGACGAGACCTTCGCGTATTTAAAAGGGGATCTGACCAATGAGGAGAAGAGCGAAGTGTTTCAGTACGCGTTCGGACATCTCAGCGTAGCATTGAAGTTTATGCTGCTGTACATGAAGAAAGACCTTATTGCGAACGTGTTAAGGAACATTGTCGAGGACAACAGAAGAGTTTTCATGAGTATCGACCTCGAAAGAGCATCTGTGAAGAAAGCAAAGATGATTTGTTATACTTATATCGCTGTAGCGTATTTCGCTATTCTCACTGCTACCTTGGATGGTATAAGGAATGCAATAGTAAATGGTGAGAATGTTAAATAAATTGCAATCGATTTTTATGATCTTATTTAACGAAATATATTATGTGTATATTATTTTGATTGTTATAAGAAAAAATCCATGAGCAGGTATGCCATCATTTAATATTTACTTCTTATGGCGTTTCGTCACCTACTCCTTCATATTATATTCGTTTGGTTTAAATATATTAGTGTTTTATATCATACTAGCGGTTCGCCCCGGCTTCGCACGGATCCCTATTTTTTTTCAAAATATTCTGTAGCCTCTGTTACTCAGGGCGAACGTAGCTTCCCAACAGTGAAAGAATTATTAAAATCGTCCAGTAGTTTTTGAGCCTATTCATTACAAACATACAAAAATAGGTACAAATCTTTCCTCTTTATAATCTTATATCATATTAATATTTTTTCAGGTGTACCGGTGAGGATAGTGGCAACGTATTATCCTCAGTCGTCACAACGTGACATCTTTGCGAATATATTTAGATTCTTCTTCATAGTCCACTATTGGTTCTTTGTTACCATGATGACACTCACTGAGGTACTGTGTTTCTCGTGTTTGGTGTTCGTTGGCTTCAAATTTAAACTATTGCAGTTGTACTTTAAAAGTAGAAGAGAGAAGTTTTTACAAAATTCCAGCCGACGGCGCGATGAGTTGGAAGAGGAATTCGTTAATGACATGGTTACTGGATTGAAACTCCACGAAGATACTTTGTGGTATGTTAAGTGTTCAGTGGGCACCATTCTTATTTCCTTTTTTTAAAAAAAAATAGGCTGTCAGCATACAACCTGAAGAACAAGCATGCATACGATTTACAATTCTTAATATTAAAAAATATGATCAAGTGAAGTACCTATACATATTGTATAGGTACCTACACTGCCAGATGTAATTGATATAATAGAACAAGAGAAGTGAAAATGCTAACGAAACATGTTTTTTTTTTAAATGCAGGTGCGCTCGTAACGTGCAAGATGCTTTGGGTAAACTTTATGGAATTCAGGTTTGCCAATGCATCCTATTGCTGGCAGTTACTCTCGTTAAAATGGTCGTAAGTATTTATCAATACAAATATATAAAAATGATAATGATAGCCTGAAATTGGAACAAAATGTTGTCTAATTTGGGATTTTAGATAATTTCGACGACATAAAACATAATAGTCTCAAAATTTCAATTAATTGACTACATTATAGGTAAATACTTTACCTTTCGGGCACCTTTTGAATTTTTTTTTCTGGTAAAGACTAATGTATTTAGCCCAGGGGCTATTAATACTTCACAGGAGGGGGAGTCTTCCAGAAGGGAAGACTCGCCCTCCTTTGCACCTTTTGACACATTAAGAATCCTTTAAATACTTACAGACATCGGAAGATGTAGGCGGCTTTTGGTCTTGTATATCTTACATCGTGTGCCTAGTCTTCTTGACGGCGTGTTATATGCTCCCTTCTGGCGACATCACGTATGAGGTAGGCACTACAATAATATTTATTGCTATAAATTCTTTTTTTAATCCAAGCTTAAAATCTTTATAAAAATCAGTGTTAAAATTATGTTACTGTTTTTTGAGGTTTTTTTCAGAAACGATATCTTCCTCTTCTGACCTTCATAAGAGGTTGAAAAGCCTTATTTGAATAAATTTTTTTTTGATTTTGATTAACACATAGCAGGTACACATATTTTTATTAATATAATATACCTACGCTTTAATACCTATGCTACGACATCAATACTATAATATTTATGCTACAACATCTGTGCTATAATATCTATGCTATAACAGTCTTTCTATAATATTAATAACATCCGTGCTGTAATATCTATGCTATAATAGTAATGATAACCCAGGCTTCAAGAGTGTCCACGGCGTTATTCCAGTCAGGCTGGGAGCTGCACCCGACTGTGCGCGTGCGCAAGTTGCTCATAGTTGCGATCCAGAGGAGCCAGGTGCCAGTCTGTATGACCGCTTTCGGTGTTGTTGTACTGTCACATGAAAACTTAATTAATGTAAGCATTTTCTAGTCAGGAATAAAATGATTATTTTGTATAAAATATAAATTGCGTCTAACTTAATGCAAACAAACCAGTTCAATATTCATATTTATTTCAGGTCTTGCGTTCATCGTATTCATTAGTAGCTATAATGTACAAATAATTATCCGAAAATAAATCTGCAAAAAAACCGTTCACTGAGCACTTTTCCACTAGGCACCAATCACCTCACTACAATTTATAAATCTTTAAAAATACGCTAGAATATTGAATAAGTAAACAAAAGTAATTAAAATAAATATGGGTTGGTGATCAATTAAGTAATTGTAATTCAATAAAATAAGTCGAAAGTAATTTAGGCGGTTCTTGAACTTGACTAACAGGAAAGTTGGACACCGTCCTATTATTTCCGTTCGCTTTGGTGAACATGTCCAACGATTTGAAAAAAGACCACCCACAAAAATATTACCTGAAATTAATATGCAGTAGTCTGTTTTACGTCGGTCTCGGAACGTATTGGTACGAACGAAATAAACTAAAACATCCAAACGTGTACAAAATTTGGGTTTTAGTAATCAACGGGTATACAATATTCGTGATTCTGAACCAAATTCTAGCAATCTTGAGAACGGATTTGTCTCCAGATGAAAAAAGCGAGCTCGTTCAGTACGGGTTGGGGCCGATTTTGGTTGTAGTTAAGTATGTTATAATGTATAAGCAGCGAAATCGTATCAGTAATGTGTTGGAGATACTGCTAGAGAAGAACAGAGACGTGTTTAAGTGTCCCGCTCTTGACAGATCTTCGATTAAGAAGGCGAAAATTTTCTGCTATCCTTACATAACTGGTCTACTGACTGCGTTGACGATGTTGACTGTAAATGGAATTAGAGCTGCTATTAACGGAGGTAAGTAATTATTATTTTAATTTCAAGTGAACACTTTTTGTACCTATGGTAACAAGGATCACCTTTTAGAACTAAAATTCACCGTTTCATTCCACAACATTTTCCCGTTTACCCAATTATATTTTCAAATTCAGTGTTTGGATGTTATAGGTACTTACTTATTTTCCTATGTATGTTTAACAGTTGTGTAAGACCCATAGCACATTCTTTACTTACAGAAAACCTACAATGCTGTTTGTTTTTTTCAGGTGGTTCCTTTCAAATTGTTCCTTCTTATTACCCAGCACCAACTTCATCAGGAATCTTTACTCAAATTGTACGATTATTACTCCTTTTTCATTACTGGCTCATAGTGGGACTGATGATCCTCTCAGAATGCCTCTGTTTCTGCTGCCTTATATTTGTTACGTATAAATTTTCTCACGTGAAACTATATTTTAAAAGCAGAAGGAAAAGATTTATCGAAAATAAGAAATGGAAGACACAGTTGGAGTGTGAAGATGAATTTGAAAATGATATTGTCTTAGGTATAAAGATGCACGAAGATGCCCTATGGTTAGATGTTCATTATTTTTTAAAAACCATTTACAATTTTATTATTTCTTGACAAATAAATGCAGCCCTTGTATTTTAGGTGTGCTCGTAATGTACAACGCGCTCTAGGCTTACTCTACGGTATTCAGATGCTTGAATGTATTCTACTTTTGGCTGTCGCTATGCTTGGCCTAGTAGTAGGTATTTTATATACATTTTAAGTGTTACTATGTCCATATCACATTACTTTCAAATATAAAACAATCCTTTTCTAGAATGCTGGACGTAACTTGGTGGAAATCTCAGTTAATATGATTTTTATTGGGTGTCTGTCATTTTTAACTGCGTGTTACATGATACCAGCCGGGGACATAACATACGAGGTAAGCATTTTAACATATACATACCTACTCAATAATATTTTATGAATGCAGTGCAATGCAGAGATTTTGGGTGAACAAGCATTCAAAAATTTTATGATATAATTTAACCTTACATAATGGATAAACAATTGAAGTTATGGGACTTACTATGGTATATTAAATTAGTTACTTATACACACCTGGTTATATACCAGGTCAACAATTTAATAAATTATGATGGAAGATACCGAAGAGTTATAAAAAGCAGTAAGATTCAAGATCATTTTTAAATACTTAGTGGTCATTGTTCCAGGCTGCGCAGATCCCGACGGCCATATTCCACTCGGGCTGGGAGCGCGTGCGCGCGCGCCGCCGCCTGCGCGCGCTGCTCGTGGTGGCCATCATGCGCGCGCAGCGGCCGGTGCACATGACCGCCTTCGGGGTGCTCGACCTCTCCTACGAGAGCTTCATCCTAGTTAGTATAACATGTATTGTCTGTATAGTCGATGGCAAATAGAACTTTAGCTTGTGTAATATATTTTTTACTAGTGGCCCGCCCCGGCTTCGCACGGGGGCTATAAACCTTCCTTAAGAATCACTCTATCTATTAAAAAAAACCGCATCAAAATCCGTTGCGTAGTTTTAAAGATCTAAGCATACATACGGACATACAGCGAAAGCGACTTTGTTTTATACTATGTATTGATTATTGCAGGTTCTTAGGACATCATATTCATTCTTTGCATTAATGCACCAGAGGGGACCGACTTTGGATACAAAGCACTAGAAGTATATCAATATTATTCTTGATTCAACCCATGACGTTTGTATTAATAAACGTGTGCACTGATAAAATGGTTTTAATTTAGTAAGAAACAATAGTAGGTATAACAGCATAATAGACAAAGGTATTATTAATAGTTAAAAAAACACTTTAACCGTTAGTTTGTAATTGCTATATTTTTGGTCACGTTCATATTAGGCAAGGGCCGAAGATTTTCATTAATATGTTCGAAACAATTAATAGTCTGTAAAGAAAGGGTATTATTAAAAGTTGTAAAAGGTAACGATAACCTATTTCAATATATGCAAGTTATTAAAATAATTTTGGTTGGATTCATTTCTAATTTAGTGATAGGTACTAATGAATTCAATCACTTAACTTTGAAAACTTTTCATAATTAAGAAATAAAAATACTGCATTCTACTTTTCTTCGTCAGCTAATAGAGATCAGCTGTTTTTAATAATGGGTCACCTGAAAAAGGAGCACCCACAAAAATATTACTTAAAATTTATTTGGAATAGTTTGTTCTGCGTAGGTCTTGGAACGTTTTGGTATGAACGAAAGGAACACAATTATTCCAAAAACTACAAAGTTTGGGTACTTCTGAGTAATGTTTTGACAGCATGTGTGATTATAAATCAAATGCTTGCGTATTTAAAGACAGATTTATCAGAAGAAGAAAAAAGCTATTTGCTGCAATACGGATTTGGTCAAATTTTGGTCATAGGAAAGTTTTTAGTGATATACCTACAGCGGGATCGCATATCAAACGTGTTAAAAAATCTTCTGGAAAACAACAGAGAGTTGTTCCGGAGACCTGACTTCGACAGAGCTTCGATTAGGAGGGCAAAACTCTTCTGCTATCCTTATATAATTGGGATATTAACAGTGTTGACTGCAGTGACTATTGATGTAATAAAAAAGGCTTTATTTGAAGGTAAGAAATATTAAATATAAAATCCCAAAATCCCCGGCATGTCAATCTATCAAGTGGGAATAAGCCATTTTGGGTCAAATATTACTGCCGTTTCTGATACGCTTAGAAAACGATATCTATGTTTTTTTGTTTACTATTCATATGTAGTTATGGGAAATTGATATAATCATTTTGCTATTATTTTAGTGAACATTACTGTTTTCCAAAATTGGCCGGATTCGTTTATTACCGCCATGTAATGACGACAACAAAAGATCCTAAATTCGGATCCACATCTTGGAAAAATATTTCTGTAGGACTAGACTAACTTTGTTATTGCATTTAATAGAATTATTTTTCGTTACCTTGTAAAACCTCATTTCAGGCGGTACATTACAAATTGTCCCAACTTTGTATCCAGCTTCAACAGATTCAGGAATTTTAGCTTGTGTCACTCGGTGCTTCCATATTCTACACTACTGGCTCTTCGTGGTGATAATGATTTTGTCGGATTGCCTCTGCATCTGCTGTCTCATCTTCGTTAGGTACAAATTTGCGCACGTACAGATCTTTTTCAAAAGCAGAGGAGAAATATATCTTGAAAACGTGAAGTTTAAGACAAAGCAGGAATGTGAGGATGAATTTGAAAAAGATATTATTTTGGGAATAAAAATACATGCAGATGCCTTGTGGTTTGTATAATTTTGCTTCACTTGTTTATAACTTAAAACAGAAGTATAATAACTGTGATATTTTTTTTTATCTTAGTGTTTTGTTAATTAATTGTTATATTTTAGGTGTGCCAGTGAATTTCAACGTGCTATGGGTGTGCTATATGGAATTCAGATGTGTGAATGTATTAGTCTGATAGTGGTCGCTCTGGTTGAGCTTGTTGTGAGTTTTTCCGTTTTAAAACTAAATATAATATAGAATGTAAAAGTTGATGATAACCTTAGTCGATTGTTTAAGAATGGAGGCCGCAACTTATCAAGCATCTCGGTCAATCTGCTGTACATTGTTTGCGTCATGATACTAACTGCCTGTTATATGGTACCTTCTGGAGATATAACACACCAGGTATGCGCCACATTCATCAATAATTTTACGTATATAATAAATCGATCGATTTGGATGTTCATGTCCGCAATATCATGATAAGCTCGATATCTAGGCTTGAATGAAAAAAAAAATATCCAATTGGATTCATAATGAGAACATTTACATCTTGAAATAGGTAGGTAAGTGATCTATGGTAGACGGCTAACGATTGTTCCAGGCTGCGCAGATCCCGACGGCCATATTCCACTCGGGCTGGGAGCGCGTGCGCGCGCGCCGCCGCCTGCGCGCGCTGCTCGTGGTGGCCATCATGCGCGCGCAGCGGCCGGTGCAAATGACCGCCTTCGGGGTGCTCGACCTCTCCTACGAGAGTTACATCCTTGTTAGTATAATGTCTGTACTTTTTTTCTGCTTAGTATTATATGAGTGTAATATTACACTTTCTTCTGCCCAAACTCTAAATATATTCAGAAAAGTGGTTATGTTATGTTGTGTCATCATTAATCTCATGACAATTTAAAGTACTAAGAGACCAGTTAATATTTCATTATTGTTTCAGGTTTTGCGATCATCGTATTCGTTTTTTGCAGTTATGTATTAGAAGCTCTGTTCCATTTATGAAACACTAATGAATTTTAAATTCGTAGGTACCTAGGCATGAAAAGCAATTTGGCGCAAAAAATGATTTAAAAATTGTTATAAGCTTTAAAAGTTTTATGTAGTTCGAATTATAGATAGTAATAGAATTGTACCTCCCTATGTAGTATAGGTAACGATAAGTAAATGGTAGTGACTTTAAAAGATGTCGGTAAGTTAATAAACTACGTAATTAATCATTAAATCAGTAGGTCTTTAAACTTTTTTTTGTTAGATTTTAAACATGTCATATTATGTCATATTATTACGGAGCCGAAACGTGGACACTGACGGTACGGCTGGTTCACAAATTAAAAGTCGCTCAGCGGGCTATGGAAAGGGCTATGCTCGGCGTTTCTCTGCGGGATCGAATCAAAAATGAGGTGATTCGGCAGAGAACCAGAGTCATCGACATAGCCCACCGGATTAGCAAGCTAAAGTGGCAGTGGGCTGGCCATATTAGCCGAAGAACCGATAACCGTTGGAGTAAACGTGTTCTAGAGTGGAGACCGCGTCTCGGCAAGCGTAGTGTAGGACGTCCTCAGGCAAGGTGGAGTGACGATTTGCGTAAGATGGCTGGCAGGAGCTGGATGCAAGCAGCCCAAGATAGAGCAAAGTGGCGTGCAATTGGAGAGGCCTATGTCCAGCAGTGGACTGCGATGGGCTGATGATGATGATGATGATTATGTCGCTATCTGTTTCAAAATTCATAGACTTTTTAGTTTTATATTTTACATCGTGTTTGATTATTGTTTAATATTTAACAGACACGATCATAGTGAATCATTTACTTTATTCGTTGGTGAAATAAAATCGGAAAAGTTATTTGAATAAGTAAACGGAAATAATCGAGCTATGTCAATTTAGTAATTAAAATATCTGTAGTTAAACGATTACGTCATAACTTATTTAGGTCAAACTTTAAACTTAAAAAACATAAAACTACGATTGAAATCTTTAAATCATCATTATTGTTCGTATCGTTACCACCACTCGCCACCAGTATGATAAATCTAAAGAAAGAACATCCTCAAAAATATTACTTAAAATTAATTTGCGATGGTGTGTTCTATCTGGGTCTCGGGACATACTGGTATGAACCAAACGAGACAAAATATCCGCATCTGTACAGAATCTGGGGTTTCACGGTTAATGGTTACACCGTATGTGTGGTTTTGAACCAACTCCTTGCATATTTTAGGACAGATTTGTCTCCAGATGAAAAATCTGGTCTTATCTTGTACGGGTTCGGTCAATTTTTGGTTCTAGCAAAGTTTCTG
This sequence comes from Polylopha cassiicola, assembly GCA_038024825.1. Lineage (NCBI taxonomy): Eukaryota > Metazoa > Arthropoda > Insecta > Lepidoptera > Tortricidae > Polylopha > Polylopha cassiicola. The sequence goes on along the minus strand of CP149047.1, from coordinate 18,943,502 downwards.
GTTATGTATTTAAATAGAGGTCGCATTATCGACGTGTTGAAAAATCTTCTTGAGAATAACAGAGAAGTGTTCAGAAGTTCGGACCTCGACAGAGAATCGATCAAGAAAGCAAAGTTCTTCTGCTACCCCTATATATTTGTTACTTTATTGACGCTCGTAGTAACAACCACTAATGCAATAAGACATGCTCTCTTCGAAGGTATGTAGATATAATTTCTAAAAAAATAAACTACACTCTATATTAACTACAATCTATCAATCGAAATTCGATTAATATTTTTGGTTCAATACCAATGGTGATCGATGGTAGTTGTACTGTAAAGTCATCCAATCGTGTGTGCTAAATGTTGCAAAACATTTCACACACATGGCGCTGAAGCGAAAACATTCGCATATAAACAAAAGTACAAAGACCGAATTGAAAGGAGTATACAAATTCGAAGACCTGTCAGTCGATCCCTATAGTGTAATGGTCAGCACGCTGCCGCTAGTAAAGGCATAAGCGTGGGTTCGAATCCCACTGGGGTCTAAGATTTTTCTACTCTTGTCTTTGTACAAAATATCATTATAAACTACACTCTTTTATTAATTTTATAAATTAAAATAAAATGCATTGTTGTTAATGTAACTGAATTGCTCTTAATTGAGTCACGCCGTTATATTAATTAATTTCTTATTCTTTTTCAGGTGGTCCAGTGCAAATCGTTCCTACTTTCTATCCGATGCAAAATAGTTCTGGCGTTTTAACTTATGTTATTAGGTTTTTCCTTGTTTTCCACTTCTGGGTCTTCGTCTTTGTAATGATTCTGTCCGAGAGCCTCTGTTACTGCTGCCTTACCTTCGTCCGTTTTAAATTTTCGCTCGTCCAGTTATACTTCCAAAGGTTTCATGAAAACTATATTGAGACATGTGAAGAGAAATTTGAAAAATGTGTTATTTTAGGAATAAAGCTCCATGAAGATGCTCATTGGTTAGTTTCTTTTACTTCGTTTTAAATATAATATTTTTGATTGATGAATTTGAACCAATATCTCTGTTTCTAGGTGTGCCAGTAATGTACAGCGTGCCTTGGGTACGGTTTACGGAATACAAATGTGTGAATGTATATCGCTGCTGGCAGTTGGTATGGTTGGTCTTATTGTAAGTATTATCATTAGTTTGGTATATATTAGGTAGGTATTATTTTAAAATGAAGTAAGTGTACAATTTTATTTCAGAACGCAGACCGTAACCTTACAGGCATTTCTGCCAGTGTGCTCTATATAGGATGTCTGTCATTCCTAACTGCTTGTTACATGATACCTTCGGGTGACATCACGTATGAGGTAAGCAGTTGTCAGTACGAAATGTCCAATTTGTGAAATTCGTATTAGAAGCCTAAATTTTATCAGACTCCATTTAGAAACTGTTAGTTTTTAAACGTTTTTACTCTGATTGACCGCCTGTTAGTCTGATGGCCAGAGTCCCTGACTACAATTTGTAATTTATTTGCTGACGTATCGGTAACGTTGCATTTCTCATATTCGTTGCCTGACAGTGGTCTAAATCCTTTAAAATTGCTTCATTCCAGTGCCTTCGTAATAATTGCCACGGCATCAGAAATAATTAGGTGTTGCTGGGTTTAGATAAATTGGCGTGATTGTTCCAGGCTGCGCAGATCCCGACGGCCATATTCCACTCGGGCTGGGAGCGCGTGCGCGCGCGCCGCCGCCTGCGCGCGCTGCTCGTGGTGGCCATCATGCGCGCGCAGCGGCCGGTGCACATGACCGCCTTCGGAGTGCTCGACCTCTCCTACGAGAGCTTCATCCTAGTTAGTTTCTAATTTTCTTAACTGTGGCAGTTTAGTCTTTTTCATTTAGGTAAATGTATGTATATTTGTACCTCGTATCTGAGATACTAGGTAAGTGAAATACGTTTATATTAAAGTGAGACAAATTTACAGGTCCTTTAAAGTCCCAGTTAATCAGGTTTTACAATAACATATGTATCCGTAACTATCAACGGTTAGAATGATCATATCATAGTTGGTATGGTAAGAAATGTTACATAACCCACCTTTATCCCATTTTGCGGCAACTCAGGACAATACTAACCCTTCATAACTCCAGTTTATTGTTCAGCGAAAGAAAATTGTGAGTACTTAAATTCTCCGTCGAGTAAAAGAAAACCTAGGGTAGCATTAATTTAGATCTGGAATTGGTTAGTTGGTTGCTTGCCAAATACCAGCATGATAAAAACATTATTTATCCCACTTTCTGTATAAATGTATTTAAATGGTGTTGTTTTTTCTATTGCAGGTCCTGCGAACATCGTATTCATTCTTTGCTGTGATGTACTAGTACGTCGAGACTTCGGATAAAACCATGAAAGTCTTGTCTATACTTAAATAACTCTGACACGTTTAGTATTAATGGACATGTTTGCACTCATTACGGATTTATTTCAATGTAGCAACAAAAATAATATTCTGTCATTAGTGATTCGGATTATACAAAAGGTTTAATGGATGTAGTCATTTTTTTCCATAGCACGTACCTACCTACTTTTTTGTTTAGACTGTTAAGGTCAGATTTTTGTTACCTATCAGATCTTTTTTTACTTTTAGCTAATCACCTTGTTGCATAACTGTTTTAAGCAATCTGACAACGTAATCTACTAGATGAGCGTCATGTAGAATGAGGTCTAGGATTCTAGATCCACCTATGAGAGACAAGCTACTGGCCTGTGATGAGAAACAAGTTACTGGCCTGTGATAAGAGACAAGCTACTGGCCTGTGATTGGTAGAACATGACTAGGCCCTGATTCGTATTATTAAACTAAGCAGCTTAGGTACAACGATATAAAGAGAAACTTCTTTTTTCAGTCCGTAGGAGAAACTACGTTTCGTAATGATTTTAATACTCATTAATTTTAGAGAACCTTAAAATACACAAAACTCATAGAACTCAAGGACGGTCTCGGCACGTGTAACATCGAATTGCAGTACAATTACACCCAATTGGAACATTAATAGTCGTAGGAAATTGCACCTTATTCAATTATAATATTATGTGCAATTTTCTCACTAAAAGCTTCTACGTTATTACGAACTAAACGTGGACCCAACCTATATGATAATTTATATCAGCTTTAAGCTCGAGACAGTTCAGTTTAAAATAATTAGTTTTACGATCACCGCCTTTAACCGTAGTCACTTCAAGAAATCATTTAACATCTTTGTGTAAATCGGTACCACCACTTGTCACCAGTATGACAAATCTAAAGAAAGAACATCCTCAAAAATATTACTTGAAATTAATTTGCAATAGTTTGTTCTACCTTGGTCTCGGGTCATATTGGTATGAACGAAACGATATAAAAGATCGCTTTGCATACAAAATTTGGGCAGTCATTATTAATGGATACACAATATGTGTGATTTTGAATCAAATGTTAGCATTCTTGAGAGCAGATTTGACTCCCGATGAAAGGAGTGACCTAGCTATATTCGGTTTTGGGCAAATATTGGTGATTGGGAAGTTTTTAGTAATGTACCGACAGCAGAATCTCATCAGTAAAGTGATAGAAGTACTTCTTGAGAAGGACAGAAATGTGTTCAGGAGTCCTGATCTCGACAGAGCTTCTATTAGGAAAGCGAAGTTGTTCTGTTATCCTTTTATTACTGCATCATTATCGGGGATGACAGCGTTAACTATTGATGTTATAAAAAATGCTATAATTAAAGGTAAATCATGTTCATAGTCTAGTGCGAGAATATAAAAATGTGTGAATTGTAATTATACCATACAGATAGGTAAATGTTTACGTTTTATTCTAAGAGATATTTGATACATTTTGTATTGGTGTACCATTTTCAGGAGCCCCAGCTCAAATCGTCCCAACTTATTATCCAGACCCATCAGCTTCAGGCCTCTTTACTCATATTGTGCGATTTTTCCTCCTCATTCATTATTGGATCTATATTTTCATAATGTGTTTGTGCGAATGCCTCTGTATTTACTGTCTCGTTTTTATGGGATACAATTTTTTAAATGTGCTGTTATATTTCGAGAGCAGAAGAGAAGCGTTAGTTAAAAACAAAAAAAATAAAACACAGCAAGAGTGTGAGGATCAATATGAGAAAGATATTATTTTAGGTATAAAGATGCATGAAAACGCCCTATGGTTTGTATCTTTTTTTTTATATTAAAAAACTAAATGGCAATGAAAGTCAATTTTATAGCATTCTGCCACTGTACCACATTCTATAAAGACTTAATACCTACAGTGCCTCGTAAAGGGTATCTAATTAACTTGTATTTAGATGCACATTATAAGATTATACAGTAGAATCGCAATAAATAAGTACGAGTAGGTAAGTATAATATTACGATGCGAAACAAAAGAGCTTGTGCAGGTTGTTAAAGAATAATTTTGGTTAAAACACGCTTATATCTTTAAGTGAGTAAGCATTTTTTAGGTGTGCCAGTAATTTTCAAAGTGCTATGGGCATAATATTTGGAATCCAAATGTGTGAATGTATTTATTTGTTAGCTGTCGCTCTGCTTGAACTTGTCGTAAGTATTTTTCTCTCATTTATTTTGTACTAATGTGGGATTATTTTTTTCTAATTTAATACATTAATGTTACTCCTGATGTTATTTTCTAAAACCGAGACAAATGTTTCAGAACGGGGACCGTACCTTGGCAAACATATCAGTGAATCTGATATGTTTCGGATGCTTAATGTTGCTAACTGCTTGTTATATGATACCTTCTGGAGACTTAACATATCATGTAAGTATTAGAAGTTGCGGTGTGCCGAGAATTTTAATTTATTGTTTCAAATACTTTGATGAACCTATATTTAATTTGGCTATTTGTAAGACGCGAAGATTTCTAATCAATTAGTTAAAAATTGCATAAGCGATTATTTGTGAAACCACAATTTTTGCTAGAGGAAATACGACAATTGTTCCAGGCTGCGCAGATCCCGACGGCCATATTCCACTCGGGCTGGGAGCGCGTGCGCGCGCGCCGCCGCCTGCGCGCGCTGCTCGTGGTGGCCATCATGCGCGCGCAGCGGCCGGTGCACATGACCGCCTTCGGGGTGCTCGACCTCTCCTACGAGAGTTACATTCTGGTTAGTTTTCACATTTTGATTAGAGTGACTTTGAAGCGAATCAATTAGTTTTTTTGAGCGAATGTATTAAGTTTACCCCCAATTGGCGTAATTAATCCATAATCTGGTTACGTTATTGATATGTATTACTATGGTAGTACTGGTAGTGCATACTTTACTTTTGTCAAGCACACCCACCATCAGCGACCTGTTATATTTAGGCTATGTGTAAAAAAAAACGAGTGTGACTTGTCTAAGTTACGACTGTAAATTGTGTAACTTAGAACACTGCCGTCCACTTACTAAAGAGCCGTTAACCCTCAAAACGTCAATTTTGACTTTTTGATGGTACGTTATATAGTTTTCAATTCTCTATCTTTTGGTTTAAGAATCGTATTCCTACGGCAAATAGTTTTAAAGATAATGAGCAGTACTGTGGCCGTTAAGTGGCAGATTTTCTGGTGGTTCCTACACTAAAGAGCGTCAAACCCACATTGCTTAGCTTAAATGTACGTTAAACCACCATAACTGCTAAAATTTAAGGAATTAATTCTTTTTTTGTGATCTTGTGCTTACCTAAAAAGTCGTTATCCCATTATCCTTAGCTAGAGAGACGCAAAACTCCTTTAACTTCGTTATAGCTAAGCAAGCCACTACGGTTATTATTAAAATTGCTATACTAAAAAGCGGTCTTATAGAAAAACTCCGCTAAAGAGCAGTTATAGTCCTTTAACGCTATTTTAGTTAAGTATAGATGAAATTATTTTGTATATTATACAGAGCTAAAGAGCAGTAAAGCCTCATTCCTTAACTAAACGGCAGTTTTTCGACGCTCGCACCGCGTACATTTTGAGGAGGGATAGATCGGGAGGGCACCCACCACCAATTATTATAGTTTATTTAGTCCTCCGGTAGAGCTTGTTGACGGCGGACGCGTACATTTGATTACCTATTGCTTAATTATTAGATGTAAAAGAAGTTTTAATTTAGGTTTAATAACTGAAATATAACTGCCCCGACTGGAATTGCAGCATTTAACGTAAACGGATAAACTATTCACAGATTATTACAACTGCCCGTAGAACATTACAAACTTCTAAATACAACCCGCTTTCAGACGAACTACTTCAAATTTTAAGGACAGACTTAAAAACTGTCGAATTATTTATTACTAGCGGCCCGCCCCGGCGTCGCCCGGATCCCTTTTTTTATAGCCTATCATTTTTCTACACCTTCGGTTACATCGTTCAAATTTTACCAAGGATCCCTAATTTTTTTCAAAATGAAATGTAGCCTATGTCAAATTGGAAGAATGTAGCATTCTATCGGTGAAAGATTTTTTAAATCGGCCCAGCACTTTTTGAGCCTATTCATTACAAACATACAAAAATAGGTACAAATCTTTCCTCTTTATAATATTATTAGTGTAGATAGATGAAGAGTCTATGATATCTAATGTAACTCTAGCTTACATAAATCTTCGTTTGTGCGAAGTGTATGATACTTCTGATGTAGAAGATTGGTTGAAAGTTGAAGGTTAGTTTGGGAAAAGAAATAAGTATTTTAGTGTTTGGGGATCTTTTGCAACTTCCACCCGTTAGAGAAAAGTCGCCATTTGAAAAACCAACCCCTTCAGAAATTAATAAACATATAGGCACCTTAAGTATTCCAAACTTATAGACTAAACTTTATAGTTACAACGAACTCACGATGATTCTACGTTTGTAAAAATGTTAAAAAGAATCGGAGTAGGAGTGACAACTCAATCAGACAAAGATATACTGTCTAACCGATTGATACCTCTGCTTTCGCATTGCAATGAAGGAAGGTTAATGGAAATAGCACAATGTTTGAGGGACTCGCCAAAACATGCTGTTTGCTTACTACCGACTAGAAATAATTATGTAGGTAGGTATATGCAGTTAAATAATGCTATGTTAAAAGCGATTCCGAACCCCGAGATAAAGTTAGTTGCTAAAGATTCCTTGGATTGTTTAAAATGTATGAAATTGAAAGCCCCGGTGTGCTTACAAAAATATAAAGATGACGCGTCGATGACTGCTGGAAGAAACAATAATCATTAAAAAGGGAGTTAAAGTAATGCTTAGCAGAAACATTGATGTTATTTTAGGTTTAGTGGGTCGATAGGCGTTGTACAAAAAGTGACGTGGGACCCAAACAAAGCCTAAACAATTCATGGGAAAATTCGCTAATAATTGTATTCACGAATTATAGCCTATTGAGTCAAAATTTGAGATCATACCCCTGCAATACGTGTACATAGAACAATTCCCAATCTGTGTGGCGTATGCCCTAACAATTACAAGAGCCAAGGGCTTAAATATGGCATATGGGCACCTCCATATTCTCTTGTGGCCAAGCCTACGTGGCGCTTTCACGAGTAACCGATCTTCATGCGGTGCACCTCATAAATGTTCACTTCAAGAGTATAAAAGCTCTAGCTTCAGTGATCACCGAATACAACCGGCCTAAGCGTAAATACCGCGCTTATATTTCAGAAATGATCTATCGGAATTATATATTATAAATCGTCTATTTAAATAAATAATGAACGCGATGGGCAATAAGAAAAATTGTTGCTGAACAAGAATCAGAACCAAAAAACAAGAAAAGAAAGATTTGTAATAATAAAAAACTACTCCTAAAAAGAAAAAACTTTGTCGAATAAGAAAATCTAATAAAATAAATAAATCAATATTCCCACGTTTCTACAAAAAGAAGTGAAATCCCACCAAAGTCCTAGCCAAGTCTCGAAGAAGAACATTCTTTATACGTTAGTGGGTACAAGTCAATTTTGTTTACACGTAATTGTTGTTGCAACTACCTATGTTTGTTAAGCGATAAAAGCCCATATTGGTATTGGTAATTGGACGCTAGTGTCTCGTTTTCGATCAACGGCCAAGTCATACAACATTAATTATGATAATAAACAAATCGCAGTAAGGAACCTTAGAATTCGCCCGAATTTGTCTAGATTTCTTTACTTTTTAGAAATAAACAAGCAGCTTCTTCGAGATTTAGCTAGTTTTTTACAGAATGTTTTGGTGGAATAAAGTTTATTAGCTCAGTTAACAGGCAAGTTGACCTAATTTTTTTTATTTCTTTATTTTTTATTTGGATTTTGAATAAAATGATTTTGTTACTACGAATTTCGACTTTAATATATCACATTTGATCTTATGATTGCTTTACTAAAAAGAAGTTATCCCCGAGCGACGTATGTTTAACTGCCCTTTAGTTAAGTATCACACTATAATCTGTTAGGAATAATTCAATTTTGTTGACACTTCCTTCACTTAATAGACGTTAAGGTACCTTAGCCGCTCCTTGAACTGTATGAGTAAGTGAAATTTGTTTCTGTTACTTGACTATACAGCAGTTAAGTCACCTAGCCGCCGTATAGCTAAGCATTTCTGAATAACTGCCACATACATTTACTACATTCAACATTTAAAAGAAATTACATCACTAAAGGGCCGCTAAGCCTCGCTCAGGGATGGTTAACTGCCGTTTAGTGCTGTAACTGAAGACAAAAGCCAGTCCATGTCCTTGGCTAAAAAGAAAAAATGATAAAAAAAAATGAAATAATGCACTTTTAGTATCGCGTACCACTTTAAATAGTTCTCGGAATTAAATGAAAATTTTGTAGACAAAAATCGTTTTTCTATGTGTAATAGTTTTGTAGAGACAACGAATTCCACGTTTTTTGGCTTTTTCTCGAAATTTACATTTTGGGCTTAACGGCTCTTTAGTAAGTGGACGGCAGAACACACGACTGAAGTAAAAGTGCTGGCTGCGAGAGAAAGGAAATGTGTCTACGCTTTTCTCTCTCTTACCACTACAGTAATATAAGACACGTAACTCTCTTTCTATCTTCACTAAATAATATCTCCCTCCCTCCGTTTTCCTTACCCGATCACACTTTTCGTAACGATCGCGTCACAATTTCACCAGCTTACTCCCCAATTAAACCAAAGAAGTTTTACATTAAAAAAATGGTTATATCTATGCTCATGAATTACTCTGTGTTTTGTTCCAATGCCCATAGGAGAACACTTAATTTTATATACCCCTTTTTGTTAAAAAAAAAGGTCTTTAAAATAATATAATTTAGATACCGTGAGAATGCTTGTGATAAGAGTCTCGTCTTATTCTGTCGCCCGTAGTGCGTAATATAGAGGTTATGTCCTATGGTTGCAGGTCCTGAGGTCATCGTATTCGTTCTTTGCGGTGATGTACTAGAATGTTCTCCAATTTTTGACATCACATTCTTAAACGTGCTTTGAATTAAAATGCAAAGTAGTACACCGCAAACGCTTATAAGGTAGATCACAAATTATTTGACTTTGAAAATAAATGAAATATGTATTGTGTTCTAAATAGAAGCCTCGTAAAAATGTATTAGGCTAGCCGCTAGGGCGATTCTTGTTCATCAGTTTTTTGCGCTTAATAATAAAAAAAATATTTGCACCTAGTTTTTTATTGATTCCGAATAACGTTATCGTCTAAACCTCAACTCTATTATCATTCAGAAATTATAAAATTCAAGGTCAGTTTTGTCTGTATAAGGTATTGTACAATTTATGAGATGATAATAAACACAACTGTGCCGTGCAAGCTCAGTTCCGATGACTTCTTTTGACCTAGTTCATATTTTGTATAGACTTGTATAGTGCAGTGTATATCTTATAAGTAAATCCTAATTGATTAGGCACAATGGCCACGGTTCCAAATTTAATACTAACTTTTAATGTACCTACCTATCGATTTTCGAAAAGTTACTCAAGTAGGTACTTTTTATTATTTATGTAATAACAAATCATCAATACTTAAGTATTTCTTACTCAAATTACGTTCAAAAAGATAAACCTTAACGATTTATTCCAAGTAATAATTAGTCAGCTGTAATTGGAAACCTGGAAAAGTTTTAATTTGATTAATTAAAATGAAAGTCAAAGATGGTTTGTGTAATCTTACCGTCCAAATTTTCTGAGAAAAATATATTACTGTGAGCTATCAATAATAGATTGTGTATTTAAACTACGCCCACTAGATTTACTAATATATTATTATATTAAAGGAGAAGCTGCCTTAATGACTGACATAATATACCTATTTTCAACGCATGGCCTAAACTATAACGGTTAGAAACTTAAAATTTTGCACTTCCTTTAATACGGTAAAGGAGCACTATAAAAAAAAATTGTCCCCCTAATAGGGTAAAACCGGAATGCCTATAGTGCGCAGACGAAGTCGCGGGCAGAAGCTATGTTGGTATAAACAAGTTGTATCACACAATTAGGCCGCTGGTAATTAATGGGCAGGTAACAAACAAATACGAGTACGCCTACAGGTACCTATCCTATCCTACTGCTATTATAAAGGCGAAAGTTTGTATGTATGGATGTTTGTTACTCTTTCACGTTAAAACTACTGAATGGATTTGAATGAAACTTTAGCACAATATAGCTTATACATCAGAATAACATATAGGCTATATTTTATAACGATTAAGTGTAAAATACTAATCATACGCAGACGAAGTCGCGGGCAGAAGCTAGTATTATTATATTCTGCACCGGACTGCAACATAGTTACAAGGCGATGCAGTGATGGGCGTGTTGTAAATGCATGTGATTCTGTGGGCAATAGCTAGGTGTTCAGAGTGTACCATTATAATTTGTTATTTTGGAGCACCTGGGCTGAAAGTTCCGATTTTCAAATAACATGTAATCTATGTGAAATTTTAAAGTTACGCTTTTGATAATTGTAAATATATAGGCCCAGCGCGCAGCACGATTTTGCAACGTATGGGTTTCTATGGCCTAGCGCGCACCACGATTTATAGAAACCCATACGTTGCATTTCTGTGATAAAATTATCGCGCTACAAAAAATCGTTGTGCGCACTGGGCCTAAAAGACCTTTAACTGTCTTTGTAATGTCATAGTCATTTCCGGCAGCATTTCAATGGCTTTTTTTTTAATTTTGTTAAGGAACATTCAGCCCACTTTGGGGCGAGTTGTTCCATGAGTGGGGCAAATTGTTCCGGTTGGATAATAGATTCTAATCACGGCTAAGGAATCTTTACAATGATCTCCTATCACCTATTTCCTGCCGATTTCAACAAACCCCGCCAGCGGGGTCAGTACATTATACAAGTAGGTATCACGTTATTGTAAAAGGTAGAGGACAAACCTTTTCTATTAGCCATGTACGTCGGACCACGTTATTGTTATATTAATATATAATCGTAATAAATAATAATAAAAGGTTGTACATTAAATACGAACTTTTAGCTGAAGTACAAAGCAGCCGAATATAATTCCAAATGCGAAAGGCTGCTTTTCGCAATTATCGAAACAAAGCCTGGCCTAGCTCTAGGTTTAATTAATTCCATTAATTTGGCTAAAAGGCTCTAATTTGAGTGTCTACATGGGGTAATTAATAAGTTCACTGTTATATTGTTCGACAGTATGCTGAGTTTTGAAATCAATTCTGCGCGTAGACTGCATATACCTAGTTGAACACTAGCTGCAGAGGCGAGTAATGTTTTGACAACGTCTTTTAGATAGGGTTTCCATTGCTAAAATTTGGCGACGCGGACAAGCCGCCTGAAATCCCCGGATTTTAGAGCCTAGGACCTGGACATGTTAATACATGGGTTGATAGTTTTTGAGGAAAAAAAAAAGGATATTGGAATGAAAAAGGATATTAACAATAAATTTCAAACCCAGACACAAAATGAAGGCCCGGACGCTTCTCTATTTTAGAACTATGTGAAAAAGTAACTAATTGAGCAACAAATTTTGATATTTTTAGAATTTGGTGAGTTTTCATTCATTATCCTTTGTGAGAATAAACTGTGCACAAATATCATGAGATTTCCGATTTCGAGTTTCCGAACTCAAAATTTAATGCGGTCTTAGTTACTGACTGTGCGCAATCGCACAAACTTAAATACGTATGTGCACACAAAGTTGCACTTAAATTAACGAAAGTCCAGTTTTCACTACATCGACCTATTTGGAATGCCTCCAAGGCGCCGGAGAACTGCATCTAACAAATCACTGCACATGCCGATTCTGCATTTTTTTGACGAGTTCATTTAAAAGAAAATACTTACTTTACAAAAAGAAGTTTCATTAATACTTAAAGTAGGTATCCAGTTGGTCGAAGTGTCTTCTTTAACGCCGATAATAATAATATAGTATGTACGTGGTAGACTGTTTTTTTTGGTGAATACGCAGATAAAACAGACTCTTCCCTATTATTAACGAGACCTAAGCTCTTAGACGGGCCAATTGATAATAGCAACCGAACTTATTAAGTGCCAATTCATTCGCGCATCTCATTAGGTACTTAAAATACACTATGTCATCACATCAATTGATGTAAAAATAAATTATTGCATATTAATTTGCACTGAAAATGGACTATGACCAGCCATTTTTGCTATATCACACATCATACTATCGTATTCACGATTTTAATCTATAGATTGTAACTTTTTTTTATTGGTTGATGTCATGATATCGAAAACGGTGGATAAGAAGGATTTTGTTTATAATAAAATAAAACTCTTTTTTTTTTTTAATTTTACAGCACAGGGCATATGTGATATGCACCACAATTTATCGGGTTTTTGTTTTAAACTAAATTAAATAGGTAAGTACCTATATTAATTGGCTGATTGATTTAGTTTAATATATTTTTATTAACTAACCTACCCATAGTCCATTTTAAAGCAAATTTGCTCGAGGCTACGTAGTGAGTTTTGTCTTATATAAAGGACAGTTTAGCGTGAAAGTTGAAGTACTCGAGTCGAACAGAATAGAGACATGAAAATGCATTTACTACCTTGATCTGGAATCTGAACGACGAATGTATCTTGTTTTGATTTAATTCAAAAATTTTGCCAAAAATATTCATATCAAATTATTTATTACTGTGCATAAACAAGAATTTCTTTAGAACTATAACATGATTTATTTGCCATAGGAATATAGAAAATGGTAGAACCATTCGTACGCGAGTTCGACTCACTTGGCCGGATTTTTTTCCGTTGTATTTTTTTGTTTATTTTGGGGTGTCGATTGCAATGATTTAGGTGCCTAAATGTTTCAAAAAATCAGTCTATACCTAGTCTATGTTAAATTAGTTTCAGTTAAACAGATACTAAGTGAGTATTATTAATTATTAATTCACTTTGTTTCCATATCGTTATCTCGTAAGTCAGTATTGTAGGTACAGAACAATTCACATCGGAATCGAGTTCGAACTTGACCGGCTGTTTGTTTTTATATAGTCACGGTACATCTGGGTAAAAAATATATTCGATTCATTGTGTCATTGTGTAGTTCAATTACTATCTTTGATAATATGTGTGTGTAGCAACACGCTGAGCTGATAAGAAATAGCAAATAATCTTAATAAACATTCATTATTTAACTACCTTACCGACGATAAAAATAAAACGATTATTTTAATATTTTAGATTAGTTGCAAAAAATAACAGTTGACAATACTTTGTCGACGTTCAATAAAGAACATTACCTATATTTACTTTAATAGGTAATTTTGATACCAATGTCGTCATAATATCGCACACCTAGTTCTAAAGAGAGCTAACTCAAAAAAGTGCTTTTTCAGGAAAGGCGAAAAACTGATTAAGTAAAATGTCCATGTACACTGAAGGAGTTTTCTGTATAGATTTATGCTATCTAAATAAAACTAGAAGAGTTAGCTTAAATCTGTTTTCATAACTTTTAACTTCAGGTTAGTGACATAGATCTCTTTAGATCTAGGTGCGATATATCGATAACTACACTTAAGGCAGTAGGTATCGTATTCATGCCGCACATACTGGTATTTGGCCAATCTAGGAGGACATAAGTACCAAAATCTAAATTGCACTTACACCCCTAAAAATCAATTCCAGGTAAAGGTAACGAACTTGTCCACACTACTCCGGTGCATCCCCCCTCCCCGAGTGCTTCCTGATTAAGTAATGTCAATGGGAATTCGATTGTTTTGTCACGTGCACGTATCTATTCTCAAAGCGCTCTTAAAAGTGTTAACTTTGAAGCATAGTTTTTAAATCTTGTAGTTAAAATTATAATTTTAAAGTGATGGATCCTAATAAAGCAGGTAAGAAACTCAAGTAATGTGTTAAAAAAAATAAGTTAAACTGGATTAACATATTAATAATCTAACTGACAAAAATAAGTAAATTTAATACTCGAATTTGGGCACAATTTCTTATTAACTAACATTTTTGTTTATGTATCGGGATATATCGGGCTATAATTTTTATTACAAGTTATTCTACATATAATATTTTCTTAAAAAACAAATAAATCACGTCCGGATTCGTCCGGATAGATATTTTTTTTAATTAATTAGTATGACACAAAAAAATAATTTAAAAAGGTATTTTTTTTTATGTCACTTGTACATAGTCTATGTTTGTTTTAGGTTTACGAGGGTCATTACGAGAAAAGATTGTGACCCGACAGTACTTATTCAATCGTTTCAAAAACCAAGATTTGCCTAATTTAGATGAAAGGTTGGATTTTTTGAGAAACCGGCTGTTACAAGACAGATCATACGATAACGATCAAATAGATACTTTAAAACTTAATTTTGCTTTTTTTTTTAATTCAGAAATGAATTAAAGATGAACTAAAGCTCATTAAAAGGTAATATTTTTGAACAATCTAACCAATCATGGCTGGAGCAAACGTTTGAAATTCCTGTCGCTGACCACGTACATAATGGACATGCGTAAATCCAATGTAGGAAATACAAATGATGGTAACACAAGAAGGATTTTTTTTTAAACACCCCCGCTTAGCTTCAGAAATTACTAGGGTTGATTACGAGTTGATTTACAGGTTAATAATGGTTATATTGGAAGTCATTTCGAGTGGACAAAAGTTGACCCTATTAAATATGAAAGTATGCCTTAAATAGGTACAGCTCGTCTTAATACACGATTATATGACTGGCATCCCATGATGCCAACACTTCACAAAGTGTTGATACATGGTGCGGTAATAATCAGACAAGCTCTACTACCGATTGGACAGCATTCCGAGGAGGCAGCTGAGGCTCGCAATAAACATTTTGGACCGATTTCGGCAGAAAATTGTCTAGAGAAAGCTGCAACCAGGATGTTTTTAATCATTTTATTTTGAGCTCGGATCCTTTTCCAAGCAGCCGACGTGCGATTAAAAAAAGGATATAAACTAACACAGTCTTTCCTGCGACCATAGCCATGTTCGTATCTGCGGAACCGTACCTATGTTGTGGAATATTCGTCAGAAAGTGATGAACAATAGGGTATATCGTATTTTATATATTTTTAATGAATATATTGATGTTTATAACAATTAAAAATATTTTTTATTTATTTTTTTTGTTATTTTTTTATTTTTTTTTATTTTATTTTTTTAAATAAATATGTAAAATACTACTTTGACTTTTATTTATGACTTTAAAATTATTAAAACGACATATCAGTCTTATTTTCGCTGGTTAAATTCCAATTATACACAAAAATAATATTGTCCCCCTAGATCGGCCAAATACCAGTATGTGTGCCGGTACAAACGGATCGGCACTGAATGTCCGTCACAATCGCAAAGATAAAACATAATATCGCTGTTACTTTATTTTTTATAAAATTAATTACGTCATACGACTACGGAGATATATAAAAGTCGCGCATATCACCAAAACAATTAGTTAGGGCAGTGAACTAAGACATTACCGAAATGGCTCTTATGTATATATTAATTGGTTTAGTGACACTTGTTTACAGTTTATATATTTACTTTACAAGAACATTTAACTATTGGAAAGACAGAAATGTTGCGAGCCCGACACCTGTGCCTTTTTATGGAAATATAATGGAATCTGCATTACGAAAAACACCTATAATGCAGGTTCTCGCTAATATTTATAGAGACTACCCAAATGAAAAACTCGTCGGTATATATAGAATGACTACGCCGTGTCTGTTAATTCGTGATCCAGATCTTGTGAAGATGATAATGATCAAAGATTTTGACTCGTTCACCGATAGAGGACTGGAATTCAGTAAGAAGGATTTGGGAGCCAACCTCTTTCACGCCGACGGCGAGACATGGAGGATTCTTAGGAATAGATTTACTCCTCTCTTCACCTCGGGGAAACTAAAGAACATGTTGTATTTAATTACAGAACGTGCCAATAACTTCATGGATCACGTAGAACATCTAACAAGTGTGGACCAAGAACAGGAGGTATATCAACTAGTGCAAAAATACACAATGAGCACCATCGCAGCCTGTGCTTTTGGACTTGATATCGATACTACAAAAGAAAGTGAGACTATTAACAAAATGAAAGAAATCGATCGGATTATGTTCAGTGCTAGTTTTGCTCGTGAATTGGATATGATGTATCCTGGAATATTAAAACTTTTCGGTTCCTCAATTTTCCCAGCTGTGGTTAAAAACTTTTTCTTTGACCTCGTGTCAGCTTGTGTTAATGAAAGGCAAGGAAAACCATCAAACAGGAAGGATTTTATGGATCTCATACTGGAATTAAAGCAGGCCGGGCATGTCACTGGAAGTAAGAGATTTGAAGGTGAGGAACAAAAGACTTTGGAATTGACAGAGAGTGTAATGGCAGCGCAAGCGTTTGTTTTTTACGCAGCCGGTTACGAGACCAGCGCTTCCACTATGGGCTACGCTCTGTATTTACTGGCCCTTCATCCAGAAATCCAAGAAAAAGTGCATGCCGAAATAAAAGAGGTTTTGGCTCGACACGACGGCAAAGTAACATACGATACTCTAAAGGACTTGTCTTATCTGGAGAAGGTATTTGATGAAACACTTCGATTATATCCGATTGTGGATCCGCTTGTGAGGAACGCAGTAGAAGATTATAAAATACCCGGTACAGATGTGATTGTTAAGAAAGGGCAAACCATTTTGGTGTCTATCAATGGAATTCACAACGATCCCAAATATTGGGCAAATCCTACAAAGTTTGATCCTGAGAGATTCAGTCCGGAAAATTCAGCAAATATACATCCAGCGGCGTATCTTCCCTTCGGTATTGGTCCTAGGAATTGCATAGGTAAGTCGATTTAGTCAAGAATACGTAAAAATACGGTGCAAACGAATTTTCCAGAAATAACAATAGTTACAGAACAGATACTGTAGGTAAATTATCTTTATCATTAGTTCTCTTTTGTCTTCAGGCATGCGATTCGCAAAAGTGCAGTCTAAGGTATGCCTGCTGAATCTGCTGTCGAAGTACAGACTGGAGCCGACAGCGCACACCCTGCGGGACTTCAAATACAACGGAAGGCGGCTCGTCCTCTCGCCCCTTGGCGGCTTCAAGATGAAACTGGTCAAAATATAAAACTACCATTCCTAATCAGTCATTTATTACATAATCATCTTGATTATAATGAGATGTTAAAGATCAACAATGGATCAAACATGAACTAGTGCATTGCTTTTTAAGCTATGTAGTAAGTACTATTTTGTATCAACCGAACACGCGACCGATAAATAAGATATTATTATTATTATACAAGTATGAAGTGTGGTAAGTTGATAATTAAAGTCGGGTAGGTAAAAAATTGGGATTTTAGCATTATGGCATTTGTCATGTTATGATTACAAAGCACTTAGGTATACTGTATTGTAGAAAATAATAACTAATGAGATCCACTTTACAAGTAGGATGAATAGGTATATATCTACTGAGCGTATCCCCAGTAGAACTTTAACCCTCACATGCAGCTTGCGTTATGAACATTACTGATCCAGTCGTTGCACCTTGTCTTGGCAAAATAACCCAGATAGCTTTAGTATCATTTCCATGTCACTTTACCTAAGTCTAAAGTATGAAATTGTACGAATAAAGTTTATACGTAATAAGAATAAAATGCTTATTATAAATATGGAATAAATTTAAACGGCGCGTGTTTAATAAGAGCCAGCTGCGACCGGATAAATGAAGCGCAAAGGGGATTCAATTTATACGCCATTTTATGGCTTGACGCCATTTTGTTGTGCAAACAAAGTTGACGCGGGCATGAATATTGAGTTATCCGTTTTATCATGAGTTTTCATTGTTTATCTTTGGACATCCCGAAATGAGAAGAGACTACAAATTGAGATAAAACAACAGTTACGGATTTTATCTTAAAACTGGTATCGTTTGTTTTTACGTGTAATATTTTGCAATGTTTAGGTAAAATAATCATGGGAAACAAATTTTTTCCTCAAAGTTCCTATATTTCATTTTTATCTTTTGTCAATGTAGCACCGAGTTAAAAGTTATAAATCGGAGACAATATAAAACAAAGGAAGCTGTCTATTCGTATGTTCTACGTCGGAAACTGTCCAAGTAGTATTGTTACTATTGTGTTACCAGTTTAAAGGAATAAGTTACGTAAAAGTACCTATTATACCATCCTTGTTATAATTTTTCGTTTTGTTGAAGCAGCAATTGTTCAGTTTGAACCAGGATAGTGAATGTTATGTGCATCTGAGTTCAAAGTTTTTGTAACTAGCTACTTAATTGATATGAAACAACTAAGAATAACGGATTTAACTCGCGTCAGTTTATTTGGCGATGTTTCGTAAACTTTACAGTTTTCATATGCGTAGCTGACTGAGCTGACGATAGTCTTATAACTAAATAGGTACACTTATTTATACTACATACCTACTTACATTACAATGTATAATAATTGCGAAAGCGTCAGAAATAATTAATAAGTAGGTAAGCAATCATTTCTGTTAATGAGAAAACAATATTATAACGCTTTTATACTTTCACCCTTATAGATCTGATCTTGGAATACGACTGGGCAGCACCGCAGGGGAGAGTAAAGCATAAATATTATTCCATATTTATTCAATTCCATTTGTAACAATACATTTGTCTGCTGTTTTGTCAACGTGTCACACAAATCCCGTCGACTGTCGCCGCAACACGGGTTTGCACTATCTCTGGACCCGCTGTCAAAACGTGCCGTCATATTTGTAATATTGATGACGTTGAATCAGCCAATTCCGTGTTCAACTCGCCTGTCAAACTGAC
The DNA here is from genome assembly GCA_038024825.1 of Polylopha cassiicola. Taxonomy (NCBI): domain Eukaryota; kingdom Metazoa; phylum Arthropoda; class Insecta; order Lepidoptera; family Tortricidae; genus Polylopha; species Polylopha cassiicola. Next base: position 18,924,268 of record CP149047.1, on the reverse strand, counting down.
GTATCATAATTGGACTGTTACGGGCTTTGATCGATGTATATTAAATTACATATTTTTAATATGATTTGGGTTTCTTGGCTGCATAGTCACTAAAAGTCTACACATGCTCTCTGTTTGCTTCAAAGGTTGACTGGTAGAGAATGCCGTATGGCATTAAGTCCTCCGTTTGCACATTTGTTTTTTTGTGCAATAAAGTGTAAATAAATAAATAAATAAAAGTAGTCTATGTTAGAGAATGGTTCAGAGAGAATCAGAAAGTTCAAAGAAAAATATAGAAAAAATTCACTGCTCAAAACTATAACCTATAAGTACCTACGTACTTTCTTTTCTTTACACAAAAACTACCTTCTTGCGTAGAATCTAATGAAGAAGAGAAGCTGATTTAATGACTGACATATTAATATCAACGCTGGGCCTAAAATGTAATATAAGGGAAACTTGAAATTTTGCACAGGGGATTTTATAACCTAGAAGGATTGTTGAAAATTCACCCCCATGCGATGAAGCTAGTCTTAACATAAAGCGTTTAACGTTTCATAATCTACTCCATAAACCAGTTTAAAGGACACCAAAAGCTAAACGCAGAAAATAAAGCCCGTACAGCCAGCCTTGCTTCCGAATAAAAATTCATTCACCTTTTAGGTATAGAATTTTATTCAGCGTAAGCTCGAGCTAAGCTGGCAGAGTCATCCAGCACGTTTGGGGCGCACGATTAAGGCTTGCCAAGCCGCTTAGTCATGCTCGAACATCCGTGGAGAAAAAAAGCTGCAACTCGGAAAATATGTAATGCTATCTTAGTGCGGATATTTGGTACCTAACTAGTTTATTAGTAAGTCCAAGCTTAAAGGATTGTAATCATGTAACTGTTTAAATGCGTTTCGATAAATATACAATACTGCCTACGAGCTATAGTTAATTAATCAAAAATAATTATGCACGACGCGATTTTGAAATTTCATCCCATTTATTACCTTATCCCTACTATCCCTACTAATATTATAAATGCGTTAGTAACTCTGTCTGTCTGTCTGTCTGTCTGTCTGTCTGTTGCTCTTTCACGCCTAAACGGCTGAACGGATTTTGATGAAATTTGGTACAAAGAAAGTCTGGAGCCTGAGAAAGGACATAGGCTACTTTTTAACCGACTGCAAAAAAAGGAGGAGTTCCATGCGGACGAAGTCGCGGGCAGAAGCTAGTGATCTATAAAAGATATGAGGCTTATATGCTTCATGATAATATGAACATTTCTTGTATGTATGTAATAAGTACATATACCTAATATAGGTACTAATGAATTATCGATAGATAGGTGAGTAGGTCGGTTTATTAGAATTAATTCTAATACACATATAGAAGTGGAATTTTATAATTATATATTGTAACCTATAGCTCGTAATAAAGGGATTTATCCTCTTTATCACATAATCCGATACAAAATGTATTGATATAGTTCTTAATTAAAAGTCTTCTATAATAGTACGTACTATATAAATAGATTTCATATCTATATAATTTTAGGTAATTATTTGTATTAGTATTATAAAATAAAAAATATGTAAAGTTCAGAAAAGTCAGCCAATAAAATAAAATACGCGAATTAAATCTGTTTAATGTTTCATTGCAATAATATGTCAAAATAGTTTCCGGGTTAACGAAGTATCACAAAAAAAAAATACACTGTTGTTTATTTCGCCGATCTCAGTATTAGTGCATAATAATATTATTATAATTTGACCTAATAACGTGCTTTAATAAACCACAACCAATACCGATTAAAATAACCTATACTCATTTATTATTTGACCGCAAATAATCCCCGATAATTAACGAAATCAAACCGCATAATAAACCTAATTAGGTACCTGTAGTTATTTTGACTCAATTTTGGAATGTGTGGTTCTTTAATCAGCTAGAATGAGGTCCAGCCAGCTTGTCTCGTGGTACGTATATGGGAACTGTAAAGTTTTTGAAACGTCATCAAATAAAATAAAATACGCGAGTAAATCCGTAATAAATAATTATTTCGTTAAAAAATATTTTTTTAAGTATTTTTAAAAAAAATAATCTAATACATTTTTAATGCTGTCACGGAAAGAACAAGTAAACTACTAGGGTGACCGAAACCCCAAAGCAGAGCTAGTTATTATGTGATATATAAGATATTCCGGCAAGTTCCCCATTCCGCACGACACTCACGGTTTTTCCACAATCATCTTACCTATCATTTTTCAAACTAATTTAACGTCTTGTCCCAAATCAAGGGAGACAAAGGCGGCCATATTGATGGCGTACAAACTGTCAAAAGTGACAGTCGGGTGACGCGGGTCAACAGTATAAGGGGTACCTATGTAAGCGTTCTTGTAATTTGTATTGTAACGTGTCGCACGGTTCTTGTGGTCTTTAACTTTTAGTAGACATGAGAAAAACAGTAACCTAACTTGTAGTAATTACAAATTTAATACCCCCTTGCCACATACTCGCGCAAGGTATGGGAAGTAGCGAGAAAAGGCATAGGCCATACTACTCATAATGCTAACGTTTTGCTCCTCTCCATGAACACTGCTCCCCGTTTTGCCTGTATTTTGCTGCGAGTAAAAGTACCGGCGAAGTGTCTCTATTAAAGAGCAGTGAGTCCAGAGAGAGCAGAACCTTGGCAGCACGAGGAGTATAGTGTGCAATAGATATACATATATATATAATAGACCAGCGGTTCGCCCCGGCTTCGCATGGACTCTATTTTTTTTTTCAAAATATTGTATAGTTGTGTTATTCAGGGTGAACGTAGCTTCCCAACAGTGAAAGAATTTTTCAAATCAGTCCAGCCGTTTTGGAGCCTATTCAATCCAAACAAACAAACTTTTTCTCTTTATTATATTAATATTTATCCAGAAGATCAGATCTGTTACTGCTTCACTAAATCCCACTGTTTTTTATAATATATTATGATAGGCATATTATGTTAGTATATCTCTCGCTTTTGGAGCAAATATATAATATATAGGTATACTAAGGGTCGTCGACTTATTAAACACTGCAGCACTTAGTTGTTTTGGTCACTTAATATGCTATAGGTATGCCCCTTTCCTATTAAAATGTTATTTAGGTAGCATCGAGGCAAGGCATGAAACGTAAAAGTAAATGCTGTTCTTTTCATTTGTAAGTATACTTAGCCTCTGCTCGTGTTTATAACGCTTAATTTTTATTAGCTATAGTCATCTGCTATCATCATATTTAAATTTTAAGTTTGTCTACTTCGGAAAATATACCAAATTACAAAATGAAGCAAAAATACCAACAATATTACACACACATGTTTATGTGACGTCTTCATACTCACATTTCTGAGATTGTATTTGCATTCCAGTATTCCTGTTCCTTCGGGTATTCTCATAAACTCCTCGTGCGGAAAAGCGGCATTCACTCTACCAGAGCATATCACAAGTTATAAGTAACCATAGATATATAGGTACCTATGTAGAGTTACAACATAATCACAATTTTAGGAATAAAATTATCATCACCTTTTCTCGTATTTTGTTTCCGCTATGTCAGCAATTCAAAACATCAAATCCATCATTGTTAAAAGTTATTATAACCTAAAAATATATAACCTTTTACATATCTTCAAAAGGTTTTAAAACAATAATGTAAGAAATGGATTCTTTTACAACGTCATTGGATTTTTTACCCGTTTTAAAGGTTATCTTCGACGTTACGAGAAAAAGGTGGAGCTTACCGATCATTAGCTTCATCTTGATGTTCCTCAACTAAGGACCGCCGCGTGTCTTTGATCCGCTAGGTGCGCATCGTGAAGAATGAGGTCCAGCTTGTTAAAGTATAACGCTGGCCATCTCGGTTATTTAAATAGCTTAAGTCAGTACCTTATGTCACTCCTCTTTTATTCTTTCTTCATCACGGTATATATTGTGTAAGAACATAATTCTATTTTTTCTTCAAATATGGATGAGTCTTCAAACTCGATAGTTACTATGGAGAAGCTTGCCTGTGATTAGCGGACCTCGGCATCAAGATTGAATCAAAAATATTATTCACTTTAGGCTTTTGCAAGCTCTTATGTAAGTCAGAATATAACACCGTTTCCAAAAAAAAACTCACTTGAGAAGAAACAGCAAGTGACTTAATGAGGTATATTTTTTTCAAACAACATAATCAGGTACCTAAGTACAATTTTTCCTTACAAACTAAATAAATAAAAAACTAAAAGTAAAAGGTCTTCAGATGTCAAAGAACTAAATAAAACAAGTATACATTATAGGTAGGTACAAAGAAAACAAAACACATATAAGACATTATGATGTCTCTAGTCAAATTTCGTTCCAAAGCAAAAGCATGTGGTTGCATCATTATGTAACTAAACTACTAGGTACTAATTAAAAAAAAATAAAGTGCAAGACTTATAAAACATGACTTACGTAATCACAATATTTTATCCAATTATATTCAAGTACTGTGGCGTCTACATACACACACACAGCCAAATATAAAGTACATCAGGAACACTTCACACAAGCGCCTATCTCAAAATTAGTGCTCTCCATTCTCATTCCCTCAATTTTTTATTTCGTTTTGCTCCTCCGAAATTACGAGGGCACTCTTTAACAGGTGAGTTGGAGTGCTCTCAGGGCGAGAGGGCTCGACAGAAGGGCTAGGAGCATCTCGAGAGCAGTAAGCCGCAGGTCTTAACACTTCCAAGACGTAAGTTAAATGAAGCGAATGCTTGAAAAAAGGAAATTTAAATTATTGGGCTTTGGATTTTGGAAAACTTCATGTTGTCCAAATTTTATTCAATCTTTTTATAAATTAACTAGCGGCCTGCCCCGGCTGCGCACGTGTGAATTTGAATTAACCTAGCATTCAAAAGGCAAATTGATTTTTGAAATCCCAGTAGTTATTATGTTGATTCATCACATAGTCATGTTCATACAAATAATTTCCTCTATAATTCCTATCAGTATACATTTATTTACTAATAATTTCTGATGCCTTCGCGGTCATTACACATTGGAATGAAACAACTATTAACGGATTTAACTAGCTTATTTTTATTTTATTTTATTTGCTGACGTTTCGGATTCTTTACAGTTTCCATAATCGTAGCACGACTGAGCTGACAATAGTAAACGTCAGCAAATAAAATAAAATAAAAATACGCGAGTATAATCCGTTAATAGTTGTTTCATTCCAATTTATTTACTAGTTTCCACCCAGTAACTACCTACAATATATAATATAATTTATCTGATGGAATAGTTTCATATGACTTACTCGGAATTTACAAGGAAATTTGGTAATACAAATACCTTCAATTTCCTAGTAAATCCCGATTCCTGTATATTACAGCAATACAAAATTGTCTTGCTACATTAAAGGTATTGAAAAGGGTTGAATGATATTTCAAACCCGGTTTCCGGAGAGTGTCGCATAATTCTCTATGGAATTAAGCGACGATCCCAGGAAGGCCTCCTTTGTAACACAAGACGTACTTGATTACTAAATTTCGTTTCAAATTAAAGTCACTGCTGTTTTTAATAAATTGCTGTCGACAATGAGGCAAAATATTTTTTCAATACGCTTGTTCGTAAATGAGGAAATACTCGATAGGTACTATACCTTATATTTGAACTGTGCACATACATATATTATTATGATATTATATACATATGACATTCGCCGTTTGTCGAATAACTTGCGCGCATCGCCAGGGGGGTGTCACTCCGCCGTTCCGCCGCCGAGCTAACAATGCGTATCGCACCTTCCTCAGCTGAGGGCGAATCGTCAGTGGTTGCCGCGCAGGGGCCCGTGACGCACGCGCGCGTTTCTTACGCAGCTGCAGTACTGACAACCCTATTCAGAACGTCTGACAAGGTGCGGAATAATGTCGACCTTCGCGCGGCGCCAGAGAGCTCAATGTCGGCTGCTCGCTTGCGGTCCGTTTGCTAATAATAATTATGTAGGCACATAAAAAGGCGGCATTTGTGAACATCAAAGCAGTGAACCTTCTGTACTTGTACTATTATCTATTCTGTGACATCGCCAAATAATGCAAGAGTTAAGTTACGTTATCGTTGTTTTATTCCAATGTGTAACTGCGTAAGAATAAGATTAATTTAAACTACTAAAATCTGCAGAACAATTTGATTTAACAGGGATTCCGTTTTTTCCTACGACGGTAAGCTAAACCTAAAATCCAGAAATTACTTATCTTTTATAACAAATTACATAAGAACAGTATGTAGATTATTGATAGGCAGATTGTTATAATTTCATAAGTCTCAATATTTCCGATACAACATAGTACAAGCACAACTTCATATATTAGGTATATTAAGCTCGGTCTGCGGCCTCGCAAAGTTTCTCCAATTTAACGCTCGCTGAAGTGAAGTAGGTCGTGGTATCGCGATGCCACAGCCTCTTCGGCCATTCGTCTCAATAAAAGTTCGCACCTGCTCTTCTAGAGATACGAACAGCTTCGGTGCTTAGCAATAAACGTTCAACATTATTTCGGATGCCTTCGCGGTTATGACACATTGGAATAACAACTTTAAACAGATTTAATTTGCGTATTTTATTTTAGTGGCGTTACGGAACGTTGAGTTAAATACGTTTATAGTTTACAACGTTATCTACATATTATGTCTAGCGTTAATGAGCCAAATTATACATATTATATCATAATATTATAAATCAAAAAACCGAATATTACCCAGAAAGCAACTCAAGCAACAGCTTTCAAATAAAAAGAATCAAAATATATCCAGTTGAAAATTCTGTGGTATTTAACAAGCATAAAAAAATACAGTCGAATTGAGAAAAAGGTTGTTTATACACTTACAAAAACCCAAATGACTGGCAGGTTATAATTTGCGCCTCTATTTGCAAATTAAAAAAGTTGGGTTAAACATTCAATTATATAGCTAGGGCAAAAACATTTGAATGAAACAACTGTAACGGATTTGACCCTCGTATTAACAATAAAATAATACACGCGAGTTAAATCTGCAATAGTTTTCACTCCAACAGAAGGCAAATTAGTTACAAAGTTTTCCGGGTGTTTTTTAAATCGCGCGTTTTTATTCAAAGTGGATTCTCTGTTGCAAATAGATATTATTTCACAGACCTATGAATGGAGTGTCGCTACATTAGCCAATAACACGTCCGGAGAAGCCGCGACAATGTGTTTAGTGTTTACGTCGCTCTTCGCGAAACTTGCGTGATTGATAGCGTTTATTGGAAGTGATTAATTTGTTTTAGTTTGTGTTTTGTTTTACGAGTCGTGCTTTCTAGTGAGAAATGGGTTATCTTATTAAGTGTGTTAGGAATTGGAAACATTTAGAACGGATTTAACTCGTGTAAATCAAAATCAAAAATATAATTATATATTAAATTTTAGCTTTTACAAGCTCTTATTATGGTCAGAAGATAGATAAAAACATATGATTTAAGTATTATATTTTCCTATTTGTACTGAATTGTAGGTATCTACTTATTTATAAAATCAACTTAACGAAAATATTAATGTAGTAAATACCATATATAATGAGTTAATGACAACATCTGTCAAAGCGATTAATATACTAACAATTTAAACAAACTACCCACTAGAGGATGAACGTAGAGAGTAGTTAGAAGATAAATTTTATTATACCATGAAATATTAACAAAGGTAACAGCAGCTAATATACTTAGGTAGAATTAGAAATACACATCATTATATGTATAGACAGTGTTATCTATACTTCTATACTATAATATTATAAAGAGGAAAGATTTGTATTTTTGTATATAACGAATAAACTCAAAAAGTACCGGGCCAATTTTAATAATTCTTTCACTGTTGGGAAGCTACGTTCACCCTGAGTAACATAGGCTATAGAATACTTTGAAAAATAAAATTAGGGATCCGTGCGAAGCCGGGGCGGACCGCTAGTACAACATAATGCATAGCCGTTAAATAACGGGAGGTAATAAGTAAAACGAATAAAAGTGAGGTTAACTTTCGTTGCCAACTTGGCAGGTTGTCCAATCGCGCCGCGCAGATAGCTTGGCTGACAAAAAATTGGCTTGTTTTAATACGTAAGTGTACATTCTGTGTGATATATTCATACCAACAGTAAATCAAATAAATTCGTACGTAGGTATTTGAAATAAATTTATTTATTTCAACCTTATTGTAACATACTTTACGTGGGTGAATGTATACAAAGCTATTATTATGTTTAAAGTAAAAAGTTTGACTAGAATATGAAATAATTGATGCCTTCGCGGTTATTATAAATTGTAATTAATCAACTTTAAACGTATTTAACTTGCGTATTTTATTTTATTGGCAGACATTTCGCAACCTTTGCAGTTTCCATAATCGTAGCACGACTGAGCTGACGAGTCTAACGCTAAAGCATATGAAAATTATATGATAATTTCTGACGCCTTCGTGGTTATTACACATTGGAATGAAATAACTGTAACATTAACTCGTGTAGGTATATTAGTTTTATACTAACTGAAAAATATAGTAACCTAACTGCTGGATAATTGGTACATAGCTTACTTGAACGTTGTAAAAAAGGGCATGAACTTTTACAGTCCCCTCGACAAGACAGGGCAGTAAAACAAATCGTTTAACGAGCAACCAAATTATTTTGAAAATGATGAATTGTGGGAGCTTTACGACTCGTTTCATTTGCCGTTTTATTATGTAGTGATTTATTAAAAGTCTGTGTCACCATTTTGTTGATGTTTTAGTTCATCAATCAATAATGCTTCCTTCATCATTTCTCTTGTAAACTAGTTGTTCCTTGGAGGAAATCTTATGTTTACTCGTTATTTACTTATTATAACAGGGAGTGCGTTTCCATTACTTATTCCAAAAATATTTCTCAGTTGAATAAACCTATTAAAAAAGGAAAAGGCTACATTACCCAGATAAACGGAGAATACTTCGTTGACATTCATATAGTTTGAAGTGAGGTACTAACACAACTTATTGTTATTTTAGATTATACCACTGTTATGAAAAAAAGTCTCTGTAAATGTATTATGAGCCTAAAAACAAGTGAATAAGATCCATTTTACGAGCTTGTTGGAAACCTTTTACTGCACAGCGGGGATACGTGAGAAACAAGGAAATTATCTACGATTCCTGGTACCCGGAATCCCTACTGGGCCCGTGGGCCTTAGCCGTATCATCGCTCACTTAATTCCCGATAAAACATTTAAATCCCTTTTCCACTTAAATAGAAGTGATGTATGAAAGGGATCCTTTTGTAAAGTAGGCATCTAAATAAGTTCATACCTTCATGTGAATTGAGAATTTCATTAATTTCAATAAATATACGATGGTATTTTTTAAATAAGGTATATGTTTTAAACGAGAATAGTTATGATGGGCAAAAAATACTATTTACGTACGTCAGTTAGATTATTATAAATTATTTGACACGTAATTTTTCTTTTCTCAATCAAACTGAAAATCATAAAGATAAGGGCTTTAACATTTCGGGAGTCTCGACACAACTTTTATGAATTGTCCAATTACATAATGATAATCTTCTTGATGGATAACGAAAAAAACAGTAAAATTTTCGAAGCATCAGCGATAAATATACAATCGCGGATTAAAACTAGGTATAAATGCTTCATTCCAAGAGAAACCATGTCTCGTGATGTCACTATAAGGTTTTAATATATATTTTTAATTCATCATACTACCTACAAGTCTTATAATACAGTAAACAAAATGAACCTGTAAAAGGTGAGCGTACAAAAGGCATTGCATCCACACACAATGACGACAAACAAAAGAGACAGGTGAACAAACCTCCAGTCGGACTTAATGTTCGGTAAATAAGGGATTGATAAAAAGGGCCCGATTAGATGCCGTGTGAGGTAGATTTGGTAGAAAAATAGGGTTTTATTTTTTCGTGGAAGAATTTGGTAGGTTTTGGTTTCTATTTTTGACTATGTGACTATTTTTCGTTTTATATTCTCAATGATTATTACATTTACCGTTATTATTACAGTAGATCTATATGACTGTTAATTTTTAGAAATCAAGAAATACCTATAATATAATTATAATTAAAATCTAATGGTATTGAACCAAAAATATCGATCGAATTTCGTTGGATAGGTAGATTGTAATAATTTCTAATGCCTTCGCGGTTATTACACATTGGAATGAAACAACTATTTCAGGAAATAAAATAAAAATACGCGAGTTAAATCCGTTAATAGTTGTTTCATTCCAAAGGTAGATTTTAGTTAATAAATATCTTTGACCAATTCACACTCAAGTAAACTAGTCATCGAATAAGCATAAATATAAACCCAAGACACAAGTGAAGACGTACTGAGAAAACCGATATCTGTCCCTAACGATATTAGAACCCGCAACCTAGGTTTCGTAGTTAGAGTATCTGATCACTAGATAGACAGATCGTCAAAAATAAACAAATCAATGAGGGCCACCGCGTGTCAGAAATCCGCTAGATGCGCTAGTGTAGAATAAGGTCTAGCTGTCATGTTCCACCAATGAGAGGCAAGCTACTGGCCTGTGATTGGTGGTACATGACAGCTGGACCTCATTCTACACTAGCGCATCTAGCGGATTTCTGACACGCGGTAGCCCTCATTAAATTAGTTTGTAGAAAAACGAAGCGTAACGTAATACGAAGATGGTCTCAGAGTTACAAAGTAAATTGACTCCAATTAGGGCCCTGGACGATTTGGGACAGTATTTGAAGCCTTCACTTGCAGAGCTTTGAGTTGTATGTAGCAAGCGCTTTTTTATAACGTAGGTATTTCTTTTAATACTTATTGGAATTTAACAATCCCTACTAATATTATAAATGCGAAAGTAACTCTGTCTGTCTGTCTGTCTGTTACGCTTTCACGCTAAAACTACTGGACCGATTTAAATGAAATTTGGTACAAAGAAAGTCTGGAGTCTGAGAATGGACATAGGCTACTTTTTAACCGACTGCAAAAAAGGAGGAGTTTCACGCGGACGAAGTCGCGGGCAGAAGCTAGTTATAAATAATTTAACTCGCGTATTAATATTATGTTGATGTTTAGAAAATTAATGTTCCTTTAAGGTTTTAATTGTGTGAGCGTGAGGGCACTATTACTACTCGCGTGCTACAGAGACAAATAGAAAAAGGGCAACGTCCGTTTTTCGCTGTGCTCGGCGATCGTCCTTTAGTTCCCATATTGATAGGTAGCTGAGCTGATGATAGGCTAACACTAAAGTGACGTCAAAATGTCAACATGAATTCAATATACGAGTTTAACCCGTTCTATTTGTTTTATTCCTAAAAGTAATAAACATGATAGCCACGGTAATTATTAGGTATCTATATCTATAATATTATAAAGAGAAAATCTTTGTTTGTTTGGTTGTAATGAATAGTCTCAAAAACTACTGGTTTTTAAAAATTCTTTCACCATTCGAAAGGTACATTATCCACGAGTAACAAAGGCTAAATTTTATTTTGGAAAAAAATAGGGATTCGTGCGATGCCGGGGCGAACCGCAATTTAATACTTGTTGACATCCTTACTAATATTATAAATGCGATAGTAACTCTGTCTGTCTGTCTGTTACGCTTTCACGCTAAAACTACTGGACCGATTTAAATGAAATTTGGTACAAAGAAAGTCTGGAGCCTGAGAAAGGACATAGGCTACTTTTTAACCGACTGCAAAAAAGGAGGAGTTCTACGCGGACGAAGTCGCGGGCAGAAGCTAGTTAAAAATATTTTAGTTTATGTTTATTTTATGTGACGTATCTAAATAAAACCATCATCTTATTTTTCCTTTTCACCCGGTAGCGGAGTTGGCGGTCGTGGTTGTTTAAACTACCTACATCTTGAGGAATTCGCGGATTACGGAAAAAGTTTCTTTGTATCCGTTAAATTGGACGTTACGTAACTTCCTGTTCCAGATTGGACAACTTTTGTAATGCTTTTTTAATTTGTATTCAAGGTTTTTGTTCGGAGTTCAATTATGTTCAACTTTAATTTGAAAGCATTGTACCTACCTACTCGTTATTTTGTATCGTTAAGCGAAAGTAACCAAATAAAGGCGCCTAAAAGTGGCTAAAATGATTATAGTCTATCTCACCTAAATCGAATAAGACTATACTAACTGTAAAGTTTTAGAAGCGTCACCAAATACGCAGGTTAAATCTTACTAATATTATACTATAAAGTTTGTCAGAATGTATGTTTGTTATTCTATCACGCAAAAGCTACTAAATGGATTTTGATAAAATTTTAGGTACTTACTTACAATAATGTAGAATTCAATATTGTCTATATTTTGTAACAATCTGTAAGACTCATCGTGCGCAGACGAAGTCACGGACAGTAGCTAGTCCGTTATAGTTGCTTCATCAATAGGAAATCTTATTTATTGGGCCAATAAAGTAAAGATAAACTTCTCCGGTTCGCTCAAAGGCCAAACTGAATAGCTTGTATCTGGGCCTAATTGATTCCTACAGGCAATTGTCCTAGCCTCACCCGTATCATTAACAGAACTATTGACCAAATTAATGGAAATCATTAATTGAACCAAGAGCCTCTTAAATTGAGGAGAAACCTTCTATTGTAGTAAGAACAATTCTGTTACATTATGTAACTTAATTATGTAACGTTGGGACAATTCCGACACCTATTGATATCGGTCTAAAACAAAGCGAAGCTTATTTGGGTATTCACAATGACGCTAGTATTGAGTGACAATTTCGCGAGTAGCTAATGTTTGTACCAGTGTTATAAGACAAATTAATATTTTATAATAACTTTACATGGACTTTACTCGCGTATTATATTTTATTACGTTTTGGAGGCTTTACAGATTCCATAATCATAGCACGAATGAGCTAACAAATAAATCCGTTTAAAGTTGTTTCATTCCAATAATTAAGTAAATAAATTTGAGAATTGTCACGGCTGCATAAAAGTCGCGTGACTCTTTGACTTATGAAATGCAAGCAGCGTGAAAGTGTAGCACGCCCGACCGTCACTAGAGTCCGGGGTTGTGACGTCATTTCCCCCCGGGGACCCAGGGGCTAAGCCAGTCTCTGTAACTTGCTTTCTGACCGGGTTTTCATCTACTCCTTGCGGAATTCAACACTTCTGTCGGAAACTAAATTATTGTGGCAAAAAGTAATAATCTTGTATATACACTAGCGGCCCGCCCTGGCTTCGCTCGGATCCCTTTTTTTATAGCCCATGTCACTCGAGAATAGTGTAGCTTTCCAACTCAAATTCCGAATTTTTCAAATCGGCCCAGTCGTTTTGGAGCCCAATCCAAACAAACAAAGAAACCTTTTGTTTGTTTGTTTTATTAGTATAGAGATGTAATTCTACTATACGTGTGCACACTGGATGGTTAAGATTCACAAATCAGCCCGGCAGATGGCGCTGCAGTCGGTATTTTCAAAAAACGCGGTACGAAGTTTGACGGAACAACTAGATAAGTATAATTATACTTACATTGGAATGAAACAACTATAAACGGCTTTAAAGCGTATTTCATTTTATTGGCTGTTGTTTCGAAAACTTTACAGTTCCCATATTCGGTAATGTAAAGTAAAACGCACATGTGTTTATTATCTTGGATTACAGTTCTAAATGCGGTTATAAGATCCTTGTTACGGGCAGTGTGTTGAAAAAACGTTTTATATTTAAAAGTAAGTAGGTAACTGTAGAATCAATTCAAGTAGAGTAAACAGGGGCTATTTTCTCAAACGCTGTAATTAGTTAATCTCGTCTTTGAACTCCCATTTCTGTTACGAAATACGCAAATTACGGGAATATTCCAGAGCTACTATTCCGTATTTAGGTTTGCACAATGGAAAAAAGAAAATGACGAGCAATTATGTCTTATGTCTTCGCTAATATTTCGTTACGCAATTATTTAATCTATACTAATATTATAAAGCTGAAGAGTTTGTTTGTTTGTTTGAACGCGCTAATCTCAGGAACTACTGGTTCGAATTCAAAAATTCTTTTTTTGTTGGATAGACCATTTATCGAGGAAGGCTTTAGGCTATATAACATCACGCTGCGACTAATAGGAGCGAAGAAACAGTGGAAAATGTGTAAAAAACGGGAAAAATATGAAGCCCTATGAAGAAGTGACAGTTAGAAGACTTTGACAGATCTTTGACGAAACAATCGGACGGGCAGGACGACGTCTGCCGGGGCCGCTAGTGACATAATAATGTGAAGAGTTGAAGACAAAAGGAATAAATATTACTGTTTCTTATTAATGTTCGTTTTTGTCTCAACGATATTTAATATTCTGTCTTGAAGCCCTAGAGATTTGTAGCATGATTTATAAATTACCTACAAGGCTTTTCGCGAGTAATGTTTTACGTAGATATATTTCGGAACATACCCTTTTAACAATGCTCATTTTTAATTAAAACAGACAACTTTCTACTCATTAATTATTCATTAAACAAAGTGTATGTAGATATAATGTCTACACGTTACGTATTTGGTAATTTTTACGCGTATTTAAATATTTCTTATTCTGTAATGATTCATGTAATTTTTTCATATGTAATTTTGTATGCAATTTTGCCTTTGGAATGAAACAATTAGGAGTACAAATACTTATTGGAATAACACAAATAGAACGGATTTAACTCTCGTTAAACTACTTACACACACTACTTTTGTGCTAGGCTACAGCCTAGTCTGCTAAGAATTCATGAACTATAATTCGCTGCTTTTCTAGAATAGTGTCACAACTCAAAATAATTTGGTACTCCATTTATGATTGTAAACCGTCACATATAAATTTCAATTCAAAATGGTGACACATTTCGAGTTGTGACACTATTCTAGAAAAGCAGCGATATATAGATTTCGAAACTTCATCATAAAATGAATATACCTACGCGAGATAAATGTGGTAATGTCCCTCTCTCGAAGCAGTTCATGGAGCCTATGATGAACTGTCAAGTTGAAATTTTGTCGACATAACATTAAGAACGATTTCGACAAGCAGAAACTTTGTCGTGTCGATATTGTTGCGTTGTCGACATCTATACTCTATACTAATATATAAAGCTGAAGAGTTTGTTTGTTTGTTTGTTTGTTTGAACGCGCTAATCTCAGGAACTACTGGTTCGAATTCAAAAAATATTTTTTTGTTGGATAGACCATTTATCGAGGAAGGCTTTAGGCTATATAACATTACTCTGCGACCAATAGGAGCGAAGAAACAGTGGAAAATGTGTAAAAAACGGGGAAAATATGAAGCCTTATGAAGAAGTGACAGTTAGAAGACTTTGACAGATCTTTGACGAAACACTCGGACGGGCAGGACGACGTCTGCCGGGGCCGCTAGTGTAGAAATAAGTGACGACATCGACTTGACAAGATTTCTAATTGTCGAAAACTTTACAGAAATTTGACAGATCATCGCATGAATAACGATATTGACATGACAAGATGTCGACTCGACAATTCATCATAGGGTCGCAGGGCATTTTCGACTCCTTTAGAGTAAGATCCCAGAGCGATCTGACGTAACTTATTTTCTGACGAATGAAACCTTAAGATTTCAGTAGCGTCTAGAGTGCCTTGAATATCTACGGGCTCGTGAAAACTGTCAGAGTGACACCAGGGCTGGTACCAGGTGAGAAAGGTGACTAAAAATAAGAGTTATCTTACTTATTTTCTCATGGCTCATTTTTATATATATCATGTAGAATATTATTTTAAAGTAATGGATATAAGTGTCAGACACTTGAGATTGACCAGAACTTTTGTCAGACACTTTTAAGCTACCCAAAAAATGGATCTCAAAGATGGATGAACATAAGCCTATCATGTTTAGGCTCATTCGACTCGGTATGACGAGCACTTTCTAAACAGAATATGATGATGGTAGTGTTGATGATGAATCCTGAAGACTACTATGGATCTCGAAGTTGGATGATCATAGGCATATCGTGTTTGGGCTTATTCGACTCGGTATGACGAACACTTTCTAAACACATGATGATAGATACCCCACATGTAAAGGTCTGATGAAAAAAAAATGATGAGTTTCAGTTCAATGTATGGGGAACCCCAAAAATTTTGTTTTTTTTCTGATTTTATTTTAAAATCTTAATGCGGTTTACAGAATACATCTACGCACCAAATTTTAATAATGTAGCTCTTATAGTTTCGGAATAAACTGGCTGTGACTAGAGTACCCGATTACTTGAGTAATCGGTTACTGAGTAATCAAATTAGTAATTGGATTACATTTGTAATCGATTGACGCCAACACTGATTGAAACAGATAATGCTCGTCATAGCGAGTCGAATAAGCCCAAACACGATATGCCTATGATCATCCAACTTCGAGATCCATAGTAGTCTTCAGGATTCATCATCAACACTACCATCATCATGTCTTTAGAAAGCGTTCGTCATACCGAGTCGAATAAGCCCAAACACGGTATGCCTATGATCATCCAACTTCGAGATCCATAGTAGTCTTGAGGATTCATCATCAACACTACCATCATCATATTCTGTTTAGAAAGTGCTCGTCATACCGAGTCGAATGAGCCTAAACATGATAGGCTTATGTTCATCCATCTTTGAGATCCATTTTTTGGGTAGCTTAAAAGTGTCTGACAAAAGTTCTGGTCAATCTCAAGTGTCTGACACTTATATCCATTACTTTAAAATAATATTCTACATGATATATATAAAAATGAGCCATGAGAAAATAAGTAAGATAACTCTTATTTTTAGTCACCTTTCTCACCTGGTACCAGCCCTGGTGTCACTCTGACAGTTTTCACGAGCCCGTAGATATTCAAGGCACTCTAGACGCTACTGAAATCTTAAGGTTTCATTCGTCAGAAAATAAGTTACGTCAGATCGCTCTGGGATCTTGGACCACTTTGTTTTTTACAAATATGTAATGCTGTAAAGCCGTGTAAATACTAACAGTTTGTTTATCGGATTTCAAACTAATTAGATAATACATAATACTAAAATATTACAATAGGATATTGATAACTTTAAGCTGTCATCAGCTCAGCTTAAGTTAGACCGGACTAAGTGCAACTCGCTCGGGAAAAGCCAAGTTCAGTGGACAATATCTATAACAAACTTACAAAGTTAAGTTGCAAGCACTAAGACAATGAGGATATACTAGAGACTTGGTTAGTTAAATGCACTAAGAGTAATTATAAAACATAAGTATTTTTTATTACGATCGTGGTTTTTAGGTAAATTATTGTAACAAGAGTCGGTAAAACTAAACGTAAAATCACACAATTAATTAAATTACAAGAATTAGTATTTTTACTAGATTAGATTTATTTAATATTAGGTATTCACTTATACACGATCGTAATCATTTTATAAACGATTGCGTATTAAGAATACAGTAAAAATGCTATTAAGGCAATCGATTAGGCACTTAAATATTTTATATACTTACCTACATACTACAAACACGTTCAATTATAACACCTTCAAAGAGAGACACCAAAAACTCATTACAAAATATTCAATATGCGTAAAAGTCACCATCAAAACCTACACGATATGGAAAAGAAACTTTCACTTTCACCGAAAAAAATAGCATTTGTATCAGATATTTTCGCTTATCACGCCCATCCGGTTTTAATGCTTGGCGGGATTTTAGCTGTAGATAGCTGGCCGTGTACAGTCGGCGCCACATTGTCTAGGGGGGACGCGGTTGCACGCCGCCACGACAAGTGGCGACTGTACCAGGGAATCGGATCAGCAGTTGATTAGAAATAACAAGATAGGAAATGGTTTTGCTACGTAAGGAAGTGGGTTTTTCAACACTTGTACGTAAGAGGATCTTATTAACTTGTTCCTACAGCACATATCCTTCTTTAGTGATGTAATCTAAGATCCAAATAATTTAACTTATGTCGTAATAGTTTTCTACAAGTCAAAATAAAAATTAGGAAATACTCGAAATACAATTTTTTATTCTGAATATAGTCATAGACATCATTGGCTGTTTCTCGATTACATAATTTAAAAAGTTAAACACAGTACAAGTTCATTAAAAATGTGTTTTCAAGTTGGCTATATAATTTTTGAAATTTAAAGCTTACGTAGTTTGCATAAAGCTGAATAGTAATATTAGTAATACATAGGTACTACAGCGGCCCCGCCGGCGGGGTCGAAGCCAAACAACCACACCTGGATTGAGCCAGACTTACCAGCTGTATCATAATCAAATCAACAGACTTCCCGACGGCCCGAGTCTCCCTCAGGTCGGTCAGGACTGAAAACCCTAGTTGACATGCTCAGTTTCGTTCCAACCTAGGCCAACAGGGTTTCAGCGCGAAAAAAACTTCACCCAACCCAAAAGGCTTAAGAGTCTCCTTTCAGGAGTCTCGCCACCCGTCCGGTTTTGCAGTGAAGGCCCATTAGCTGGCCAACTGCGCTTCAGTATTCAGTTCGAAAAAAAAAAAAACTTCACAAACAGGTTCCCTATGGAAACACACCGAACGCCATCGGATAAACCAAACGTATCGCAGATATTCTTAGATGCTTCAAATACCTACTGCGTATACCATTTTACGAGCGCCGCGAAGCCTCGGATCGTGTATACTGCATATTGGCAACACATTTTGCTAAGCAAATATCCTATGTGACAGATAGGCTTTGTACAACGATATTCTGCTGTTGCTTGTATTTTTTCCTTGAATTCTGTAGTGTTTGCGAGTTGAAGGTATGTGGTCAAGATAGTTTGATTGTGTAGGAGTTGTAGTTTATTTGAAATAGAAATTTAGTTGCACCGTTCTTTTATATTTCCAGATTTATGGACATGTTTTATAGTTAGTTGATTTCGCTTAATTAATTTCGTTGAAAGTTCATATATTATTGTACTAATTTGTTACTGTTGTATTTACAATGTTTGCTGATGGTTAATTGATTAAAATTTTGATTAAAAATGTATTGTATAAATTGTTATATTTTTTTAAAAGACGAGAGCAATCCACTATTTACTTCTTTGTGCGATATATTTCATCATTTTATATAAAAATACGTTTCTACCTAAATACGAATGAAAATTTTATAACAGACTTGGCTGGTTTATATTAAATGTAGGCGGATGTTTCGAAAATTTAACAGTTCTCATATTTAGCACACTGAGTTGACGACAGTCTAAATCTAAAGTATATTACGCTAACTACCTTATTACAGAAATAATAAATTCAGTTTCCAAATCGTTCAAATCTAAAAACAGAATACAAGCCCAGTAAAGAACCAACTCGTTCCGTCACTACATCTTTACGACTACTTATTTCGTTTCGTCGAATGTAAAATGCGGTTGTGTTGTAAATTTTGAATAAGCTTTCTGTTTATTCTGGAGTTCGGTTTGATTTACGATCTGTTCGATGAATATATTTGCAAATGGATGCGTTTTGTGTGCACTCGATGTTGGAGGAAATCTTATGTAAACTTTAATCAGGTTTTCCATTAGTGATGTTCGACGAGTGTAGCTTCCTAAGGGACTTATTTAAAACTGTTGACTAGGTATTTTGAATAAGTTCTGAATAATTTCTGATGCTTTTGAGATTATTACACATTGGAATGAAACAACTATTTATGTATTTGATTACATATTAAATTGTGTCTAACATAGTTTACACGTGGGCTCAGTTGATATAAAATTAAATATGGGAACTGTGAATTTTTCGAAACGTCAGGCAATTAAAATAAAATACGCGAATTAAAAAAAAAGTTGCTTTTACCTTGGTATAAGCATCAGAAATTATTAGGTATAAAGATATTATTTGTTTTGCCCACTGCCATTTCGATAAAAAAAATCCTATTGGGCTATGTAAGTAGGTACTGCATTCAGCCTATACCATGTAGATATTTGTATATAATTCTCAAGCTTCTATACGTCTGTGTACTTCTTTGCCTACCTGTTTGTATTGTTGCCTTTCTGATATCCCTTTCAAAGTCTGCCATAAAACCAGATCGGAAGGAAATATAAAGGGATTTCAAAAACAAAGATGCATTTTCCTTCAATAGTTCGCCCGCTGCAGCGTTGCGATTTCATTGTATTGTACGATGGCGAAGAACCTGTAAGAAAACATTGGTATTTTATGAAATTGCTAAATAAAAACCCTCTTCTGAAATACGTAGGTATTTTTTTATTTGAATATTCCTTAACTGCTCTTACACTTAATATAATTATTAGTCTCGGAGCATATTTCATAATTTCCAAGGTAGTTGCAACTTATATTGCAAATAAATTCACCGTTTACAAACATAACACTACCTACGAATAAGGGGGCCTAGACAAGGTGCCAACGTTCAACGTTAACGTTAAACGAAACGACCAAAATGTATGGGATTTGACATCCGCGAACGTTTGTGACGTACGTGACAGTCGTTCGCGGATGTCAAATCCCATACATTTTGGTGCCAACGTTCAGCGTTAACGTTGAACGTTGGTACCTTGTCTGGGCCCCAAGATCTGTAAAGTTTTCGAAACGTCATCAAAATCAACATCGATGCGCGAGTTAAATCGAATCTTATTCCTAGTTGTTTAATTACAAGCCAGAAATCCGTTTATTATAAAAGGTTTATATTTTGTGAGCATCACAAGTTCACCTGAAGCAAACTCACCGACCAATGAACCCGAAATTTGACAATGCCACAAGTCTGCAAAGTTTGACGATTTAAATAATGTCTTTTCGAAGTCCGGAAAAACTTTTTAATGCGAGTTGCAGCTGGGTCCGGAATGTCTAGAACGTCGTTAGTCTCAATAGACTAGTAACAGCCCAGTTAATTACAGTATTGACAACGGTGTCTTGACCGGTTTATCGAGTGGGGGCGTGTACGAGATGGGGGAAGCAACAGCCAGAAATATATACAAAGATTTGTTAGCAGTTCGGGACAACCCTTAGTAACTTAATTATCGGCGAGTCACGTATTTGCAAACATTAAAAGAGCTGCTTAAACTGGTCCCAATAATACACTTTGTTACTAGTTTTTTTTTACAATCAGTATTTTTATAATTACTGGGTTACACAATATAATTATATTTACTTACTAACTTCTGCCCGCGACTGCGTCTGCTCGATAAGTATGAATAGAGGGTGAATTTTTCCTATTATTGCTAAAAAAATACCTATTAAATAATGTAGGGTAATGATATAACCCATTACATAATACAATTACTTCGATTTTAAGTTTCTAAACCTTATCTTATATACATACATACATAGATTAAAAATAATCCGTTGGTACATACAATCAAAAAATAAAAGATAGAATAAAAGATAAAATAAAAATACGCGAGTTAAATCCGTTAATAGTTGTTTCATTCCAATGTGTAATAACCGCGAAGGCATCAGAAATTATTAAATTATTATAAAAGATAGGTAATACAATATAGGTACAGCCTTTCTACAATATCAACATCTTAAAAACCTTCAGGTAAAGATTTGAAATAACAATTTCACCGTTGTATTTTAAAACCTACTTCCGGGACAAAGGTAAAGGTCCAATTAGCCTCCGCCCACGGGCTCAATTACACCGCGCCCCGCAGAGCCTACTTTATTAACAAGCCCTCGATACCACAATTAGATACAATCAACCTGTATACGAAGCCTCCGTTTAACTATGGATCGGTTATCTCTTGGATAATATAATAAGTATACCAGCCAAAGGATGAGATGATATCCAGCTTTGTAGCAAGAAGGTGTTTTAAATTAAAAGATAGTACCTAATTTGATCAAAACCAATAATATTTTTTGATGCCCTCGCGGTTATTATACAGTAGCGGCCCCGGCAGACGTCATCCTGCCCTTCCGATTGTTTCGTCAAAGATCTGTCAAAGTCTTTTGTCCCTTCTTCATAAGGCTTCATATTTTCCCCGTTTTTTACACATTTTCCACTGTTTCTTCGCTCCTATTGGTCGCAGCGTGATGTTATATAGCCTAAAGCCTTCCTCGATAATTGGTCTATCCAACAAAAAAAGAATATTTGAATTCGAACTAGTAGTTCCTGAGATTAGCGCGTTCAAACAAACAAACAAACTCTTCAGCTTTATAATATTAGTATAGATTGAAATGAAACAACTACTGACTGACCTGGAACCTTTACAGTTTTCATAATCGTCAGCCAATAAAATAAAATATGCGAGTGAAATCTATTTATAGTTGTTTCATTCCAAAGTATAATAACAGCGAAGGCGTTAGAAATTATTATGAAAAGTACTGATTTCGAAAAATAAAAACATTTTTGAAAAAGCAAAACAAAATAAGCTGCAATAATAATTATTTCCAGCATTGATACCTACATGCTATCGAATTTAACGATCTCCATGTTCCTTTGGATTATGGTTTCACAATTAAGAGCGCCGTATCTCTTACAAATTGATATCGTAACGTACTGCCTTTCAAATTGATACACATTTCCTAAGTATTTATTTAGACACTAACTGTGCCCGCAACTTCGTCCGCGTGGAATAGTTATTCTTCATATAGGCTTCATATTTTCCCCGTTTTTTTACACATTTTCCACTGTTTTTCGCTCCTATTGGTCGCAGCGTGATGTTATATAGCCTAAAGCCTACCTCGATAAATGGTCTATCCAACAATATTTTATATAAACAATATTTTTTCAATTCGTACCAGGGGCCCTAGACAAGTGCCCAACGTTCAACGTTATCGTTAAACGTTAGGACCAAAATGTATGGGATTTGACATCCGCGAACGACTGTCAAGTACGTCACAAACGTTTGCGGCTGTCAAATCCCATACATTTTGGTGCTAACGTTTAACGTTAACGTTGAACGTTGGGCACTTGTCTAGCCCCCCAGTAGTTCCTGAGATTAGCGCCTTCAAACAAACAAACAAACTCTTTAGCTTTATAATATTATTAGTAGAGATTATGTTAGTATTCAATCTCTACAATAGTGTTTAATTAATATACTCCCAAAGAATTAAATAATTACGTAGCACGGATGCGACTCGCGTATTTTATTTTATTTTGCTGACGTTTCGTAAACTTTCCAGTTGCGATAGTCGTAGCACGACTTTCGTAAACGAACTGTCATTTTAACCGGAGCAGAAACTATAAAGTTTATGAAACGTCAGCAAATAAAATTTGAATGTATTATAACCGCGAAGGCACCAGAAATTATATTCTAGCTATTAAATGCCATGACTGCTTTAACGCAAGTCGCATACCAAAATAAACGTTAAAAGAAATGTATCTTTTTCAGTCTGTCTATTTTGTACTATTTGAAGAATTTTAACTGAATTAAGTACAACGAACTCCATGAAAAACTTTATTATGGCTGGTAGTATTTTTATAAAAATTTAGTGCGGTATTTTCTTGGTATTTTTATCTGACTTCTGAAGTATTAAGTGCGGTTGCGTTTTATATTTAAAATATTTTATTTGTAGGGATTCTTACTTCAAAATAGAGTATAATTATAAAAAATTCTTTACAAAAATAATCTAAATTTTTGTATGAAATTCTATTGGCATTTATATAATTTATGGTCTATCTTGTACTTAACTATAATAAAAATATATATATATTGAAGTAACATGGCAAGTATACATAATGTTACAAATAAAGGAATGTTCATTCATCGAAGTTAAACAAATATTGATTGCGTGAGTATTTTTGTCACGTGCAGTGAGGGTCTTGCGTATACTACGTCAGGGTAGGCACTCCATACATTTATACCATTGTGCCTATATAGAATGCACGCCCTTGCATATTTACCTATTATATTCTGTCATACACGCGAGATAGTGTGTTATATAACTGATTAAATATCTGCAATTCACAACAGTGTTTTAAAAGATTCAGATATTTTACTTAAGGGTTCCTTCGATAGGAAAAGGGGCCCTAGACAAGTGCCCAACGTTCAACGTTAACGTTAAACGTTAGGACCAAAATGTATGGGATTTGACATCCGCGAACGACTGTCACGTACGTCACAAATGTCAAATCCCATACATTTTGGTGCTAACGTTTAACGTTAACGTTGAACGTTGGGCACTTGTCTAGCCCCCAAGGTCTTTAATCAACATCTTTAATATTTAGTCACCGCGTACAACCTTTGCCTTCAAACTTGAAGCACAATACAGTCTAGTCAAGAGGATCGAACTACAATTTATAGGTCTCTTACTGATGTCGGGGAACTCTTAACAGCTTTGGCGCAGTACTTGTAATACCTAGTAATCTAATAGTCGATCGGATTTATCTATTTAGTCTATATACATAACACTGATACTAATACATATCCGATGGTTTGTCTAGCGCATATTTTACCTTCATATTGTTACACTAGCGGCCCCGGCAGACGTCGTCCTGCCCGTCCGATTGTTTCGTCAAAGATCTGTCAAAGTCTTCTAACTGTCACTTAATGAATAGTAATTCTTCATAAGGCTTCATATTTTCCCCGTTTTTTACACATTTTCCACTGTTTCTTCGCTCCTATTGGTCGCAGCGTGATGTTATATAGCCTAAAGCCTTCCTCGATAAATGGTCTATCCAACAAAAAAATAATTTTTGAATTCGAACCAGTAGTTCCTGAGATTAGCGCGTTCAAACAAACAAACAAACAAACTCTTCAGCTTTATAATATTAGTATAGATAATATAACATGAATTTGCACGGGGGGCACCGTAAGTATGGCGTCAGGGTAGGCACTCCCTACATTACTGACATTGTGCCTGTATGGAATGCACGCCCTTGATATGAATGCTGTTCGTTGGTCTTGCTTAAACTCTAAAACTGCATTTGACTAAATGGTTTTGAAATATTTGTAGAAGTCCAAGGAAAAGTGAGGATACTTCAAAAAAAAATTACAAAAAAATATTCTCAAAAAACGCAGTACCTACGCGGCTACGTTGAGTTTTTTTTACAAGTCAATATAGACTTGATAACTATAATATAGTACATTCATTCGATTTAAAATTAATACATTTAATATAAGTAATTATTATTCTATAGTGTCTACAGATTCCGCGAAAATACCTACTAGGTAGGTAGGTAAGTACTTAATTTCCTAACATTGAATATTACGTGTTGGGCACTCGTGAAATTCATGTAGGAAGTGAAACTATTTGAAAAAAAAAAAAAGATTACAAAACATTTGCAGCACCAGTAGCACTACTGTATGATCGTGCTATAGAGTAGGTTACACTACTGTATGAATCATGATACTGTGACTTGACAGCCACTGTAATAGAGTTCAATGACCTCAGACCTGTAATAAAGCTTTATTACAAACTGTGGTTTATAATAAAGATAAACTTTCCACACTCATAATCTCTCGTCGAACGAAATACATGCAAATATGAAATGGAATGTTGTTTCATGCAAAATTTACTAGCGTATTCAAGTTGCATGTTGGAAATGCTACTTAATACTTTAATTGAAGTGGGATATGGGCTTGTTTAGTGCATCGTTGCAAATTAAATTTTGGAAATTAACTAGCTGATCCAGCGAATTTCGCGTTTTTTCATTAGTGCAGAAATCCTTACTTAGTGCTCTACGTTATAAAACGAATCCCTGCGCAAAATTTCAAGTTTCTATCCCTTATAGTTTTGGACCTGCTTTGATATGTCAGTTAATTTAAATAGACGATTACCAAAATGGGTAACATACTATATATTACAACATTAGTACATTACGCACCAAGGCCAGTAAAATAAAAAATGTCTCAGATCACACGTAATTGTCGTCCGAGGCGAAGCCGAGGTTGACAAAAATGTGATCTAAGGCTTTTTTAGTTACTGGCCGAAGTCAGTATACTATTTTTCTGTTCGACGAACCAGAAAGCGGCAAGTTAGCTCTTTCAGGCTGGAAGACTGAAAATTTTATTTATTTAAATCCTATAAAAAGTTAGAAAAATCGTGGTATGCCCGTTAACTTACGTAACGTATTTTACGTATTTTATTGCACTATTTTACGAGCAGTTTTTGAAACAAAACAAAGGCTAGTATCAGGACGGCACCAAATATTAAAATTTTATGCGCGTAATTCATCCCAAATCCTGACAGATTGGCCGCCATTTCATATTTATTCATGAAAGGATGCCAAGGATACGACCCGGTTGAAAATAAAGATTAAAATGCAGTATTAATCATGGATGCAGTCATTTATGATTTACTTCTACCACAGGTGCTTGCTTTCAAAATAAAAATGCCGAATATAAAAATTCAAATAGCCAATCAAAATATTATTTCTTCATGTTCTTATTTTTTTATATTGATTTGTTTACTTTGTAAGTAATTATGTACCTATTTGAAAAAATGATAGCCCATTGAGTTTCTTGCCGTTTTTTCTCAAGTGAGGTTTTTCGGAAACGGTATCTTCTAACCTTCATAAGATATATATATATATATATAGTTTTGTTTTTTTTTTCTGATGCTTTCGCGCATATTACACATTGGAAAGAAAAAACTAAGTGTAACGGAATTTTCTTTTTCATTTTATAAAAAAAAATCTGTTTATATTTTTTTAAAAAGAGTACGTACCCCGAAAACATTAAAATAAATTGTCAAAAAGGGCACATACAATTTTGATAACGATTAAAAAACTTGACTGGTTTTAAAATTGTGTAAATAACTTTCGGCATGGCGCCATCTTGATGATTCTAATTAAGAATATAAATAAAATGATATTGAAACCCTAGGAAACTTTAAGACATAAATGAGCTTCAGTTTAGTTTCAATTCTATTGAAATATCTTGTTTCAAATTTAAACTGTAACCTCAACTAAAGGCTTCAAGGCGTTTGACGTTTTAAGATAAACATTTTTAGGATTTCTTTTCCAAAAAAAATTAAATACAAAAACTAAATTTATTACAAATTTAATGATAAGGCATACCTAGATATGATCTTCAAACCAAATTCTATCCAAATCGTTATAGGATGGATCTTTGATCGTTTGAGACGCCGTCATTGTCCTCTACATCTATATCTATAATGTTTGCAAATAATATTATTAAGTATAGATTGAAATAGTATTTTTGTCCTCCGGCCGGAAAGCGCCAGCTTTTTGGCCGCTGCGCTAAATGAAATTGCCGCTTTCTGGCTTCGTCGAACAGAAAAATAGTATACTGACCCCGGCCAGTAAATAAAAAAGCCTCAGATCACATGTAATTATCGTCCGAGGCAAAGCCGAGGTTGACGGCTTTGCTTCGGACGATAATTACATGTGATCTGAGACATTTTTTATTTTACTGGCCTAGGTGCGTAATGTACTATTGTAACAGTACCGGGGGATAATATCACTCAAATTTTTGTTACTTATTGACTGTTATTAAATATAGATGTAGACATTGACGGAATCTCAAACGTTCGAAGACCCACCCTATAACTGGGAAGAGATTCAGACCCACAATCTAAAATATTATCAGCATGGAAACTCTGCGTAGCTAACACCTGTGACATAACAAAGACCACCTTAATACACAGAAAGTTCCTAATATTAGGTCCCCTTTCATAGCGTAGGTCCAAGGAATTTAGCAGAGCTATTAATTTCTAGAATTTGACCTAGTATTCAGGACTCCTTTGAGCACCTGAGGTGCCTTTTGTGCAAAATTAGTGGAGACGTTTCCTTTCAGACTCAGGTATTTAATGTTTGTTGTAATAATGACTTATACAGAAACTTGTGTTGCTCCGTAAAGACAAAGTGAGAAATGCTTGGATGCGTTTAGTGAGAGTAACGTATGATTTCTTGACGACTAAGAGAAAAATGTATTTTAAGATGACATTAATTTGTATTTCTAACGATCGATGTTATGTATATTTGACATTTTAATTAATACTTACTTCAATGTTTAAAAATACTTGACGACTAAGAGAAAAAATATCATAACGACATTTTGTTATTTCCCAAAATAATGACTTGTTTGAATTTTGTGTATTTCTTTGTTTACTTATATATTATTGACGATCTCACTATTAGTACATATAAATACAATATAATTATGATGTATAAAATATTGAGAAATAAATGAATCTGAATCTGATTGCCTTTAGAAGGCGTTCTATAACGCAATTAAGTACTAACTATTAAAAAAAAACAAAATAGGTTCATGCGTAGGGAGCTATGATGCCACAGACAGACACACACTCACACAAACAGACACGTCAAATTTATAACACCCCGTCGTTTTTTCGTCGGGGGTTAAAAAGTTATCTCTTTTCTCTTTATGGTCCTACGTCCCCTCGCTGGGGCAGAGGGCGTCCACAGTGACTCTCCATCTCGTGCGATCTTGAGCTTCGCGCTTGATTTCGCTCCAAGACTTCCCGATCTTCTTCGCTTCGTCTAGTACCGTACGTCGCCAGGTTTGTTTGGGACGGCCACAATCGTGACCGCAATCGTGCGAAGGTTGCTCGGGCCTTGGTGATCCGTGAAGCGATGTCATCTTCTGTTCCTCCTGTTTCTGACACTACACTACCGAGATAGGTGAACTTGTGGACTCGTTCCACAATATCTGTGCCAATCAGCAACGGTAAAAAGTTATACGTGACATTAAAACTGTTTTTAAATAGTACAAGTAGTGTGGTCTTGTGACGTCACGTCTGAATACCAATTGTTTTGGGCGTGATGTCACGAGACTCTGCCAAACTTTTGACATGTTATTGAGAAGCAAAAGTATCCAGTCGTTTTTGTAAACTACTTTTTGCGTAATTTTGATTGATACATCTACATCGTGAATATGTATCAATCAAAATATAATCAATATGGTCCAATATCGTGGCGCCTATAGTGTAGTTGGAAGCACGGTGCCGCGTAAAGACGTGGGTTCAAATCCCACAAGAGGTCTAGATTTTTCTACTCTTGTCTTGAACAAATAACATTACTTGCTTGTTTATTGGTTTACTTTAAGATGTAATCATTCTTCATTTATATTGTCTGCAGTTCAAAAAGGAGGTGGAAAGCGTTTTAAAATAACTTTTTAATGAAATAGCTTCTTAAACGATGTTAGCGATAGGTATCTTAATTTTTAACGAAATAGAAACTACTTTTGAAGCAATTCAGTGATTATTTTAGGATGCAATAGTCTAGACCATCCAATTAATAAAAGATAAGATGTTTCGTTTAGTTTTCATGGCATCACGTTGCATTTAAATAGAATTGCAAAGTGCATATAGCTATCAAGTAAAAAGGGTTCCGTACGATAAAAATATTGGAGCAAAACCGTATAATTTCTGGTAAAGAGGTTATAATATCAGAGACGTTTTATTCGCTGATTTGATTACGTAGTTTTGATTTGTAATATAATAAAAAAAGTCTTGTTTAGCTCTAAAACAATTGATATAGGTTAATTCTGCCGTTATTTGGAAAAAAAAACAAGATTCTTTTTTTTTTAAATCAAGGTAAACGAAAAAGGCGATATGAAAATACTGCCCTGTTTTCCGTGACTGCAAAATTATTTTTTTGTAAAGAGAACCCTAAAATAATTTTATCGGATTATGCAAATAAGCGGTTTTGCTTCTTAAACGTGGATAATTCTGTTTATTTTCGCTCACTCACAGTTAATTGTATTAGAAAAATGTTGTTAAGTATATGAAAGGGGTTGGCGTTAATGTGAATTGAATTTGAGCTTAGATTTTAAAAATAAGCTTAGCTTTAGAAACCTTTTATCGCGTAGGATTAAAATGAGCCATTAACTTTGATTTGACGATGGTTAAAAATAATTTTGAGACGCCTATATCAGTTAAGCTTCGCTCCTCAACGTCATACATAGCTGTCATTTATATAGAACCTGTCAAATATTGACAGCCACTTTTGAACACCTAGGCCCCTGGATAAGGTGCCAACGTTCAACGTTAACGTTAAACGAAACGACCAAAATGTATGGGATTTGACATCCGCGTTTATGACGTACTACATGACAGTCGTTCGCGGATGTCAAATCCCATACGTTTCTAGTCTAGGCCCCAGTAACCTATGACAGATGCCTTATAAATGACATGAAGTAGGTATATACCTTTTTAAAATATCTTCATTTCACACTTATTGTGTTACTGCTGCTTAGTTTGGGACTAGATAGTCCCAAACTAAGCAACATAAACATATCGACTCAACTACAGACTCTCGTGTTTATCATATCGGCCGGTGGCAGGATTCGAATTTGCAACCTCCGGTTTCCTAGGCTACTAGACCATCAGACCGTCAAGTCAAGAAATAAAAGTGTACCTCCATGAAAGATATTGCAGTTTCACTGTCAATTAGGATCTTTTTCAGTTGAAGATGAAGTGAAGGGAGGAAGCCAATCACGTTCAAATAAATCAACGACTACGTCGGTTACCTTGCTCTTTAATTTATTGGCAGGTATTTTATCTTGCAAATAACTTCGGGTACACGGGCGTTATAAATCAGGCCCTAAACGATAATAATATTATTGTCGAAAAAACTTTATATAGCTATCGTAAAACTAATGGTTGATATAAAAGTAGATTTTGAAGGAGTCTTAGATATGGAAGCAGTGAAATTAGTTATTTGTTTGAGTTTTTAGGTTACAAGTTCGCTTTTAGGTTTATTTAATTATTTAGGTCTTAATTTATTACTTTAGCATCTAAACCGACTTTTATTAACTTTTGACTATTTGGTTGGTGAATTACTTATTTTCCGCGTGCGAAATCATATCTCTTTAATTCTTTCACTCATTGTAAATGTAAAAAAATTACAGATACTTTCACCCGCGACAAAATCACGTAAGATTTTTGTCGCGGGAGAAAACATCTGTCTCTTTCACTCTTTCATTCATTGTAAAAGTAAAAATATTACAGATGCTTTCTTCCTGCGACAAAACCGTTACGTACTATTTCTCCTGGGGTTCTAGCACGTAAGATTTTTGTCGTGGGAGAAAACATCTATATCTTTCGATCTTTTACTCTTTATAAAAGTACGATCGTGATAAGTAGATGCTGTCTGGTGAATCAATAACCTTATCGTGATCCGTACTTGTAAGATTTTTGTCGCATGTGTAATTTTTTTAGCAAAATTATTCCATTTGACATAATTACGGCGCAGGCCTAATGAAGTTAAATCCTTTACAGCAGTATTCCAATATGAAATTAGAACTTATAGACTATGGGCCCATGTTAAAAAAATGATGGGTCATTTGAACCACCAGATGACCTATGTAGAACGATATAGGAGCATAAAATAATAAGATTTAGCATTGTGCCGTCACTTGTAAGCTGTCCAACTGAGTGCAGGTGAGAATTCAAAAGTACAGGTAGAGTGAGTACATTTTGGTCATATATTTTTGAACGGCATTGTTACCATCGATAGATCCATGAAAAATAATACTAAAACGCGTAGTGCCGTAAAAAAATGGTGATCCAAAAAGTCGGATTTTATTTTTTTTTTTTTTTTGATTTTCCGACAATTTCCAGGGTGAATTTGGTCATTTGATACAGTACGGCATCAGTGTCATACTATTTCAATACTGCTTCTAATCCATCATTCCGCAACGCCGTACAAAAATCATGCGACAAGGGGAAAAAACCGAGGGTTGCAACCCCCTCTCTTTCCGTGGTCCAGGGGGTGATTTGACACAACGTCAAATTAATTTATTTCGAAAGTATTTTATGCATAGATAATATTTTTTCATATGCCGTACATTTTCGTTGGTTCAAAAAGTCTGTGACATAACGGCACCGGATGAGGAACCGTTTCACTTCAGTTAGACGTCATAGTGATTTTATAATATTATCAATTGTTCTCTTCAAAAATATGTTAATGCCGTACTGTATCAGATGGCCATAAAGTACCCTTAAAATGGTAGCGTCATTT
The DNA here is from genome assembly GCA_038024825.1 of Polylopha cassiicola. NCBI lineage: Eukaryota > Metazoa > Arthropoda > Insecta > Lepidoptera > Tortricidae > Polylopha > Polylopha cassiicola. The sequence continues at coordinate 18,892,431 of CP149047.1, read as the reverse complement.
TCATGAACCTAAAAGATATGGTCTGCATTAAAATGTACTTACGGCATCATTTTTTCCTAATTTATTTATGTTAATACTATTTAAAACATGGGATACAATGTAGAAAACTGCTATATTTCATTAATATATGATATTTAAATTACTGCAATAATTTGCAAAATTTCAGTTTTTGTATTTCTCCATAATTTTTTTCAGAACAGTTTCTTTTGAACGGCAATACTATATAACAATTGTATTTTACAATATTATGTTAGAAAAATAGTTCCCGTACAGGATCAAATGATTTTACAGCTTTATAAATCAAGAATACGATGAAATTAAGATAATTATTGATATACATTCAAATGAACAATCATTTCTTGACGGCATTATTTTTAATAGTACTTTTAAGTGCTAGATAATGTTTTGGAACCGAAGCCGTACTTTATCAAATCACCCCCTGGACCACGGAAAGAGAGGGGGCTGCAACCTTCGGTTTTTTCCCCTTGTCGCTTGATTTTTTTACGGCGTTGCGGAATGATGGATTAGAAGCAGTATTGAAATAGTATGAAACTGATGCCGTACTGTATCAAATGACCAAATTCACCCTGGAAATTGTCGGAAAATCAAAAAAAAATCCGACTTTTTGGATCACCATTTTTTTACGGCACTACGCGTTTTAGTATTATTTTTCATGGATCTATCGATGGTAACAATGCCGTTCAAAAATATATGACCAAAATGTACTCACTCTACCTGTACTTTTGAATTCTCACCTGCACTCAGTTGGACAGCTTACAAGTGACGGCACAATGCTAAATCTTAATATTTTATGCTCTTATATCGTTCTACATAGGTCATCTTGTGGTTCAAATGACCCATCATTTTTTTAACATGGGCCCATAGTCTATTAGGTATAACCAAAACTTTAACTAAAGATCGATACATAAATTCCTTTGAATATAAACTGCCTTATACTAAAGTTATTTTATATTTTTTAAACTATGGCAATAAAGTGGATGAAGTAAAAAAGTGGTTAAAGCGAGCTCGAACAAAGTTCCTTAATACTGAATGCATTATTATGGTAAAACTTGGTAGTTTGACAAGTAGTAAAACTGATACTGAAAATACTGCAGCTCTTGAGAGTTTTAGTTCATAAAATTTTATCGACAATTTTCATTAAAGCGAAAGAATACAGTAGAGGTGGGTTACTTTATCCCGAAGGGGTAACTTTGCTTAACCAAATGTTCAATGTCTAATTTGTTTGTTCTTTATCTATTCACCTCATAGTTGTAGTCAATAACAAGGGCGTGCTTTTCATATAGGCACAATTGTATAATTGTATAGAGTGCCTATCTTGACGCAGTACATACACGACTCTCGATAAGTAACAATATATAAAAACGTGAATGAAAGTAACGTAGTCAAAATAAAGTGTTGATGTAACCCTCTTTTGGCCAATGTAACCCTTTTACCTTAAAACCTTAAACTTACCGCAAAATACTTGTATATTTTGTATGATTTGTGTTTTTTTTTTGGCTTAAGTGTCTACTAATACTTTACTCGTAAATACAAAAGTATGTTTGTCGTGTTTTTATGCATAAATTGCTCAATCGCACTTGACAAACTTTGGTATATTTGTATAGATTAATGATTAACAAAAAGAAAATAATCTGGCTCACTGTAAGATATTGCCTGGTGACAAACAGACGGACGGAGCGGACTTTCAGTAATAGGGTCCCGTTTTACCGTTTAGGCATGGAACCCTAAAAAATCGCATCCGAAATAACCCTACTATTGTCAAGTAAAATTAAATGTCGTCCATTCACTTGTTTTCTTAACATCACATTCATCCAGAACCGCTATTAAAGCTTTTATGACCAAATCTCCTAAACAGTTTTGCTTATTCAAAACAAACGTAGGTACGACGACGAAAAAATACAAACCCTATTCCTTAAGCGACAGAGTCCCTATTCATTTGTGTATATACATGGTGGTCTGAAAGTTAATGAAAATGTCACGAAAAACGCCATGTCACTGTAATTGAAAACGAGGGTTTTAATTAATGACGTCATCTTAAATGGCACGTTTCTCGGTGACGTCACAGTCACGTTTCTTAATTATGTCAAATTAAAATCGTTAAGTTGATTTCCTATAATTAATAAGTACATGTTCTCGAGAAAGTAGTCTCAGGACGTAGGCGGGGATGTTTGCCTTCTCTCCCCTTTTTCCTCCATTTTGATATATGAAAGGGAAAATGGGGTCTTTGTTGAAACCCTAGGAAATACTTTAACAAAATCCACACTATACCGAGAAATCTGTACGTAATTAATTTATTATTTCACATTAATCGATATCTTGCCAATTTATAAACAGTAACAAGTTTCAATGAAAAATTCACATCCTGTTTTACTTTTTCCTATTGTGGAGATAAGTTTTAAAAACCCTTTTTTTACGCAAGCGGTTTTTAAAATTCTTACATGACGTAAGTGACCTCCAAAATCATACCATGTAAGAGACTTTCATAAAAAAAATAAGTATGTTTTTTTGTATTTCATTGTGCTTTTCTTCCCACCGAAATATGTAATAAGTAAGTACCTACAGTTTTTACTCACTATAAGTAAGAAATTAATTTTCAAACATGTAAAAATAAAACTATGAATGAATATGAAAAAACAAACATGATTCCTGAAAACAAAAAATATAATTTTTCATCGTTTCAATCGGAAGAGTGCATTTTTTTTATAGGTATGTAATGTTCAAAAAATTACAAATTATACATAATACCAAGTTTAGCGAATCCGACAGAACATTCATCTCAGTCAGTTCACCTTTTACAACACCTTTACAAAGAAAACTTTGTCATTTTAACTAAAGGAATAAAACAGTTAATCTGGTAGGCAACTGCGCTCATAATATCTCAGAATCCAATTCCAAGGTACAGTCAGCGAGAGCATTCGCATCCGTGCTCAACCGCATTTATTGTTATGGTTACGACTGTACTTGGTCCGTTCCACTTTGGGCCCAAACTAGCGGTTTCGTGAGCCAAGCTGTTAGCTTAAACTCGTTAAATAGTAAAGTAGGTATTTTATTACGAAAGTACTTAATTTTCATTTAAGATTTCTGAATTTGAGTACATTCTACAATCTTATGAACTATTTCAGAGCGGTTTATGATTTATAGTAATTGCGGCAAAAAGCCAGTCATGCTATCTCTGTCTAACCAACAGCAATAAAACGCTACTACCTAATTATTAAGAAGAATTAAATTTATTTTTTAGTAGACGCTTACTACAAATGAAACTTATGTACGTAATAGCAAATGTGGCTTGATGTCAGTCGGTCCGTCAGTTTATTCCTTCCTATTTGAAGCTTTCCAAAATCAGTATAGTATAGGTAGAATAATTTCCAAAAAAATATACCAAATTCGAATTACTTTGTAAAAAGTTATGCGTGGTCATACATAATAATCCGGTCATTTAAGCTTATATTAGACTAGCTTCTGCCCGCGACTTCGTCGGCGCGGAACTCCTCCTTTTTTGCAGTCGGTTAAAAAGTAGCCTATGTCCTTTCTCAGGCTCCAGACTTTCTTTGTACCAAATTTCATTTAAATCAATCCAGTGGTTTTAGCGTGAAAGCGTAACAGACAGACAGACAGACAGACAGAGTTACTTTCGCATTTATAATATTAGTAGGGATAAGAATCTCGGAATGCGAGATACCCGGCTGTAATTTTGTAAATAGTTGTATATTGACATCCAATACAACTATTTACAAAATTACAGCCGGGTATCTCGCATTCCGAGGTGAATTCCTAATTTGACCGGTCTATAAATAAAATATAAGCGTCGACTTGAGATACTTCGTTTTTTCGTTGGTTAAAAAAGTCGCAATTGAAACAAATTCGGGGTTAGCCGTAAAGTTACATATCCCGAAAATGCAGAGAGTACCGCGCGTCGTAATTAGAAAAAGTTTGCAAATGTTTTCAGTTAAAACGTTTTAGGTTTGAAATATTTCTGCCATGTTACCACTGTGGCAAAAGGAAAATCCTCTTTCATACAAATTACGTTATAGTGGCGAGTAATGGGAATGTTTAAAAAGAGGAAGTTTTGAGAAATAAGCAATTTAAAAACTTAGCAAACGAAAAAAAGCTAACTCCAGTATAAACGTGTTGTACAACACTACACACAGATGGCGCTGAAGCGATATTTCGTATACAAGTGCAAGGACAAGATAGAGGATCATTGACGTCCATATTGTAATTGGGTGAAAGCACGATACCACGCTCAAAGGTGTAGATGTGGCTTCAACTTCCACTGGAGTCTCGATTTTTTGTACTCTTGTCTTGGTACAAATATTATTTATCACTGTAGATGATAACGATCGAATTTCGATTGTTACATCGTATAATCAGTAAATAATTAACATGACAGCAACAAAACGAACCCGAGAATGAATAGGTGCCAATACCTAAAATTAGCAAAACTTTCAGCATTTAAACGCGCCAATAGAAAAGTTTGAAAATCCAGTACAAGTTGGACGTGGTTACTAATTTAACTTTTTTCATTACTGGTGTTACACGGCTTTTAGTAATTTAACGGGAAATCTGAAAATTTCAGAACTCCTATAATAGGAGGCAGTTCCGAACGTTTTTGAGCCAGTGGATCTAGGTTCATACCTTTACGAACTGAATACTAAAGTGATGTTAGCCTGATGCGGGCCTTTACTGTAAAACCGGACTATAGGCGAGCTCCTAAATGGGAAGCATCAAAGCCTATAAATCAGGGTTTTAAGCTCTACAGAGTTCGTACCGTCAGGATGTGTGTTAACACGGTTATGATGCAGGCGATAGAAGGTTTCTGCGGGTACGTCCGGCTCGTGCCTGGCATGGAAACCTTGATAGCTTTCAAGATTACAGTAATAATTGTATTTTAAAAGAAAGTTACACATAACATACATAGATACTGCACAAAGGCAAAGCCGATACCATCACAATTCAAAAGAAAGATATGCATGTATAAAAATGTATTTTTACTTAATTCGTAAATTGGTGGGAATCGGGATTCCTTTAAAAAACGATTTTGTTTTAGTGTTTTTGATATTAAGGTTGTATTCTTTTGGACACTTAACCCGAAAATGATTATCAAAGCTTGTCGCATGTCACGCAATGGCTTTTTCTACTTAACCCTTCACCGTGAACCATAATGAGACCTCCTAGTAACATGAACAATCCCACATAAACCAAAAGGTACGTTCAAAACCCAACTCCATAAATCCAAGCATTTGAATAAACTTTTTACAAGACAGCTGTCACGGTTTACGTCCCCTCGTAAAGCCGAGTAACCGTGGATTTTGACAAAATATGTTCAGACCCAGTTTACTGCGTTTTATCTTTATGCCCCTATCTGTGCGGGGTCGGAATCGGTTTTTCCGATTTATTTCGGCGTTCGTTTATGTTTCAATGGAGAACGTAAATAAATGCAGATTGCGGTTTTTTAGAATACCATACTTATTATTGGACGTAAAATGAATCTGACTTACAACCGCGTCTTTAGGGTTCCGTACGCAAAGAATATAACGGGACCATATTACTGGGAGTCCGCCTCCTTCCGTCAATCTGTCACCAGGCTATATCTTATGAATTGTGATAGATAATGTTATAAGATATCACAATAGGATAAGATAAAATAAAGCCAATAGTTTATTAGGTATAATAACAAATAATATACCTATCAACTTTCTTCACTGTTGGATAATTTAAAAGCGGCTCCATTTTAGGTTATTATTAAAAGGATCATCCAAACTCTCAAGTCTTTTCCAAACTCGTGTATTTCAGCGTTACAACGTTTACAAAGAATCTGAACAATGAAGTTAGTAAATTCAGAAGGCAAACAAGAGCACAAAGTTATGTTGTACTCAACTTTGTAGAAGAAATATAAAAGTCAAACAGAATCGAACACCCGGCGAGTCTCATCCCTCGCTGGTGTTCTAATAAATGAGAAAGTACCTCTTGTTGCATTGCGGAGTGCACTTATAGGTGTCATATGACGTCTGTTATTTCTTTCTTTGTCCATCAAGTAAGTATATAATCAAAAAAATTTGGACACGTATTTATTATCTTCTCAATAGGAGTGGGCGCCTGTGACGTCTCGTTACAGTAGAAACTGTACCATTACGTGACGTCACGAGCCGGCTCCGAGCTTTAGAAGCACTTATCTTTGTAATTTTTTGTCTGTTTAAGAAAAACAAAAACACATGTCTAATAATTTTCAATAATGTAACGGACGGGCTAAATCTAGAACTTTTTATTATCTGTCTAGGTTTTTTCAAGGCCGTACTGGCGTTCGATTACTTACCCAAATCCGAATCCAAATTCTTGAACTCAAGAATATTCAGGAAAGCGCTCAAGACCATTCTAGGGAGGACCCTAGTCTGGGGCCAGAGTTAATATATGCGTGTTAATTCTGTTATAATTGCAATTCAAATGTATAATAACAGCGAAAGCATGAGAATTATCAACACAGCTTAATTCCATAATCCGTTTATAAACCAGTTCATTACATATGCCTTACCTATATACACAGCTGTTTATTATCTTGCATATCTTGGAATGAAACAACCTTAACGGATTTAACTCGCGTATTTAGTTTTATTGGCTGGCGTTTCGGAGCCTTTACAGATTCCATAATCGTAGCACGACTGAGCTAACAATAGTCTTAACTCTAAAGTGACACTCGTCTCCTCAAATATAGAGGTAATTATGACAAGAAAATCAAAATAACTAATCCCAGATATAGAGGTTTGACCCACTAACAGAGGTAATTCATAGCTAAAGTTCCGGAACCTCAACATGAGTTCCAGATATGTAGGTTTTTCACTTATCCACTTAAACAGGTTTCACTGTATGAAAAAGTAAAAAGTAAAAACATTTATTTCAGTAAAAACATTATTCAACTTTATGGATTGATTAAAAGAACACTGTTTCAGGGATTTACATAGTGTGATTACCGGTGGTCCATACTAGGCTAGGCCTGTCCTATGGCACCAAAACTTTAAGTTTACAAAAACAGGAATATTATTTTGTTTGGAAAGTTTATCCGAAGTTATGGTATTTAATTTAAAACAATATATTTATACATTTTTACAGTGTGAGTGTGTTCGAGAGTGGATGAGTGTGTGTATTATGTATGATGTGATTTGCACTTGTGAAGAGGGAGTAAGTGGAGTGTGTTTAAGTTAATTACCTAGCTAATTACTTTTAGAATATTGGTATTTGTCAAAATTTTACACATTTATGCACCCAGTTACACTTCTCGTTTTATTATCAGTGGTCTGTAATATCTACAAGCAACAAGGTATATGACGACAGGATCCGGTCTCGGAAGTAAGGGCATAATTAATAAAGAGGGAATTTCGTCAAAGGCCGGATACATTAATCATGCACTGATTCATTAATCGTTGTCCGATTTAATCATCCGGCCGTGTCATTGCGATATTAATTATATATCTAGTTGTGATGGTGATTGGGTTCAGTTGAATTTTGGTGAGGAATGAGCTTGTGGTTTCTTAGGCTTTCCCCGTATTTGATTTCGCCCGGTTTAGTTTTACAAATTACTTTTAAAGTGTTAAAAAAAAATATGTATTTTGTGTTTAAGTGATTAATACATTGAACACATATCTTTAGTTTTGATTCAAGGAAATAATTAAATAACGTTTATATTTCAATTATTTTCGCTTGTTTGATTGCGATTTTGTTAGTCACCACCAAAATTCTTCAACAGTATAAATCTCAACCCATACAACAAATGTGGTTTAATTTTTTTTCCCATTTTTATAGATAACAGACAAAAAACCCTTTGGGTTTGAGTACCACTCGGCCTTGGCCGGTTTTTATTTTTAGCATTAGATAACGTCAAAAATGTACCCATTGAGTACCCTGCCGTCTACATGCAAACCCGTCGCTGCACACACATGTTTCGCTAATACATCATAAATTCAGTCTATTAAATCGCATTTATCTCATGAATTTGCCCTCCGATTAGATAAATAGGTCAGTCCCATTCCCAAACTGTCTCCCTCGTTTGTTTAACGACCCGCTGTGATTACTCTAATCTGATATCATGTTTGTAATCTATTAATATTCACTACAAATATGTAAACTTTTCGGTCGAAGCCGCAAAAGGTTATGACCACTGTAACGACGTATGTTTGTGACTCGGAGAAATAGACGCGATATGTTTTAACATTTTAGGAGTTGACGGCAGAAGGGTGCAAATTTAGGGTTGTAGGTATGTATTTTTATTTACTTTTTAATATAAAGAAAATAACTTTGGAATGGACTGTCCTTAATATTTTGGGGTATGAAAAATAGATGTTGGCCGATTCTCAGATCTACCCGATATGCACACAAAATTTCATTAAAAGCGACAAGCCTTTTCTTGGAGGAATTAATAATGATAGATGTACAATGGCGTTCGTCGCATTGCGATCATTTTTAGGAGGAATTTGATAAATAGTAGATTCCTGACGAATCTAGAAACTTAAGTACATCACCCTAGTATAAATTTACCTAACGTTAGTCTGACCCAAAAGTTTGTTCGTCATAAAAAAACCATTTTAACTATTTTTCGGTCCTTCAGAGACCTCTGGCGAAAATCAAAATAGGATGGCGATGATAGCAAAGTTCAGGATTACTCCGTGGGGAACACCATTGTGCCCTGTGCCTGTGAAGAAGTAGCGAGTGACACTCCTTTTAGTTCGGACGCGGTTCTAGTTGGAAACGCGCACTGAAGCAGAAAATGTTGTTGAAAATTCAATTCTGACAGACTGGAAAACATATTGAAGACGTATGCAGGTTTTGTTGTTAAGGATGTAAGCATGAGTTTTAGTCAATGTTTTTTTTTAAACTGGCTGCTGCTCGTGACTTCGTCTGCGGAGAATTAGTATTTGAGGTACATAGTTTTATAATAAGTCGGGTCTTAACACTTTTCTTAAAAAAATAGGATTTGATTTGCCCCGCTATGAACCAGCCAGGACTGCAGTCACGCGTTACTCTTAAATACTCTTTTTACCTTAGAATTAAGGTAAGTACTATATATAGCTCCCGAATCAATGTCATCAAATCGCTTTAAACGTCATTGATTTTTAAAAACGACAAAAACCAGCAACTGATTCAAGCACGAAACTAATCTCCAATCAAGAACTTTTTATAGTTAAAGTAATTCCGGTCATTAGACTTCATCTGAATTCTACAGACATGCTTTCTTACTATCCTGTCTAATATAAAAAAAGTTTGCTTTTATGCTTTAATGCTTGTGTGTTTTATGACCTAGGTAATAGGTTTGTGTAGCGCGAGAAATAATCTGTCACTATCACTCTTCAATTCATAGCAAGTGTTTCTCACGCGACAAGCCCTAACTTCTAAATCGATATGTATAACAGTTATACAGAAACGGATGAAATCATTTGTCAAAATTTTTGACCTCTTATCCAGGAACTAGGTTCTGCCCGCGACTTCATCTGCGCAGGAGTACTTTATACAATATCGTCATATATAGAAGCTATACTATCGTAAAGTTTCATCAAAATCCATTAAGTGGTTTAATGCGTGAAAGAGTAACAAAGATGCACACTGCAACACTTACAAACTTCTTTATAATATTAGTGAGATAATAACATTTACCCGAGAGATAGTTAAACATTCATAGTTATTAATTTAGCGGGTGAAACGGCAGGGCACACTAGTTACTGGATAGAATAGAACGGGAAAGTTCATCTTTTGTAACTACCGCGGCGTGATTAAGGAACGTTCCGGATAAAAAGTTAGACGATTTGCATATAGAGTAGTTTGGGTTCTATAGTTTTATCCGCAGGGTTTAGGTATGCAGGTTGAACTCCGTGGACTAGGAGACCAAAAATATTGGAATCAATTTATTTTTACACCTAAAGGGAACTAACTCAAACAGAAGGTTTAAGTTATGCACACCATCAAATTCAAATACAGAAAAACTTACCTACCCCTAAAATAAATTTAAGCTGAATCTTCTAGCTTCATATAAAAAGTGTAAACCCATACAGAAAATTCCTTCAGTGCACACTGTATAAAAAAACTGAATATGTCCATTCAGTTTTTTTATACCTACAGTTTTTCGGCTCTCCTGAAAAAATAACTTTTTTGAGTTAATAATTTTTTGAGTTAGCTCCCTATAGATCTAGGTATGCGTAAGGTTCAACCTCAAGGTATTAAGTACCTTTTATACACTTACAATCTATTACATTTTGTGCAAAAAGTAAACCATTGTATTCGCTTTTATACCTACTAAGTGAGTTACACAATACACAAGCAAGTAGAATAATTGCCGATCATATAAGTAGGTAAGTACATTATTATATCAATGCTACTTATAGATCCAAAACTTGTAAGCACAGATAAAATACATTGGGGGGTGAATTCGGTTCACTTCCTAGCTGTTTATCATGTAAAGACCCTCATATAAATAATAATGATACATTATTTTATCGTTTTTGTTCAGTAATTTCGTTTGCGGATTGCTGAATGAAAGATTGTGCTAATGTCTTTTTGGTTTAGAGATGTGGATGTGGTGTTGAAGAAGAGCAAGATACTTTTGAGGAATATTTGATCTGCACTAGGATGAAACGTGGGGTCTATGTACCTACTAGCTGTGTCCCGTGGTTAGATATCAATCACCTCGACTAGGACGTCTATTTTACCCTAATATTTGCGGAAAAAAATATATATATTTTTTTTCAAATATATAGTCAATATAAGAGAATCCTTGAAAATATATATCTTTTATATAATAACGGAGAGTGTTCAACGTTTAATTTCCCAAAGGCGCAATCAGAGACGAGCTGAGTGTTAAAAAATGAAATCCTAATTCGATCCTTTTTCCTCAATTACCGATTGTTTGCGAACCGTCACAATTGCTGGGAATTGCTGATTTTGTGTTCCCATGTCAATAAATCTGGGGTCTGGAGTGAAAAAGGGCATAAGTAATTATTTCTGTTACTTTCACGGTTTTGCAGTAAAGAACCAGCTTGCCAACTGCGCGTCAGCAGTCAGGTCGAAAAAAATACAACTATAACTTATTTAACTCCCGTATAGGTATTAATTTTAATGCTAACTTTTCGAGAATTATACTAAAACAGTCCTTCATTCGTCCTTTACATAAGATTTGTTTGCTATCAATTATATTGTATTTTTCTTCCAATTAACTTTTTTCGTTTTCATTTTTCATTTCATGTTTCAGACCACAATTAAAACAACAGCGTTCCCGAACAAACAAACCGACAGCGAAAACGTAAACTTCAGGCGACCGGATCAAATAAATACCATTATTTACTCAACAGTAATTGTGTAAGCGAAATCTGAAATACGTAGAAATTTAGGTAACAATTCGAAGATTTAGTAACAAAATACTTATTATATTCCACTGTAAATATTTGACGTTGCTGTCTTAAATATGCACGCAATAAGTTGTTTTGTTATTGCTTTAATAAATGTCAGGCGTCTCGCGACACGAATGGCAGGGATTTTATTTTATTAGGGTATCGTGGCTAAATGGAAAATGAAACCAGCTCCCTGATTGTGTAGCACTTAATTTGTAACCGATCTTAATAAGGGTGTGTCAAAAATCCACCAACAAGTCTATGATTACTTGTCGAGTTGACATCTTCATTCATGTCGATATCATTTTGCTGCCTGCAATATATCCCTAACTTCGCCACGTTGATTGGTATTGGTTTTCGCGGGCTTGCTTTCCGCAACTCGACGACTTCTACTGCGCCTATTTTGCGTGATGGGTTGTAGGCACTACTCTTGCCAACCCAATTCTACCAGGAAGCCTAGCAGACCCTTGATGTTGCCGACGGCTTCTGGTAGTGACCTCGGGGTCCCGAGGTTTTGTGCCCGGTATGTGGCCACCCCTGGGCCAAGCCACGTTGATATAACATATAAGTTTTTTCTTGATGAAATATATAAAGTACATTGCCAATTTAATACTGTTCGTAACATTTCTTCATGTCAGTGTCTCTTCAGTTCAGTTACCGCTTTATGACCGAGTACGGCGACAAGATGAGGTCCTGATGTCATGATTTACCAATGACAGACCTCATTCTACACAACGCGCAACTGACGGATTTTAACACCAGACGGTCATGCTAAGCCGTTTTTTCTCTTGGCTCGACATTTTCTTGTAAAGAAAAATGGAAAATGTTTGATTGACATATACAGAAATAATACATTACGTAGATACGGTGTTGATGTAGCAGCAAACCTGATGGTTTTTGTACCAGTAAAAATACCTACCAAAGGAGTATTATATGGACTGGTACGATAGGTACTCACATCCTTGGTATTCCGCCAATATGTAGCCAACTCCAATTCCACCACGGAATTAATTGTTAAAAACCCTTTTTTTTAGTAGGTACTCCTCTGTGATATAAAAGGAACCCCTGTGCAAAATTAAAAAATAATAATAATAATATGTCTAATTGTATAATTATTACGTAAGCAGATTTATTACAATTATTTCCCTTAAGGGGTAAAAAGAGTGAAATGTAATATGAAAGTTTGTACGATAATTAATTAATTATGTATCTTTAGCATAAGACTATTGTCAGCTCAGTCGTGCTACGATTATGGAATCTGTAAAGGCTCCGAAACGTCAGCCAATAAAATAAAATACGCGAGTTAAATCCGTTTAAAGTTGTTTCATTCTAATAGGGGATAAAAGTTTATTTGAAGCAATGCGCAATTTTGATATAGTTGGTAGGTAGTTTAGTGTTTAAATGATATTGTACATAAGTTGTTTCGTTCTAATCTATACTAATACTAATAATATTATAAAGCTGAAGAATTTGTTTGTTTGAACGCGCTAATCTCAGGAACTACTGGTTCGAATTCAAAAATTCTTTTTTTGTTGGATAGACCATTTATCGAGGAAGGCTTTAGGCTATATAACATCACGCTGCGACCAATAGGAGCGAAGAAACAGTGGAAAATGTGTAAAAAACGGGGAAAATATGAAGCCTTATGTAGAATTACTATTCATTAAGTGACAGTTAGAAGACTTTGACAGATCTTTGACGAAACAATCGGACGGGCAGGACGACGTCTGCCGGGGCCGCTAGTGTATAATAACCGCGAAGGCATCAGAAATTATTTTATTCCCTATATTTTTTTTCCCGATTAGAAGTACCTACGCCAATTAAAAAAATGTGTTAATGTATTCATAAATACTAACTTCAATTCCAAGTTCAGTTAACAAGTCTGATCAACATCAGTAATTAACAGCTCGCTCTTAATTAAAACAATTCAAAAGCGATTAATCTACAAGATAACTAAATCTTCATCAAAGTTGGTCTAGCTCTGTATAATGATCTATTGAGAAGATATACGGAATAGAATTGAAAATCGTTTAGTTTTTTTAGTTTTTCAAGTCCAAGCTGCAAATTTCCTAAGGTATTAACAACTTTCTTACTGACAGACTTTTATAACTCCTTCATAATTGATTTTAAGTTAGAATAAATCAATTAAGTAGGTATATAGGTTTTTATTCGCGTTGGTTCAAAAAGTTTATTGTTAAGTGTTTTAATCGTAGCAGGTTGAGCTGACAATAGGCAATGAAGTTGAAGATTTTACATAATAATATGCAAATTATCTTATTCAAGACACTCACAGGTATTGAATGTTAAAATAATACCTTTTTAAAAATATGAACTGTTTAAGACTTAATCAACCATTTTTCATTGAACAAAACCCTCTGAGGGCTGTTTTAAAAAAATGTTAACAATTTCAAAATATAATTAATGGACTCTTAAGGCTTCATGGGGCAATTGAAATTAAAAAACAACCTAATTTCATCATGACAGATCTCCTTCCTTTTCACGTTAATAAACACAGGTTTATACCTAACCGGAAATCTCACTTCTATGCCCTAGTCTTTAAGTATCGCAACAATTGATAGTAACTCTAACTAACAAGATTTGTTAGAAGTTTGTTCGCAGTTCACTCTCTTGTTGTCTCAACTACAGTTCGGATGCATTGTGTGCAATTATTTGTTACTCATAAACAGTCTCGCTGCAGATTTAGCACTAAGTTACTGATCATAATACCTATTTTAAGAGATAGTACAAAATTGTATGAAAAAACTTAATATCACAAGAAAACTGACGTTCATACAAATGTGAATACCAAATTTGTCAAAAATAGTAGCTTAAAAACCGATTCGCACCGTACCTCCAAAACATAATGGCCGACTAACACTGACGTGAAGTTGTCATTGACTCATCGCGCTGAAGTTGGTGACGTTTTAATTGATATCAGCGCCATCTTGCAGCTTGTCTCCAATATTACTTGCCCAACCAAATATTCGATGATTTGTTTGTTCCAACAAATACTTTCTTTTTTCAGTGTAGAGTACTTACTGAATAATAAAATATGAAAAGGACTGTTATGGAACATTGTCAAAACAAAGGGTTGACGTAACTCTATTTTGGTCAAAGTAACTCGACAGTAATAAATGAGATCTTCATGTTGAAGTTGAAAATACTGCTATTTTTAAAATAAATTAAAAAAATCATTAACCGTCAATTAACGAATTTTGATATAAAGATGGTGCGCAGGATTTTATCCTTCTAAAACACGGATCAACGCAACGGTAAAGGAGATGGTAAAGAATACAAAATTACTTGTAAACAAATTCGTGATCAAAAACTTGTTATGAAATATTGTAATATCCTGCAAGCAGCTGGTAATATTAATAAGTCAAGTTTTATAAATATCGAGGGCAAAGGCAGAGTTTAAAGGGCATCGTAATAATTTCCGCAGCGGAATTAAATTTAAAGCTCAAAGTATTAAGAAAACTGTGGAGTTTTCTTTTAAATATTAGATACCTACCGGATGTATCAGAAAACTTGACGGTAGTGAGATTAATAAAAATATTAGGTTCTTAAGAAACTCCGCTTTAAAATAAGTTAAATTTTAGTCTTATATGCAGGTGCATCCTAGACTAGAATTTTACTTTTTTTACTTACCTACTTTAAGTAAATTTTTCGGTGGGTAGTTGTAAGTAAATTAACTATCCTAGGTATAAGTACTTAGATTACCTATTAATTTCTGATGTTTTGTCAGTTTAATTATTACACACTAGAATAAAATAACTGTAACGAATTAAACTTAGGTACCTACTTGTACAGGGTAAAATTTTCATGGCCTTTGAACTTAGAATAAAAAATGACCAAAACATTAATTAAGATCAAAAAATGACATTGAACTTAGATATTTTATAAATATTTTAGTAAACTAAATCCAACATAAAAATTGCGTATAAAAATGTATTTGACAAATAAGCAAGTATTTTAAAACGTGCGTCCCGTCTTTTCTCTTCAATAAAAAGGTTTTATGTTACCGTTTCAATTAAGTACCTATCGATTTTTAAATAAAAACGAGCCTTTAGCTGGAGTGTATAAATACCTATATTAAAAGACATCACAGTTTGGTTACGATAAGTAAGGCAATATTGTAAATAATATTTTCATAGTGAGTAGTGTACCTAATGAGAGAATAGGTACAAGTTGTGGTTGTCTAACTTCAACTTCATTTTATCATACTTGTACCTACATATAGTTTTTAATGATATTTGTACAAAGTAATGCATAGAAAAAATCGGGAGTGGGACATGAACCCACTTTTGTACCTTATTAACACGAGGCATCGTGCTTTTACCCAATTGCACCATGGGCGTCGCTGATCGGGTCGACGTTAGTAAATTGTATTTTATTATTTAAGTATGAAAAACATTTTTTATTTTATATTGCCTTTGTAAAAGTAGGTATATAGGTTATAGAGATATGATTAGCACGTTATTGGTTAGCTTGTCACTTGTCACTTGTCCATATTGACGAAAGGACATTTTGTCAACAGACTATTGTTGTCTAATAAATGTCAAATTCTTTATTTGTTAACTGACGAAGCCTGCGTTGTGAATTTGACATTTATGTATTAATTATAATTAGGTTCAATAAATTTACTATAGTTTTTGAAAAAAATTCTTTATTGTCGTTTACTTTACCGATTTATGACAGGCCAAGTTTTTTCGGTTTTTTCAGAAACGGTATCTACTTCTTCTTACCTTCATACAAGCTTGTAAAATCCTAAGCTGAATAAAATTAAATATATTTTGATTTTTGACCACGATATTAACACGACACAATGACGACGTGACATATTATTATAGGCTCGCCGTCTTTTTATTGCGGCAGCCTGTATTTTTATTCATTGGCAAATTTTATTCAATTAAACAATTTCTAAAGGGAGCCGGCAGCTATTGCCAATTTTCATTCGGATTAGAATCGCTCTTAAACTCAATTTGCCTTATTGGATACTAAAAAGGGGACCAAATGATCGTCAGGTACATTGATGTATTTTGGAAGGATAGGCTCCCTTCACTGTCGTTTAAAAGCTGTGTAAGTGCACCGATATTATAATCTAGAATTAAATTTATATGAAACTGAATGAAAAAATAACGCTTTATTTATATGTACAGTACTTCACATTAGGCAAAGGTTGCTCTTTTTAGGCTTAGAAGCCTGTTAGGCGTCTCCTCTCTATCCATAATAAAATAAAAAATTTACATCTTTTGCCTGCGACTTCATCTGCGTTTGATGAGTAATTTACACAATATCGTTATACAATTTAGCCTATGTAGGTATTATTCTGATGTGTAGGTAAGACATATTGTATGTTTCATCAAAACCAAAACTATACATAAAATTAAAATTTAGCGTTAGACTATTGTCAGCTCAGTCGTGCCAAATATGGGAACTGGAAAGTTTACGAAACGTCAGCAAAAAAAAAATACGCAAGTTAAAACCGTTATAGTTGTTTCATTCCAACACGTTATATGTTATCAGTGTTGAAAACAGTTACCGTACTCTGATAATAAGGCCTTCCATTCACTTGACACATTCTAAAAAGATTACTCGGTCAGCCGGCAAGTGAATGGGAATGGAAAGACCGATAAAGGATTCGTGATGGAGGCGGGAATGGTCGCCGATATATAGACTTGGTATAGTCTGTGAAACACGGTTGAACTTGTATAAAATATTTAAACTTTAGCTTGTTCGTGTATAATTTCTTTTAAAGTTTTTTACTACACTAGCGATATCGGCAGACATCGTACTGTCTGACTAATAACCTATGAACATTTTGTATTGGAAAATATTGTCTCTACCACCCTTATTACTTAAGAGTATACAAAATATAAGGACCTATTTGACCTATATCTTAAATTTATTCGATTTAATATTGGAATGAAACAACTATTAACGGATTTAACTCGCGTATTTTTATTTTATTTTATTTGCTGACGTTTCGGATTATTTACAGTTTACATAATCGTAGCACGACTGAGCTGACAATAGTCTAACACTAAAGTGTCAGCAAATAAAATAAAAATACGCGAGTTAAATCCGTTAATAGTTGTTTCATTCCAATGTGTAATAACCGCGAAGGCATCAGAAATTATTACGATTTAATATTATTATTTTTTAAATAAATAAATTAATTAATATGAGACACATATTTATAGTATGTATGAGCTTCGTTTATTTTGGGATTTAATCAAATTTGGATTACCTATAATAAAAACTATTTCTCGAGTAGACCGGGTACCTATTTTGTTTTACGACAACTCTAAAAATCTTTACTGACCAGTTAATAAAATTGTAAAATTTAATTTCACTTTACTAATATAGTTGTATCAAGATAAGAGTAGAAAATATAGTGACCCCAGCGGGACTTGAACCCATTACACGATGCCTATACTGGACCACATTTATTATATATTTTAGTTACTACTTGACTGGACTAAAGTTAAAAGGTTACCTTTTAGTGAATGAAAATTATTTGTGGTCCTTTGAAGCATGACCGACGTGTTCCGGTTGGATATTGTCGTATGATTGTTGAAAACGTATCTTGATCTCTTACACATGTGACATTCTACATTTGATGATATAGAATAGAACGAAAGTTATGTAGAATAAGTTTTCTTTAGTAAATTCATGTGACCTGTAAAACACTCCTTTAAGGTATATTTACTAATAAGAATGAGCACTAATTTTGAATTTTAGCGATATGTATTCCAGCTAAAAAGAAAAAATACGTGTGAAAGATTACTTTCAGTCATTGAGTTTTATAACTTTTTAATAAAAAAATTTAACCGCCGAAAAAAAACTAAAACGCAACAGAAAACAATAGCGCACTGAAAAGTAAAAAATAATAATTTTGTCTCTTATAACGACTATTATTTTTGTTGTAACGTCTGTTATTTTTGAAATCGGTGCCAGCTGGTGCAGCAACTCTTCAATAAGGTGCTCAAGTTTGTTTGAGGCTGGAACCACTCTGTAAAAAGTTATGCGTGGTCATACATTAAAAAAAATATATACGCGTCGAATTGAGAACCTCCTCCGTTTTTTTCGTCGGTTGAAAATAAGCGCGGCAGGTGGTGCGCGTGACGTCATAGTACAACTTTCGCACTCTGGTGGCGATACTTACTGCTGCAGCGGACCAGTAATGACTAGGAGTGTTGTACGATTACGTCACACGCGGTCACGCGTTATTAGAATGTCTGTAAAATCATAAATACTTGGCATTTTTGAATGAATTAAAAACAAATATACCTACTTGTAGGTATACATAAAAACTTTACTTTGGAATAACTTTAGACAGAATCGACTCACGTATTTTATTTTATTGGCTGACGTTTCGGAGCTTTTACAGATTCCATAATCGTAGCACGACTGAGCCGACAATAGTATGGTTAAAGTTTACTGTTACAGTTTTTCCAGTAATTTTGCACACCTAACATCCTCAATTAATTTTCACAGAGTCATGTCCGAATCAATTTAACAAAGTTTTTCTTGACAAAATGATATGCGACACCCAATTCGTGAAAGCCATCAACAATTCAATTATACAATTTCGTATTCAATTTCACGGCAATGTCATGTAAATACGTCGAAATACCATTTACACGCTTAAAAATGTTGTGCCTATTTTTTTACATTTTTCGCCTCTCTTCACTTAATTCTATTTAACTTGCCCCGGGCATGTGACCCCATTATCCTTTTTATCATTGTATTATTACATTTGTTTCATTTCTTATGTTTATTGCTATTTCTGATCTGGAGTACGCCGCGCGTGAAATGTGTTTCTTAATAATGTATTTTTGTTTAACGATTTTCTTTGGAATATAACTAGTAAGTATATTGATTTTATACCGGCGTTTCGAGTCGTTACGTGTTCTATTTTTGCAAAAACTATATTGTAAATGAAATTTAAGTATAGGAGATAAACATAATTTTAATTGGAGAAGTTGCAAAAAAATTAAAGTTCCAATATTCGTAGCCGACTAAACTGATGATAGTCTAACAATAAAGTGATTATTCATTATGCAAACTGCCTTAGGTACCTTAGAAGTTATATAATTTGACTACCTACCCTGTTAAAAATGAAAAAATAATTTCTGATGCCTTCGTAGTTATCACACATTGGAGTGAACCAACTATAAACGGATTTAACTCGCGTATTTTATTGTATGGGCTGACGTTTCGAAAAAAATACATTTTTCATATTCGTAGCACGACTGGGCTAACGCTATGTTTATATTTCATTCTACGGATAAATTAACTATTTTATGATAAAAATAGCAAATATATAGAGTTACAACTATCATAATTGTTTCATTCCAATGTGTAACCGCGAAGACATTAGTAATTACAACTACATTATGGGTTAATTACCAAAATTTCCTCAAACATAAATCAAAATCATCTATTTCACACAATTCTGGTATAGCGTATTTAAATTGAATGACGTCATATTTGCTAAAGTCGATAAGGCAATATGTGTCAAATGTGGCACATGTAATGACAGTATAATCCTAGAGCAATCTGCAGGCTGAATGGTATCATCACGCTTCGCTGCCGATTTGGTGTTAAGTCATTAGTGAAATCTAATTAGTGTTGGTTCCGGTAGATTCGTTAGATGAAAGGGAATTTGGAGGTGTTAGGTGAGATCGTAGGAAAGATTTCCATAGAGGAAATATATTTAAAAAGGGAATGGAAACAACTGTAAATCGGACTCGTGTGCTAAGGGTTCCGTACCATTATTTATTTATTTATTCTTTATTGCACAAAAAAACTAATTAATGTACAAAAGGCGAACTTAATGCCATACGGCATTCTCTACCAGTCAACCTTTGAGATGAACAGAGAGCATGTGTAGGCGCAAATAAATAATAAGTACACTTAATATGATAAATACAATATAAAATAGGAAGATATAACACTACATAGATAAATACATAAATTTATATACTTAATCATATAAATATAGATACACAAAACTACATAAATAACCATAATGACGGACATTTTAATATATAGCAACGACCAAATCACGTTTGTTATCCATATAACAAACGCGAGTATGTCGTTAAATAATATTTATTTATATTTGTTTGTTCCGTTGTAATAGAAATACATTATTTGAAAATTTCAAATTTACAAGTATCACGGTTCATGAGATACAGCCTACAGACAGACGGACAAATGGGTTAACGGTCTCATCAGTTGTGGTACAATGTGAGTATGGAACCCTAATAAAAATAGCGTATGAAAGAAATATCTAAAAATAGGAAGAAATATAAATGCTCCGCTGATAAGAGCCTCTTAAACAGGGTAAATAATTGATTGGGTGTGTGGCGGCCCTGTCAGCGTATTCCACACAGTTACGTAAATCACGTAGCAGATAGATCGAGCAGCGATATGCGCTGTCTCGATATAGTATATAAGTGTTGTGTTTTATGAACTAAATCTATACTAATATTATAAAGCTGAAAGGTTTGTTTATTTGTTTGTTTGCTTGAACGCTCTAATCTCAGGAACTACTGGTTCGAATTCAAAAATTATTTTTTTGTTGGATAGACCATTTATCGAGGAAAGCTTTAGGCTATAACATCACGCTGCGACCAATAGGAGCGAAGAAACAGTGGAAAATGTGTAAAAAACGGGGAAAATATGAAGCCTTATGAAGAAGTGACAGAAGACTTTGACAGATCTTTGACGAAACAATCGGTCGGGCAGGACGACGTCTGCCGGGGCCGCTAGTATATTAAAACAGTGGCAGTCAATACTCTTAGTGTCACTACGTCGTATAATTCCTCCCACCATGTCCCCGGAATACGGGGACATAACTCTCGATCCTGCCCGGCAAAGGGTGTAAGATTGAAATTATTTGAATAAAACAAGTTAAAATATAATGGGAGCCAACTTTGGAGTATACTCTTTCCAATAAAAAAAGAATTATCAAAATCGAACCACTCTGTAAAAAGTTATGCGTGGTTATATTTAAAAAAAAAATACGCGTCGAATTGAGAACCTCCTCAGTTTTTTTCGTCGGTTGAAAATGGATTTCATTAACGTATTTAATTTTATATGTTAACGGTTAGAAACCTCTACAATTCCCATAATCGTAACTGACTGAGCTAACGATAGTCTAACACTAAAGTCGTAAAAGCATATAATTAATTTAAATCCTTTATACCTAATTGCTTTATTCCAATGTGTAATAACCGCAAAAGCGTACCACAATTTATTTTTTTAGATTCACGCCTGAATTTTCCGTTTTTATCACACTGCTATTCGCCAAAGTCGTTACCGTTCAGTAATTTGAACCTTACTATGTCGGCATAAGGTGTGATATTCTCTGAACATTTTGACGTTCATAGTTGACATGCTGAATGTCAGTTTAAAATATCACATCGTGTTGCGGTGAATTTGAAATGAAACGTAACAAAAACTGAAAATCTGATTACGGCGACCAGTTGTGGTTTTTGGGTGTTTTATGCAATTTCACACACGTAACGGAATTTAATATGCCCCGCGTTTTTCATACCTCGTTTAACTATTTCACATTTGTTATATGGAATATTCTGTGGTATTTTAAAATACGTGTTTCAGAAGTATTGTGACAAGGTTGTTACGTTGGTAGTTATATTAAAAACGAGGGGTAGGAAATATAAATTATGTATAAGATCAACCAACAAAATCATTGGGATGACGATATAATCAATACAAAAATAAGTAAGGTTATGATTTGACGAACAAATTCAATGATTCATTGACCACAGTGATGAGAGATAAGTTACTGGCCTGTGATAAGAGTAGCTACTGGCCTGTGGTGAGGGACAAGCTACTAGCCTATGATGAAAGACAAACTACTGGCCTATGATGGGAGACAAGCTACTGGCCTGGGATAAAAGTAGCTACTGGCCTGTGATGAAGGACAAGCTACTGCAATGGCCTGTGATAAGAGTAGCTACTGGCCTGTGACGAGGGACAAGCTACTGGCATATGATAGGAGACCAGATACTGGCCTGTTATGCACACAAACACAGCGAGAATTTTTTACAGGCACCGTATATTTTTTGATAGTGTAATCAGACAGTAAAGTGTATATATGGAATGGGTTTTAAGTGACACAGCGTGTTGAAGTAACATATCATGTTCATATAGTCAGTAAGCGATAAAACAAGTCAGAGCCGCTATTCGGGAGCAAATAGTCATATGGATCTTGTATTACTGTTACTACCAAAACTGGTTAGTGATATACTATGATTAAGTGACCCAACTATATGAAAAATAATCTTCAAGATCCATATGGCCAAAAGAATATGGGAGCAAACATGTTCTATATGAACAAAGATCTTCAAGAAAAAAGAAATTCGGGAGCAAACATGCTCCCGAATAGCGATGCTGACCTCTTTGCACCTCTAAAGTTAACGGTTGCACTGTCTAGTGTAATAGTAATATGACTCTTTTTGATTTTAAATTTAAATAAAATAAATTTGGGAGCAAACTTGCTCCATATGTCAAGAGTCCTCCAAGGTTCACATAACAAAAGAAATTCGTGAGCAAAAATGCTCCCGAATAGCAACTGACCTCTTCGCACCTCTCTACAGTTAACGGTTGCGCTATGTAGTTACATTAGTGTGATAATAATATGACTCTAATGGGGACATCAATATGACAATATAAATTTGGGAGCAAACATGCTAATATAACAAAAGAAATTCGTGAGCAACGATGCTCCCGAATAGCAACTGACCTCTTCGCACCTCTACAGTTAACGGTTGCACTGTGTAGTTACATTAGTGTTCTAGTAATATGACTCTAATAGAGACATCAATATGCCAAAATAAATTTGGGAGCAAACATGCTCCATATGACAAGATACCTTCAAGATCCACATGACAAAAGTAATTCTTGAGCAAAGATGCTCCCGAATAGCAACTTACCTCTTCGCACCTCTACAGTTAACGGTAGTAGTATGAGTCACATTAGTGTGATAGTAATATGACTATTTTTGATTTTGAACAAAAGAAATTTTAGGAGCAAACATGCTCCACATGACAAGAGAGTAGAGACCTTCAAGATCCACATGAAAAAAGAAATTCGTGAGCAAAGATGCTCCCGAATAGCAACTGACCTCTTCGCACCTCTACAGTTAACGGTTGCACTGTGTAGTTACATTAGTGTTTACAACACAGCTTATGAGCATAGTTAGTGTTTAGTGCAAGTCGTTAGTACTTTGAAGTGCGGTGCTGAGAAATGGACATGAAATGGGCATCTATAAATTAACTTGAGCTAAGTTTGCGTTGGACAATGATGGAAGATAAATTAGAAATGCCTTAAAAAATAAATTATGTTTTTAATTGATGTTAAAGAGTATTTATGTGCCTCTATGACTCTATAAATAATAGTATGATTTGACATTTCGGTGATTACCTAAATGGTGACAACAAATCTATACTAATATTATAAAGCTGAAGAGTTTGTTTGTTTGTTTGAACGCGCTAATCTCAGGAACTACGGATTCGAATTCAATTTTTTTTGTTGGATAGACCATTTATCGAGGAAGGCTTTAAGCTATATAACATCACGCTGCGACCAATAGGAGCGATGAAACAGTGGAAAATGTGTAAAAAAACGGGGAAAATATGAAGCCTTATGAAGAATTACTATTCCACGGGGACGAAGTCGCGGGCACAGCTAGTGAATGAATAACTTGAAATGTGGCACGTGAATTAAAATAAATAATTATGTCCTTATAATATTAAACGGAGTAATAAAATAATTGAGTTTGTGTCACTATTCTATTAAAGCATAGAACTTACTTTAACTCTCATGAAATATTTTTCATTTCATACATACCTATATTATATTCCAAGGTTATTAAAAATACTTTTAAACATAAACAACTATAACGGAATTAACTAACGTATTTTCTGTTGGACCATTGTTAGCTTATTCGATTACGAATATGGGAAATGTAAAGTTTTCGAAACGTCATCAAGTAAAATAAAACGCGAATAAGATCCATTACAGTCGTTTTATTCCAACGTATAATAATCACAAAGGCATCAGAAATTATAATAGCTTTCATTTCTTTTACTAACCTCTCTTGAATTAAGTGTGTTAGTATAATTATACTTTACATAAAAAAACTTTATAAACCATTCTAGTTTTAAAATTAGACTAGACCAGCTAATTAACCGATTCATTGCCGTTAATAATTACTAACCCTCATCGTATCTTTATAGATAACGATAAAAGTAGGTACAAAGACCCCAATCTCTGGCTCCAGCAGTAGGGTTCCCCGGGGATGAGAAACGCGCCGCAGTAAATTAGATTGTTCCCGATCCAAACAACGCCCGGGAAATAAGCGAATCCACGTTGCTAATTAGGTACGTACTAAGTCTACGTTCAAAACCACTATATAGATCCGGCTCGAAGGACTACTTGGTCCTCCGAGCCGGATTCATGAAACGATAATTGAATACTTACTGTCGTATTACGGTCGCTAATTCTGTACTGGATCGCTGCTATTTTAAGAAAACGTTTCTATAAAAAAAAAACAGATTTTTGTCTATTTTTAGCTGAATGGGTTATTGGCTTCCGAATATCGTTTTTTTCCTTTTCGGATTTTATTTCATTATGCTTGTATGAACACAACGTGCAATTTCCTTAGAGAGAACACGTATTTCTCATGCAGTTAAAGTCATTTAGTAGCCGTAATATTTTTTAAAATGATTTAAAAAAATAATAATTAGTAATAATATCCAAATAGATATAATTGATACTTATATATCATATAAATGGCCTGTTGGACTTGTGGTCAGATTCACTGACTTTTAAACCGGAGGTTGCGTGTTCGAATCCTGCTAGGGGAAGATGTTAGTGTGAAGAACACGAGCCCTCTTTACATTTGAGATTTGGATGATTTATACGTATAGATTCTGCCCGCGACTTCGTCTGCCGAACGATAAGCACTATTAAGCACCCATGTTTTACCTCCTTAGGGGGTGAATTTACAAAAATACTTTTTTATTGCTCCCCTATAAAAAAATACAATAGTGTGTGTGTATGTGTGTGTGTGTGTGTTGGTGATAGAAAGTGAGTGTGACTGCGTGTGCACGTGCAGCGCGTGCTTATAACGAAAGTATTTTCGATGTCCGAAAGCGTTATCCAATGACTCAAAGTTAGCGCATACAGACAAGAATAAAGAACTTTCAAGATTTAAAACTACTTACATATTCCGTACCTAAGTCTTTTAGTATTCGTTGACCAAGTTATGTCAAACAATACTAAAACACTTAGGAATGGAAGTAATTATTGGAAGAAGTCAGACCGTCTTCCGTCCAATAATTAGTCAACATCAAACATTGGAACAAAACAATTAAAACTATCTAGGTGGTCTGCATAAAGTAAAATCACTTTATTATTAGACTATCGTCTGCAAATAGTATATTTGAATACGCGAGTGAAATCTCTTATAATTGTGTAATAACCGCGAAGGCATCAGAAATTATTATCAAACAGTTTCGGTTAATAATGTCTGGCATATTCGCGGTTATTACTTTAGAGTTAGACTATCGTCAGCTCAGTAGGCTACGAATATGGGAACTGTAAAGTTTTCGAAACATCACTAAAGAAAATAAAATACGTTATAATAGTTTCGATTAAATTCCAAACCAATTTAAATCGATCAATATTATTTTAGTATAAGAAAGTGTATTAAATCTTTTAAGGTTGTGAACATGCCCATTTTTCCCTCGACATGTTCATTGTAAAACTGGCTTTAAAGGTTACCTTGTTATAAAACAAGTTCCTTTTACCAGGATTCCATCAAGCGGTCAGGAGGGAAGTTTCGCCACAATGGCGTGCACTTTAAAAGTACCTGGTCTCTTCCTACTTCTAGTCAAGGATTATCTATAACTGGAATAGAATGTAATAATTTCTGACGCTTTTTTTTTGCTAGAAAGCATTGGAATGAAACAACTATAGCGGATTTAACTCACGTATTTTATTTGTCAGCAAATAAGCAAGCTTTGGTGTTAGATTATCGTCCTTTCAGTCGGCTACGATATTGTTTTTACTGTGTTTCTTCTTAGTAATGACAGTCTTTCCGATGCTCTAGTAAAAGTGCTTTTTAGGTCTACTTACCTATTAATAAACCATTTGAAATATTCATTTTAACGTTGTGAAATAATTCTTAATTTTAATAAATGTAATACAGCCTTTATTTACTAACGATAAAATATTTTATGCCTGTCTTAGAGGTACCTACCTAATAATTTTAGATACAGAATTTATTTTAAGGTCCAATAATGTAAGTGGCTCAGAATATGAAAAATATATTTCATAGTTGTATTATGCAGATAACTAAAAGTAATTGGTGTAATAATCTATGGTTCAGAAAAATGGCAGGTGCGGTTACAGTAAAAAATAGTGGTTGTGAGCTTAAAAAAAGAACCTTTATAAGATAGCGTATATCTGTCTATTAATCTGTTACAGCTAATTTCTCCGAAACTACAGAATCAATTTCCGATTTCAGGGGACATGTGACCGAGCCTATTAATTGTCTGCATAGAAACGTCACATCCAGTTGCACTAATTCTGATTAGCTGCAGATAAAGGAATGCAATTAAGCTGATTGCATTTGAGTAAATTGCACTTGCAGAGCTGCACGCTTCCACTGCATCGACTACTACTGATTGAGATGAAAGTACTATCAATCTGTTTTCAATCTGTAACAATAGGTCGAAATGTGTTAGTAGGTTAGTAAGGGTAATAAATAAAATCAAATCATTTATTAGTTAGATCTTAAAAAAAGTACTTTTACACGTCACATGAGTCTATTAGTGCTTTAAAAAGACCATCATTGCTGAGAAACGTCACAGGAACACGATAGAGAGAGATGTGAATATGACAGGAACAAAAGGGCGACCAGTCTATGATAAATTGTCGTGTCCACATCTTGTCATGTCGTTGTCGTCTTATTCTCGCGGTGAACTGACAGAAATCAGTAACGTTGTCGACAGTGAGAAATCTTGCCATGTCGATGCCGTCTCTTGTTTATTCATGTCGATAACGAAACAATATCGGAACGACCACCTTGACAACGTTCTCAATAGTTATTATGTTTTTTTTTTTTTTCCGAACTAAATACTGAAGCGCAGTTGGCCAGCTAATGGACCTTCACTGCAAAACCGGACGGGTGGCGAGACTCCTGAAAGGAGACTATTAAGCCTAAGTTATTATGTCGACAAAATGTTTACTCGCCAGTCCATTATAGACTCGCAGCTTAGTAGGTACAATCAAGTGTTATAGTCACAGCCCTATTTTTCTGATGGACGCGAACTCAATGACAAGAAGTGGATTTTACTACGTAATCCTTTAAGTAATAATTTCTAATGCCTTCGCGGTTACCTAGGTAAACATTGGAATGAAACAACTATAACTTTTTTACGTTTAACGTTAATTATGTTTCCAAAAGTTTACAGTTTCCATATTCGTAGCACGACTGAGCTGATGATAGTCTAACGCCTAAGAAGGTATTCTATACAGACGAAGTCGCATACAGAAGCTAGTTTATATTGAAGTTACATAAGGCCTAAATTAACTTAGTTAAAATATGTTTTCCAACAGGCTTCTAACATTAAAGCTCGAAAGTAAAATATCTTTTTAAAATCGGATCCGCTAATGGAAAAAACTTGCAAAAAAACCTGGTATAAGTGCTACCTACTCAAAGTACAGTCAGCGTCAAATAAAAGAGCCCGATCAGTATGTAATAAAAGCAGCGACATTTTTTTGGCGCGAAACACAAAGTGCAAGTTAGAATTGCGTACCTACCTAAGATTCTGTACTCATCATCTATACTAATATTATAAAGAGGAGGGGTTTGATTGTTTGGATTGAATAGGCTCCAGAACGGCTGGACCGATTTGAAAAATTCTTTCACTGTTGGGAAGCCACACTATTCCCGAGTGACATAGGATAAAAAAAGATGATTCGTGCGAAGCTGGGGCGGACAGCTTGTTATCTATAAAAACGGCAAATAAACATGTCTGTTGAATGGAAGCACATGAGTACTTATTTTATTATGTTTTTTAGTATATGTTGTTACAGAGGCAAATATTAACTGGTTTAATTACCTTTCACGGTTCATGAGATACAGCCTGGTGACAGACGAACGGACGGACAGCGGAGTCTCACTAATAGGGTTTTACCATTTGGGTACGGAACTCCATAAATGACCACATTAGTTTATCAGATGCCTAAGCTAAGATAGTTCTGAGATAGCATTATTTCCTATTCTCTTTATATTAATCGTCTTGTAGTTTTTGAGTATATCGCATAGACACAGACAGACGGGACCGGAGCTTTGTTTCATAATATTACTGGCACCTGCCCGCGTCTTTGTCTGGGCAGAAGTGGTACTTGTATAGTTTGGGTATATAATTCTACCAAGATTTCTATGTCTAAATATTATTATATAAAAGGAGAAGCTGATCGACATATCAATGCGGGACGTAAACTACAAAACCGACAGGTTATTTTATAACGTAGAGAAGCACTAGGAAAGAATTTTTGAAATTTCACCCCCTAAGCTAAGGGGGTAAAACGAGGGTGCCTATCTTGCGCAGACGAAGTCCCGTACAGAAGGTAGTCAGTGATAAATCTGTCTTATGACCGGAGACTAAAACTATAGTTAAAGCAATTGTCATCTAAATTGGTCTAGCACTTTAAGGTTAAAGACCTGTTTATTTAGATCATATTTTTTTTGATATTTGTAGGTGTAACAATTTAGGTTTTATTCGATGCTAACTGTATTTAATAAAAAGATAAAAGTGTAATGTTTATATACGAATCCGTAATTCCCTTATTCCTTTGTATTTTTATAGATAAATGAATAATAGAAATGCAACGGAACTAAGACCTAAGTAAATTCAATCTGAAAAGCTTTTCTTAGTTATGTATGTTTTTTTTATCTTTTTGTAATTGAAAGGTTTCTACTGTGTTTGAATTATTTCCTTCTACCAATGAATTAAAGTAGTGTGGCTACTAAAGTCATTTTCGCCTATATAACCACAATAATGGGTATAATATATTATTATTACATACGTCTTTAGTCTAACGCTAAATAATAAAAAAAAAACACGTCAGCGTTAGACTATCGTCAGCTCAGTAGTGCTACGATTATGGAATCTGTAAATGCTCCAAAACGTCAGCTAATAAAAAAGAATACGCGAGTTAAATCCGTCTATAGTTGTTTCATTTCAATCCCTACTAATATTATAAATGTGAAAGTAACTCTATCTGTCTGTCTGTTTGTTACGCTTTCACGCTAAAACTACTGGACCGACTAATATTATAAATGTGAAAGTAACTCTGTCTGTCTGTCTGTCTGTTACGCTTTCACGCTAAAACTACTGGACCGATTTAAATGAAATTTGGTATAAAGAAAGTCTGGAGCCTGAGAAAGGACATAGGCTACTTTTTAACCGACTGCAAAAGAAGGAGTTCCACGCGGACGAAGTCGCGGGCAGAAGCTAGTGTATAATAACTGCGAAGGCATCAGAAATTATAATATACCTATTATAGGTACATTTTATCGCTTCGTTACTTTAATAAGAAGCCTGCGACCCCATTTAGAGCTAAAACGAAAGAAAATGTAGGTGTTAATGAAGAATTGTCTAGTTTCTGTTCTTACAATGTCAAAGAGAAGTGTTCCGAGCACCTTTTAAAAAGAAATAAGATATAAAAAACAAAGACACAGAAACTGCAGCAAGTATTTTCTGGTCTGTTAAAAGAGTATTTTTTAAAAGTATCCATTATTGCAAGTCGCTCTATAATAAGCAAAGATGGCTATTTATAAAAGAAAACAGTTTATGTTTTTTTTTTAATTATTCTTTATACCAATTTCATAATGTCATTTAATAATAATGCAGAATGAATGAAGACGGGGTTTAAAAAATCCGGACAATGTCGAAAGTAGAAGTGTAAGCAAGTGTTAATTTAACTTTTATTCTATGTTTATAACATGTTATTGTATCTGCTGAATAAAATAAATAAATAAATCTTCAGAGAAACAGATCTCGTTGTCAGCAAGATATCAAACGAATTTAAAATTACAAAATCTCAACGGCTCCGAACCGTGAATCAAACAAGAAAGTTTAACACACCTACTCCCTAATTCGGTTTCCTTTCCGAGTCCATTCCTTTGCAAGTTTATAAAAATACAAAAATACAAGGAGCAAGAAAAACAAACGAACTCAATTAAAAAGGAGGAACGTAGCCCCGGGATCATTAAAGTTAATCCAGTTACGAGACGAGCGAAAGTAGATACTTCACATTACTTAATACTTTAAAATTACAGGTCATTTTTTTAGAATTTTCCAGTAATATTCTACTTCGGACCATTTCACAAAAAGAACAAACTATTTTGTCACGTCGATAACGGTACATTTTAATTTCTGATGCCTTCGCGGTTATTACACATTGGAATGAAACAACTATTAACGGATTTAACTCGCGTATTTTTATTTTATTTGCTGACGTTTCGGATTCTTTAAAGTTTCCATAATCGTAGCACGACTGAGCTGACAATTAAATAGTCTAACGCTAAAATAAAAATACGCGAGTTAAATCCGTTAATAGTTTACATTTTGTCATGTCGATATCCTATAGTGTTGTGTCTCCATGTTGTAGTCTTGTAAACGTCAATCTTTTTTGACGTTTTCAGGCGACATAATTGACGGGCTTTGCCATATCGATGTCGTATCGTATTATCCCGCTATGTTGTCTTGTTAACGACAGTAAATCTTTTTGACTTTTGACGGTTTTTGACGACATAATGTCGATTGGGTTTTGTCAATTGAGTTTCTTTATTAGTAGTGTTTATTGGCTAATCTTGAAATAACCTAATTAAAGCGTATCGTTAATTGAAATGAAATGTATTTCTTTGAAATGAAACGGAAGTCGGCCAGGTAAATACGAGGTAATGGAAAATACGAGTGGGGTCACTGTTTCACAATCAATTAACTTACGTCAAGTGTGAACGTTTGTCGACTGTTTTAATGTACTTACTAGAAACAACCCCCTACTTTTTTTGGAACTTAAAACAAAAAACATATTAAAGCCAATTATAAAAATAAAACAAATAGACAAGGGGTTTGTCCAAAAGGGTTTATCAAGACTAATCAAAGATTATTAAGCAGTGTAACAATGTTGAAAATAGAAGACAGCGCGACAAATTTTAAAGTAAGTAATTTTCAAAGAATAATCAAGGTCACGAGAAAGTTTAAAATCGAACAAAAAAAGATCAGAATAAAATTACACTTATAAAATCACAGAAAAGTCATAAATCAAGATTATATGTTTATATATTAGAGTGAAAAAAACTATAAAAGGATTTAAGTCGCGTATTTTATTTTATTCGCTGACGTTTCAAAAACTGTGCAGCTCCTACTCTGAAAAAAAAAAAGAACTTTCTACAAAAAAAAAATCTTTTTCCTTTGAATATCAAAATAAAACCAACATGTCATGTAGAACCCTAACATTTAAGAAATATATTCAAAACGTATTCTTACGAAGAGGGGAATAACATTATCTGACATAATACAATTCTGGTGTGAGCAAATTTAACTCGAGATTGTAGATTTAGGGTTAAGCGGGAAAATGTAGAACCCTTCCAGGAATGGCACGCGGGTTATAATAAAAAAATACTTCCGCACGATCTCTGTGTTCACATGTATGTCATTCTGAAACATAATGTTTAATCCAGAACGGATACAACAACATTTTTTACACTTTTTTATAAAACTTAATAAATAAATTGTATTTTGGACAATTCACACACAAAAAAAAAAACAAAACTTGTACTATGGATATTAAACATACATATATAACTTCCAAGAGTATAAGATCCTATTCATCACATTAATAACTGCCTCTAGGAGGAATCAAATCCTCAACCTCCAGTTTCACAGTCAAGGATTTTACTATCATCAGGTCTAGTAATGACTTTACATAGTCATCATCCCTATTTAGATGTGTCCTAGACTTTTTATATTTTATTATCTCACAGAGGTCCAGCTGCAAATCAGCACTGTGGTGTCACACCGCACAAGCGGAGCTGGAAGGTTAATGCATGCTCCCACTAGTTTCTAAGGTTAGAATCACATGTTAAAATATGTTTAATTCTTTCTTTCCTTATTATTATTATTTACTAGCTTCTGCCCGCGACTTCGTCCGCGTGGAACTCCTCCTTTTTTGCAGTCGGTTAAAAAGTAGCCTATGTTCTTTCTCAGGCTCCAGACTTTCTTTGTACCAAATTCCATTTAAATCGGTCCAGTAGTTTTAGCGTGAAAGCGTAACAGACAGACAGAGTTACTTTCACATTTATAATATTAGTAGGGATTCCCTACAAAACAGATTCAACTGAACAACTTTGTAGTAATCCATTCCCTGTCCCATTTGGAGATATAGTAGGTGAACTATCCTAAAATACGACGTTCGCTTGTCAGTAGTCGAAATAAGTCGAAAATGAAATCTTGCCGGCTCTTCTCGTAAGTGCCTACGTGACACAATAAAAGATGCTTGCCTTACTCTCTCTCCGATTGGTTAGAATTTCGAGGAATCAGGTTTATTGGTTATCCTTTTAAGTTTGTCTTTAGGTACTTCCATGAACTTTGTTGTAGCTATCAGCTACTTCTAGTCTTAGGTAAATATTTTTATATCCTTTAAGTTTGCGTTTTCAACAAACTTTATTATTATTAGCTCTAGATACTTTGCAGGTGTGTAAATTAACTAGGTCTGGGGCCCTATATTACTGTAAACCGATTAATGGAAGAACGAAACGACTGCAAAATTAAATGGATTTGTGGCAAGAAAACAAAACGTCACGTGGACTTTCTCTTTTGCTTGTCTTTTTTATACCATTTTGCATTCGTTTTATTTCAGACTAAACAAAAAACTTCTTATCTTATAAAAGGACTGTTTGGTTCTTAAAACATCATCAATAACAGTATATGCGCGTTATATATTTGATTTTCTTCCTTCATTACTTCATTAACTTTACCGTTCCCATTTAACGTTAGATTGTCGTCATCTCAGTTAGTTACGAATATGGGAACTGTTAAGTTTTCAAAACGTCAGCAAATATAATAAAATGAGTTGAATCCGTTATATTTGTTTCATTTCAATGCACCAAGACCTTCATTGTTTTGGCAGCCATTAAATAGCATTTTCAACCACTATTTAAATCCCTACTAATATTATAAATGCGAAAGTAACTCTGTCTGTCTGTCTGTCTGTCTGTCTGTTATGCTTTCACGCTAAAACTACTGGACCGATTTAAATGAAATTTGGTACAAAGAAAGTCTGGAGCTTTAGAAAGGACATAGGCTACTTTTTAACCGACTGCAAAAAAGGAGGCGTTCCACGCAGATGAAGTCGCGGGCAGTAGCTAGTGCTTAATAAAATAGTTTCTTACTTGTTCAAGGTATGTTTTTAAAACTGAATTAAAAAGGAAATCGAAACAATATCATAAAAAATCATATACAATTATAATATATAAATTATACATAAAAAGGTCCGCCGACAGGTATGTACATTTTCACAATTTAGAAGTTCAAGACATTGCTATTGGTCATGTGGAAAAACCATTTACGTACGTCATAATAATAAAACCAAGGGTGTGAAGGTTTTATACAAATATAAAGTGGAGGTGGGTATGACATGGGTGCAGATAATTCTGCCATTTCATTGCCAAGCTTATAAATCACGTGAAGGAACCATCTTGAGATTTGGGTAAAAGCTTGTTGATTTTATGTTTCTGTAATTTGCAGGATAGTAAAGTTCTATATAACGCAAGGTGCGTACTGGAAAAGTGTGACAACTCGAAACGTGTCACAACATGAATTGAAATTTGAATGTACAGACGTAGAGTCTTAAATGGATTAACAAAATATGTCGAGATGTCACACTTTTCTAGTAAAAGTGCGATAAGATCAAATCCCTACTAATATTATAAATGCGAAATTAACTCTGTTTGTCTGTTACGCTTTCACGCTAAAACTACTGGACAGATTTAAATGAAATTTGGTACAAAGAAAGTCTGGAGCCTGAGAAAGGACATAGGCTACTTTTTAACCAACTGCAAAAAAGGAGAAGTTCCACGCGGACGAAGTCGTGGGCAGAAGCTAGTGTTGTATAAAGGCGAACAAATGAAATCAATTGATAAGACAGATTTAACTGGCATTTATGTTGACTAAGGCATTATAAGATTATCTTTAGTGTTACACAATTTACAAGGTCAAGGTCATATTATGTAATCGAATTATCACCGACAACCTATATGATATCAAATAACATCCCGAAATACAGTTTAGAAGAACCGTGACGAGCGTAATAGGAATAGAAATTATATAAGGACTAGCGGTATTACCTATTCTGTGCTAGCGGTTCTGGCAGACGTCGTCCTGCTCAGCAAAGCAGCGCTACATTTATCAATCGATTTGACAGTTTTCACTGAAATGGTACTACGTTAGTATTTTTGTGAAGTTTTCTTAAATTTACTAATTTTCCGTGCCTTTTTTGATTTATTTTTACATAAGTTTCTTCAGCGAGATATCGTCTTATTCTCGCGATGATCTGTCAAAAATCAACGTTGTCGACAACGAGAAGTCTTGTTATATCGATGTCGTCTCTTATTTCTACATGTCGATAGCAAAATAATATCGTAACGACGAACCTTTTGCTTGTCGACAACATGTTGTCGACAGTTCATAATAGGCTCGCTGATCATAGCAGTCACAACAAAGCATAATTAGTAAAATCGGTCCAGCTATTTTAGCGTGATGTCGTGACCAAGGAAATTGTATATATGAGTATATATATATATATATATATATATATATATATATAGGGAGATTGATTTATTGACATATACTAGCTACTATGAATGCAATGCAACAAGTATATAAAGTATCAAGAATACATACTTAACTTGGTGAAAGAGCTTCAACTCAAAAGATGTCATTACGTGAATTGAAATTTAAATGCCACGACTTACAATCTTTATTGTAGTAGCAATATATTTTGGGTTGTCACAATTCTTTTAAGCAGCGAATATATTAGGCGTTGTACCCGTCAATCACTATAAAAATAAAGTGGTCGAGTTCGGTTTAAAGCCTTTTTACGTTGAACCTTATTCTTATTCACGTGATGATGTTGTTTTTTTCAACGCTTTACGTATTTATCACTGCAGCCTGATTCTGATAACGCTGCAATTTATTTGGAAATCTGTAATCTTACAAAGTAAGAAAAGAAAGCAGTGCAGTGTGGTCACTCGTCATGCCGTACGTCATGCTCTCATCATGCATGAGTCAAAAGGAGAATCACAGTATAGCTTAAAACAATTATAATCTAATCCTATAAGCACAGCCCCTCGCGTTGAGGAATAGGTGTGGGCAAGTCTCACTGAGGTCTCCATTTTTTCTAGTCTTGTCTTGTTACAAATACCATTATCATTTAAATAATTAACTTAGACCGGTCTACACGCCTGAGAGTAGAACATCAATAGTTTTTTTTTTTTTTCGAACTGAATACTGAAGCGCAGTTGGCCAGCTAATGGGCCTTCACTGCAAAACCGGACGGGTGACGAGACTCCTGAAAGGAGGCTCTTAAGCCTTTACATCAGTAGGTAGTTTTAAAGATAGTTTTCGTGTTTATAACTGCAACTAGCTTTCCGCCCCGGCTCGCACGGGTCCGTTTTTTTAAACGGTTTTATTACAGCCTATGTCACTCGAGAATAGTGTAGCTTCCCAACAGTAAAAGAATTTTTCAAATCGGTCCAGTCCTTTAGGAGCCTATTCAATCCAAACAAACAAACAAACAAACTTTTCCTCTTTATTATAATAGTATAGATAATATAGTTCGCATCGAAATAGTGATGCTGTCACGTCCGCACATTAGTAAGAGAAAGTATAAAAGAAAGGTCCAATTTAACAGGCGAGTGCAAAACCGACGTCGAAAGGTTGACGAGGGTCAGATCGACCCGATATACAGCTAGGAACAGAGGATATAATAAACTAGTAAGAAAGTATAACAGAGGTTGCATATTGGCATATTCACATTACTTAACACTGACAAACCAATTACCTATATAAAGAAACTAAACTCATGAATAAGAATTAAACAACTATAGACGGATTTAACTCGCGTATTTTATTTTATTGCCTGACGTTTCGGAGCGTTTCCAGATTCCATAATCGTAGCACGACTGAGCTGACAATAGCCTTATGCTAAAGTGATTAATACAGTTATGCAGTTAGTCACAAACTAAACTCAAATTGTCAGATTATTAGATATATAATTTTCTCCGTATACTTAACTTATCTTAATCTGACGCGAATTTTTCTGAGGAGTGATCTTTTTTACTAATCTGATCGGTTGCCTTGAAAGCCCTATATTGAAGATTCATATATCTTATGGTAGGAGTACGTTACAGGTTGTAAGGTATAAATGTATGGAGTGCCTACCCTGACGTAGTACATGCGCGACCCTACTCTCCGACTCCCCTACAACTAGGGTCCCTAGACAAGTTCCAATCAATAATAGCAACTGAACGAAGCGAATTCAAAAATGACAGTTCATGTGCCTAGTTTTCGTCCGCATGTGTCAATGCTAAAAAATGAAATCATTTAACAAAATCTGAGAAACAAAATGAAATAAACAATCTTACAATATAAATTATCATCCCATTATACAGTCTTCATCGCGAAAAAGACCTTCATGCTTTATCCAGCTCCCAGACAAGATTCTCGTTTTGATATAGAATTAATAAATGTAGCCTTGTACTCTCTTTGAACGTACGTTTAACAACTTGCTAATTAGCGTAAAACATTTTGGTTATGTATTAATATTGTGCCTTGATTTTAGATTTGTAATTAAACTTACACTCTCGAGATAATAGAGGGAAAATTCGAGATTCCCAAGTATCTTTGTAGTTACTATTACTACGTACCTAGTTGGGAAACCGGGTTATGCTGAATGTAAAATACCGAACTTTGATAAGTGTTCATATAATTATAGATAAATATTTTAGAAGAGAAAAGCTATCCCAATCCCTTGAATCTAATAGGAGTTGAATAATTCCTAATTTATCAGAGAATTGCGGTGCCGCTAGTGAGTAAAATTATTTCCTTTGGCGAGGTTTTCTGGTCTTTAAAATTCCACCTTCCGGGTTAGACCTCGCTACACAGGTGACATTTCGCACACCTAGATCTAAAGGGAGCTAACTCAAAGATCTGAAGATTTAAATTAAACACACGCAAAAAATAAGGATCCGATTCCTTACAACAATTTCGCCTCTCCCGAAAAAGTTACTTTTTTTGAGTTAGCTCCCTTTAGATCTAGGGGTGCGATTTGATAATTTCGAACTTGAACGTAATAAATAAAACAATGTATTTAATTAACATTGAAGGGCACTACCTATGCGACTAAAAACTGACTACTTGGCGTATTGTTTGCATAATTAGGTATGTCAATTCCATTTAGCATTAATTGGCACTTGTTTTGTTAAACAGGGATAATATATCTTAACTCACACAATAAAAAACACGATAATCACTTGAAGCGTTTATAAATAAGGCTTTATTGGCATCACTATTGATGTATAATTTTTTGCCTAGTAAATTTATAAGATTTTTTTAGTTACCGTGATAATGCGCACTACTAGCGCACTACTAGGAATATTTTGTGTATCTTTAATATTACGTTAATAGCCAAAGAAATCTTGTTTATTAATAGAAAGTTAATAATGCCAACTTACAGGAATAAAGATACATATAATTTAGGTAGTACAAATAAAGGTATTTATTTGAATTTGCTGCATACAAATTCAGGTGAATAAATAATTTTAAAAGGTACTTATGAATATTAGTGCGGTGATTTTCACGGTATATTTTAATGAGCTTTTGACAAGAACCACTCTAATTTAGGCTGTTTATATAATACACCACAAAATAACTTTCAGACAGAAGCAATAAATTAGGAAACAGAATTTAAATAAATCACTCGAAAGCCTATCTATATATTTCACGAGATTGCTCTCCGTGGCTGTGCGTACAGAATATAAGTGTTTCTCACACTGTCTTTCACAATTTTGGAAATAATACAAGTAAATATTAACAATAAGTTCATTTGTCGAAACAAATTTTGTGCCCAGATGCCTGGGATATGTTGAGAGTAATTAAACTAATTAATAGGTTGTAACACTATGTATATACTACTGGTAATATATTAAAATTTATTTTACAAAACATAACCCTTATATACTATATCGAGACGTCACTATTTGCTACTTATGCTTATCTGACGGACGTGCCTGTGGTGATTGCATCGAAATGATGCGACAAAGCCGATACATTTGAAAATTATTCAGCAAAGATTCAAGAGATTTATGTAAGTACTAGCTTCTGCTCGCGACTTCGTCCGCGTGGAACTCCTCCTTTTTTGCAGTCGGTTAAAAAGTAGCCTATGTCCTTTCTCAGGGTCCAGTAGTTTTAGCGTGAAAGCGTAACAGACAGATATACAGAGTTACTTTCGTATTTATAATATTAGTAGGGATGTAACTCTTTAATGCAAAACAAATAAATATGAAGTGATAAAGCAGATGTACTACGGCAATTATATATCTCAAGAACTGTAGATGCAGATGTTTTATATACAAGTATTACCTACTTGAATTACTTATAATGAGGGATTGCTATATTATTGGATATCTCTACTGTATTATTTAACTGGTTGAATAATTAGCAATGTCAGCGTTCATGTGGAAGCATTGTAAAATTCAATATTAATTTTGGCCGCCCATAATGAATCTGACAGTCCTTTACCGTTTCATAATTTGGGTAAAATTTCCATTGTTAGTTAAATTTTGTAAATATATATCTAAAATTTAAATTATTATATAAAATTAAAATAATTTTATCTCTGATGCTTTGTGTTGAAAATTTTGGATAAAAATGTATCGATATTTGACATAACTATATGACATAAAAAAAAATACATATTAATATTTTAAAGGTCTCGAGAACCGCTGATGGTATTTATAAATCGAAGCTTTTTTTTTGTATTCACATATTTTGATAAATATTTATATTTTTTATTGAATGTGTTATACCAACTCAGTCACCAGCGAGTATAGGAACTGTAAGTTTTCGAAAAGTCAGATTTAAAAATAAAGTCTATACGCGATTATAACCCGTTATAGTTGATTTATTCCAATGAGCTTTCTTTAATTAAATGAAAAGAAATAGCTTAGTTTGTCAGAAAAGTGCTTCGCTAAATTATTCAATTTTTTATTACTTTCAAAGTTATACAGAGTAATATCAATTCAGATGTCACTAGTGTATCGATAGCAATTTTTTACGACAGCAATTCAAAACTGGCCAAGTGCGAGTCACACTTACGCACAAAGGGTTCCGTACCATTGTTTTTAAAAAGGGCAATCAAATTACATTTCGCACACCTAGATCTAAAGGGAGCTAACTCAAAAATTTTAAGATTTAAATTAAACACACGCTAAAAAAAAGGATCGGATTCCTTACAACAATTTCGCCTCTCCCGAAAAAGTTACTTTTTTTGAGTTAGATCCCTTTAGATCTAGGGCTGCGATTTGTTGAATGTGGTCCCCTCCTTAAAAAATTTTTTCTTATTCTGTTTTTAGTATTTGTTGTTGTAGAAGCAACAGAAATACATCATCTGTGAAAATTTCAATTACTTAACTATCACGGTTTTCAGGATACAGCCTGGTGACAGACGGACGGACAGCGGAGTCTCACTAATAAGGTCTCGTGTTGCCCTTTTAGTACGGAACCCTAAATAGCAACGACTTTCAGACGTGATCCGAAACTTAATAAAGGCTAAATCGGAACGATTTGGAAAAATGACGTTATTTCAAATCTGTACTTTGCTTGTGATTTCATTGATTAATTGTTTTAAATTATAGTTTTTTTTTAATAAATGATTTATTATCAAGTTTCATAATTTCCATTTATACAGTTATGATACTTTTATCTTGTAACGATGTTATCGACTATTGACAAATTTATGTTGTCATTAATTAATAGTTTTATCAACTTTTGACAGCTATAAATAAACGTCATAATGTATTTGAATAAAACAACTAGAATGGATTTAACTCGCGTATTATTATATTTGATGACGTTTCCAAAACTTTACAGTTACCATATTTGTAGCCGACTGAGCTGACATTAGCCTAACACTAAACTATAGCTCTTTTAAAGAAAAAACGAATTTTAAAATTTGTAATAACTCGTTTCAAGTAAACCCAAAAAAATATTACTTTAAAAGTATAATTTACGAATAACTATTAAATTTGGACAAAGTAATACGTCTTCAAAGACCTCTTTCACCAATTCAATTTGTTTACTATCGATCCGTTTATCCAGGTAACTGAATAAATGACCTCAAATAAAAAAAGTCTGAGTTTCAGCGAAAGTCTTTGGTTTTCTTTTGTCTGAAGAGATCCTAAGTTGGCGGCAGGTGTGAGATTGTAAACACCCAGTGTTGACGAGAGACTTATGTGTACCTTAATATACGAAATATATTTTGGACAAGTAGGTTAAATATACTTTTCTGTCCTCCGGCCACAAAGCGCCAACTTTCGGGCCGCTGCGCTAAATGAAATTGCCGCTTTCTGGCTTCGTCGAACAGAAAAATAGTATACAGTAAAATAAAAAAGCCTTAGATCACATGTAATTGTCGTCCGAGGCGAAGCCGAGGTTGAGACATTTTTTATATTACTGGCCTAGGTGTGTAATATACTATTTTACAAAAATTGTAAAGCCTATGTTAATCTGGAATGGAATCCGCTAGATGCGCTAGTGTAGAATGAGGTCTAGCTGTCATGTACCACCAATGAGAGGCAAGCTACTGGCTTGTGATTGATGGTACATGATAGGTCTAGACCTCATTCTACACTAGCGCATCTAGCGGATTTCTGACACGCGGTGGCCCTCATTATAACTACCACATCCAAGACAATCGTTTTTGTACCCGAGTTATCTATCTTTAGTTGCGTATGTTCTTCAAGAGACGAATGCTCGCCTCACGTACTTTTTAACTTTCTGTGATACCTACAGATGTGATTTCAGCGTGGGAAACTTGAAAGTATGTGAGAATTTTCCATTTTATTTTATTACTTACTTAATCGTTAAAGATATCATATTTTTTTCTTAAATTATTAAACTAGTTCTCAAAGTTTAATTTGTGATGCCTTCACGGTTATTACACATTGGAACGAAACAACTATTAACGGAATTAACTCGCGTATTTTTATTTTATTTTATTAGCTGACGTTTCGGATTCTTTACAGTTTCCATAATCGTAGCACGACTGAACTGACAATGGTCTAACGCTAAAGTCACTGTAAAATCCGAAACGTCAGCTAATAAAATAAAATAAAATAAAAATACGCGAGTTAAATCCGTTAATAGTTGTTTCATTCCAATATTGAACTAGTTCTCAAAGTTTAATTTGTGATGCCTTCACGGTTATTACACATTGGAACTAAACAACTATAAACGGATTCTCGCGTATTATATTTTGTTGGCTGACGTTTCGATAAATTTATAGTTCCCATATTCGTAGCACGATTTAGCTGACGATTGTCTAATGCTAAAGCGTCAATAAAAAGCTGTACCTAAATAATTTGTTGTGCCCAACAGGGTCAGTAGGTATGCAGTAATACTATTTGTAAAATATATATCGCACACCTAGATCTAAAGGGAGCTAACTCAAAAATCTGAAGATTTTAATTAAATACACGCTAAAAAAAAGGATCCGATTCCTTACAACAATTTCGCCTCTCCCGAAAAAGTTACTTTATTTGAGTTAGCTCCCTTTAGATCTAGGGGTGCGATATTTGTAAATATATTTGCTTTTTTTTATTATTTACTAGTGACCCGCCCCGGCTTCGCACGGGTGCTATAAACCTTCCTTAAGAATCACTCTATCTATTAAAAAAAACCGCATCAAAATCCGTTGCGTAGTTTTAAAGATCTAAGCATACATACGGACATACAGCGAAAGCGACTTTGTTTTATACTATGTATTGATAGAATGCAAATAAAGAATTGAGTATTGAGTAGTAAATTAACCCGTCTATAGTTAGTTCTCAAAGCTTTCACGGTTTTTGAGCTATAGAATTTCCTACTTTGATTTAATATTGAAACGTTTGTTTGAAGTGTAATTAAATCAATCGCCTTGATGTTTGAAACGTGTTTTACGTTCTAATAGCTGTTATATTATATAGTCTATATATTATGTTAATGAGACTGGTGTGTAATGAGGTAGGTACGTAATTAATTCGCTGAGCAACGCAAAGAAAATGATCAATAAGAATTAATATGGATTTTGGTATCTACACTAATATTATAAAGAGGAAAGATTTGTACCTATTTTTGTATGTTTGTAATGAATAGGCTCAAAAACTACTGGACCGATTTTAATAATTCTTTCACTGTTGGGAAGCTACGTTCACCCTGAGTAACATAGGTTATAGAATATTTTGAAAAAAAAATAGGGATCCGTGCGAAGCCGGGGCAAACCGCTAGTATAATATATATGGATTTTGTTCTGAAATAAAGATTTTATTATTATATATTATATGCGTATTCTTACATTCATAATTCTGCCGTGCAAACTACACGTACTTAATACTGCGTTTATAGTAAGTACATAATAATGTAGTTTTTATAGGTCCTTACTGCATTTGTCCGTTCGGACGGGAGAATTGTCATGTAAGAGTAACATCCAACAATAGTTTCAGTTTTCAGTCCGAAAAAATAGTAATAATTATTTACCTACTAGGTATCAAACAGTATAAAAAGAGTTAAGTCGTAAAGCGTACGTAACAAGTATTCATATCTAAAGGACGGTCGCGGAGCACAGCGAAAAAAGGACGTTGCCCTTTTTTTCTATTTGTCCCTGTCGCACGCGCGTAGTAATAGTGGCCTCACGCTCGCACAGTAACCTTGAAGTGAGCGTGTGATAATGAACGCGTACTGGCTAATGACAATTAGAAAAAGGGCAACGTCCATTTATCGCTGTGCTCCGCGACCGTTCTTTTAGGTGGGTACATACTACTTACATAAATTGAATGATATTGTTATGCAAGCGATGTCGTGGCGAGTGAAAGCTAGCCTTGCCGTAGGCCTATTTCTAATTCAATTAGGAGCTTCTCATTCTGCATTTAATGACTTGCTGCTTAAACTGTCAGTGTTGAATTTTTGTCCTTCATTATTTACCCCGTTTTGAAACCTTTTTACAATTCAAGTGTCGTATCACTAAAATAAATTTCTCTCGCGCGTATTTAGAATTTTTCCAAAGGAAGCTGAAAGCTTTAAGTTAAAAATTTAACGACACTCTTTTGGGATTCCTCAAAGAAGAGAACGTAGGATTTCTTTAATAATATTTATCAAATTTTTTTAGCATAGTACATTCGAAGCATTGCAATATTATTTATCTTTACTCCGTTTCTCTATTACAAACAGCTTACTTAACATTTACTTGCACAATGTAAAATAGGCTCTAAGTAGGTAGACGTTTCTCTATATTTAGAGCCTTCGTCTCGTCGGTGGTCAGTCGGTCGCCCCAAATATCTCTTCAGTATAAATCTGCTCAACTATTTCCATCTAGCTGAGATAGATTAGTCTGAATTGTTGTCTAGGTATTACTTAGGATTACTGTGAACTACATACTTAGGTTCGTGTCCAGGATCCCTAGACAAATGCCAATAGAAACTGAATGATAGGAGTGAGGAATTGTATAGAATTGACGTAAAAAAGTAGTCAGGTTTTTGATGGTTTTACGTGGTCAATGATTATTGCGTATTTTGTATAAAATGGTGAAATTTATTTATTTTTACTCTTAAAGTAATGTACAGGCGGCAAAATTAATGCCATACAGCATTCTCACTTTTAATTTTGAACCAAACAAAGAGCATGTGTCGGTGAATCTAATCTAATTTAACCTGAACTAATTATTTGTTTATTAAAACACTAGCTTCTGCCCGCGACTTCGTCCGCGTGGAACTCCTCCTTTTATGCAGTCGGTTAAAAAGTAGCCTATGTCCTTTCTTAGGCTCCAGACTTTCTTTGTACCAAATTTCATTTAAATCGGTCCTGTAGTTTTGGCGTGAAAGCGTAAGAGACAGACAGACAGAGTTACTTTCGCATTTATAATATTAGTAGGGATTATTCTTACACAGAACCCAAATTAATATATTAATTTTGCCACATTTTCAAATTCCCCGAAACCACGCGAAGGTATTTTAAAAATAGCGTTGCTTTGTATTTTGTATTTCTGAACGTTAATGTTAGCGATAACAGTTTTAATGTTACACGCTTGATTTATATGCCAATTGTAATTTCATACTTGTTATTTTTAGCCTGAAAATGTTTAAATAATTTCTGATGCCC
This sequence comes from Polylopha cassiicola, assembly GCA_038024825.1. NCBI lineage: Eukaryota > Metazoa > Arthropoda > Insecta > Lepidoptera > Tortricidae > Polylopha > Polylopha cassiicola. The sequence continues at coordinate 18,847,514 of CP149047.1, read as the reverse complement.
TTGCGGTTATTACGTAGGTACTGGAATGAAACAATTATAACGGATTTAGCTCGTGTATTTGATTTTATTTGCCGACGTTTTGAGATCGTCCGATTAGTTTATTGTGTTCATTAGGTAAGCTCTATGAGCGTCTCATTATAACCCGCCTGTGGGGGTTTCTTCAAGACTCCCCAGGCCTCCTATTAGATGAGCAGTTTGGATTCCGTGCCAGACACTCTTGCGTACAGCAGGTGCACTGCATCACGGAGCACATTCATAGTAATCCTAAAACCCCGACGGGCGCTATCTTCCTCGACGTAGCGAAGGCATTCGATAAGGTCTGGCATAACGGCCTGGTGTACAAATTGTCCACCATGGGCGTACCGGCACGTCTCGTACTGATTTTGCGCGATTTTCTAGCAAATCGAAGCTTTCGCTACAGAGTGGAAGGTACGCTCTCGAATCCTCATCCGCTGAGAGCGGGAGTCCCACAAGGCTCCGTTCTTTCACCTCTCCTATATTCCTTGTACACCAACGATATCCCCAAAATCCCTCAAGTTAGGTATGCCTTATTTGCAGACGACACCGCCATCTATGCGTCGTATAAGAGCCCCCGCCGTCTCAATCTATATCTCCAACGGGCCATGAACCTTCTAGGCGATTGGTTCCGTCTTTGGAGGATAGAAGTCAACCCAGAGAAGAGTGCCGCTGTGTGCTTCACACGCAAGACACTCTATCGAACCCACGAACTCCCGATCACGATAGGCAAATTCCATGGTCTAGCCAAGCAAAGTACTTGGGCGTCACCCTCGATCGCAGACTCACCTTCAGAGCGCATATAGAAATAGTTAGGAATAGGGCCGCTTTCGTTCTAGGCCGTTTATACTGTATGCTCAACGGGCGGAGTAAACTGTCACTTAGAAATAAGCTGACAATTTACAAAACCTGTGTGCGTCCCATCATGACTTACGCTAGCGTAGTGTTCGCACACGTCAGCCAATACAAACTGCAACGTCTGCAAGTTATTCAAAACAAATTTCTGCGTATGGCCGTAGGCGCGCGTCGTTACGAAAGGAATAGGGATCTCCATAGGGACCTCGATCTCCCCACTCTGGGGACTTTTATGCAAACCGCGTCGCGCGGCTATTTCGATAAAGCTCCGCATCATCCAAATCCGTTAGTCGTTCAAGCCTCCGAATACACGGTTCGCGATGACGAAACTGTTCGTAAACGTCGCCCTCGTAACGTCCTCCTGGACCCGCCCGATTCGATCACGGCCGCCATAGCGGCCGCCGCGCCCCCTCCCACGGACACAAACCGTACACCGACACACAGGCAGCTGCCGCGCGGCATGCGGCCTCACCCACACCTAGCATACTCGATAGTGTTACAGCGGCCCCGCCGGCGGGGTCGAAGACGTCCACATACACCCGGCGCGCGTCGGACTTATCCGCAGGGACCTTCTGTTCCCTTGCAACATAATAGTCGTGTCAACACACCTCCTGACGGCCCGAGCCGAGGTGCTTGGGGGGCCCTCGGGTCGGTCAGGGCTAAAAACCCTAAACCAACCCAAAAGGCTTAAGAGTCTCCTTTCAGGAGTCTCGCCACCCGTCCGGTTTTGCAGTGAAGGCCCATTAGCTGGCCAACTGCGCTTCAGTATTCAGTTCGAAAAAAAAAAAACGTTTTGAGAACTTTACAGTTTCCATATTCGTAGTACTAATGAGACGATAGTGCAGATAAAGTTTAACTTTAGCAAAGTTTTCAAAACATCAGAAAATAAAATAAGAGCGTGAGGTACATTTGTTTCATTCCATTGTGTAATAACTACGAAGGCATCAGATTTTTTTAAATAGGTACTACATGAACATTTCCACATTACAATAATTATATTTTTTAATAACCACAATCGCTTTAACGTTACTAACTTCGATTCCTTTGACTAATTATGAAATTCTTAACCCAAATACGAGTCGAAAGTCAATTAACGAGTCCTATGTTAAACTCGATAGAGCTTTTATCGTTTTGTTGACAAATTTTTAAATGATGACTTGTAACTCGTTACCTTCGTCGTAAAATGATGACTTTTTTCACTCGCGATATATTTTTTGGGCTGCAGTTCAGAAATAATTCTGTGACTATTCTACGTGGCCACTTGAGTGATATACAGTATTTTTTTCAAAAAAGTCACGTATTAGTAGCGATACCGCAACTATTATACCATAGTTGTACTTTAATAGCGATACTGCATCGATACAATCAGGCATTATTAGTGATATTGTATCGGTACGATAGTTAATAGCGTTGTTGCAGTGATACAGTCGTGTATTAATAGCGATACTATATCGTTGCTACCACACGTAAATAGCGATGGTGTATCGATGTAGTGGTGTGTAAGTAGTGATGAGTTATCGATACAGTAGTATATTAATAGCAATGCTGTATCAATGCAGTCGTGTGTTATTAGTGATGCCGTATAGTTGCATTCGTACATAAAAAAACACGTTATTTGTGTCGCTAGTCGTGTATAATATAGGTATTAATAGCGATACTGCATCGATAAATCGCAAAAATGCGACTAACCGTGTCTTAAACCCAAGCAATAACAAAAATACAAAACAAAACTATTAATAACAACTGTACACTGAAGCACAACTCATTAAATTTCCAATTTCATTAAACAAAGCTGAGTTAACAGAGACTATCATATTTCGGTCCACTGTATCCAGTGTTGCACATTTCATGTATGCAGTGGACTTTATTTGGTTGGGATAAGGGCTGTTTTCGCTTGGCAATGTGCAGTCGTATGCGAAACCGCGATGTCCACGACTTATTCTACACTTTACATTGCATTGCCTTGTAGTTCTAGTTTGCTTTGCAGAATGATTCATTCTTATAATTAAGGTGCATCGTTTATTAATTGCGTTTAATTATTTATGGTACCTATTTACTGTGTTACATTTAATGCATAACAATATACTACTATTTTTTAATTAATCTTGTTTCTTGTGTGTGTCTTGTCACTAACTTATGCTAAATAAAAAGAGTTTATTGAATTTTTGATGGCGAGTGTTTTTGATAAAGCTCTTTACTAACGATAAGTTTTTTTAATTATCGATACAAAATAGCTATTTTCTTACTATGTTATTCAATGCAAATACTGTATTAAATAACATAGTAAGAAAAGTGACTGACAAGATTGATTAGAAACATTAGAAGAAAGCCAATCCTGGCTTACAATTAACATCGCTCTCTTTATTCACTAATTTAAAATCTTACTTTTGACAATTAAAACGATACATTTCTAATTAGATGCACTGTAATTTAGTGGTGCAAGCATTCAGTTGCAATGACATGCAGCATGGTTGGTGGCTTGCTAAATATTGCATGTAACATTGTGCACATTGCCATGGCGGTAGATGCACTATTGTTGGAGTAAAGAAACTGCAAATCAAATTATTCAAAAATTGAAAAAATGCTGAGCATTTAGCTTTTGGTTGACTAAGACTATTTCAATTTCTGATGCCTTCGCGGTTATTACACATTGGAATGAAACTTTAAAGAATCCGAAACGTCAGCTAATAAAATAAAATAAAAATACGCGAGTTAAATCCGTTAATAGTTGTTTCATTCCAATAAGACTATTTCGTCATATTAGAAAAACTATATTTTTCTTAAGTTTAATTAAGTAAAATAGTACCTAAACAAAGAGAAGAATTTTTTTATATAATTTGTTAATAGTTACAAATTATAAAAAAAATATGTAGTTAGGTAACACTTTAAAAAGTTTACCGATAGCAGTGTAACTTATGTTTTTGATCGCTGTATTTTTGCAAATACATACTTATATTTAAAACAATATAATTCGTGCTACAAATATGCGAAACGTCAAACATAATAAAATATGTTTTTATATTATGTCATGAGAAGGTTAACAGGAAATGAAATAGTATTAAACAACCCCAATTCTTTACCTTACCCATCAAATTATAACGCAAACACAAAATCGACACAAAACAAATATTCTTCAGCAAAAATCTGTTCAACAGAGATGTTCCAATGTTTGCCAAACATTGGTAATATTGGTGCCAACATACGTCCAACATAGGGGATAGATAACGTGACCAATTATTTTATGTCTCAAAACGGGACATTGGTTTATTTAGTTTAATACAAGTACGTCGCGTTCGGTCGAAAGTGATCAAGTTCCGTTTTTAGCTATGTTTCATGAAAATTGAGACAAATGAATGTCTACAATAAATATACCCGAGTATATATTGAAAAATTGAATGTAGGTAGCTAAAATATTTGTACGGTTTTTAAACACCGTCTTCGGGAAAAATTACTGCGTAAAATTGTTCTGTTTTCAGTAAACGGGGCAATTTTTTGTCCCTGAGAGTTCCCGGGACACTTTACAAAACGGGACTGTCCCGTTCAGTACGGGACGTGTGGTCACGCTAGGGATAGGGTAAATTCATGACTTATGCTTACCCTTAGTCTGCTCCATTATTCAGTGGCTGTACCCTTAAGAAGACTTATATTTCTTGTTATTTTCCGTAATCTCATGTTAAAGACCCGACCGGACATTATGGAAAATAAACACATAAAAAAAAAACACTCCGACGCTTTTAAAGAAATATTTAAGTAGGCTTGACTTTAAATATTGATAAGGTAGAATTAGCACTTTACAGTTCCCATATTGTTTAATGTTAGACTATTGCCAACTCTGTCGGATAGGAATATGGGAACTAAAAATAAATAAAGTAAAGTTTAACTCACGTATATCATAATCATTTCTGACGCCTTCGCGGTTATTATACATTGGAATGAAACAACTTTAACGATTCCATAATCGTAGCACGACTGAGCTGACAATAGTCTTATGCTCAGTCGTGCTACGATTATGGAATCTGTAAAGGCTCCGAAACGTCAGCCAATAAAAATAAAATACGCGAGTTAAATCCGTTAAAGTTGTTTTATTTCACGTATATCACTTATTTTAATAGCTGACTTGTCCGTTATAATTGTAATAACTGCGAAGGCATCAGAAATGATTAATCATTAGGTAAGTAAAGATACTCAATCATCAAATTGATATAAACCCACTGAAATCGCTTTTGATCTAAACTTTATGTATCAAGACCCATCGTGTAGGGTCCGAAAGTCAAACAAAAGACCAGCGCGATACAAGTGGGACGCAAATATTTACTTACAACGGGATTTGAACTTTTTTGTAATTATCTTGGTCATTAAATAAATGGGTAATATTGTTCGCTAGATTATTTTTTTATTACAAGTGTTGCTTTCGAGAACGTAACTGAAGACAAATAAATAATAATAATATATATACAAGTATATATACAAATATATACATATAAGTACTGTATATGATGAGTTCATAGGTATGAATTTCAATTCAATATTTTTTTTTAATTTTTGACTTCATTATTGAAGAACGCAACAAATATTGTATGCAATACCAAAACTTAAACAGATAAAAACAACTACGAAAAATCGTTTAGTTTAAAAAAATTAATAAACCTTGTCGCTGACATTGGTTCAAAAAGTATAATTCAAAACATCATTTTCCATTTAAAGATTACTCATTTTCACTCAAGTATTTTTAATACATTTGCAAAATTCCATTCCCTCGGCACTTCTAGGAGTAACGTCAACCTTAATTCAAGCTTCAACTATTGCCGTCACTTCTATTCAATTCTACTATTGAGCACTTTATCCTAATGGACTAAACGCGGTTAGGAGACCTGTAATTCATTCAAGTGCCCCTAAAGTAGAATTTTTCATTAGCCACCCTAAATCGACTAACGCAAATGTCTTTAGGCAAATAATGTTACAAACGGTGAATACCTACGACTAATATTTTTTGGGACGGCCATTCTTTTAAACACTATATCGCACACCTAGATCTAAAGGGTAAGGGCTAACTCAAAAATCTGAAGATTTAAATTAAACACACGCTAAAAAAAAGGATCCGATTCCTTACAACAATTTCGCCTCTCCTGAAAAAGTTACTTTTTTGAGTTAGTTCCTTTTAGATCTAGGGGTGCGGTATATATATTCATTTTTATATAAAACAACTTCATACAACGGAATTGACTATCGTATATGTTTCGAAAACTTACAGTTCCCATATTAGAAGCCGTTATTATATTTCACTAGTGATCCACCCCGGCTTCATATGGGTGCTATAAACCTTTCTCTTGAATCACTCTATCTATTAAGCAATACCGCTTCAAAATGTTAAAGATGGGGACGTACAGACTTTGTTTTACAGATTCAGATTCAGATTCAGATCATTTATTGGTAAAAATATTATAGATTTACAAGTCAATTTCTTAATACTAGCTTAATTAGCAGTCATTTGCAGTAAATACAATTTATACAATTTTACAATTAAATTTTAAATTTTACAATTATAGTAATAATATATTATCATCATTTCTACATTATTTATTTAATTATTAGTGTTGTGGTCAACGATCCTTGTGCAGAAACTCGTTTACACTATAGCATGCCATGGGGGCTAGACAAGTGCCCAACGTTCAACGTTAACGTTAAACGTTAGCACCAAAATGTATGGGATTTGACATTTGTGACGTACGTGACAGTCGTTCGCGGATGTCAAATCCCATACATTTCGGTCCTAACGTTTAACGTTAACGTTGAACGTTGGGCACTTGTCTAGGGCCCCATGTCTAATAATAGCGTTTTAAGTTTTTTTGTAAAAATCATATCGCTAGTCGAATCTATGATCTCTATGTAGTGACATGTGTTCGTATTCAAATTTTATACTTTCTAAAATAAGGTACCTACCTACTTTCCATAATATAAAATCACTTTAATGTTCTATCGACAGCTCAGTCGGCTACGAACATAGGAACTGAAAGCGTGCAAGCTGAACATTGTTTGATATTTTTCCTCCCTTCTCGGTTCAGTATATTTGATGTTTTCTGCCACTTTAGGAATATCGATATTACTCAATCTATCATGTATCTAATGCGAACGTATCTTAGAGAAGATTGCAAGAAAACGTATGACGATACAAAGAAATATCCAGCTATATCGGTTGTATTGATATAAATATATACCTAGGTATATATATATATCTCAGTTTAGAGGTAGGTAGACTTTCATAAGCTCAGTTGTGTTATGAATATGGGTAGGTACTGTAGTTTTCAAAACGTGAGAAATCAAATTAAAATAGGTACGCAAGTTACACCCCGTTATTGGTTTTTTCTAATATGTAACAACCGCAAAAGCAACTGAAATTAGGTAGGTACTAATATATCTTTTAGGTCTATATAATACTAGCTGTCCGCCTCGGCTTCGCACAAATCATTTTTTTTATAGCCTATGTCACTCGGGAATAGTGTAGCTTCCCAATAGTGAAAGTTTTTTTGTAATCGGTCCAGCCGTTCTGGAGCCTATTCAATCCAAACAATAAAACAAAGAAACCTTTCCTCTTTATAATATTAGTATAGATATAGATAATAAGTACTCAAAGAAAACCTAGCTACATCGACCTTGGATTCAAATAAGCTTATAATATTTCATCCCAAATATTTCGATAAGGGACAGCTGTCTCCTCTTATATTGACCTTTTAAGGTGATTAATGACTTTGGGTCCTAATTTAAAAAATCCGGATTGACGGTGGATATAATTATATTCCTTTTTGTGGATTTTTTTCGTCGATTCGTCGCCCGGGGACTGGTTTTAATATCACTTTCGGAGAGCTTTTCCTCTAATTGCAGTGAAAAGTATAAAAAATGTGCTGTTTTGTATCGGGTTCCGTTGGAATACTGTAAATTTTCACATGTGTTGTGTATTTATATTAGATAAGATTAGATTCATTTATTTCTCAATAATCACACATTATCATCAAATTTGTAAGTATGTCAAATGACACGTGATAGGACAATAATATTAAGTGTATAATTAAAAAAGTATTAAGTACGTAAAACTTTAGCTTAAATGTGAATATTAAAATAAAAATCAGTAAAATATTTATTAAATAAGCAAAACAATTAGCATCATTTTATAATTAAATATAATTTTACGTCAAGAAAACTAAATGAAACAGAATATATTTAAATCATAGAAGTAGTTGCACCATACCTTCCTGCTAATAATTAAATACATGTACTTAGGTACTGTATAATGATATTTTTTTATTATTTAATAAAAAAAATTGGTTAGTTAAATAATAATAAAACAAAGGAAAAATATTGTCCTAAAGTTAAATTTGATAAAAATCTGATTGAAAATTCTAATTGAATCATAATAAATGCTGTACAAATTAGTAAGAAAGTAGGTTAATTAAAACAGGCAAAATAATGTTTAACTTTATAAAATTAACAATTAGCTTGTAATTTAATTTCCTAGAAGTTTCCGAGATTTTACTCCCTTGAATTATCATTAGGTCCTTTATCGAGTTCTGTGAAATAATCATTTCTGATGCCTACGCGGTTATTATACACTGGAATTAAACAATTATAACCAAAAAAAATTCGTGTTTTTTATTTAACTTTGCAGTTCCCATATTCGATGACTTATGACATTCTAGCACTAAAGACCTTCTGAGAAACAGTTTTTCGTAAATATTATAGATATCTGTCTTGCATAAACTGCACGGGTCAATGTACTCCGTTTCTTCGAAAGAATTCTTGTATTTTTTCAGTATACTGTACAATATTATATCTGACTTGTGTAAATTGCACGGGACAGTGTTCTCCGTTTCTTCGAAAGAATTCTTGTATTTTTTCAGTATACTGTACCCTAGAGTTAGTAGAAAATCTTCTGGGTCAGTGCTAGCACCTTTTTTTAGGAAATGCATCCTGGCTCGGTGCTTTATGAAACCTTAATTTTTAGAAGCACTTTACATTTTTTTGGTCGTTTCGTGCTTTAGGTGTTGTGTTAAAATGTTCGCGGCATTTTTTTCACAGAAAGAGCTTATGCAAAATTAGTTGGCGAATTTAAGGAAAGATTTTTTACAGAAATCGTCATAAACATAAATGGAACAAGCGCTGAAAGTATATTCGTTTATAATGAATTACCTAATGAGTGACTTATTGATTCTCAATTAGGTAAGTCATTGATATTGGTGCTAATATTGTTTCTTGTAGAGACGGCGTCTCGACAAGCGTAGTGTAGGACGTCCTCAGGCTAGGTGGAGTGACGATTTGCGTAAGATGGCTGGCAGGAGCTGGATGCGAGCAGCCGAAGGTCGAGCAAAGTGGCGTGCATTTGGAGAGGCCTATGTTCAGCAGTGAACTGCGATACGCTGATGATGTGATGTGATGTGAAGTCATTGATAAACAGTAATCGTTTATTGACGTCTACTACTGGAGATGGAAATCCAAATGGCTAAGGCAAAAAAACAGCAGTTCATGACAAGTCTTGATATTTATGTAGTCCCGTGAATTTGTCATTTTCGCAAACTTCAAGGGCGTCGTTCCACTGTATATCTCACTAGCTGTCCGCCCGGATCCCTTTTTTTATAGCCTATGTCATTCGATAATAGTGGAGCTTTGCAACAGTGAAAGAATTTTTTAAATCGGTCCAGTCGTTTAGGAGCCTATTCAATCCAAACAAACATCCTTTCCTCTTTATGATATTAGTATAGATAATGATAATAGCTAGTTTACTTAAAGTTATGTAAAACTAATTTTTTTCCTAACTTCTAATTTTTAATAATATATCATGGAGATCAAGAAACCATCGTCATAAATAACTTGAAAAGTGGCAATAAACTCTTGTTAGGGTGATAAAACTCAGACAAATATATTGTTGCTACGATAAAATGAACATTATATCCCGCAAGGGACTGAAATATTACCTATATGGATTCAGAAGTGCAGTCTAGATTGCGAAGAATGTAGAAGACAAGCAAAAGGAAGTGTTTTATTCTTAACTATACTTATCCCTGGGTTTCACATGAAATTTTATACATTATTTTAAATTATCTAAAGTTTGGTCCATAGCAAGTAGATGTGTGATGATCGAATATAGACCTATACGGCATTTGACAGATACGTGGTAATTGTATATAAAAATAATTTCTGATGTTTTCGTGGTTACACATTGGAATGAAACAACTATAACGGATTTAGCATGCGTAATTTATTATTCTGTCCTCCGGCCGGAAAGCGCCAGCTTTCTGGCCGCTGCGCTAAATGAAATTGCTGCTTTCTGGCTTCGTCGAACAGAAAAATAGTATACTGACCTCGGCCAGTAAAAAGCCTCATATCACATTTTTGTCAACCTCAGCTTCGCCTCGAACAACAATTACATGTAATCTGAGACATTTTTTATTTTACTGGCCTTGGTGCGTAATGTACTATTATTTGCTACAGTTTCGAAAAATTTGCCGTTTCCATATTTGTAGCACAACTGAGCTGACCAGAGTCTATCGCTAAAGTTAGACTCTGCGGAGGAGGGTAACGATGTTGGGTTTTTACTTTTTATATTGTTTGGAAAGAAATAACTTTAAACGGATTAAACTCGCGGATTTTATTTTATTGGCTGAAGTTTCGGAGCCTTCACAGATTCCATAATCGTAGCACGACTGAGCTAGTCTTATGCTAAAGTTGTTTCATTCCAGTGTATAATAACCGCGAAGGCATCAGAAATTATTTTTATATAGTTTTATAAAGTTGGATTTGATATAAGATGGTCGACAAAATTCTAATTTAATTGTAATAGATTCTGTACAAAGTAGTAGACAGGTAGGATAATACATATATCTTGGGGCCTAGACAAGGTGCCAACGTTCAACGTTAACGTCAAACGTTAGCACCAAAATGTATGGGATTTGACATCCGCGAACGACTGTCACGTACGTCACAAACGTTCGCGGATGTCAAATCCCATACATTTTGGTCGTTTCGTTTAACGTTTACGTTGAACGTTGGCACCTTGTCTAGGCCCCCTTGTCTGTTTTATTTGTCTTACTTGATATAATAACTAACATATTTGCTTATATATCATATTATATTATATGGAACGTAATGTAAGTGACACGGCTTGTGAAAGTGGCCTGAGTTGCTCGTGTACTGTCAGTGTTTACGTTCTTGGTTTATAAATAAAAATCGCAGTTCGGTGAACCTTTCACATTTTGGCTCCGACAATAACTTCAGAGGAACGTCTCGGAGGACAGAAGGAATTAAATTATAACATTGTCACAGTAGAAATAAGTAGATAAGTATGCAGAAAATATATATAATAATTATAATATAATACAAAAACATAATTATAATGCCTAATTCTTCCGCGGTCATTATACATTGGAATGAAACAACTATAACTGACTTGACTCGCTGTTGTGACTTATTTTCTTCTTGTTAAAAATTAAAAATATTCGTTTAATACTTTTTGATAATTGTTGTTTACAAAACACTGTCAAACAAAATTATTAATAGTCTTTTATATTATATAATACAACTACTATTTTTATTTTTATCAAACTAGTTTTTTTTGTGAAGTAGAATCATTTGAAATAATGATTTTAAGTTAGTTTACTGTTCTATGATTCTTTTATGAAAATGCTGGATTCCCACAGTGGGTTTCAAGAATTCTACAAAACGTGTTAAAACAAAATGTTATTAGTCGGGATAGCTTCGAATAATTGTCATCTTATTCTAGTGTTAGGTCATTAGTTTTAAGTACTAAGAAAAGTACTTTACTTTCTTAGTTAATGGAGTTGAATTAAAAGATTACTTAAGTTTTTATATTAGAGAATTTGGATGGGTCTCGGGGTGAAATTTGTGAACTTCTAAATGAGACGAAAAACCGAATTAAATTGTTAAAAAAAGTTCACTCATATTTGGTAAAACAAGAAAAATAAGTTAGGTAAATAATTTCTGATTCTAATGCTGTTATACACATTGGAATGCAAATATAAAGCACTTAACTCGAGTATTTTATTTTATTCGCTGACGTTTCAATAACTTACAGTTCCCATATTCGTAGGAGACTGAGCTGACGATAGTCTAACAGTAATATTATAAAATCACTTTAGTTTTTGACCATAATATGGTAGTATCATTCCAAAAATTCAGCTACTTATAATTTGGGGAAAAAATAATATTACAATATCAATAGTCAAAATACGAAGAAGGCAAAAATATTAAGTAATTACATATGTCATAAATAACAGTTTCATTAAAGTTAGCATAGGCTTGGAAAATTATTTTTTTCTGTAATATACGTAAGAATTCTTTGTTCATTTTCTACGGCAGAAAATAATAGTAAATGTTCAAGAAAATAAACTTAATACATTACCTACATAAAAATCTCTAGAATAAAAGGGAAAGCTTTTTCCGCTCACAGAAAATCCTTTTTCATAGCGTACAAAATAATTTCCAGACATACTAATAGAAGAAACCGGTTAATTTATGCTATCGTAAACAATTTATTCATGAGAGCATCTTTTGTCTTGTTTCCTTAGTCAAATTACACCAGAGATAAGAATATATTTTGTTGGAGAATTTTGGGTTGTCGTGTGATTTATTAAATAAATACTGTCTTCTTCCCGCGACTTCTTCAGCGTAGACTAAGGTACTGACAGTAGGTAGCTGACAATAATCTAACGCTGAAGATTATATTGTCAGCTCAGTCGTGCTACGATTATGAAAACTGTAAAGAATCCGAAACGTGAGCAAATAAAATAAAACAAAAAATACGCCAGTTAAATCCGTTAATAATTGTTTCATAATACCAGCTGCCACTAACTACCAGCTGGATGTTTCTGCCGCGAAATACAAGTTTTACCTCCGCGAGGTAATTATCCCCTGATAAAGAGGATTCTTTATCAGTTGATAATTACCCCGCGGAGGTAAAACTTGTAGGATATAGATACTACTCAAGCAATTATACCAACTCTTATGATATTTGTAAGCAAGCCACCAGTAGGAAAAATCGAGATCCCAATAGGACATGAACCTACACTTAGGCCTTTACGCGAGGCACCGTGCTTTGATTTACACTATATGCGTCACGTAGCGTATGCGTGACTCCTGAGACAACAACACCTATAGAAGGCTTACCCTCACATCAAAATGCGAAAATATATATACTTATCTATCTTAATAAATAAATCACCACTCTTTTAAATTCCATTTATAAACGTTACCACCCTTTCCGTAACAGCATTTTCATAACGGGGCGTAATTTCGTTTGTTTTAGTAATTTTCCGTCACGTCAAAACCGAAGGTTTCGTATTTTCGTAAATTACGTTCATATTAAAGGTACGCCTCTACCGGTACGATAATTTTGCTTTTAAATCAATTTCCTTTATTGAATAATCGACCTTCTTTCGATATCTAATTACGTTATTTCTTTCTAATTTTTTACAGTGACTGACACCGTGCCACTAGCAACCAGCAATTGTCCCATAATAATAATGTATTTGGGAATTGGTTCAAACTATATTGGAATCAAACAACTATAACGTATTTAACTCGCTAATTTCATTTTGTGACGTTTCAAAAACTATTGTGATTTTATTTAGTGTTATAATATCGTCTGCTCACTCGGAAACGAACATAGGAACTGTGTAGTTTTCGAAACGTCAGCCAATAAAATAAGCTACGCAAGTCTAATCCGTAATAATTGTTTCATTCCGAAGTAATCGCAAAGGCATCAAAATTATCATGTATTAAGACATCATTTAAATGAGTTTGTCTATAATTTAAGGCAATTTTTTAGCTTGTAACGGTGTAATATAATGTTCTATTATACCGAAAAAGGTGAAATCTCGTTTAGCGATACCGCCCGCAAACAACGGCGTGTATGGAGCGAGGCAAGTCGGAAGTCACATACATGGAACTCCATTCAAGAGGATATGGTATTTTATTATTGCATTCTACTCCTGGGAATTGGGGTGTTCTACAAACACATTGCTGAAAATAGAAAAACTACTGGTATTCAATTTAGAAAATATGTGACTAATAAATTTAGGCGTGGTAATCGTCATATTACCTAAAGAAGAACAGATAGGATGTTTGCTGAAAAACGCCGCAAAGAAACTCAGCAGAAAGTCTTCCCGTTACCGTAGTAGAAACGTGAAATATTGACAGTTGTTTTCGAAACACAGACGCACTAAGAAGGGATTTTAAGAACAAAATTGCAAGGTTGTCAAAGGAAATCTTTAAATCAGCAACGTTTTTAGAGAAAAAAAATCATTGAGCACGTGGTTTATGATTTACTGGAATTCACCCCCTAGCTGTGAAAAATATGGGTTAAAAAGTCGTGAGCAAAACCTATGAGTTTACAAACGGTGGCACCTCCAAACCCATAGTTCCTACGGCAAGGTAAACGTCACATCCGGCTATTATTCCCCGGCCACAATTTGCTTTTAATAAATCACCCGCGGCGGAACCATCGACCTGTTGTTTATTCCCCATTCTTACAGATTGGGCGAGATAACGGGTAAATTGTATGAGATATGGACTGCAGTGCAAAATTACTATAGTAGGGCTATTGTAATTTTGCAATTGGAGGCTCATACTGCATAAAAGGTTTGGGTAGATTTTAGGCGAATTTATATTTAATATTTACCGGGCAGGATAAATTATCCCCGGATTCCGGGGATATGGTCAGATGATACTAGGTCGCAACACTATGAGTACCTGACGTTTCGGAGCCTTTACAGATTCCATAATCGTAGCACGACTGAGCTGACAATAGTCTTATGCTAAAGTCAGCCAATAAAATAAAATACACTAGTTAAATCCGTTGAAGTTGTTTCATTCCAATGTATAATAACCGCGAAGGCATCAGAAATTACTATGAGTACTGTTATTTAATAACTACTTATTTATTTAATCAAACACAAGACTTATTGACGGCTTTTGACGGCCTGCTGGTCTAGTGATCAGAGCCCCTGACTACGAAACCGGAGGTTGCGGGTTCGAAACCTGCTAGGGGCAGATGTCAGTGTGATGAACAGTGGCATCTGTACCTGAGTCTTGGATGTCTTATATGTTTATCCGTTGTCTAGTACCCATAGTACAAGCTTTGCTTAGTTTGGGACTAGACCAATTGGTGTGAATTGTCCAAAGATATTATTATTATTATTACTATTATATTATTCGTGACAGCGCAAATCGCTTCTCGATCTATCTGGTACGTGAGTTACGTGACAGTGGCATGCTGTGGTGGAATATGCTGACAGGGCCGCCATATGGTGTAATTTTTTTTGGAAATCCTCGCTAAAAGATAAACCTTTTGGAATTTATTACGATTCCAATTATCAAATGTCTTTGGTTGAAAGTTTTTAGTTTAGTAAATTGGGGGGTTAAATACGGTAGGAAACATTATTTCTTCAATGTCTACAGATACAGCATGAAAATGTCTCAGTCTGCTACGAATATGGGAACTGTAAAGTTTTCTAAAAGTCAGCTAAAAAAGTTATAGGTATAATTCTGTTATAATTGTTACATTCCAATCCTAACTAAAGGCTACTTATAATTGCGAAAACTGGGTTGTAATGGATATGCCCCTTTTTAGGGGTAATTTTAGGCGATGGAATTACAAATTCCACCCTGACGGAGGCAAGCTAGTGCTTAATAACCGCGAAAGCATAAATTATTCAAACACATAGGTAAATCAATAAAATGAGGTCACTACTAAATCGTCAAGCAAAATTCTATAACGATTACTGATCTATACTAATATAATAAAGAGGAAAAGTTTGTTTGTTTGGATTGAATAAGCTCCTAAACGACTGGACCGATTTGAAAAAAAAAATCACTGTTGGAGAGCTACACTATTCCCGAATGACATAGACTATAAAAAAAAAGGATCCGGGCGAAGCCGGGGCCGGCCGCTAGTTGAATATTAACCGAACAATCCTAATGTTGTATTTATTTAATGCAATTGAAATATTTTCTCTGGATATCGTATTAATTTGGCGCTCCGCCAGGCATACGGTTCCGGGTTAGATTCCCGTCCTGTGATAAATATTTGTTTGTTGCTGGACATTTATTTTTGCGACCAAAAAGTCGTAAACTCACTTTATTGTGTTTTTAAGTTTTTCATATTAGCAAAAGACAGATAGTGGTGTTAGTTGATTTGCTTTCAATATTGCTATATAAAATATAACTGAAATGTTTTTTAATTTTCGTATATATATTATATTGTTGAATTTCAAGTTGGTAAGTTTTAGGGGATTCAATGTACTTAGGTATCTAATTAGATAACAAGTATTGGTAGATTTTTAAATCTAAAATATATTATAATTATATGAAATGAGAAGCTGATTTAATGACTAAGGTTACGAAATCAAAATTTTGCACAGCAGTTACTTTTATAACTTAGGGAAGCACTAAGGATTTTCGAAAATTCACCCCCTAAGGAGGTAAAACAGGGGTGCTCGAGTAGCAGCGAGTGGTTCATATTTCTTGCAGAGATGACCTTTGAGGTCAGAAGTAGGCGAACACAGATAGGAATACGTTGCGTGGGTATAACCCTTCAAGATGGTTCGATGACTTTATGAAGGTCCGTGTAATAAAGATGAATATTGTACCAAAACAAAAGGAAAGTTTTATTCTTAAGGAACGTAAGAACAAAATGTCCCCGGAAGCTACTTAAAACTTATCTACGAGTCCAGTTGGGGCGTTTATTTTTCCACTCCATATATCTGGCTCGGACTTGCATCCTAGCACTAGAATAGTACAGTAATACTAAGGCCAAGTATCTTATGTTTAACTGTAAAAGGTTTTAAACAAAGACAATCTTGCATCACACTCAGTAATTTATAGTGGTAATATTATTCTACCAAGAATCAATACAAGAAATGCAGTTATAATGTTTGTATCATAATAAAGAAAAACGTGTAATTACGTATGTATAAATACTACTAATTTACTTACAACGTTTCGGATGCGACGTTGCAACCGTGGTCAAGGGAATCACCATTCACCAGCAACCACGACCACAGTTGCAACGTCGCTTAAGAAACGTTGCTACGTACTTTAGTTATATTTGTATATTTGCGACAAGTCATGTTTTTGTATATTATGTGTGAAAATGGTGAATGTTGAAATTGTAACAATTGTATGCTGAAAATGCTCTGCGAATACAATACAAATATTCTTTATAGAATACCAAGTAATAACATGGCATACGGTTAGTTTAAGTGGTAAAATAATTAAAATAACAAAAAAAATAAAGCAATTATATAAGTACATTAATTTGTTTTAAATACTGTTGTCTATTGTTTACTTACTTGTCATCAATATGCTATGTTGGAAAGAGTAGTTAAGTAAGTATTTCAGTTTTTATAACATCGTGCTTCTCTTCCGTAGGGGCCGACAGAGACTCCGCCGTTTTAAACATCATAATATGTATAATAAATAATCCCTTTTTCACTACTTATATTAAATTATTTATAATTTTATTATATTGACCCCAGATTCGATTCCGAGTTCAAAAGAAAATAGTATACTATGTTTAAACAATAATGTAGCATAAACAATAAAACTCTACAAAACTGTTTACAGATACAAACAGAGCTCAAACAATCGAAGTGGGCTATAAACAAGCCGCGGGCATATTCTCGGCTTCCATAGACAAAGCATTTTTATGATGCCAACCTCAAATAAAGAACCACTTCCGTTTCTAGAAGCAATGTATGCAGATACGAAATGTGGAATTTCGAAATATAAACATGGAGTCTTTGGGTTATTTTGGCAAATGCATGTTGGTATCCTAAGCCATCCTATGTACCTTGGTCCTTATGCAATTTTAGTAGGATTAGGGCCGCTATTGGCCAGGAGCAAACAGTCATATGTACGGATTGTTTGGGACTGACATAAAAATAATAATAGAAAATTATACCTACTATTATTTTTGTGTTTAACTAAAATAGTAATTTTAGTTACTATTTTTAGCTATAATTATTTTTTTTAGTATGGCAACTCTCTGTCTGTGCCGACTGCCAATGGCGTCGGATGTATTCGGGGCATTTTCAATTAAAATCTATTAATTAACTAATTTAATAGCTGTTTTATTTTAAACATGGATCTTGTATGACTGCTCGCTCCGTTAAAGATATTCCCTTAGAGATGATATACCAAGTTGGTTTAAGAAATTCAATAGTAATATTCCTTCAAAGTCATATGACTACCAAGTTGGTACAAGAAAGTCAAGAGAAAAGTTCCCTTAATGTTTTTTGCATTGTACATATTATTATAGGTACCTACTTCTAATATAAAAGTCTAACGTATGTTAAAATTTATAAATTGACTGCAAAAATATATTTTACTGAGGTTTTGCGGCGTTTGTTCTCAGCAACTCTGGTTCTTTCGAAGCTCTACTAGATTCGTGTGACGTATAAAAAAAATTAAGGGCCTATTTAATAATGATTTGGTTTGATGCATTTGATTTGATTTATGACTAGTATTTATTACTTAGCTGCAAAAGCAGATAGGTACCTTAGCTCCAAGTACCTATTGAAGTATACGATTTTTTTTTTTAGCTCGAACATAAACGTAATTGGATAACGGATTACGTTGTTACACGGGTTTGAAAAAATACTCTCAGGAAACATTGTCGAGTGAGATATCAAATGAAAGAGAAAAAAACTGAGTTCAGGAATACAATTTTATTTTTGAACTAAATATTGAAGCGCAGTTGGCCAGCTAATGGGCGTTTACAGCAAAACCGGACGGGTGCGAGCCTCCTGAGAGGCTTTCAAGGCTTGTAATACAAATAATGTATCAAGTGATGTCATAGTTCGGGGAGAACTACTTATTTAATAATTTTATAGTATCCAAATATAAAAATATCGCTTCGTCATGTAATTAAAAGGCCCCACCACATTCCCAACACGTTATTACGTATTTCATCGTTTTACGAGGCATTCATTACATAAAATAATCTAAGGCATAATAAAATCATGTCAAGACAGCGTTCCCCATACTTTATAGCCGGACCCATAAATAAAGTTATCCCAAGGGATATAAATTCGAAGGACCAAACGCTACGGTCAACGTATTCATATATTTACAGGGAAACCTTCTAGATAAACCTTATGTGACATTTAAAAAAGAACTTTAACAGTTAAACCTAAGGTTCAGTTTTCATTGTAGCTTTTGACGTGAGTATAAGACTTTGGCGGGATGAGAATTACTTTGTCACCTCGAGATAATGTGACCTTCTTTGAATTCGAGGTGGAAAGGGATACCCTTTTGTTTTTAAAAGCGTTGTCTCTTTTGTTGAACCTGTGTTATGGCGGTTGGGTTTTTTATTAAACTTTTATATCTGTGATAGGATGAATGTTCAGATTAGACCTTGGCCGTGTCTGAACTTGGATAAATGTTGTTACTTAGTTCGAGTACAATTTCAAGGTTACATAGTTTATTCTTGAAATATGTAGCTTACTACATGATCGATAGGGGAAAAGTAATGAAGTGTTCTTTAGTATGACTTGTAATAATAATATATAATTTCTGATCCCTCCGCAGTTATTACATTATATATTATGTTATGAAATAATTATAATGGATTTGACTCGAGATCTTTTTAATTTGCTGAAATTTTTAAAACTTGCTTAATAAAAAAACACATGAGTGTTAGACTATCTTCAGCTTAGTCGCCTACGAATATTTATTTATTGCAATCATAAGTTATACGATTCTTAATTTTTAGGTTAGATTTCTATTAATCATACTTACCTATTTAATATACAGAATGGGGGAGGTTTTTTATTTCATATTTCCATATAGTTTTGCCGTGTATAATGTTGGCGTGTCTATTAAATAAATAAACAGTAAACTTTAATTTTTTTTTTGTTTGCTAGAAAAGTTTCTAATAGTTTATCCAGTACTTACTAGGACATTTTGACCAGGCCTCAATGCCGTTTTACAAAGGCTTTTACACAAAGGCTCTATCTGAAAGGTAAAACATTAAAAAAGCAATACGTATTTTTTTATAAATTGTTTTGTGTGAGGTTACAATAGTCAAAAGAATTCTGTTTGTATGAGATTTTTACAAAAAAACTAGCCATTGTATTGCTTTGAAGCGTTCGATAAAAAATCTTCATTGTCATAGATATAGGTAATAATTTATAATGAGAAATAAATAAATCTAATCTGATTTAATCTATTCCCCAGATAAGTATCATTTGTAAATAGCGAACGCAAACGAAACGAATGGAAAATTTATAGCAACAATAATATAAGATATAAAATAAATATAAGCAAGTAAGTTAAGAATATAAGGTAAGTCCTTACCGAACAAAAACTGACCACGTGACTCGTTAGCTGTCGTCAATTACACATTTTGATAAGTTTCGTTTATTGGAAATTTAAAACGATGTCCTAGACATGTGTAAATCGGAAATAGCGGACGAACAAAACGATAGCAATATTGTAAATTAAGCGCACAAATCACTCCATACTTCTGGAACTCGGGGTTAAGGTATGACTGTCTACAATATGTAAACAACGCGTCTTGTCTTACTTTGGACATATAATGAGAAGAGGAGACGAAAGTTTGGAAAAGTTAATCGTTGTTGGCAATACCGAAGGCAAAAGATCAACGGGCCGTTCACCAGCACGATGGACGCAACTTAAAGGCGTAGACCGCTCTCAGAAATTTTACGAGGTGGTGAGGAAAGCGATGGACCGGAATCGTTGGCGAGAGTATCTTCGTGACCGAACAAAACTAACCATCCACGATCATCAGTCATGATGGATATGACTAAGAAGAAGAGAAGATTGTAAATTGACGGTAGTCACGTGGTCAGTTTTCATTCAGGTACATCAATTCTATGTAATTTTGCATTCGTGAGCGATGACCTAACCGGCTTATATATGCATTTATGCAACAACGTAAATCTTCGTAACCTCTTGCCCGATTATGCTCATGTTTGAACTTCAAAATTATATAAAGGTCATCTACTCGCTCGACAAATTTCATAAAGATCGAATCAACGATATTCAAGTTATCGTCGAACAAAAATACAATGCTTGACCGTCCCCTTCGCCAAATCAAATGTAAAACATTGCTTTCGCTTGATCGGTAGATAAATGTATTTGAGATTGTGCTAAATAACATTTATTTATAATGATATTTTTGTACAAAGACAAGAGTAGAAATTTTTTTGACTCCCAGTAGGACTCGAACCCACGCCTATGCCTTTACTAGCGGCAGCGTGCTAAACTTTTACACCATAGGAGCCACTGACGAGTCATCGAATTTCTCTACTCCTTTCAATTCGGTCTTGTACTTTATGTTTACATGCGAATTTTTCGCTTCAGCGCCATCTGTGTGAAATGCTTTGCAGCATTTAGCACACAAGATTGGGTTTAGCATTTATTTTTCATATTGTATTAGTATTTGCGCCGGCTTATTTGATAAAAATTATTTGCTTTTATCTTTGATGACTTATTTGTAGTTTAATGGAGATTGAAAAAGTAATTTAACTTTTAGAAACTATTGAATTACTTTACTTTGTATTTTATGTGCCTTTAAAAAAATCGGTTTCGATGAATATACAATATTTCTTATCTATCGATAGAATACTTAATTAAATCATCTTGTTATTATAGCGTCACGTAGTAAAAATAAATAAATTTCTTTAGAAAGTTGATATCAATTTCTGTAGTTACAAATAAAGCATTTTATTTTTTTAATTTTGAGTATTTTTTTTTAGTATATTGTAAATGTGTTAAATTTGGATGTATAGCTATTATGACTGAAGTTAATATAAACATTACATCTTTCAATTACATCTTTCAATTAGGTACATTTTTTTTTTTTTTTTTCTTATATATATACACATACTGATATCTGGTAGTCCCCAAACTAGGCTGAGCCTGTATCTTGGGGCCTACGAATTAAAAACAAAACAACGTTCTTTACAATGATAGGTAGGAACATAAAATTTATACCTACTAGACAAACTGATTTACTTATAAACTAGACAAAATGAATTAAAGGGAAGAACATGTAAGTATACAATTATAAGATTAAAAAGAAATATATATATATATTTAAAAACAACTAACTGTAAATTAGATTAGATTAGATTCATTTTAATGTGTGTGTGTGTGTGTGTGTGTGTTTGTGTGTGTGTGTGAGGGAATGAGAGAGATGGGGAGAGAGATTGTGTATGCGTGTGAGTATGCCGGCGTGTGTGTGTTTGTGTGCTGCGTTTAACTATTGCAGGGAAGAGAGAAGTGCTTCAGTACCTAAGTAAGTTAGGGATGCCAACCACTTTTTTAAAGCTCCCTTGGCCCTGGTACAAGTTAATTTTTTGATGTCGCAGGCTTTACAGACGGAATTGTAAGTGTGGGGATGAGAGAAAGATGGAAGCCGTCTGGCATGTGACGATTTGACCGGAGGGACGGGAATTCTATAGGTGCGTTTGGAGATTAATTCCTCGTATAGCGGAGTTTGTAGACACAGCTTGTGTGTTCGGAGCACTGCCCTCAATACAAATAGCTGCCTCACTCTTAGAACCCCCGCTTCCTCATAGAGGGCATCAGTGGAGTGGCGAAAAGGTTTCCGCAGCATGACCTTGAGTAACGCTCTTTGGGCCCTTTCTAGAACCATCATTATATTTTTTCCTGCGGAGCCCCAAACTGCAATGCAATATTGGATGATGGACTGACATAGAGTGTGGTAGACTGTATAGAGGACTTCTGGAGTAGCACAATCACGAAGTTTTTTCATTACGAAAATTAGTTTTCTGACTCTGTTTGAGACAGTAAGTATGTGATCCTTAAAGGTAAGGTTATCGTCGAGTAATAAACCCAGATATTTTACATTGCAACTTCTTTGAATTGTTTGGCACGAGCATTGACACATTTGTTCATATCGTTGACAGGAGTGGATTTTTAGGTTGAGATCTGCAGGGGGCGCAGAAGCTGCCGTTTTTGAGAAGGCTAGATAGAGACTTTTGCCTACATTCAAGGTGAGCAAGTTTTCGTCGAGCCACAATGCAACCTTAGCTAGGCCGTATTCGGCCATTCGAAAGGTGTTTATCCAGGTACTGTCGTGAAATAAAACAACCGTGTCGTCCGCATAGCACACAACTTCTGCTTTAGGAAGGCCTAGGTTCAAGATATCGTTCATGTAGAGAATAAAGAGCGTGGGGCCAAGAATACTGCCCTGAGGCACGCCGTAACAGATCGGCAATTGAGAACTTCTGAACTGATTGACTTTAAGAATTTGTTGTCGGTCAGACAGATAGCTACCGAACCATTCCAGTGACTTGCCTCGTACTCCCAAGGCCTCAAGTTTCCTTAGTAGTATACCGGCTGAAACGGTGTCAAACGCTTTAGCAAGGTCCAGGAAAACGCCGACACACTTCTCGCCTCTATCTGTGAATCCAGAAATATGGTTTGCCAAAAGAATGGTAGCATCCTCTGTACTTTTACCTGGCCTAAAACCAAATTGGCTATTTGAAATTAGTTGGTGCTTTTCAATGAATTTTACCAAGCGACGATTTACTACCTTTTCGAGAACTTTCGAGAAGATGTTCAGGAGTGAGATTGGTCGAAAATTGTTTGGAGAATCTTTTTCGCCACCCTTGTGTATAGGGGTGACTAGGGCTAATTTCCAGGCATCAGGAAAGAGGCCTGTTTCGAGGCTTAAGTTGCAGATGTGAGTAAGAGGTTCAAGAATCGCGTCCTTGATTTCTTTTATGAATTGTGGCTTTAGGCCATCAGGTCCAGGGGCACTGTCCGGTTTTAGTTCTGATAGAAGTTTGTCAATCTCGTAGACATCGGTGGGATGTAAAAAGAAGGAGTCAACCGCTTTTGCCAGAGGTGATAATTTATTTATAAGAGCATCATGTGATAGCGAAAGTTTGGTTAAGATTTGGTCAGCAAGTTTTTCACCTACCGTAGAGAAGTGCTTATTAGTGATATCAAGAGATTCCTCAACAGTGCCTCGAATTTTAGTTAGTTCTTGAGCGCAGTTCTCACCTCTATTTGTTTCACAAATGGATTTAATTGTTTTCCAGAGCCTTTTCGGGTTGTGTTTACTTTCATTTATTTGTTTGCTATAATATTCATTTTTTAAGCTATAGAGAAGATTATCAAAGAAATTCCTATACCTTTTATACGTTTTTTGTAAGACGGTGTCTTCTGGAGATTTCCTGGCTTGACTGTGCAACTTGTCTCTATGCCTCATGCATCTTATCAGCCCTGGAGTAATCCAGGGCCTGATGTTGTATCTGTTGCGGCTAACTCTAGTTTTGAGAGTGTGTTTGGTTATAACTGAGGACATTGCATTATCAAAGTAAGTGACAGCCTCATTGACATTTGCTGTTCCAGTAACAGATGTCCAGTCGATTGACCTCAGATCCCGTGCCGCTGCTACAAAGTCTGTCTTTAGTGTCCACCGGTTAGAGCTGCTAGCTTTCTTCTGAGTCAAACATAGACCGGCCAAAGCGATGTCATGGTCCGTAATTGAACTCTTGCAGACAGCTCCCACTGATTTGTGTTTAGACTTTATAAAGATGTGGTCCAAACAGCTTTCTAGCCTTGTTGGTAGAGTAATAGCTGGTAAAAACTCGTGGGACGATGTTAGACAGAGATATTCGGTGTATTGACGCGTGACCGAATTTCCCATCAGATCAATGTTAATATCTCCTGCTAGAATAGTGGTAGATTTGGGCTTGGATGATGTGAGGAGTTTGTCGAGAGAATCCAGGAATCGGTTGATATGGGAAAAGGACGGGGAACGATAAAACCCGTAGATTAACAGATTAAGGTCTGGAATATCAATTCTGAGGCAGTTAGCGTCGTCAAACGATGGTTCTGTTGCACATGCGTTATGTAGTTCCCTGACATATATCACTACCCCGCCGCTCTTGTTAATAGTGTTTGAGGTGCGAAAAGCTACATAGCCTGGCAGTGACTCTATGATTGTTCCTTCACGCAGCCAGCATTCCGTCAGTACAATCACGTCAAAAATAGTCTCCGTTCGTTTCAAAGCAACAGTTAGAGCGCTGAAGTTTCGTTGAATGCTTCTGATGTTAAGCGTCATGATTTTAAAATTGTATTTTGTTACCAGAACCATGTTACACTCTTCAATCGCATTTATGAGATGACATTCGACAGAGATCGAAGCGTCTATATCATGACCTAAATCAAGGGACGGGTCAGAAAAATGTTCAGGAGACAATGATGGTGTCTTACAGAGGGGACTCGGGTTTATGTCAACTTTGTGTATGGGGTTTGTTTTTATGTGCATGTTATGAGGTGAGTATGTTTCCGATAACGTGTAATTGGAGTTTTTGGAAGGTGATGGTTGCGTTATGTCAGTGGTTAATCCAGGGTTTACATTAGCTGAGCAAAGGATCAACAAGGTAAATGACAACAACAACAATATGCACAGAAGTAACAAACAGTAATGTTCTAAGAATTTATGATAATGTAGTGAGTACGCGTTGGACATCGTCATAGCCGCACAATCGGTCCAGGTCTTCACAAGCGCGGATCGGGATTGCAGGACTGTCAGACTGTCGTCGCACGTAAATGTTCCCTTTATTTGTCCAGCAGTGCTTGTATCCTGTCTGCTTAGATCGTATTCTTGCGTCCCGAAATAACAACCTGTTTTGTCGCGTAAGCCGTTCATTAACAAACACTTTTTGAATAGGCAGTGAGGGCACGATATCTTTGGAATCAAGGTTTCGACGGGATTTGGCCGCTGAAATGAATTCAGTTCTCTTTGCTCTCCTTGAAAAACGGACTACAATCGGGCGAGCAACAGGGCAGTGAGAATTGGGGCTAACATCGGTTGCGGATAGCCGCTGCTGGTGCTTATGTGTTCCCACTCGTGTGACGTAGTCCAAATCGTGATCAGATAAGGCAATACCGATTTTTGTGGCTGTCGTGAGAACTATGTGGTTCAGGTTCTCGTTTGTTGATTCAGGAACGCCAGCTATCTCCAGCGCGTTGAGAAGATTAGCTTGGGATTGTGAATTAATTGTGGTTTGGAGTTGTTGAACGGTTGCCGTGAGGACTGGCAGCTCCATTGATTGACGCTCCAACTCTTTTATCCTGGCCTCTGCCTC
Source organism: Polylopha cassiicola (assembly GCA_038024825.1). Lineage (NCBI taxonomy): Eukaryota > Metazoa > Arthropoda > Insecta > Lepidoptera > Tortricidae > Polylopha > Polylopha cassiicola. The sequence goes on along the minus strand of CP149047.1, from coordinate 18,821,484 downwards.
ACTAAGTCTACTGGAAACCTCATCAATTCGCTCGTGGCACAAGCGAATTGATGTGACAGCATCTTTTAGTCCTGTCACGTCCTGGCGCAGTAGTCGTATTTCAGCTGCTAGATCGGCGAGTGCAGTTGTGGGTGTAGCAAAAGACGTCTGGCCTTGACCTTGGTTTTTTTTACGGAGAGTGACGTTGTCAGCCGTACCAAGTCGCACCGGCGTAGTCGAGTTATCTCCACCCTTCCTTAGTGCAGCTTGACAGTCTGGGCAAATCCAGCTTGATTTTTGCTCAGTTGTGAGATTAGAGGTATTAGTGCACAGCAGGTGAAAGCTTTTTCGACAATTTGTTTGTGTGCATTTTACTGCATGTTTGTCTGTTATCTGCGATTGGCAACCGGCGCAAGTTATGTTGGCCGATTGCGGTTGTTTTGGTGGCATAATTATTTTTTATTATTATTATTATTGTATTTAATTATATTTAATTAATTCCTTAATTTATTTTTGAGTCGATTTGAGAAAGCAAATAAAAGCAAATCGATTTATTTAAATTTATTCAGTTTCTGAACGAAATTTTGATAGCCGACAACACTGCTCGACTGTCAGCTGTCACCGATCTCATCCAATCAGCTGATCGGTACTTCTTGTGGCACAGTTGCGTGTGGTTGATGGTGATATTTTATTAGCAATACTGCGGAATTTGAAGTTCAACGGCCGGAAAAAGATAAAGTTCTCACCCAGATGATATGAACGCTGGACCACCTGAGTGTGCACAGTTCACCATTCGTCTTGATCTTCGAGTAAATGTGAATGTGACAGTGCGTCTTCTACCTTTGGGTGCAGTTGTTTTCTGAATTGCGGTGAATTTAACTACTTATAGTTTTTATATTATTTATTTATCTACGAGCGTTTATGGCTGCTTGTTTACATCAATCATCATTTTTAAGTAGGTACTTACTAGACTACTGCAGATAAACTTACATACGGTATGTATGTAAGTTATAATAACTTGTAATATATAATAATGTAAAAAAAATATCGTTATTACCTCACATTATTTTGACTAACGTTATTAGGTATAAAACAATATTTTTTGTGAGCAGTTATTTTTAAAATTCTAAAAACTTAATTATGATTAAAGGTTATGATTGGTATATTATTTCATACCCATCAGCTTTTCTCATATTTCAATAAACATACTTTAGATAGTCATTCATTCTGAAATATGAAATCAAGTATATCGAGCTTACAAGCAAAGATAAAAAAAAACAACATTTTGTGACCAAAGATAAAAATCTGCGAGTTTGTAGTACAACTTTGAAATTTCATCTCAAATTTATTTCAACACTTGATATGAAATTCTTTCAACTGCACCGAACACATAAAATGAATGTTACTTCATTCATTCTCGTCATAAGTCGCGCCCAAGCTCGCGAATTTTGCCAAAAACTAAAAATATACACATCTACGTAAATCAAGACAGACTGAGTTCAATCTAAGAAGTTTTCAGTTACAAAATGAAGGCAATAAAAGTTTGCAAAAAACAAAAACACATTTGTTTTTTTCTAATTTAAAAGCATGCGAAAGTATCTAAATTATTTGGTTCGCTTTTGTATCACGTATGATCACAATTGTTTTAAACCAATTCTATTGAATTTTCGTAACAAATCTTAAACTACCTACGTAAATACCTACCTAGTTAAAGATTATATTTCCGATGCTTTCACGGTGCTTACACATTGGAAAAAAAAAATATAACGGATTTAACTCGATGTTTTATTCCAATGACAAAAATGTATATAAGACATTGCATAACATAACAGTGGGGCCTAGCCAAGAATCGAACGACTGTCACGTAGGTACGTCACAAACGTTCGCGGATTCGTATCCCATACATTTTGGTCGTTTCGTTTAACGTTAACGTTGAACGTCGGCACCATGTCTAGGTTCCAGTGAATATTTATAGCTAAAATCATCAATAGGTACTTACTTCGAAGTAAAAGTTACTTAAATCTTTAAAGAAAAACAGATAATTGCAAGAATTTCTAATTCTATCTTAGTGCGTCAAAACAAACCGTATGAAAAGAGACAGCCATATATCTGTCTCGCTCAGTCACTGCACGCGATGTATCTATGATCTGCAAAATAAGATGAAAACTTTCTCTTAAGTTCTTTTGGCACGCCAAAACGTATTTTGCTCCGGCCTCGATTCATTAGAGAATGGTTTACTTTATTGTGTCAATGAAGGGAGCTGATGTGTAGGGTTTTTTTCGTACTTTGCTACCTAATCGAATTACTCAATACAATAAATCGTTTATTAGTACCTATACCTTGTTTAGGTACATGTCAGATGACTAAAAAGCTCTCCCTGAATAGAAACGCCGTAAAAGAATAAAATACTCCCATTGGTTAGAAATCGTTATAATGAGGGCCACCGCGTGTCAGAAATCCGCTAGATGCGCTAGTGTAGAATGAGGTCCAGCTGTCATGTTCCACCAATCACAGGCCAGTAGCTTGCCTCTCATTGGTGGAACATGACAGCTAGACCTCATTCTACACTAGCGCATCTAGCGGATTTCTGACACGCGGTGGCCCTCATTGGATTGAATCAAAATAAAATTGTACACTTTGGCATTACGTAATACCTAAATAGTAAAAGCAATTTAATTGACTTGTTTTGTGAACTTTTTGAACAAATCTTTATTTTAACATTTTCAAGGATAGCTTTATAACTCTAAGGCCTCATTTTTTACTACGAATGTTTTGATAATAAAGAGGTAATTTTTAGAGAAACAAAACCTATGATGAATTATCGAGTCAACGTCTTGTCATGACGATGTCGTTTCATTCTCGCGGTCTATAAATTAATAACTTCGCCGCAGTGGTTAAAAAAAATAAAATTTATACGTACCTTAAAACACTATAAAGAAAACTATATCGTTATGTTAACGTGGCGAGGTTATCGATTTATGACAGACGACCCTAACAATGAAACAATATGGACATGAAAAGATGTCCACTTGACTATTCACAGGCTAGTAGTAGGTGCATGCAGGGGGAGCGTAAGTATGGCGCCAGGGTAGGCACTTCATACATTAGTGGCACAGTGCCTGAATGGAATGCACGCCCTTGCTAGGTTTATACAGTGGTGTTATGACTATGAGTTTTAGCTATTTTTTTAAGTTAGTCGACTACTCGATAACCCGTAATGGCTGTAGTTTTCTTATTAAACTTGGAACTACGGAACTCTAAAAACAACTTTCATAACATTATAATTATACGTTAGACATAAGTTGTTATAAGGAAACTCCACGAGGCGGAAAATTAGTTAAATTTGGCTCGCAAGTGTACTTATAGCGTTCTTATATTAAACGTTTTATTGGAATCGTGCCTAATTTTTATTTTCTTGGCTTTAAATTGAAAGGGAACAAAGAGAGAAGGTTGTTACGTAGAAACGAAGCAGTTATTTTAATGACACGTGTATAAAAGTGAAATTAACTAGTCGACAGTTTAAAATTAACAGTAAATGTAATAACATTTCTAGCCTCCATAGGTATACACTTATACAAGCTTTAATTATAATAATTCCTGATGCCTTCGCGGTTATTACATATTGTAATGAAACAACTATAAACGGATTTAACTCGCGTATTTTATTTTGTTGGCTGACTACAAGCTACCTTAAAAATACTAACTTGTCATTTATTTAAACTTTCTTACATTTAATTTTGTCTCTAATCATACTTACCTACACATAAATTATATAGAAAACTTTTAACAAGAAACCAAAAAAAGTTATAAAAGAAAAGGCATTTTATGTAAAAAAAAAACTTTGAAAGCGAATAACTTTCATAGTTTTAATGAAACATGTAGCTAATTAAATGATATAAATAATATAATTGCAATAAAACAGCTGTAACAAATTTTAAAAAATCTTTAATTTCAGGATACGAATATGGAAACTGTAAGATGTAACACAGTATTAAAACCCATACCGCGGTTATAGGCAGATATGTCACAATTATAATAATACAGATAATTTCAAAACGTGATCATTTACTTTATGGTATTATTTTGTTCTTAAGTTTATTTCCTATTTGAAAATACTCGTCACATGTCCAACAGCCGTGATGTTAGTACGAAACAAATAGTTTTTTTATTACAACTATATTCGTTACCCAAAATTTACGTCTCCATAAAAGCTTACGCCAAGCGTTGACATCCCGTTCGTAGAGAAATGTTCGTTAAACTTTTTCAAGCAATTTATTAGATTAACTTTCTACTGTAACCGCAGTCACAGCAAGACGAAACAACAGTAAAGGCAAGAATTTTCTACATATACAGCACTATGGCAGCGAAAGTAGAAATACTCCCTTCTGTACCGTATTGCGTTACTGTATGTTTCAGTACTGTGTTTGCGCTGACAGTCGTCGCGTAGCTCTCAGTCGTGCTACGCCAATCGCTACGAGCGCTACGCGTAGCGGTTCCGAATCGGTCGATGCGCTACGAAAAGCCAACAACTTTAGAATTTTAACTGAATTTTTAGTGAGTGATTTTTTTTTAAATAAAAAAAAATATCTGTAGTGTTTTAGTTTAGTGTGTGTATTTTTATTTAGTGTGAGTGTACTGTTATGTTGGTGAACCTGAAAAGTACAGTTTGCAAAAACAGCGAAGCATGACCTTTACATTTTGCAGGTCAGTTGTTTTTTTTTAATTAAGGTCGAAGCTTATGGACTCTTGATGTTGAACAGTTTTGACTGTATTTTTAAATTAAAAGATCCTTTTGAGGGTGAAGCGTAAAATACGTGAAAACGTACCTGAAGCCTTTCAAAAAAATTGAATTATAATGTTTATTCTATGTGTTTATCATATGAATGTACTTGTAGAAATTTAATTCAATTAACATTGGTAGTTTCTTAAAATTAAATATTTTTTTCAAAATTTCAAAAAATAGTACATTACGCACTTAGGCCAGTAAAATAAAAAATGTCTCAGATCACATGTAATTGTCGTCCGAGGCGAAGCCGAGGTTGACAAAAATGTGATCTGAGGCTTTTTTATTTTACTGGCCGAGGTCAGTATACTATTTTTCTGTTCGACGAAGCCAGAAAGCGGAAATTTCATTTAGCGAAGCGGCCACAAAGTTGCCGCTTTCTGGCCGGAGGACGGAAAATACTTAAACTATATTATTATGTAACACACATGTAACACACTTAACTGACATAAACACTACCTTTGACTATCTTACCAAAATGATTCAAAAGCAAAAGACCATATTTTTCATTATTAATGAAGTTTGATTGCTTAATAGCTCAAGCTTTTAACTATTGTGGTTCTATAATTACGACCTACATAACGGTTTTCTATGAATTATAATTTCACCTGATATTTATACCGGAACTAAGCTATACTTATTTTATTGAAATTCCAACTTTCCAGAAACATACGATTTTACTTGAAATATTTCCCATTCGACCGTAAAATTTTGAAAAGCATATTCCGGTCCCTAAAGTTTGTTCCATTTTAATGTAAGGCCCATTATTTTAACTTAAATTTAAGTAAGACTTCAAACACTAATACTGAAATTATTACATCGATAATGTTTCTTTTGCCTTCGCGGTTATTACACATTGGAATGAAATGACTATAACGGATTTTACTCACGTTTTTTATTTGCTGAATTTTTAAAAACTTTATAGTTCCCATATTCGTAGCACGACTGAGTGAACGCTAAAGTGATTTTTGTATTAAGTTTTCGAAACGTAAAATACGCAAATTAAATCCATTATAGTTGTTAAATTTTAATTGGTTTTTTGAAGACAGTGATATTATAATACGTAGACATATTTAGATCAGAGTTATTGCCTGTGGGTGTGTTCTAATGATCTATCTATTATTGTATCTATCTATAATTATAGTGGTATAATGTAGATTCACTAGTCATTAATCATGGATACGAGGTAGCATTACCACGTATGACCTCAGTTATTTGCATGTCATGGAAATATGATAAATGTATGGCAATCGGCAGGATTTGAACTTACAACCTTACGATCACTCTACAATACTCTACATCCTGACGGCCTGTTGGTCTAGTGGTCAGAGGTCCTGACTACGAAACCGAAGGTTGCGTGTTCGAATCCTGCTAGGGGCAGATGTCAATGTGATAAGCAATGGTATGTGTAGAGTCTTGGATGTCCTATATGTATTTATGTATGTTTATCCGTTGTCTAGTACCCATAGTACTAGCGTACAGGACTTGATCAATTGGCGTGAATTGTTCAAAGATATTTATTTATTTATCTACCACTGTATTTGTATTGTAGTTATTAGTTATAGGGTACGTACTTACTTACCTAGGTAGGTAAGGCTACCTAGGGTAGGGTATGTATGTTCGCACGGGTGATACTATACTAATCAGTGTTTCTCTATATTATGGGTGTATTTTACAAAATTAAAGCTGACTCAGTACTTTGTAACTATTTTGAGATTTTTTTATTAAAAAATAGGGATTGATGTTAAAGGACGAAAATTTCGAGTTGTTGAATTGAAAAAGTAACCATAAAACTTAACATTAAGGGGTATGAAAATTACCTTTATTTTTATTGTCTGATTGATAAATGAAAACCTATATTTTTTTTAAATACAAAAGACGTAAGTAAAATTTCGTTTTCTTTATCCGTATTCTCGCTTTTTTTCTGATCGTTAACATTTTCAACAAATGCGTTTTTTGAACAAAACTTTGCAGCTTTGGAGATATCGTATTTTTTAACCAACAAATTACAGTTAAAGACTTTGGAAGCTCGGTCGGGACCTCGATACGTCAACCTCAACAAACATTGATCTTTCCGAAGAAAAAGGAATTTTTTCTAACATTTCATAAAGTAGGCTTCTCGAGTTATTGATGGGAAAGGATCAGGAATTTCCAATGATATTTGAGTTGAAACTTTCTTAAGTTTGTTTTGGGAAATTCTTCCAGCAATTAAATTATAAAGCTGTTTTAATTGAATCGATGATTTTTATTCAATGTACTGTTTTTGACTGACAGTAATTGTAACACGGAAAATTATCAGTAAGAATTCGTAAATAAATATCTTGAGATATAGAATGGAAGCAATTTTAAAGGATTTAACGCGCATATTTTAAAGTCAAAGTAAAAGTCACGTCAGTTAGTTTTATTTAATGACGTTTCGGAAACTTTACAGTTCCCATATTCGTAGCACTGAGCTGACGATAGTCTAACGCTAAAGCGATTCCAATGTGTAATAACCGCGAAGTCACCAGAACATATTATACATTTTTTACTTTTCGTCACCTTGAACAATGCGGTAATGCGCCCAATAATTGTATTTTCTTTTGCCGAAATATTATTTACGATGTTTATACGATCGATGGGGCCATAAAAAGGCCATTCGGTAACCAGGCTTCGAACCCGCGACGGGTCGTTAAGCAATCGGCGCAGGTAACCCTTAAATTTGTTTATTGTACCGACGGAAACAAATGAAGATTGATATAACGAAAAAATATCTTTTTACTCACATTTTCCCTTACTTTATTATTTTCTTTTTTCTCTCGAAGTTTTAAGTGTCATTTTTAAGCGAGTTAGATAGGTTGTGATTTGCTTTAGCGTTAGACCATTGTCAGCTCAGTCGTGCTACGATTATGGAAACTGTTAAGAATCCGAAACGTCATCAAATAAAATAGTTTTTCATCAGTCTATTAATTTTATTAGATAAACTAGCTGTCCGCCCGGCTTCTCATGGTCCCTTTTTTATAGCCTATGTCACTCGGGAATAGTATAGCTTTCCAACTGTGAAAGAATTTTTAAAATCGGTCCAGTTGTTTAGGAGTCTATTCAATCCAAACAAACAAACTTTTCCTCTTCATTATATTAGTATAGATAAATGAATGAAGTGCAATAAAAGTAGAATTCGTGTTTAGAAAAGTTTACAGTTATTCTTACCAAACTTGACGGCCTGTTGGTCTAGTGGTCAGAGGCCCTGACTACGAAACCGGAGGTTGCGGATTCGAATCCCGCTAGGGGCAGATGTCAATGTGATGAGCACTGGCATCTGTACCTGAGTCTTGGATGTCTTATATGTATTTATGTATATTTATCCGTTGTCTAGTACCCATAACACAAGCTTTGCTTAAAATGGGACTAGATAATTGGTGTGAATTGTCCAAAGATATTTTTTTTTTTTTTTAACTTACACTGAATAATAATATTCTACTTGCCTAAGAGTTTATATGAAAACTTGGGCCTAGCTTTTAATAAAATCGATGTATTACTACATTGTATCAATTCCAGATTTCCCTTGTGGCGACAAATATCGAAATGGGCATAACAATGTACGCATTGTTACTGCTGCTTTGGAATTATTAGTTTTCAAATGCATAATGCAATTTGTAAATGGCTTTATTAAATAATTTATTCCAATTTGTTGTACATTGTACATTTTTTAATATTTTCTGGTGCCTTCGCGGTTATCACACATTGGAATAAAACAACTATTAACGGATTTAACTTGCGTATTTTTATTTATTTTATGACGTTTCGGATTCTTTACAGTTTCCCTAATACGACTGAGCTGATAAGCTGACAAGTCATAAGTATATTCATTGAGTGTTATATATTGTCTCAGTTTTAGGTTTTTTTTTCTCCAAATTGTCTTTAAGGAATTGTTAACCCTCGAAAACAGATATAACCAATTCCGATAATATAATAATTGAGATAGCGAACGTCAATCAGGCAGAATTAAGTGATACGTGCGTCATTATTGGATGGTTTAATTGACCGTATTACATTACGGCCAGCCGTTTTAAAAAGCAAGGCTATTTTGAAATACAACGGTTTAACGATTAGCCTTATTTATTTTCTCAAATAATATAAATATTTCAGTCACTTTATAAGGCGCGTAAACTTTTCAACCTGAATTTGTTAAACACATCTTTATAATTCTAAAATCCCACATGGAGTTGTCACACATAAGCCTGGATTTCGATTTATTATATATTTCGTGAAATCATATAAGTATAAACATTGGTATATTTTGAGTATCTGCGAATCTTATAGAGAGAGAGACATTATAGATATACACTTCTGCCCGCGACTTTGTCCGCGAGGAACTCCTCCTTTTTTGCAGTCGGTTAAAAAGTAGCCTATGTCCTTTCTCAGGCTCCAAACTTTCTTTGTACCAAATTTCATTTAAATCAACCAGCAGTTTTAGCGTGAAAGCGTAACAGACAGACAGACAGACAGAGTTACTTTCGCATTTATAATATTAGTAGGGATTATAGAGAGTACAATGACGAAGTTTCAAACGCAGTTACTTTACTAAAATGTACTTAACTCGCGTATTTTTATTTTATTTTATTAGCTGACGTTTCGGATTCTTTACAGTTTCCATAATCGTAGCACGACTGAGCTGACAATAACACTTAACGCTGTAAAGAATCCGAAACGTCAGCTAATAAAATAAAATAAAAATACGCGAGTTAAATCCGTTAATAGTTGTTTCATTCCAATGTGTAATAACCGCGAAGGCATCAGAAATTATTAAAATGTACTTATTTGAACATTTCTTCCTATCTCCCATTGTGACCAATACTGTCTCAACGAGCGTTTACAACACTGGTCAAACACAAACAGCTGTTACGTCGTAAAATATGAAATTCTTAGAAAATTTAAAATATTTACGGGGTAATAATATTCATGGTCCGCTCGTGCGGCGTCGTTAGCTCGAAGTACCTAATGCGTTTCTGACGACCGTGCATTGTTGACACATGTGTCGACAGTGCGGCAACTTGGTTACGAATTTTAAAATTCAAGTCGTAGACAAGGGGCCCTAGACAAGTGCCCAACGTTCAACGTTAACGTTAAACGTTAGGACCGAAATGTATGGGATTTGACATCCGCGAACGACTGTCACGTACGTCACAAATGTCAAATCCCATACATTTTGGTGCTAACGTTTAACGTTAACGTTGAACGTTGGGCACTTGTCTAGCCCCCAAGGTCCTAAAAAGTTCGATTTTTATAGAGTGAGACCCCAGTCATGTCGGACTTACGTGATTTTAGGAAAGATGAATAAGCATTTAAAAAAAAAGCTTGACGTTTTTCCACCTATGAAACTAGCTTACCTAGAAACTAGGTACCGCTTTTCTACATTTATTTTTTACTACCAAGCTATACTACCACTGAAATTATTATAGATACGTAATACCAATATGTACCTACAACTACAATTTTGATGATCTCTTGGTCTAGTGGTCAAATCCCTGACTATGCAACTGAAAGATGCGGGTTCGAAATCTGCTAGGGGTTGCGATTGGCTAATTTATGCTGAATATGTCTACATGAGTTTTAAATATTACGTAATATATTATGTATAATTATGTATGGTTTTCCATTATCTAGTACTCATAGTACTAGTTTTATTAGTTTGGGACTAGGTCATTTAGTGAATCGAACAGAGATATCAATTTATTTCATTTTATATTTAATTCGCACTATTTTCACTAACATAATATTTCAAATTACAAATATTATCAAAATCTTTGCTAGTTGAAAATATTTGCTAGTAAAAAAGTAGGTATAAGATAAATTTAATCATAGAACGCTTTAAGCATTATTTAACATGTAAAATGGTAGATCTAAATACAAAAAAAAAACATTAAATCTCCAAACAACGGTGCGACTCACTCATTAATATTCAATTTACAAATAAATTGTATTTCTCATTCTAATTGGCTTTTCTCGGAAGCACTCAGGAATACGCATAAAAAAAAATCGTCACACTGTTTACCAGTAAATTATTAAGGGCTAACAAGATTTCATAAATCAAAAGATTAAAAGGCGTTTGTAATTCTCGCACTGCGCTGGGCGAGAAGTGTAAATTCAATTTCACTGAAAGGTCGGGTTTTGAATTTTTATGACACATTGCGTCATGAACAAATTTTGATTTAAGGACTGGGCTATAAAGTTGTTGTTCGTTTATTTTAGAATTAAGTCACGTAGCACGTCTCAAAAATTTCTCTCGTACTCATATTATAATGTATATTATTGTATATAGATATAAAGGTACTATACATGTTTTCAATTCGAAAAATAATTTACATATCTATAGTTTCGTATTACTTTAAGATTCACTATTTTTCGAAAATGGCGTCTAAATGCCTTAATGTCAATGTCAGCTTCTTTACTTTTAAGTATAAATGTTAAAATGACAGTATTTAGAAACTTTTATTTGAAAGTAACTCCTTTTCTAGAAAACCTCGCTTAAATTATATACTTAACCTTGACATTTGTATTTTGTAGGGAAAAAAATGCATTTTAAGGACCTCTTTTACAATTTTCAAGTAAGCACAGGATAAAAAGTTGCAAATAACTTGATTGGTAGAGAAAGACATCATTTTCTAGCAAATTATTGCATTTTTCACAGGGGATTAAAAGATGTATAACTGCCATTTACCTGGGTATTACCTATATCTAGCCCACTAAGCGATATTTTACACGCAGAAAAAGTTACAAATACCTTACTTTGATATTGTGAAATAAATAGGTCCAAAAACCAGGATAACCTTTACTGTAACAGGTTACGGCCCGGGCCTTGAAGTGCCTTATGAAAGTCCCAAACATGCAATTGTAACTTCGCCCACGCAAAAGGCCTTGTTTTTCTGCCAAATGTCGTCAATTACTGGCGCAAAGCCCGCAGCCTAAGAGCCTGTTATATAAAAACAAAGTAAGTTTTCTTATGCCTTTGCGGTTATTACACATTGGCATGAGACAATTATAACGGATTTAACGCGCGTAGGTATTTAATTTATTTTATTGACACGACTGAGCTAAAGATAGTTTAAACCTAAAACAAAGTAATATGATAAATTTTGCTAACAAGTTAACACCACAACTAGCACGCACTTTTAAAATCAGAGATAAATCAAGCGTCACTTTCATACACAATTTGTTGAAAAGTGACACATCGCTACTTTTGTAACATAGTGATATAATTATTAAAAGCATAATCATTTCTGATGCCTTCCCGGTTATTACACATTGGAATGAAACAACTATTAACGGATTTAACTCGCGTATTTTTATTTTATTTTAGCGTCTTTAGCGTTTAAACTTCATCGTTAGACTATTGTCAGCTCAGTCGTGCTACGATTATGGAAACTGTAAAGAATCCGAAACGTCAGCAAATAAAAATACGCGAGTTAAATCCGTTAATAGTTGTTTCATTCCAATATTAAAAGCTTGTCAATAGTGGAAGTGAATAACTGAAAGGGGCAGTTCACGAATCGAAAAGCCGTTAAGCCTTAAATGTTCATTATACATACTGATATCATTATCCTCTGTCCATTTAACCAACTAGACTAAATCGTGTGCCGTAAAGAGACAGAATTTAAGTGATTCCTTAACTAGAACGCTACTAACCCATTTACCTTAGCGTAATTAGACGTTAAAATACAATTACTGTCCAAATGTAGAATTATAATAACTTCTTTAAGAGTGTCGCTGGATCTCGTACTACAGGAGCCAGGTTTATATTATTCATAGAGTTAATATTTGAAGAGGCGCCGTGCCGCACAAGTTTGGTATTACTACGCTTTCGACTAAAAACTGGGAGTGGAAGATATTGCATTGATTCCAGAATATTCGGAGCATCAAAAGTTACTTGAGTGGAAAAGTTGAAGGTTCTAAATGTACGTAAGCTTTCCCATGAGTTTAGGGAGCTTATTAGGGAGATAGCTGTCGTGTTAACTATTAGCGCAGTATGTATGAAACTCATCCCATTAATATTATAAACGTGATTTGTAAGAATGTACGGGTGTGTGTTTGTTACTCTTTCATACAAAAAGTATGAATTTTGATGACACTTAACAATATCATAGCTTTTGCTTCAGAATATCTACTTATTGCGTTTATTGTTAGCAGTTTTCTTTTCAACTCTTACGAAACTGACCAACTCTCTCCACTTTTTTGATTAGAGTCCCTAGACAAATGACGATCAATCGAAAGATGTCCAAAATTAGTATAGAATTGACATACGCGAACGAAACGTCACGTGGACAGTTTTCTATTCTCGATTGACAAGTGATATTCGAAAATTTCGAACGCTCAACAAAAAAATTACTTTGTTTTTTGTATTTTGATGAGTTCCCTGAATCAATCAAATCTTCTGTTTATTATATTTTGTCCGAAAGCTAAAATATTTTGGCTTAATTCTAAAAATTCGGAGAAATTTTTGCGTATTAAAATATTTTGTTACAACCAGTATTCATTTCAGAAATTATTATAATAATATGAAACAAGATAGCCATCATTAAACATGTTTTTCCTTCGTTCAAATTAATCTGTTGGTTTTACTGATAACAATGATGATTTTGACTGCCAATTTAATAATAATTAAATATATATGAACTACAAATTTATGGCTAATAACTTTTACAAATTAAAACTTGATTTTATTGTTATAATAGTTTTTTCCGTCCTCCGGCCAGAAAGCGCCAACTTTGTGGCCGCTGCGCTAAATGGAATTTCCGCTTTCTGGCTTCGTCGAACAGCAAAATAGTACACTGACCTCGGCCAGTAAAATAAAAAAGCCTCAGATCACATTTTTGTCAACCTCGGCTTCGCCTCGGACGACAATTACATGTGATCTGAGACATTTTTTATTTTACTGGCCTAGGCGCGTAATGTACTAAAACGTTCTTATATTTCCGTAGAATTTCGGAAAATCCTTTCTTATCGGATGCCTACGTCATACAAAGAACACCTCCTCAAAGTTTCAGGCTCTACGATCATTTAGGACAAAAGATGTTATAATAATATACTTTTGTAAAATATAAGATTTAAGATAAGATAATAAAGTTATTAAGCAACATTTTAGAAGAACGATCAAAAACAATTTTCTAAGTCACTACATTTTGGTTTTTGTTATTAATGAAATAAATAATTAAATTGTGTTGGAACGACCCAACTGTATCAATATTTACTTGACAAAATACTTCGCCGCTTAAACTAAGAAACCTTGAGCCGTATATTAAATTTTCACTGTTACCCAAACACATTAAACAGTAGTTATATATAAATTTCATTTCTCATGAGCATTCGAAACAAATGTTTGGAACTATGAAACTATTTTATTACATTTCGATACAACTTACTGAACTGAATGGGAAAATTTCAATGAGTTTTGGAGCCTATTTCACAATTACTGACTAAAATATTTGTAAGTACTTATGTATAATAAAATTAAAATAATTTTTAGTAGTGTTGATTAATCGAACTAATTGGGGTACATGGTTGTTTCAAAAACTAGTATTTTTTTTTATATTCGAACAATCTATAATTATGTAGCCATATTGGTTCAGCCATACATATTTACGTACTTAAAAATAAATGAATAGTAGAGTTTTTATCTTTTATGACAAATAGGAATTAGGTATACAGAGAAACGAAAAGATGGAAATGTGGAATTCAAAATGGCGGCGTAGAATATAATGACGTCATAATATTTTGACGGTGTCAAAACCTTTTTTGTCATTTTTTTCGAGCATAGTTCGGGCTCCAAATAAGACAATCTCTTTAGCGTTAAACTATCGTCAGTTTAGTTGTGCCACGTAGATAGGAACTGTAATTTCCGAAACGTCTGCAAATATAAAAAAATACCTACGCAATTTAAATCAAAATAAAGATTAAGTAATTGGCCAGTGCCAGTGCTAATATAGTTCAACAAAATACAATAAAGGCCACGGTATATGAACTATCCAATTACTTAATCTGCTTAGCTTCATTTTAATTTCTTAGCTTCTTCGTAACGTCTTTATTAAATTTACCCTACATTATCAACCTAGCCCTATTTGCTTATCTTCTGGTCCCAAAACTTTGCCAGTTTAACTAAATTTGCCAAACACATGTATAACAAACGACTGTTAATCGTGTTATGCCTGTACTTGCCTTGAGTGTGCCTAGTATAATTTATTCAGTAAGCTTGTCTTATTGAAATAGATTTAGTTTTAAGTACATTATTGTAGGGAATGTTTACTGTAGGACTATGTTAACTGTTAACAAGTTTGTGTTTGTTTTTAGATGTTGTGTCTACGGTTGTAATAAAAATAACTGTTTGTCTTTGTCTATAATTATTCGTAATGAAAGTCGTATTATTTTAATAAATAGTTGATACTAGCGGCCCGTCCCGGCTTCGCACGGGGGGACTTAAGATTTTTTTAAGGCCTCAGAAACGATACTTTTCCCCCGTTTTTGAAACATTTTCGGTTACTGCTCCACAACTATAAGACCTAGCGTGATATTATATAGCCTATGTTACTTGGGGATAATGTAGCTTTCCAAAGGTGAAAGAATTTTTGAAATCGGTCCAGTAGTTTCGGAGCCTATTCATTACAAACATACAAAAATACAAATCTTTCCGCTTTATAATATTAGTATAGATTTAAAAGTGGTAACGATGGACCATGAAAAAGCTCAAACGAATTCACGCCGCAATACGCCAAAATCCGATTAAATAATACAAAGCTGTAAAACTACATTTTAGTTACAACGCACGGACAATATTTCTGACACAGAAGTGAGAGATAGACTAACAAGCTTCGTACGAACGAAAATTCGGCAACATACGAGTACAAAACGATATTTAATCAGTGGAAAATGGTGATTTGCAGACAGAGATTTAAGAGAGACGCGAGGGAGGAACTAAGCCATCAACTTAAACCGAAACTTCCTTTTATCGTGTACTAGCGACCCGCAGCTTCACACGGTTGCTATAAACCTTTTGAATTACTCTATCTATTAAAAAAAACCACATCAAATTCCGTTGCGTAGTTTAAAAGATATCAGCGTACATAGGGATATAGGGACAGAAAAAGCGACTTTGTCTTATACTATGTAGACTTCACTAAAAAAAGAAATTACCTCCTAAGGGAAAACGCGGATGCTTACGCAGACAAAGTCGCGGGCAGCTGCTCGTTGTTTATAAATTGTTAACAAAAACTCGTGTGACTCCCCGTTGTATCAGATTCTATTTGCACTCAAACTCTATGGCCGGGAAAATCGTTATGTGGCCCATAAACGTGTTAAACTCCCTCCAAAGGAAAATCGATTTAAAATGAATGGTTGTAAAGTTTATTCTTGTTGCAAGGAGTGAGAAAAAATGACTATCATCGCTTTACTCATTATGAAGGAAAGAAATGAATGCGTTAAAAGTAGAAGATTTCATTTTAGATTAATATTTACTAAAATTTTGTTTTCAGTATATAGGGGTTCTTAAGCTAAGAATTTTAGGAGCACACGACATTTACCAATGCATTTGCTATAGAGTTACCCTACGACAGGTCAAATTATGCTACGCTTTGCGATTTTTTAGCACGTTTGCAGATACGTGCTTATTTATTTATTTATTCTTTATTGCAAAAAAAAACTAAATTATGTACAAAAGGCGAACTTAATGCCACACGGCTTATATATAAGTGTTGCATAAAGTTGTATCGATGTCGCGTGTTAAGTTTTCTAAGAACTCATAATATTAATTCAGCTTGTAATCCATATACAAAAGGAGAAACTTTATGACTGACATACTAACGCAAGTCCTTAACTAAAAGGATTAGAAACTTGAAATTCTGCAGAGGTTCCTTTTATAACGTAGAAGAGCACTAAGCAAAGGATTTTCAAAAATTAACCCCGTAAGGTTTGATGGAGTGCTTATCGTGCGTAGACAAAGTCAACGAAGACAAAGGCTAGTTATAATTGTCCCACTAATATTTTATTTTAAGGTTTATTCTGATTTTATAAGCGACACACTTCCTAACAAGTTCGATAGTATTATAAGAGCGAACATAGCCCAGCTTTGAACAGCTTATATAGAACTGTCTAGGTTGTCTTTACAGCTGTTGCTCCTATAGTAAAAGTATGCAGGCATTCTCGCACCACAGATACCTTTACTAGTCAGAACAGAATTCCACTTACTTTACTTCTTATTTGCCTTCCTGAAATTAAAAAATCCTTTTAAGATTTTAAACATGAACCGCGGAACCCTGCAAATATTCTGCATATTTCTCAAAGAGTTTCCTTATTCAATTTACGAATACCTCTGTTCGAACGCAAAAAACCGATCGCGAATTTAAACACGTTTTGTCTATACCAAGGGACTGAAGTAGATCATACAAAAGCTCTTTAAATAACCACCTTAAGATTATTGGAATACAGTACAGATTCTTTCGACGACGGTTTGCTTATATTCTGTTAGCACTTGAAATGCCTAATGAGTGACTCGAAATTCGCAAAACATTCTTTTGTGTTGTTTTCAAACAAAGTAACGAAATTTACGAACGACGTGTTTTGCTAAATTAGACCTTTTTGCGAAAGTCTTTGATGACTTTCTTTGTTATAATACGAGAATAGAATATGTGAAACGCGCGTGTTGATATGCTGAAATTAATTTTTGATGTGGAAACAAAAATTTACTCAACCAATAACTTTGCCAGGAGTGCGAAGTTTTTTAATGAAAGCACTGGCCAAATATACAAAAATAAAATTGTTAGTAACTGTCAAAGTGTTTTTAATACGTAAATGTATTTTTATACGGGTAGAACGTAAAAATGCCTGTAAGAGCCTAGCCTGAATAAATGATTATTTGAGTTTGAGTTTGAAATAGATAAAAAATTTTCAGTCTATGATAATAATAATATTACTAACTAGCGGCCCCGGCAGACGTCGTCCTGCCCGTCCAATTGTTTCGTCAAAGATCTGTCAAAGTCTTCTAACTGTCACTTCTTCATAAGGCTTCATATTTCCCCCGTTTTTTACACATTTACCATTTTTTTCACCGTGTAAACCTTCCCTGGAGTTCCACAAACATTTCAAGACTAAAATTAGCCAAATCGGTTCAGCCGTTCTCGAGTTTTAGCGAGACTAACGAACAGCAATTGATTTTTATATATATACATTATAGGTACCTTAGTACTTATACGATGTCGACTTGTCATATTTTATTACATTGTTTGATTAAACCTTTAAGAGTTTGGATTGGCTTTTAATATTATTACGTTTATCTCGGCTTAGATAACATTTTGATTCCAGAATGAAGGTTCCGGACCAAAACAATCGCGAGATGAAACAAATGAGCTAAACAGAAAATCGTTAAAAAGATGTCGGATAAATACTTTAGTCTTTAATCTTTTCCGCCTCATTTAGTCAAATTCCGCTGGAAATATTACTCCTTGAAAACGTTTATGATTTACGTAATCCATTTTGGAAGGTCAAAAGAGCACATTTCTGAAAATATACAGATGCCAATCGATAATAACGAAACGAATGCAAAGCTCTATGGAATTGACGTAAATCAACGAAAAGACTTCGTTCTTTCGCTACTAACGATTGACTGTTGTCTGGGGTTCAGAAGAGTTATCAAGAAAGGTCTTTTTCAGTCCTCCGGCCAGAAAGCGCCAACTTTGTGGCCGCTGCGCTAAATGAAATTTCCGCTTTTTGGCTTCGTCGAACAGAAAAATAGTATACTGACCTCGGCCAGTAAAATAAAAAGCCTCAGATCACATTTTTGTCAACCTCGGCTTCGCCTCGGACGACAATTACATGTGATCTGAGACATTTTTTATTTTACTGGCCTTGGTGCGTAATGTGTAGGTACATATATATATTACGCTCTAAAATGCATCTGGCAGGTGACACTTTTGTCGCGTTATGACACTTCTGTTACATTGTGATACTTCTGTCACTTTATGACACTTCTGGCTCTTGTCAGATGCTTTCTGACGCATCCTTTTTTAAATGGGGGTCTTTGAAAACTTACCTCCTTAAATAGTAAAACGATTTGATTATCGTGCGTAGATGAAGTCACGGGTAGTCATTAGTAAATTAGTTAAAATTTAAATGAAGAGTTAAGTTTTCTGCGTCCATTATGAAATTAAACCTAAATTATAATACTGTGAACAGGCAGTTCATTTTCAAATTTGTTAGTGCGGAGTGAGCTAATATTTACTCGTTCATCGGAACCGGGTGTTTGCGAAACAACGAAATAACAACACATTCTGTTCAATGCATAACAAAACTTTAGCATAACTCTTAATAGTTTAAGCATCCTATAACGGATTTAACTCGTTTAAGTATCTTAAATTTTATATGCTAGTATTTCGTTAAGATTTCAAAACAGGTAGTAGTTTAAAATTTTGTAATTTCTAAAAGAAGGTAGTTTGTAAAATGTTTTTACATTTTACTTTAGTATTACACTATCTTGTGTACCTATTGGTAACTATAAAGTTTTACCAGCATAAAAAATCATATACGTGATTGGAATGAAACAACTATTAACGGATTTAACTCGCGTATTTTTTATTTTATTTATTTCCTGACGTTTCGCATTCTTTACAGTTTTCATAATCGTAGCACGACTGAGCTGACAATAGTCTAACGCTAAAGTTATTTTTACTGTTATGCAAACTACCTTATATATAAATTATAAATTTTGAAAAACTACCCTATTCTAAATTATGAAATATTAATAATAATTATACGCAAAAAATATATTACTATTATAACAGTACAATTAAAACCTAATAGGGGGCGTTACTAGCGCTTCGGAAAGACCATTCAATTATCATATACGTGAGTTTAATTCGTAACAATTGTTTTATTCCAAGGTATAATAACCGCAAAAGTATTATACAATATTAAAAACATCATCTATCGGCCAGCATCATTCATCATCATCATCTTAAAGAATCCGAAACGTCAGCAAATAAAATAAAATAAAAATACGCGAGTTAAATCCGTTAATAGTTGTTTCATTCCAATCATCTTCTCTGTCATCTGCAACCATATCATCATGTGGGGTCGGTACAGTAATGCATACATTTTTTTTCCAGTCATTCCATACATCGCTGCTTCGGTAGAATAGTGATAAAAACCGAAATGATTTGTTACTCAATTTAATAATCTATGCCGTCACATTTAAACCTAAAGTCACGTGGTAATATTTTGAGTTTAACACTATTCTAGTAAAGCCATGTTATTTCAGGCAACTCGATTTTTGAAATGTACCTGAATCGAAATAAACTCTAGGGCTTATGTGGATAGATTTTGGAGGAAGCTTGCAACATATATCCGATTACATATGAAAGTGGAGCGCTTTGAACTCCTTTAAACAAACCCAGACCTTTATTGTAGGTACGAAACTTAAATATTTTATGTAAATAGTTGAATTCTTACGGCTACTTATTTTTTTCCTTGTAAGAAACCTGTAAAGTGCTTTAAGGAAAGATTTGGGAGCAGAAATAGGATCAATTATTTTTACATCTATCTTATAATCGAAATGTAGGTACTACTACATGAGGCTAGATATTAATAAACCTTATCGTACTTGAGGAATCAAAAGAACGTTATTATAATATTAGTAATTCCAGACCTCTTTTTATAGAAGTACTTTGTTTGTTAAGATAATATCGCTTTTAAACAAAGTACGCTACACAAATAGGAAGATGAAACTAGACAGATGCCGTAATTGAATGTAGATTAAAAAAAATTGTGATCTACTTTTGTTTTTCTGGAAGCTAAAAAAGTTAATTACTTTTCTGTATGCTTTACCGAAAAAGTTCACGAAGAAAATTTCGCGATTTGGTTCGAAAACAGAAACGAAACCATACTACTGAGGTATCGATATCAACTCGTATCGCTGCCACTTGTGTATACGTGTATCTATATACCTATATAAAAGGAGAGGTTCCCACTAATATATAGACACCCAGCTGTAGCCACCAATAGTTGAAACGTGAAATGGGTACCCTTGTGAACATCTTTGTTTTATCTATATTGGACTAATATATGTTTTTTTATTTTGATTCACATCATATTCGTATAAGAGAATTCCATTCAAATTTTTAAGCTTTTTGGTTATGTGCGCACTTGCTGTATATTATGACTAGCGCTTCGCCCGGATCCCTTTTTTTATAGCCTATGTCACTCGGAAATAGTGTAGCTTTCCAACAGTGAAAGAATTTTTCAAATCGGTCCAGTTGTTTAGGAGCCTATTTAATCCAAACAAACAAACAAACTTTTCCTCTTTATAATATTAGTATTTATCAGGCCCTCTTGATTTTATTTGAACTGTACTGCCTAAAAACAACAGTCTACCTCCGCCCAAAATAACAAATTTGAATGTTCCAAAAGCAGCAAGTCACTGGTCAGTCGCTACATTAAGGATTTTAACGAAGTCGTTAGTGTTTCCTGAATCCCCGGAAACGGAAATAGTGAATTAGGGAGGCTTTCGCGGTGTTGAAAAGCTATTGAGTTTGGTAATGTTGGAGGGTTTTTAAATAGAGAAGTTTTAGAGTTTAAGCTGTACGGATTTCGTCCACATGAACGATGTTATTTTGTTTGGTAAGGTTTTTTAAATACAAATGTCTGTTGGGTCATTCTACTTTTTAGTGCAAGTTTTTGTCTAAGAGAAAACAACTATGTTACCCTAAAACTCCACTTTGATACCGTTCATATTTTAAATTATATACAATATTTAAATTTAAATGTTAACAGAAGTTAAAGAAATAATACGTACTGTGAATTTTTCTTAGGTATATTTTTCCACATTATATTATATAGTTTATATTCGTTTTATGATTTTGTGTGGGAGACTCAAAAACCTGCTCTTAAAAGTAGAATGTTACTATGTTTGACTTCAAAAAAGGGAGGTTCTCAATTCCACTTTTTTTTAAGATTGTTACCTCTGAATTTGAGACTATGTGACCCGGTGTTGATCGATTTGGTTAACCACATACCTATTAAGGTTTAAATTTGCATCATTTGTAAAGTTTTTATGTTCAAATTTTTAATTATCAGTGTCTGCTTCCAAAGCGAATATAATGAAAAATGTAAATTTGGAAAGTTGGAAATGAGAGAAAACATTTAACATTCGAAGTCTTAAAAAGTTTTTGTAATTACCTGTAACTTCCTTAGAAAATTCAGGCTCAACTTATTAATTTTCTTTTGGGTGTTTGTTTTGTTTTGTGTAAATACCTTTTTGATCTAACATTATAAAACCGTGATGAAGTTTCTCATTAACTACTGTTTTTCTGTTAACCGCTAAACGATTTCTATACTAATATTATAAAGAGGAAAGATTTGTACCTATTTTTGTATGTTTGTAATGAATAGGCTCAAAAACTACTGGACGATTTTAATAATTCTTTCACTGTTGGGAAGCTACGTTCACCCTGAGTAACATAACATAGGCTCTAGAATATTTTTAAAAAAATAGGGATCTGTGCGAAGCCGGGGCGAACCGCTAGTTTACTATAAAATCTGAGGTATTAAAAGATTTGTAGAATCTAAAAAGGGATTTTCATTATTGTAATCTTTTCAGACGTAGCATCAAATTTTCCATTTCGGAATAAGCAAGCTTATATAATTTTCATGTCCTTTCCTCAGGTCATATTTTCTCCTTATTTCATATTTTCCGATTTCTGAAGCGTGAGGGTTTATTTATATCTGCGTCGGGTGGCATACTTTCTTTGAACTAGTCTGGCTTATCTTTAGTTTTTCATTTTTATTCGATTTCGATATTACTACGATGTAATGATTTTTATTCACTACTCGCTCATAGATTTGTTATTGAAATGTCTCAAAGATTACTTTTTTATACTAGTAGAAATTTCAAAATTATAAGAGGTCAGAACAATAAGCTCGTGTACTCAATCCTAACTAATATTATAAATGCGAAAGTAACTCTGTCTGTCTGTCTGTTACGCTTTCACGCTAAAACTACTGAACCGATTTAAATGAAATTTGGTACATAGATAGTCTAGAGCCTGAGAAAGAACATAGGCTACTTTTTAACCGACTGCAAAAAAAGGAGGAGTTCTACGCGGACGAAGTCGCGGGCAGAAGCTAGTTTTGTATAAACAGTCTGAGTTTGATATATTAATCTCTTACATACTTAGTCAGTTAGATATTAAATTGATAAGACATGTATTTTTGCTGTGTCAATTAAGTAAAAAAGATAGATATTCAACTTTACTTTTCACTTCGAAATGAAGTCACGAGCCCGACCCAAACTTTGAGGCACTTCTGTTTAATTCTTATTTGACAAACAAAATACGTGTCCAATTTTGAATATAATCAAAAGAGTAATTATAATTGTACTTTTTTACCCAGTAAACAACCCAATACAAATACCGTTTATTTTGCAATAAACGAAGTAAGTAATTAATTGGGCGACCTCATTTATGAAGCGACGTGTTCAAACTTCGAACATTTCGTAAACGTTTGTCTTTTGTTAAATTTATTGCGTTATCAAAGGCTTGATTTGGCGTTTCTCTGTATTGTATAGACTAGGCTAACGATGCGTAACGATATTAGTCAGGCAGAAGAGAATAATTATGTTCTTGTTATAGAGAATATGTGGGTAAGGAATTAGTTTGACATAAATTCTGTTACATGTTAATTGACGTGAAAGAACATAATTTTGTTCATTGTGATATAGTTTGTCATTGGAATATATTTACGGTGTAAAACAGTTGCTTTTAATTATTATGGAGAAAAGCGAAAATACAAAAAGTAGGTATTTAGACTCAAACCAATGATAATACAACTAATGCCATTAGAATAAAACCGTTAAAATTCGTTACAGTGAAACAACTATAACGGATTTAACTCTCGTATTTTATTTGCTGACGTTTAGGATTTTTTAAATAATAATACCTTATACTTGTTTAACTCCAATGTGTAATAACCAGGTAACAGAAATGATTTAAATTCGTTTTTAAAACTTTGGACGGCGAAAGGTAAAAATATCTTACTTTATCGCCTAGGCGGATTCTAATAAAGCTAATAAAATTAGTAAAATTAAATTACAAAAGTGAATAGTTAAAGTTTCATAACGATAGATTACTGCACTTACATATAGGTACAAAAGGTCAAAGAATAGGTACCCTTTTTTTATTATTATTTTTTATCGCTAGGTCAAAAAATACCTACTCTAACGAATACGCAACTCAGCAATGACACACTTTTCTGCATCTAATGATTCTACTGTTATTACCAATTCACTTATAAACTCGTCACACAATTCCGTCACTTCCATTTTATGAGTAAACATAAACGAGTTAACATGTCAGTGTCACCCACATTATAATGCTTCCGGTAACATCTGTATTAAGTTACAGGGAAGTTAAAATGTCGTCTTCATTTAAGAGACTAGACGTGTCTTTCGTTATACAATTAACAACTCGTTGTTTAACATAGGGTAATGCGTTAAAGAGGTTTCATGGAATAGCTCTTCGGTTTTGTTACGCACTTGGTTTAACAGTGATCCCAATTGGTTGCAATGCTAAAGCGATCTTTGCAATTCGTAATTCGATTATCTTCGAACCAATTTAATTGATTTCATTTTTAGGTTATTAAGCGTAATGATAACTAAGCATTTTTTCGTGTTGAAGTGAACCAATTCAATTGGTTTCTTTCAAACTAAGTATATTACGTAATCATAACTCTTTGGATTGATAATATGTAGTATATTGCGCTTTTTTACTTAAGTGCGATACAAATTTAATAATTTAAACAAGCAAGAACTGTGATATCCTTCGGGTGTTTGTCTTACGGTCCTAGTGAAAAATGGTAGTAAGTGTATACTTCATGTAAAGGACTTGTACTCTTTTTCATTGGGACACCAGAATTATTCCCTACAAACAATCACACGTGACGGTAACTGGATTACGGTTACCGGCTGACGTCGTTAATTCCCACGGGGAATGTTAAGAACAATTTCAAAACAATTAATAACATCATGTTTCGCAATGAAAACCTCGTTTAGCAATTTGTCAACACTTTTGTCGTGTTCTTTGACATTTTTCATTTTGTTCTTGTTTATTGTTTTTTATTAATTTATGCTTAAATGATAATTTGTATAAAGACAAGAGTAGAAATCGAGACACCAGTGGGACATTAACTCACACCTTGGCATTTACGCGCGGCACCGTGCTCCCATTACACTATGGGCGTCACACTTATGCTTAATGCTTTAATTTGAAACTTAGAATGACGTCATTTTTTTTTTCGAACTGAATACTGAAGCGCAGTTGGCCAGCTAATGGGCCTTCACTGCAAAACCGGACGGGTGGCGAGACTCCTGAAAGGAGACTCTTAAGCCTTTTCGAATGACGTCACGAAAGGACAACTTTATACTATACTAGCTGTCCATCCCGGTTTCGTACGGATCATCTTTTTTTTATAGCCTATGTCACTCGGGAATAGTGTAGCTTTCCAAAAGTGAAAGAATTCTTCAAATCAGTCCAGCCGTTCTGGAGCCTATTCAATCCAAACAAACAAACAAACCTTTCCTCGTTATAATATTAGTATAGACTAGATTTTGCCCGTGGCTTCGTGAATTTTAATAAAAATTGCATTCCACAATCGCGATCGATTGAAAGGTGTAAAATTAACTTAAGCAAATGAAAATTGACCACATAATTCCTTAATTATTTAGTCACTTGTCAGGATGATAGTGTGGCAATAACCCAACAAGTTAATCTATTTCATATAATACATACTCCATCGTGCTTCAATATTGGGTGCGTATAGATTATTAAACGACAAGCGCTCAAAATTGGTAAGGCATGTGGTTATGGCTATTATAGCTTAACTAACCCAAATTGGGTCCCAAATTGTACCTACATTGTGTGGTTGAAAATTGACGAGTATGTAATTATTTATCCACACGAGTGTTTTATGGCGTCATTTTACACAATTGTGAGGTAATAAAAATATTGTTAACAGACATCTATTGTTAATATTTGAACATATTTTAAAATCAAGAATGTTTTTCTTTTCGGTTTTGCAAAGGTATTAAACCAACAGCCAATTGTCTATGACTGTGTCTATGGTTACAATTTAAAGTTGTTTATATTGATGAATTTTGTATTTATATAATGTCAAATTATTATAATAAAACAAATGATTTTATTGATCTAAAATAATTTTTTAGGAACTTAAACTCTGTTGCATAAAAAAAACAACTGTGTTACCCTGTTAAATTGAGAATGCTTCGTTGACACTTAACATACATGTATTGTAGTTTAGATTAAGGTACTATCCTAACTTATTGACGTTTTAGATTAAGGCACTTATTATGTAATGGACGTAAAAGGTCCTTGGGCCCTAGACAAGTGCCCAACGTTCAACGTTAACGTTAAACGTTAGGACCGAAATGTATGGGATTTGACGTTCGCGAACGACTGTCTCGTACGTCACAAATGTCAAATCCCATACATTTTGGTGCTAACGTTTAACGTTAAGGTTGAACGTTGGGCACTTGTCTAGCCCCCCTTGTGCTGTAAGAGCATGGATTGTGAGCTTAATAAAATACCATTTACGAGCAGATGTGTTAAAAATTTAGTTATGCTGCGGAAAGATTTGAAAAATATCAGTACCTACCTAGTCTATACTAATATTATAAAGAGGAATGGTTTGTTTGTTTGGATTGAACAGGCTCCAAAACGGCTGGACCGAATTCAAAAATTGTTTCACTGTTGAGAAGCTACATTATTCCCGAACGACATAGGTTATAAAAAAAGATGATCCGTGCGAAGCCGAGGCGGACAGCTAGTATAGTATAAATAAAAAAATATATATGTGTTACAATTTAAAATGTCTGAAAAACGGTTTGCTTAAAATATTTAAATACGAATATTTCGTAAGCCACATTTCCACATACAATTAGTGTGATGCCTCGGGTGTAATTAATCATGGTGCTCAGAGGCGTGAAAATACATAAAAAAATTGGTTAATTCTGTTTACCTTCCGATATATTTTGAATGAAGTTTTTACAGGTTTTAATAAAAAAAATATGTATTCAAATTGTCTATAAATCGATTATAATGTCAGCTATTGTAGCTTTTATATCTATAGTATACTATAACAGTAACAATGAACTTAACTCGCATAACGATATATTAATTTTATGCTGAGGTTTCGAAAACTTTACGATTCCCATATTCGTAGCTGACGATAGTCAAACATTAAACTAGGCTACCTATTGTGTTTCCGAAATATTATTATGTCTACGCTATTAGAATAAAACAACCTTAACGGGTATAACTCACTAAGAGGGTACAACGGGGGTGCTTGCGCAGACGAAGTTGCGGGCAGAAGCTAGTCTACACTAATATTATAAAGAGGAAAGATTTGTACCTATTTTTGTATGTTTGTATGCTTGTAATGAATAGGCTCAAAAACTACTGGACCGATTTTAATAATTCTTTCACTGTTGGGAAGCTACGTTCACCCTGAGTAACATAGGCTATAGAATATTTTGAAAAAAATAGGGATCCGTGCGAAGCCGGGGCGAACCGCTAGTCTATTATACCTAATCGTATTACCAATACCTACCATAGCACTTAATATGTCAAGGCGATTCGTGAAAGAAACGTTACGCTCCCCCATTTCCTTCTGTAAGAGTTTTAAATAAGTTATGCCTCATTGATCGATGAGCAGTGTAGGTGTAGGGTGACGCCAAACTGAAGATCTGCGAAGGAATATTATGTCGCCATCGACACGCACGTATCATGGTTTAACACGGTTGGCCAACGTTTGGGTATACGTTTGATTTCTAAGGGAAAGGGATTCTGTCGATGTTCGACGTGGTCCTTTCGATATAGGGAAATAGGTACTAGAAATTGGTACTCATATTTCGCACCCCTAGATCTAAAGGGAGCTAACTCAAAAAAAGTAACTTTTTTGGGAGAGGCGAAATTATTGTAAGGAATCGGATCCTTTTTTGTAGCGTGTGTTTAATTTAAATCTTCAGATTTTTGAGTTAGCTCCCTTTAGATCTAGGTGTGCGATTTGTCAAGGGCTGGCTACTTGGTGGAAGTTGCTTGAATTGAAAATGGTGTTAGAAACGTTGTTAAAAATGTCTCGACGACTGAATAAAATTTTACATACTTCAAGCGTGACAAATTGCAAAAGTGATTGCTTTTACATTTTGAATTGTAGGTAGGTACCAATAAGATTCTAATTGGTATGATTTCATACCAAATGCTTTACATATTTAAGGGATTCGGATAAGAACCGATCGTATTTATAGGATAGATAATCTTTTTAAATAAATAATTTACTACAACGTCTTATTACTATCACATGTTACAATGACTTAATATTATATTATTAATAGAACTTCACAGAAACCTGTAGATGTATCACGATTGTTAAGAAAACAAAAAAAAATTCACACGGCATTTAGATATTCCTACATATCATAATTTTTGTAATAGTTTCTATATTATTCTTATATGTAAAATGACAAGATTGGAATGAAACAACTATTAACGGATTTAACTCGCGTATTTTTATTTTATTTTATTTGCTGACGTTTCGGATTCTTTACAGTTTCCATAATCGTAGCACGAACTGAGCTGACAATAGTCTAACGCTAAAGTGATTTATACAGTTATGCAAACTACCTTATATTTAAATTACAAATTTTGAAAAACTACCCTATTCTGAATTTTAGAAATACTAATGTTACATTTTACGCAAAAAAAAATACTTTTATACATTACGATTAAAACCTAATAGGGGGCAATGACAAGATGTTAAAAATAGCTTGCTCAAAACTTACCTGGACATTAAATTAGCTCCAACCATTTGTAATCATAAATAAAATGAATTGAATTTATTAAAAGAAGTCATTTAATAATTCTAACGCAAGTGTTTTACTCCAGAAATAGGGTAAAACGCCCGTGCTCCGCCCACGCGGGCCAAGTGGACGATTATGTATTTATACGGAGAACCTATTTTAGAATTTTTAGAATAATGACCGAAGAAAAAAACGTTAGAATGAAACAACTACAACGGATTTAACTCGTTTTTTTTATTTTTTTTTATTTGTTGACGTTTCTGATTCTTAACAGTTTCCATAATCGTAGCCCGACTGAGCTATAGTCACTTTAGCGTTAGACTATTGTCAGATCGAAACGTCAGCAAAACAAAACGCGACGTTATTAATAGTTGTTTCATTCCAATGTGTAATAACCGCGAAGGCATCAGAAATTATTAAAAAAATGTTAGGTAAGTATTATTTTTTATGCGAATCAGCGGATGTCATCAATCTGGCAATCGATAATAATCAACAAACGAAAATAATTCAAAATCGTATGGAATTGACATACCTATGCGAGAAATAATAGCAAAATAATAATATAATTAAAATTAAAATGAAATAAAATTTCCCAGAAATAAAACCCAACTCGAACTTTGACCCCGCCAAATTTTAATTACTATAAATTTCGTTGAAATTACATTTGATTGTTCTATTTAGGTTTTTTTATATACTAGCGGTCCCGGCAGTCGTCGTCTTACCCGTCATCTACAATGAGTCAAATTAAAAATAAATATACAGTACAAATAAATTACGAAATCCTTTATTTTAAACGCAAAAGTTTGTAAGAATGTATAGTAAGGATAAATGTCTGGATTTATGTTGTTCCTCTTTCACACAAAACTACTTAATGGATTTTGATGAAACTTTACAATGATATAGCTTATACATCGGGATAACATATAAGCTATGTTTTATAATCATATTGTGTAAAGAACCTACCTACTCATCGTGCGCAGACGAAGTCGCGGGCAGAAGGTTACCTACTAATAAAAGTGTAATAATCACAATGACATATAGTTGCGCCGTATTTTGCGACATTTAATTTCCAGTGCCTAAGGTAGTAAGTAAAAAGCTCTTGTGAGTACATCGGAATCCTAGTTTCGTGCCAGCGCACACCTGACCTGAGCTTTGTTTCGAAAGCTCTAATTTAGCTCCGTCCTAATTTGCCAAGACGAGCCGGATATAGCTCTTCCTATATTTTCACTCATGTCCTTTCATTAACGACGCTCGGAAAGCTTAACTGATTGTGAGATTCTTGTCGTTGAATGAAGTTTTTTTGAGTGTAGATCTAAGTTATTATGAAATTTTGAGTTATTCAGACAGACCAGGGGGCCTAGACAAGGTGCCAACGTTCAACGTTAACGCTGAACGTTAGCACAAAAATGTATGGGATCACAAACGTTCGCGGATGTCAAATCCCATACATTTTGGTCGTTTCGTTTAACGTTAACGTTGAATGTTGGCACCTTGTCTAGGCCCCTAGGTACTACTTATAATGTATATATAAATAATATTATGTATTATTCTTGCGCCTACACATGCTCTCTGTTTGCTCCAAAGGTTGACCGGTAGAGAATGCCCTATGGCATTAAGTCCGCCTTTTGTACATTTGTTTTTTTTGTGCAATAAAGCGTAAATAAATAAATGACTGAAATGGTATAAATTCTCGTATGCGATGAAATAAATAGAATACAAATTTCTGATGCCTTCGCGGTTATTACACATTGGAATGAAACAACAACAAAAAAAAAAAATACGCGAGTTAAATCCGTTTAAAATAGTTTCATTCCAAGGTATAATACCCGCGAAGGCATCAGAAATTATTAGAAAACTGTTATAAATAAAAATTCACATAAGTAATTTGTTTTATTTTTTGACGTGTCAATGGAAAATTTGTATACTTAAGTATAAACGAATTTATACTAAATTTGATCGAGGTTGTAATATGCTATTTATTCTCGCGTTGTACAAATTCTGAAAAATAATAATTGTGTAATAAAGATTGTTGGCATAATTTTCACATACAATTTGTATATGATAATAATATTATTTCTTATAACATTATGAAAGGTCTAGACAGTGATGTAATAGAGTTGTGAATTTACATAATACCCCATTATTTAAGGCCTTGCTCTTTTGTTTTATTTCATTTATATTGTACTTAACTATAGATAAAATATTTCTTGCCAAAAATCAAGTAATATAAAAACTTGAGATGACCTTAAATTTGATTGGAGAATGATTTTATGACATATTATTATGTTGTTCAGTTATTATAATATTTTTTTTTATGCATTCGTGGTTATTATACATTAGAATTCAGAAACAATGATAACAGATTTAATTCGCGTATTTTATTTCATTTGCTTCGAAAACTTTACAGTTCCCATATACGTAGGCGATTGAGCTAAGCTTTGGTTAGACTATCGGTGATATATTTGCACATTTGAAATCAATTACTTCCATTTGATAAATACAAAAAAGTATAGGCGATTCTTAAAAAAATACAACTTTTCGACTCGCAAAGTTATCCAATATTTTTAAGCAAATATTTGATCTGTGGAAAGGAAAAATTTGCATAGCGAGACTTGGTTGAATTCCATTTGCGGTAGCTTGCAGTTTTTAGGTCACAGGTAATGATTGAAAAAAGGTCTTTTAAATAATGATGTGAAAAAAAAACCTAGGTATTCATAGAAATTAATCTGTATGTTTTATGTAATAACTTATGACGTTTTCGAGGTTAAAGGATAAAAGGAGCTTTTGCATGCGACTTCGTCTGCGCACGTTTGGCAACTTCGTTTTACCCCCTTAGAGCTTCACATCACATCACATCATCAGCCTATCGCAGTCCACTGCTGGACATAGGCCTCTCCAATTGCACGCCACTTTGCTCTATCTTGGGCTGCTCGCATACAGCTCCTGCCAGCCATCTTACACAAATCGTCACTTTACCTTGCCTGAGGACGTTTGCCGAGACGCGGTCTCCACTCCAGAACACGTTTACTCTAGCGGTTATCGGTTCTTCGGCTAATATGGCCAGACCACTGCCACTTTTGCCTGCTTATGTTGCTTAGAGCTTAAATATTCAAAAAAACTTGCTCTACTTTATAAAAGGAACCCCGGTGCAAAATTCCTAACCCATATAGTTTAGGTTCTGCGTTGATATGTCAGCTTCTCCTTTTATATTATAAATTTTAATAATTTCTGATGCCTTCGTGGTTATTACATTGGAATGAAACAACTTTAAACGGATTTAACTCGCGTATTTTATTTTATTGGCTGACGTTTTGGAGCCTTTACAGATTCCATAATCGTAGCACGACTGAGCCGACAATAGCGTTATAAATTTTATTTATGTATCTATGGAATCGTGAATATAATCCAAATCACACAAAAGTAAATTGGTAGTTATTTCGTCTGCTCGCGACCTTTTTGTACTAATACAAAGGGAACTGCGGAGTGACGCTGATTCAGCAGGAAGCGGGAATAGGGACCTTTGCAACAAGAAAGGGATAATTTCGCCTCGCAAAGAGAAAAACGGACAAAGTTTTAATATTATTTGCAAAGTCGTAGATTACGGTTGTGGACGTTCCGATTTTTGTCTGTCCTTTTGTTGTTAAAGGTTATATAAATTTGTTAATATGTAATTGTCAATTAGTTTACGATATAGTCTTTGATAAAAACGAAAAAAAAGTACTTTAATAGAGTACCTATCTGTCCATATTATATGTACCTGTATAAGCTAACTTAATTACTAACATATCAACGCAGGGCGTAAAATTTCTTGAAATTTTGCTCAGATATTTTTTTATAGTAAGGGAGCACCAAGAAAGGGTTTTACTACGGAGTAAAAGCTTAGTTTGGGACCATGGGCGTGCATTCCGTACAGGCACAGTGTCAATAATGTATGGAGTGCCTACCCTGGCGCCATACTTACGCTCCCCCCACTGCACGCGCCTGTTTGGGACTAGATTGATTGCTGTAAATTGTTCAAAAAAGATATATATTGATACCTACTTATATACCTACCAGCTGAACGAACTTTGTACCGCAATACACGGGTCCATCCGATAAGGGTGAAAATTTGAAAGATAATGTCCAATTCTCAGAGCCATCCGATATAATAAAGTCTCATAAAAAGCGGCCCCGCCGTTTCGTAGTAGTTTGCCAACAAACACCGCGACACGGGAATTTTATTTATTTATATTAGATATTTGCGGTCTCGGCAGACTTAGTCCCGCCCGGCAAAGAAGCGCTGCATTGATTAATCGATTTGACAGTTGTCATTGTTGCGTTTTGTTATGCTTACGTTATTTATAAAAGATGAGCCGAGTATTTTTCTTTATAATAATATAACCTATCTAGCTGGATATTCCTTTGTATCGTCATACGTTTTCTTGCAATCTTCTCTAAAAGATACGATCGCATTAGATAGATGATAGATTGAATAGTATCGATATTCCTGAAGTGGCAGAAAACATCAAATATTGTGAACCGAGAAGGGAGGAGATATATCAAAGAAGTGTTCAACTTGAAATCTTAATAATGTATCTTACGATACCATAGAACTTCTAAGCCAACGCAATATAATGCTGGCATGGCAAACCCAATGAATTGTAATACCGGGAAGGCATCAGAAAATATTATAATTATATTCTAATATAAGTAAGTATAACACAAAAGTGTTTTTTTATACACTTTGCATTATGTAAAATCACTTTAGTGTTAGACTAACGTCAGCTCAGTCGGTTACTAACGGCTAAAAATACGCGAGCTAAATCCGTTATGGTTGTTAAAATATTAATTATCATAATAATATATATTTATAATGATTTTTGTACTATAAGAGTCATCTTGATTCCCTGGAATTATGTATTTGATAGGTATACTATAATATACCATGCCCACGCCGTTTTTCCGTACTGCACCTTCACCTTTCACTAGAGACAGTTGCATATGAAGAACAACGTAATGAAATTCTTAAAGCATACTGTTATAAATGTACCGTTTATTAAAACTCCGACTAAACGACAGTACTCTGTGTTCTCATACAAAAACCCAGTGGAACTGCGAGTGACAGTACGGTAAATGATGCCTCTATTGTCATGCGTGGAACGATCTGATGGAGCGTTTACCTGGACGGAGGTATCTGTCCTGAATGTACTCTGTGACAGGTTTAGGTAATAGGGTGCCAAAAATAATCTATACTAGCTGGAATGGCGAAACAAATGAATTGTATTGTTAAAAGGTTGCTCGAATTTATGACAATGTTGACGCTGATATGCTTGTTATAATCTATGGAAAAAATATGGTACGGCGCCATTTTGAATTGAACTAAATCATGTTTTAGAATTTGTATTGGTATTCATTATTAGTATTTGAAAAAAAAAACAACGAAAGTTAATCTTCAATTTCATATAAGTGTATATCATGAATATGTCATTCTTAAGATTGAATCCTGATGTATATTAGATGTAAATGTAAACGCTAGAGGAATGCATGACCGCGGATTACAAAGATATTTTTGTAAATTTGTTTCCTAAGGAGGTAAAACAGGGGTTGAAGATGAATTTATTAACAATACGCAATAATTCCATATTTAAAAATGTTATTCCCCTTTGTTACAATTCAAGATGGCCGCGGCGTCCTAACCTTTTTTTAAATCGCAACCAGGAGCACAGATTATAACCCGTAAGCCATTTAAAGTTATCAAATTAGTCTTATTTTTTTACTTATTTATTTTCCGTGGCCCGTTATTCCAGGTAATACTTATGTTAATATTAACAGCAATATTTACTAAGGTCTCTTTTGTAATAAATACCTCAGTAGCTAATATCAATAAATGTTACCAACATTGCTGGTTGGGTAACAATATTAGTCTTACAGACTCTTCCAAGAACCAAGCTCAGTACTAAGATGTCTGTATCAATTAATCACAATGTTAGGAACATAGACGGCGGTAGCGTACATTATAGCAGATAAATTATAACATGAAAAAAAATACTACTTATTACTGCCAATTAGGTAGTAATAATGATATTTATACCAAGACAAAAGTAGTAAAAATCGAGACCCTTATTGGGACTTATTGTTGACAAATAAAGTAGTGGAAAATTTGATGAAAGACCGAATACAGTAGTTATATCTATATATATAAAAGAAAGTTGTGTTAGTTACCCCGTTTATAACTCAAGAACGGCTGAACTGATTTGGCTGAAAATTGGCTGGGAGGTAGCTTACAACCAGGAAAAGGACATAGGATACTTTTTATCACGTTCCATTAAAAAAAAAAAGAAAAAAATAATAATGACAGCTGTCAAATCGATTCTTTGCCGGGCGGGACGAAGTCTGCCGGGACCACTAGTTGTTGATAAAAGGGGGAGAAAATTAGTAATATTAATTTAATTGTATGTATCATTTCCAATAATTTTTATGAAGCTGTACATAGGTATAGGTAGTTCTGTAAATGTTTGTAGTTATTGAGTAATTATAGCTTTGGAGCTATATAGCTATAATTGCTTAATAATAATATTATACTTTTTCTTTGTTTGTTTAAGAGGGGATGATGTAACGGAACGCACCCATTCCTACTTTTAAAAAATAACTAAAACGTCACCTGTCACTTCAACCCCTCTCTTATCCTCTGGATCTCGTAGCGCATAGTCGATATTTTAAATATAAGTAACTTTTATAATAATACTGAATAAGAAATAAACCACCATAAACTTTAAACAAATCTTTTAATTAAATATTATTATACTAAGTAGAAAATGTCGACTCGAGTGTGGCGCTCATAGTGTAGTTGGAAGCATGGTGCCGCGCGTAAAGGCTTAGGTGTAGGTTCAAGTCCCACTGCGGTCTCGATTTTTTCCACTCTTGACGGTGTTCAAATAATAAAGGGTTAAAGTAATGGTATTGAACTATAGATATCGATCGAATTTCGATTGATACATCGTAGCAAATGTTTAGTAATATAACTTTTACGGAGCAATCATTATACAAGGTTCATATACCTACTGTTTGCTCCAAAATAGCTCTGCATAAGGTCTAGTAATGGTCCAAGATCCCAGTCAAGATTGCAAGATTCAAGAAGCTTTTTTTTTTCGCCTTTAATGCCTACTACCTGTAAAGCGATTCCGTTTACAGCTTAGCGAGTATTCATTCCTTTCTAAGTTTATTTTATACTGCCGATCCTAAAAAAAACATCTTTTCTTAAATCACGTACTAGTTTACCAGTCTAGGGTGTCTAGGATTTCACTCAATAAGGTTTTTTCCGCGCGTGAAAGATTCACTCTTTGCAAGACAGCGGTCGTTTCAACGAGTGAAAAGCTTACCTACGAAGTTTTTGAATAAGTAGTAATTCAAAAGGTTGTCGCTATAATATGACAGTTGTAACTTTCTATAATTATGAAATAACTCGCCTGTTACTAATTACGTTATATTTCACGTGATTAATATCCCACGTGTAATTAATAACGGGCATCAAAGGTGATACGTAATGGTAATATAATGAGCGAGAAACTTCTGGAAACGTAAGGGTAACGTGAATGTAACATTATTTTAATGAACGGTAACGCAAATGTTTACTTTCGTGTTTGTAAATGCTACCTGTACTAGTTAATTCGTCCATTTTAATTACTAGGTTTACCTCAAGGATATTTGGGGGAATGGTATAAAAGTAAATGGGAAAGAAAATAAAGCAATTATGTTGTTTTTGATCAAAAATAAAAAATATTGCTTTTCCGCTTTCTTTACTGAATCTGACGAAAGTAAAATTAGACCATCTTGGCACGTGTAATTTCTATAGAAAAAAATCTATAAATTCGCTATATTTCAGTTTTATATCAAAACTTACATTTTCTGGCAATTTTACGCAAACTAGTAAAATTTTACATTTAAATTTATTTTTACGAAACACAATCGGAATAAAACTACATTATCAAAGTAAACAAGACATAAGTTACACTTTGTTTATATGGGTATGCCACGAATATGGAAATTTTAAAGTTCTCTAAATGCCTGCATACTTAATAATATTATGCTCGAGTTAAACTGCGAAATTGAAATAATAAAATAGTTAATGAATTAATTTGATAAAGTCAGTTACAAACATAATATAGGTATATTCAGAATAATATATAATTTAAATAACTATTGTATAGATAGTGAACAAAACAGTACAGGATACAAGATTTCCAGTCTGTTAAACTGTGCGAATTTTCCGAGAATCGAAACCCTGTATAACTTAGTACGAGTATGTAGGTATTTAGTATATATTTCTCTAATACCTTCGACTATGTACAATATGGATTCCATTTAGTTCGTCACTTAGATTATTAGAAATTATTGGAGACATATTTTTTAACAGTAAAAGACAAAGATAACCGCTGAAAAAGCTTGGGAGTAGGGGTCGTGACGTCACGTGGTATAAACTGTACCATAACATGACGTCACGAGGCCCAATTTCAAATTTTAGGAGCACTTATCTTTGTTATTTTTTATTTGTTTAAGAAAATAAAAAATACGTATCCAATCATTTTTAGTAATCTACTTGATAATATTAACTACGATTTATAATCGATATTTTTGGTTCAATATTTTAGACCCTCAGTGGTTGAACCCACGCCGATGCCTTTACTAGCGGCAGCGTGCGTGAAAAAAAAAAGTTCTACTCTTGTCTTGGTACAAAAATATCATTAATGGTAATAAACTTGATACACAAAGAAAGAACTAGTCGTCATGTCTATTAGTTTTCTCATTGTAATTCAATCATTGGAGCTTAACGGGTATTATGCTCGAGTAAGTTATTAAGGACATATCGCAAAGTTACCAGTAACTAGGTCGTGTTGGCAACTGGCGTAACTTTGGAGCTATCCACAATCCAGCCAGGCGTTAGGTTTAGAATTAACACTTAGTTTATGATAACAGCTATAAGGGAAGTTAATCGGATGGATTTTAGTTTAGTTTTGTCATGACATATCATTAATAATCACTACATAGTATAAAAAAAGTCGCTTTTTCTGTCCCTATATCCCTAAGTACGCTTAAATCTTTAAAACTACGCAACGGATTTTGATGCGGTTTTTTCAAATAGATAGTGTGATTCAAGAGGAATGTTTGTAGCACCCGTGTGAAGCCGGGGCGGGTCGCTAGAATATATATATACTTATATAGCCTGTTTCATGGGGTCAACGTTAGATTTAACAAATTAAGTTTGCTACGCTAAAGTTTAGATATTTAACAGTTGTTTAAAACTACTGGACTGATTTAAATGAAATTTGGTACAAAGAAAGTCTGGAGCCTGAGAAAGGACATAGGCTACTTTTCAACCGACTGCAAACAAGGAGGAGTTCCACGCGGACGAAGTCGCGGGCAGAAGCTAGTATTTTTTAAAATCACTATTTTAGTTTGCGGTATGTGTATTTAGGGATATATATTTTGTATTTATTTATTGTTTCGTTGACTTGAATTAAATGGTTTTTATAAAATTCGTTTCGAATTATCTGAAATGATTACGTAATTACATAATCGTCTAATATTACAGTAAGATGACTGTAATTATCCACTTAATAAAGAGCTAAAAAGCCTCAAATTGTTAAACAATTTACCGCCATTTTAACTCCATAAAATCCTTTCACATTTACACATCCATACAAAATCTTCCCTATTCATACTCAATCTTGCTTTTCAAAAGACGTTTTCGCCTTTCGACGAAGAGTGATTTACCGCAATTGTCACAGATAACAGCGATACAGCGTCATTTCCATTACCCATTCGTCATTACCGTCATTCGACGTTCCATATTTTCGACGCAGGTAATGACAGCGTAACGATGACGCATACCGCTCAAATACCATTCACTGTACATTTGCAGAGTCATTGTAGATAAGCGAACGGCTAAAAGGGGTTGCAAGGTAAGGGATGCGGCGGGTATTGTGATGGTTTTTTTTGTTGGAATAAAACAATTATTAACGGATTTAACCCGCGTATTTTATTTAATTGGCTGACGCTTCGGACCCTTTACAGTTTCCATAATCGTAATACGACTGAGCTGACAATATAAATAGTTTTATTTAGGTAAGTATTTTTTTTTGATTTGATTTTCATATTATTAACAAAATCGATCGATGATAATGAGGGAAACCTTTGTGTTGTTATTTGATGATGAATTGATTTCGTGTCAATTAATTTCGGATAACTAGCTGTTAAGCCTGCTTTGTTATGTAGCTACTTAGATAATATCGATAGATTTGATATCGAATGGCAAGAAGCTATTTAATAATATAATCTATTTAATAAGGCTAATTAATACAACGTTTCCTAAGTCTGTCAAGATGTGTTGTTTGGAATCATGATTCGTAATTTGTAATCTGTGTGGAAATTTATATTTTCAATGATATTATTATACTAGCTGTATAACCTGTCCGACATATTATTTTAATTCACACTTTTGTCCTGTTTAATTTTCTCACTCGCGTCCATACTTTACTAAAACTTTTTTTTTGTCCACACTTTTTTTTTCAACCCGTATTTTTTTCCTTTGTTCCTCGACAAACTTCTGCTCGATTATGCTCATTTTCGACCTTGAAACGTCATGTTCTTGTCTACTTACTTATCCTAACTAATATTATAAATGCGAAAGTAACTCTGTCTGTCTGTCTCTCTGTTCCGCTTTCACGCTAAAACTACTGGACCGATTTAAATGAAATTTGGTACAAAGAAAGTCTGGAGCCTGAGAAAGGACATAGGCTACTTTTTAACCGACTGCAAAAAAGGAGGAGTTCCACGCGGACGAAGTTGCGGGCAGAAGCTAGTCTAATATAAAAAATAGGAACTTCTGTCAAAAAACATCCAATGCTTTGGTTCACGTATAATTTCATAACTTACACCACACATTAATAAAAAAATACCCTGTAACAGTGTATACTGCAAAATATCTGCGGAACGAGTGTGATTGCGACGCCATTGTTGAAACCTTTATGTTGGTACTGAACATAAAGGGATGATTTATGTTGAAACAAAGATCTTTTTAGTTTTTTTTCACAGACTGACGATAGTCTAACGACGTCCAAATATTAGTTGTGTTGTGTGAATATAAGAATTAGAACTATAATAGTTTTAATTTTTAAGATAAATAAAATAATACGAGCTTAATCTGATACTGTCCCGATGTCGAGCCTATGCTGAATTGTCGAGTCGATATTTTGTCGACAAAATGTGGAGAACGTTGTCGAGAAGGAAAAGTTTGTCGTGTCGATGTTGTTTCGTTGTCGACACGAAGCAATAAACAACGACATCGATATGAGAAAATATCTCGTTGTCGACAACGTACCCGATTTTTGACAGGTCACCACGAGAATAAGACGACATCGACATAACACGATGTCTACTCGGCAATTCATCGTTGGCTAAGTAAAGAAAACTAAATTCTATTTAGTCCGTCATTTTGGTAATTTACTTAATGGGTAAAGAAAAAAACAGTGGCCTATTGCTTGCCAAAACACTTAAGCATTATTTGCTGGCGTTTTAATAAATTTATAGTTCCTATATACACGACTGAGCTTACGATAGTCGCTAAAAAGTAAAAAGTGATGAAATATTAGAAGTGTAAAGTTATCGGAACGCCAGCAAATAAAGCCAAAACTGTTATAATTTTTTCATGCCAATGTGTAATAACCTTGAAGGCATCAGAATTTGTTAGAGTAAAATGGTTAAGCAGGCTAGAAAAAGCGCCAGAAGGGGCTATAAGTTGAAGGGAAACTTTGTAAAGAGCTCAAACTGGACGGTCAAGTTCACACGATTTATTATCCTTATCTTACACACTTTAATTTAACTTCGTAGACAACTATGTTATTTAAATTAAAAGCTCCTTAACAATTTCTGATGCCTTCGCGGTTAATACACATTGGAATGAAACAACTTTAAATGGATTTTACTTACGTGTTTTACTAGCATAAGACTATTGTCAGCTCAGTCGTGCTACGATTATGGAATCTGTAAAGACTCTGAAACGCCAAATAAAATTAAAATATGCAAGTTAAATCCGTTAATAGTTGTTTCATTCCAATGTGTATTAACCGCGAATACATCAGAAATTATTAAAAACTCCTTACTTGCTTAATATCAATATTATGTCAGACATAAATAGAAAAATCGATACTCTACTTAATACATGTACCTATCTATCTACTATATTACATTATCTGCTTATCTTTGTATAATATCAGTAATATCTAATTCATGCTGTTAAAATATTACTTTGTGACACAAAATACAAGGAGTGTAAAAGTGGGTAAAAATAATTTATTACTTAAAAATCAAATTTCAGTTTAATTTTTGATGCTTTAGTGGTTATTATAAATGAATTAAACTCATGTGCCTATAATATTATGTTTGCGTTGACGATTTAAGAAAATTACAGTCCCTATATTCGCAGCATACCTACTTATCTGACAATAAAGTAACGTGGGGTAGGTTATAGTAAAAGAAATAATTTCTGATGCTTTCGAGGTTATTATACATTGGAATGTAACAACTGTAAGCAAATAGGTATAACTGGCGTATTTTACATTGGAATGAAACAACTTTAACGGATTTAATTCGCGTATTTTATTATAAATTATTATGACATATTTTATTTTATTGGCTGACGTTTCGAAATTCCAGTCTCCATATTCGTAGCTCGACTGAGCTGGTAATGGTTTAACTCGAGTATTCGATGGTATACATAGGTAATTCAAAACATCAGGTTTTCGAGGCTTCCTTTAGTTCTAGGTTTTCGAAGTGTTTACATTACAAATCTCTTAATAAATGTTTACTCATAGGCTTCTTAGTTGATTAGTTCATTTTGGGTCAAACGAATGCCGGTCAAATTAATGGAAACCTATTTGATGTAAGTTACTTGAGTGGACGGACAAGTAATTTATCTTGAGCCCTTTATTACTAAAGTTGTCCGTAAGTGTATTTACAGAATGCTCACGCTGAAGAAATGAGCTAAAATATATTGTACCTAAGTTTTTTTAAGTATTACCTAGGCATTACTGTTTGCCTTATCTTTTTCAAGGGAATGTTACCTGTAGGTCTGAAAAATATATGGATAATTTCTGAATCTTCCGCGGTTATTAGATATTTGAGTAAAACAACTAAAATGGATTTAACTCGCGTTTTTTATTTTATTTGATGATATTTTGAAAACTTTACAGTTCCCATATACGTAGCCGGCTGAGATGTCGATAGTCTAATGCTGAAGTGATCACTCTCACACGAATAAAATAGAATACACGAGTTAAATCCGTTATGCTTGCTTCATTCCAATATTATATTATACTAGCGGTTCGCCCCGGCTTCGCACGGATCCCTAATTTTTTTTCAAAATATTCTGTAGCCTATATTACTCAGGGTGAACGTAGCTTCCCAACAGTGAAAGAATTATTAAAATCGGTCCAGTAGTTTTTGAGCCTATTCATTACATACAAACATACAAAAATAGGTACAAATCTTTCCTCTTTATAATATTAGTATAGATAGGTAATTATTATTTGGCGCATATGTATGTATGTGTGTGGTTTGTAAACTAGAACTTGGCAAGGTTTGTTTTGAAATCCCAAGTCTTCGATATTTTTTCCGTGAAAAGTCTTTGTTATGGGGACTATTTCAATATCCAAATGTAATATGATTTCAAATATTTATCTAAGTTAACAAAAATATTTGAGTCATGTTCGGTAAAATCTTGTATTATTTTACGAGCAAACAACAGACGGAAATGTAATATCATTCAAATCGGGATTGGCAGGATTTATTTTTAAAAAGGTACAACAATATTATTACGTTATACCGTTTGCAGATTCAAATACATTCATTTCTCGTTTCGGCCGATTATTAAATTCAATAAGGAAAAAAGTCTGTCCCTTGACATTTTATTGGTAAGTTAAACAAAAATCATGCAAAATCGAAAAAAATATAAAAAATAAGCAACACTCTATTTTATCTATACTAATATAAAAGAGGCAAGGTTTGTTTGTTTGGATTGAATAGGCTTCACAACGACTGGACCGATTTGAAAAATTCTTTCACTGTTGGGAAGCTGGAAGTGAGTGACATGGGCTATATTAATACATTATAATTATATAATTAGTCATAATTATATGCTCACATGACGTCATAATATAATATGACTCATATTACATATGCACATAACTTTTTTACTAATTTAGACAGGTGATCCCTTAAACTTAAGTGCCATTCGATAATATCGAACGCGAATCAAACAAATGAAAATTTTATAAAATTGACGAAGTAAGTACCTAAGTGGACGCAAAACTTCATACATTTTGGAATGAAACAACTATTAACGGATTTAACTCGCGTATTTTATTTTTATTTTATTAGCTGACGTTTCGGATTCTTTACAGTTTCCATAATCGTATCACCTTGTATAAATCACTTTAGC
Organism: Polylopha cassiicola; assembly: GCA_038024825.1. NCBI lineage: Eukaryota > Metazoa > Arthropoda > Insecta > Lepidoptera > Tortricidae > Polylopha > Polylopha cassiicola. Next base: position 18,778,365 of record CP149047.1, on the reverse strand, counting down.
GTTAGACTATTGTCAGCTCAGTCGTGCTACGATTATGGAAACTGTAAAGAATCCGAAACGTCAGCTAATAAAATAAAATAAAAATACGCGAGTTAAATCCGTTAATAGTTGTTTCATTCCAATGTGTAATAACCGCGAAGGCATCAGAAATTATTTCATACATTTTGTTTCTTTTTGTTCATCGCTAACACAAAACCATGTCACTTTATCTAGCTATCCTTGTGTAACTAACATTTCTCGTTTATTTCCTAAGAAACCCAAAAGATACTGTACCGGACGCAGTGAGAAATGGGTAAGCATGATGATAGGAACACAAAATAAATCACCAAATACTTACATCAAACCAATCTGTATGCACATTTATTTTTATTATACAAGGCTATAAAGTAAGTATGGATCCGCAATCAAATAGTCATTCCAGCGGCCATTGCCGGGAATGACGGGTTCGGAATGACAGTCATCGACTGAGCCTCTACGCTAAATTTCGCTAAATTACGTACACTAAGTTTCTGGTACACTTGGAGAGGGAACTAGAAATTAAGCAATTGTGGAGAAAATATGAGACGCTGTTATATTATCTACGATATCCACGCGTAGGATTTTGGTTTTACTTTTGGGGTGCAAATGTGTTTAAAAATGAATTCGTAAAATTGTAAAATAATGTAAATATAGAAAGAATATAATCGTTCATACCAACTCTTAATCTCCTTTATACCCCCTTAGGCTTTAGATTTCCGAAAACCCCTCCTCCTTGACATAAGTAATCAAACTTCAACGATCAGTCAGTCAGTTAGTCATTCCGTAGTCTAAGGAATAAATCTCTAAACATTAAAAGAACGCATAATTACTTTCATACCAACTGGAATGAAACAAATTATAACGTACTAGCTTCTGCCCGCGACTTCGTCCGCGTGAAACTCCTCCTTTTTTTGCAGTCGGTTAAAAAGTAGCCTATGTCCTTTCTCAGGCTCCAGACTTTCTTTGTACCGAATTTCATTTAAATCGGTCCAGTAGTTTTAGCGTGAAAGCGTAACAGACAGACAGACAGACAGAGTTACTTTCGCATTTATAATATTAGTGGGGAAGTAGGGATTTTACTTTATTTGCTATCGTCAGCTCAGTCGGCTGACAAATACTACAATCCTTCATATTTTTTATCAGTCCAATGTGTAATAACCGCGAAGGCGTCAGAAATCATTTTCAATTTTAACTCCCAGAATAAAGTTTTCCGAAAACCCCCTCTACTCAAAATAAGCAATCAAATAGCGATTCAAGCAGCAATTGCCGGGAATGACCATCATTGACTGTCCGAACTCCAACATTGACCTACTTTGTGAAATTACAAAGTTTCTAATACACTTGGAGACGAGAATAAAAATAAAATTAGCAATAATGAAGAGAATATTAGTAATAAGTTTACTGTTTCGTTTCAAACTTTCAAAACACGTAAATACTCTATTACATTTCATAAACATTTATAAAATAACACTATCAATATAAAAAACAATATCTCCAGATATTAACTTTAATAAAATATTGATTATAATATAACTTGGTAATATACCAATGTTCTAAATTGAACTCAAAGTTTTGGTTACACTTAGAGATTTAAATGGTGTTACTAGAATCTCAGAGAACGTTAACGTTAAAAGAAACGACTAAAATGTATGGGATTTGACATCCGCGAACGTTTGTGACGTACTTGACAGTCGGTCGTGGATGTCTAATCCCATACATTTTGGTGCCAACGTTCAGCGTTAACGTTGAACGTTGGCACCTTGTCTAGGCCCCAAGATATGTCTGGTAGATTTGTTGATGGATTCTCAATTTGTGTTCTCTAAAAAAACAAGTGACTACAATTATGCTGAATTAACAATCCGAACTAGAAGCACTGCCAATCAATAACAATTGACTGACAGTGCTTCTAGTGCTAAATTACACTAAAAGTTTAGGGTATAATTAGTCCAAAACAAGCCACTAATAAGAGAATAACAATTAGTATAGGTAAAGCCTATATACAAGTAATAATAATTATTAATCAATTATATCTTTGTTTCAGGTATTATATCAATGGGTCTCAATTTTATTTGTAATGGTAAGAATAAAACTGATCCATGTGCATTTTTTCGACCAAGTTATTGTGTTATGTATTTAGGTTTAAAAGGCTTAAGAGTCTCCTTTCAGGAGTCTCGCCACCCGTCCGGTTTTGCAGTAAAGGCCCATTAGCTGGCCAACTGCGCTTCAGTATTCAGTTCGAAAAAAAAAATGTATTTAGGTACTATTGCAAATACTTCAACAATTACATAATACTTTCGCGGTTATTATAAGGTATTTGAGTACAGTATCCACTAATGAATAAAGTAATTGTAACGGAATTACCTTTCATGCGTTTTGAGAACGTAGACTGCAACGGCAATGGGTGTTGTCCATTGCCGTTGCAGTCTAAGATGATTTAATTACATATTTATACAAACTACCTTGTTCAAAAAAAATCTGCAATACCAATCAGCGTGTTAAATCCTTTACAGTTTTATTTAAACTTCAATAATGAACGCTTCACACAAGTCTAAGGTTTACCGTATTTACAGATCGCTAGTGTTTGACAAAGCCTCTGTTTGAACAATACCCTGTACGTCGCAGTCTTTTTCAATCCCTTTCGGGAGTGTTATGTAAGATAGACCCGCAGTTCCCACTAATGACTACCGCAGTTAACATTATGTTGGCAGCACTACAATTAGAATCGTACCAAATGTCAGACAGAGTAAAAATATTGGAGCTGTGAAATATTCGGAGGTTAATGCGATACTACTGAATACATTTGTATAAGCTGTATAAAAGTGAACACCATATTTATACAGGCATAGGTGGACAGATCGTTTGAGACGCCGTCATTGTCCTCTCTAGATATATAATATGTAATGGTTACATTAGGGATGACGACTGGGTAAAGAAAAAAATATCCATTTGGCCGTCAGCTATATTACTAAAAAATATTGGAAACAAGATTTTCCTTTTCTCAATCGAACTAAAAATGAAAGTGATAAGCGCGTTAAAAATTTAGAAATGAGGGCTCGTGACGTCACGTTAAGATAGATAAATGTAGTATCAAAATATATATATCATCTTAAAAACATACATCAGTACCTTTAGTAAAAAGGTTACGAGCAAAAGAGTCCGCAACATACATTTTATTACGATAATAATTTTATCGTCGCAATCATTTTTTCTACGTTTGATATAAGACTGACCAACTCCCATATTGACATTCGTAATGTCCCAAAAACAGACAAACAATGTAAATATAAAAAACTAGTATTCCGAACTTCTTGAAAACGTTAACTGAATATATGTAAGGTCTCAGACTCTGTCCCCCAAAGACCGATGCCAAACATTGCTTATTAGATTCCCTTCCAACGGTCATGCCACCAAATAAACTGTAACTGAATTAAATTGATTCTTGGTCAATCGGGAACTTTTGAAGTTCACTGTCCAGGAAAAGTGGAGGGAAGTTTTCGGTACAATTTGCGGCTCGCTGTCTGATAGACAACTTTATGTTGATGATTTTCATGATTGTGTATTAGGGAAAGTTAGATCATGTTAGATATTGTGTTAAAGCTTGCAGTCAAATTGTGAAATCGATTTGTGGCCGTCCAAATTGCTCTGATTTAACATGTAGTTTTCTAAATAACTAACAAATAAATTTGAGTTGATTTGGAGTCTATCGATGAAAACGTGACTTTTTCAGCATTTTTGTGCAAATCAATTGGAGTTCTCGTGAAACTAATTGTGTTTCACAATAAAGCTGTCTACGTAGTGCGATTTGACATGAATTCAGCTTTTAAACAAATACGGCTATACGGATATAGGTCGTTATCACCTTAATTGCTAAATAATGTTATACCTTTTTATGGTTTTATTAATTATAATAAGGTATATTTAGAAGATATAAGATCTCATCTTGTGTAGGTACACCGTTTATGAATATGTGAATAGAAAAATATTTTCCACATACAAAATATACATCTCCAAATGTAGTTACAAAATGGCTGATTTCACAAGGTTTTGATGGTCGTCGGTTCTTAGTCTATTGAAGACAATTTGATCTACACCAAGTTTTGATGAAATGACATATTTTGCTTGTGCATGTTGTCAGATTTGACAGAGTTTAAACCTTATTGTACTTATTCTTTCAATATCAAGGTCAAAAAACGAATACCAGTCGAAAAAATTCGAAACACCTATGAATCACCCAAATATCAAAAAGTAGAAAACACAAAGATAATTTTCCAGCCATCTGAAATAATGCTCTTCCAAAACACGATTCCTTAATTATAAAACCGAACCTCAATATTATTCAAACGCTCTAATATTTTCAAAAAGGTCGGATGAATCGAAAACTTTACGTCGCTTGCTCATTGTGGTTTTTTGCCCGCCTCGAGCTGTAAAAGTTACTCTGACTAATTCCAACTGGAAGTCAGAGTTATTTATGAATAGGGAGAAGTTTTACTCTTTACGTTAAGGATTCATCTCAATTAAGTCTATTTGACTGCGGTCTATTCAGAAATGAAATCATCGCCTGAACATCCCCCATAAATTCAAACGTTTCGAAGTTCTGAAGCTTCAATACTTTGACGATTATCTTATCACTTTGTTACATCATAAAGTTGATACTTGTCAAATGTCGATAGAGATATAAGATTACGATAATACGTCTACACTAAGCGTGAATTTTGTGAACATTTTATTGAATTTTCCTGTCATAAGTAATAAGGATGACAACTGGATAAAGAAAACGAAATTCTTATTAGTAGATTAGATAGATTATTAAAAGTTATTCAACACGTGTACTTTTTTTATCAAAAAAAACTGACATAGACAAATGCTTCTAAGGAATGGGATCTCCAAATTTAGGAGTGGTGGGTCGTGGCGTCACTTTATGGTACAAATTGTCATAGCGTGACATCCAGAGCCTCCACTCCAAAATTGTTAGCGCTAATGTTTGTCATTTAATGTTTGATTAAGAAAAGAGAAAGCACGTATCCAATATTTTTTTTGGTACCTTATCTACTTGGACAAAGAAACAAAAATCTGTCGTCATGCCAATTATGGTATAAGATTAAAGACTTACCTTACCACAGAATAATTTCATATCGACTTTTAAGAGAAACCTACTTTATCTTTTGGGTTTAGTTAGTTTTGAGAAGTTTCTACTGACAACAAAATGTCCCAGACAGTTCTTTGGCATTGACTGCCCATTTTAGCTTACAACTTACGAGTCATAAACGTTTCATTGTTGTTATGCATAATATTTCGCATCGATACAATTACTTTCTTCGACCTCGTATTGCCTATGAAGAGTCATAGATCAAAGGCTGGTAACCGATCCGGGGTGGTACGAAGCGACACATTTTTTACGACCAAGACTCAAGCAACTACAGGCCTTTGTAGCATGTTACTGAAAATACTAAAATACCTACAGAGCACAGCGTACCCGGGGAGTATAAACAAAAGATTACTTTACTAATTTATGTTATAACCCTAACGACGTAAGTTTGCTTCCGTTTGTGTTGTGGCAAGACTTTACGATCCTAGAGGTTGTGGGTTGAAATTCCACAAGATACGTTCGATGTCCTATATGTATATATGTATTTGAAGGCATGTTCAATCTTACCTTAATTTAGATTTGATGAAATTCAAAATTTAGTTTGAATTCGGATGGTAAGCTTCGGTGAAAGCGATGTGACAGAGATGGTTTGGCACGTAAAATAGAACTCTATATGTTAATTTATATATATATTATGTCATGTTTAATATATACTCGTACTAGTGCCGGTTACGTGCAACTGTAAAAAAAATTGACATAATTTTCCCTAACTTAGATTTTTAGTCTTTTTGTGAAAAGTAATACTTCTTTTATACATATAAATAAGCTATTATATAGTTGACTTTGAAAGGAAATACTTTTTGCTGAGTTTCTTGCAGCGTTTCTTCTCAGCATTAATGACTTTTCCGAAGCGTTAAAAAAAATAAGGCTTTTGACTAAAACATATTTAATAATTTCTGATGCCTTCGCGGTTATTACACATTGGAATGAAACAACTAGCTTTAGCGTTAGACTATTGTCAGCTCAGTCGTGCTACGATTATGGAAACTGTAAAGAATCCGAAACGTCAGCTAATAAAATAAAATAAAAATACGCGAGTTAAATCCGTTAATAGTTGTTTCATTCCAATGTAAAACATGTTTAATTTGACTTAATATCACAAGGAAACATTCCATTAAAAGTGACCTTTCAAACAGTAAGATCCTCTCAACTTTGACCTTTATGCGAAGTCTATGCATGATATTTTATTTGTGCGTGTACGGACGTAAAATGTAATGGTCGCATAATCGAGTTATGTGCTGGGAAAGGGGTCACGGCTCACGCGTGGGCTCATTAAAATTTCAAACATATTCCGTTTCAAGTGTACCTTAATTTTCACTTAGTATATAAATAAATCATCTTTGGATTCACACCATTTCATCTAGTCCCGAACTAAGCAAAGCTTGTACTATGTGTACTTACTAAAAAGCGGATAAACATACTTACATAAATACTTTGGAATGAAACAACTATTAACGGATTTAACTCGCGTATTTTTATTTTATTTTATTTGCTGACGTTTCGGATTCTTTACAGTTTCCATAATCGTAGCATGACTGAGCTGACAAAAGTCTAACGCTAAAGTGTGTCTTTAGCGTTAGACTTTTGTCAGCTCAGTCATGCTACGATTATGGAAACTGTAAAGAATCCGAAACGTCAGCAAATAAAATAAAATAAAAATACGCGAGTTAAATCCGTTAATAGTTGTTTCATTCCAATGTGTAATAACCGCGAAGGCATCAGAAATTATTACATAAATACTTATAAGAAACTAGCTTCTGCCCGCGACTTCGTCCGCGTGGAACTCCTCCTTTTTTGCAGTCGGTTAAAAAGTAGCCTATGTCCTTTCTCAGGCTCCAGACTATCTTTGTAAATCGGTTCAGTAGTTTTAGCGTGAAAGCGTAACAGACAGACAGAGTTACTTTCGCATTTATAATATTAGTAGGGATTGAAATGGAACCACTTATTTTTACTTAGTTTTAAAATAAATAGTCTTTAGACAATCTACTACGGGTACTAGACAAAGAATAAACATGTTACCTATACATAAATAATTGTACTCGTAAGACATTGGAATAAAACAACTACCTATGACAGATTTAACTCGCGCATTTCGTTTTATTTGCTGCCGTATCGAAAATTGTTCAGCTTAAAACTGGTCAGGTGAAAACTGGTCAGGTGAAAACTGGTCAGGTGGGAACAGGCATTAGAAATTATCACATACGATAAGACATCAAAAACTCAGATACAGATGCTCAGCACTAACATTTGCCTTTAGCAGGGATCGAATCTCCAATCTCCTGTTTCGTACAAGCCTAAGCCTACCCCAATACGCTATGACGATAGCTTTAAATATTTTCAAGCTATAATAGCCTTTGAAACGTTATTGTAGAGGTAATTTTTCTCTACATCTTTTCACTTAGCAACATTTATTTTCATACGATAAAGGCCACTTTGTGTCTCACAAGAGACTGGATACCCTCTTATGATGCTAGGTGTAGTAAAATTTGATATTATTAGCTCGTATAATGACGTTCGTGACCTTAATGATAGTACTGAAATTAGACACTTTAATTTTATGAACGCCTAGTAAGGCATAACATTCTGGGTTACTTTCTAGGGTTTCTATGTACCTAGTATTATCAGCTTGTTATTTTAATTGAACATGTCTTTATATATTTGTCTGCAGCTAACTACTTCTAGACCTAAAGCATTTACACTAAGGGAAGCTTGTACTACGAGTACCAGACAATGGATAAACATACATAAATATATACAGGTCATCCGTTCATCACATTGGCGTCTGGTTTTGGGGCTCTGACTACTAAACCGATAAAAATACTAATAAAAAAACTGTCTGTAATATTACATTACCTATTCAGGTATGTGAAATAGGAATAGGACAGGCGTTGCACTAGATATAAATATAAATATAAAAATAAAAATATAAATATCTTTGGACAATTCACACCAATTATCTAGTCCCATTTTAAGCAAAGCTTGTGTTATGGGTACTAGACAACGGATAAATATACATATACATAAATACATATAAGTCATCCAAGACTCAGGTACAGATGCCAGTGCTCATCACATTGGCATCTGCCCCTAGCGGGATTCGAACCCGCAACCTCCGGTTTCGTAGTCAGGAAGAAATACCATAAGAAATCTAGAATGAGGATACTCATAACTTATTTGAAAAAAAAATTATAATTATTTATCTTTAATTATTATTAAAACCTTAAACAACTTCTATAAGCTACAAAAGTTACAAGTAGCAACTAGAGACTTAATTGGGCTTGGTGAAATGGGCCCTTACTCAGGTATCATTTTCACGATTTTAGTACGTTAGATGTTTAATAATAGGCATTTGAAGGTGACAATTATACGACAGCTGAGGCTGGCGTTTAATCTGTCACGTTTTGATCTCTGACACCTTATCTCTGTAATCTTTGATAAGCTTTCAGGGTTGTCACTGTTGCCAAAAATAACATTAGTAGATTACGCACCTAGGCCAGTAAAATAAAAAAGCCTCAGATCACATGTAATTGTCGTCCGAGGCGAAGCCGAGGTTGACAAAAATGTGATCTAAAGCTTTTTTATTTTCTGGCCGAGGTCAGTATACTATTTATCTGTTCGACGAAGCCAGAAAGCGGCAATTTCATTTAGCGCAGCGGTCAGAAAGCCGGCGCTTTCCGGCCGGAGGACAGAAAAATCATTTATAATAACAGAGCGAACCAAATATAAGCTTCTATTTGTATACTTAACCAATTTATTAGGTACGCATAAAATTATTATAGCATAATATATATGTACGGTAGAGGTAAACTAATAATCCTCATTAGATATTTGTATGTTCAAACGATATTGTAAAAAAATTGAAAAATTGAAAAAGGTAAATCATAGTATTTTATATTTACGTAATTAATTGATTCAATAAAACCATTACATTTTAATCCATGACAATTTAATGACAGACGGATTTATTTCTTTTTCTATACGCAATCATAGACACGACATAGTATTTATTGGCAAGTTCTTTATAATAATATAATGATTCATGATGCTTTCATAGTTATTAAATATTGGAACGAAACAATTATAACGGATTTAACTCGTGTATTTTATTTGTTGACGATTCGAAAACTTTACAATACCCATTTTTGTAGCCGACTGACTTGATGATAGACTTACTTAGTAACGTCAGCAAATAAAATAAAGAGCGAGTTAAATCGTTTGTATCGTGGAACTCGATATAAAGTGTGTTAAAAAAACAATAGTAAGTTCCTTAATTTTGACAACCCTGGTAATATACAGCGTGATTAAAACGTCATCTGCGGTTGTCATAGATTGCAGAGCTCCCGCTATCACTCAATTTAGATTCAGGCTGAAATAATGATAATGCCAGTTTATTACTGTTTGTAGGTAATTTGTAAACTTAAAAAAAAAAAGAAATCACTATGCTCCTTGCTAAATTTTCATCATTGATAAACAATTTATTTATTTATTTAGGATTACCAACAGATAATACATCTTACTATATCTTAATTCAATTTATATTCTAATGAGATGCTTATCTAATTAGAGGTAACCACATCTTGCACAAATTTTGAACTTAGAGTATATACGATTATATCCTCTAGGTAAATAAAAAAGAATTTGTTGGTTAAATTACATTTTTATCTTAATAAAAGCATGCTCGTGAAATTGTATCCAAAATTAAGTAGGTACCTAGGTACCTACTACGTTATTTTATTTGCTTCTGTTTTGAAAACTTTACAATTCCTATATTCATAGCCGACTAAACTGACGATAATAATAATAATAAGCCTCTTATCCTGAACTGTTTTCTTCTTTTGTATTCTGGTTAGTTCTTTAGTTATAAAATATCTCTGAGTTCAGTGTGCCTCTTGGCAAAGGCCTCCTCTAACAATTTCCATTGTGCTCTATCTTGAGCAACCCTTCTCCATTTTGAGCCTACCGTCAGTTTTAATTCATCCTCTGACGATAGTCTAACACAAATACACAATTTAAAATGTTTAATAACCGCGAAAGCATCAGAAATGACTATCGCATCCAACAGTTTTTTTTGGCGTTGGCAACCCTAGCAACTACAGCGTGATTAGAATGTTAACCATGACCCGGCTGAGATGGGAATATTTGCTTTATAACCGTATCCAACACCCTATAGCAACTAAAACACTGCACGTGTAAACGAAAATGTGTGCCAACTTAGACCTTAGAAAAACAATGTTTAAGAATTGGAATGAAACAACTATTAACGGATTTAACTCGCGTATTTTTATTTTATTTTATTTGCTGACGTTTCGGATTCTTTACAGTTTCTATAATCGTAGCACGGAGCTGACAATATTTAAAAAACGTAAAATGTAACATTTCGTTTAACGTTAACGTTTGGCACCTTGTCTAGTCCCTAGGTCAGCTACTGATATTGTATAAATTTTATCTAAATATTGTAGCTTTTAAAAATATTGTTAACTAGGTACCTTGTTAACTAGTTACCTGTACCTTTGTACCATAATCTAGAAAATCTTGACTACAACCCTATTAGTCAAATGGGCGAACTGAACTCATTTACCTACTGGAACATAGCCGACTTTGCAGGAGGAAACTCCACCTACAAACAATGTCTTTAAATATCGATTTTTCATCTATTTTTATTTATACAGATTTTTTTCATAGGCCAGGCTGGCTTAATGATACGAGATGTTCTCTATGAATACACAATATATAACTTTGTGTTTAGATTTTTTTATTTTTGTTATATTTATTTGCCTACACATGCTCTGTTTATCTGGTATGTAATTAAGTTCGCCTGAAAAGAGTAAATAAATATTTAAAAATAGATGAAATATCCTCATTTGTTTGTAAGTGGAGTTTCTTCCTAAAAATATAATATATAATATTATTGTGTACCTACTATTTATATTGTAATAGTACCTACACAATATATTATTACACAAACTGTGTTAATAACATTCTTGGGGCAGATGTCATTGCGGTACGAGCATCAATGTCTTATAATAATATGTATTTTTGTAAATACTATCGGCCCGCCCCGGCTTCGCTCGGATTCCATTTTTTTTTTTAAATATTATATAGCCCATTTCACTCGTGAATACTGTAGCTTCCCAACAGTGAAAGAATTTTTCAAATCGGTCCAGTCGTTTTGGAGCCTATTCAATCCAAACAAACAAACAAAGAAACAAAAATATCTCTTTATTATAATAATACTAGCTTCTGCCCGCGACTTCGTCCGCGTGGAACTCCTCCTTTTTTGCAGTCGGTTAAAAAGTAGCCTATGTCCTTTCTCAGACTCCAGACTTTCTTTGTAAGTACCAAATTTCATTTAAATCGGTTCAGTAGTTTTAGCGTGAAAGCTTTCCTTAGTTCGATACTGGATCAATCGTGCGACTAGTCCTAGGATATACCTATAACTAAACATTGAGTTCCCCCCTAGATATATGAAAGCTGAGGCAAGCCAAGTTACTTCCATTTGCAAAAGTAGGCAGATTGTGCGACAGTTCACGTTCATTATTTGTCACTTTGCATCTTTCTAGCAGATGTTATTTGAGGTTACAAGAAAGCATAAGTAGGTTTTATATTGATTGAATATTGTCAGCTCAGTCGTGCTACGATTATGGAATCTGTATAGGTTCCGAAACGGCCAATAAAATAAAATACGCGTTAAGTCTGTGTAGTTGTTTAATTCCAAGGTTATATATATAATTGATGAGGTTTTAGATTTGACCTGGCTAGGGGATGGATGACATTAACGATCACTTGAGTATCGTTGATATGATCTTTATGAATATTGGTAAGTGATTAGGTAGATGACCTTTGTAGAACTTTTAGGTTTTGATACGAGCATTTCATAATTGTATGCTAATATTGACTTAGAAATAATTGCAACGTATTTTTTAAACGAAATTTCTATTAAAAAAATCCTAAATATAGGTCAACTTCGAGTCTATAAGTATAGACTCAAAGTTGACCTATATTTAGGTGCCTAATCGAATTGAAATTACTATTTCATCACTATTGACAATTACGTTTTATATCAAAGTAAAATAATAAAAATTGTATTAAGTTAAAGACAGTAAATGTTTACTACCATCAATGTAAAATTCAGTAAATAATAGTAGTTTTATATGAAACAAAATATTAAATTTAATCAGAATATCGGATACCGGAAACATTGCGCATTTATTCAGAAATCAATTCGTTCCGCAAGAACTGATCAGTAATAGCACTCTTTTTAAAGAACAAAACGAAAGTACTTTAGTGAAAGCACTTTAGTAGAACTGACATCATGTCAAATTCGTCGAATGATTCAATACCAATTTTCTACTTCACAGCCTTCTTAGATCTCTTGCCGTAGAAATTGCTTGTCGCATTTTATTTGTACTTTATATAGGCACGTGTTGTTTTCATCGCGTTTATTTGAAACAATTGAATAGAGGTACTGATGCTTTGGTGCTTTTAAAATGACAAGCTAGGTAACCAGCTAGTAAGTATAAGCTATGTTCAAAAACAGTGAATTAGGTGGTTAAAAAAAGGTCCCGTCACTCTTTTAGAACGTCAATCGACACGCGTTAAAGAAATCTATGACACGACGCCATCTTTAAAATTAGACTTGATTGATATTAATTTCTCGAACATATATGTATAAATATATTATTAAGTATATTATTATAAATATAGATATCTTTACAGTGAATTAAATAACTAATCTGCGACGAGCAAGTCTTTATTGTACTGGTTTTATTCCAATACTAGCGGCCCCGGCAGACGTCGTCCTGCCCGTCCGATTGTTTCGTCAAAGATCTGTCAAAGTCTTCTAACTGTCACTTAATGAATAGTAATTCTTCATAAGGCTTCATATTTTCCCCGTTTTTTACACATTTTCCACTGTTTCTTCGCTCCTATTGGTCGCGTGATGTTATATAGCCTTCCTCGATAAATGATCTATCCAATAAAAAAATATTTTTTGAATTCGAACCAGTAGTTCATGAGATTAGCGCGTTCAAACAAACAAACAAACAAACAAACGAACAAACAAACTCTTCAGCTTTATAATATTAGTATAGATGTAAACTGCTAAGGTATTAGAAATTATCTTATACCTACCTATATCTATATAATGACTTAATAGTTACTGACGTGTCAAGAACTTAATCCAGGTTAAAGTTTATTGCAAGTTTCTTATAAACGGAATAAGTTACCTCTTTCAAAACAGATATAGGTAAAGAACATTTGATAAAAACGGCACCAATATGTCAGAAATAAAAAGATTAACTTGCAAATATGTCGCACACTACGCGCCATAAAGGGCAGACACAATCTCACAATCGATTTCTTACCTCTTAGGCAGGCAATAATAAATAATTTCCCACCAGGATCTCAGCAGAAGTGATCATTCGCGACGGGGGAAATCAGACGGAAACAGGTCGACAGCCAAAGCAGAATAAACAGAAATAATTTTCTTCCTGGTAACTATTTCGAGAAGTGAATATTGGCACACATGAAGGTTAAAGGTGAATGTAACATTGTACAATAAGATGACGAGTAGGTAAAAAAAAAAGAATCAAAATCGGTTCACACATTAGAGAGCTATGAGGCCACAGACAGACACACACACAGAGACAGACACGTCAAACTTATAAAACCCCGTTGTTTTTGCGTCGGGGGTTAAAAAAAGAAATTCGATTTTGACGGCCTGTTGGTCTAGTGGTCAGAGGCCGTGACTACGAAACCGGAGGTTGCGGGTTCGAATCCCGCTAGGGGCAGATGTCAATGTGATGAGCACTGCCATCTGTACCTGAGTCTTGGATGTCTTATATGTATTTATGTATATTTATCCGTTGTCTAGTACCCATAACACAAGCTTTGCTTAAAATGGGACTAGATAATTGGTGTGAATTGTCCAAAGATATTTCTTTAGTCTGTCAGTTAGACTATTACAAATTATTCTACACGTAGGTACCTATTTTTCAACCGACGAAAAAAACGCCGGAGGTTCTCAAGTCGACACGTATATTTTTTATTTCTTTACTTAATCAACTCGCCATTTTCTAAAATGTATGTTTATGTGATGAATTAAGAATTGTGAAAAAAATATACTTATATTTTAAAATAATTGAATAACTCGCGTATTTTTTTACATGCTAACGTTTTTAGTGTAAGACTATCGCCAGCTCAGTTGGTTACAAAATATGCAGTGCAAAGTTTTCGAAACGTCATCGTATTATTATAAAAAATCAGTTACAGTTCTTTCATCAATGTGTTATGACTGCGAAAACATCAGAAATTATTGTTATCTGTAACATTATAAGTTTGTACTTTTAAAAGACTTTAAAAAGAAACTTAATAAATCTTTAATTTTAAGTTGCGTCACTTCCCTGGTCATAAAAATAACGGCGCCCCTTTGTGATGAGTATTTTCGTATTTAAAGGATATTTTAGTCAACGGATGAGACTTACTTCTGTGATGTATTGTTACCGACGCATAGCGCATTGTTCAACCTTAATCCCTATTTATAATCCCGTATTGTGTTATATTTCTCTGTAATATTTTATGTTGCTTACCTTTGCTTTGTCGCCATTTTTGTTTTTGACTATCTTATTAACAAGACTTTCTATGTTCTTCACTTAAAATTAGTTCCATAAAATATTTCATAATATCTTCTATCTATATCTATATCTATATATATATTATATATATATATATAAAAGAAAGTTGTGTTAGTTACCCCGTTTATAACTCAAGAACGGCTGAACTGATTTTGCTGAAAATTGGCGGGGAGGTAGCTCGAAGCCAGGAAAAGGACATAGGATACTTTTTATCACGTTCCAGTAAAAAAAAAAGAAAAAAATGTTAAGCTGATTTGTTAAAAATAGTATAACAAAACGCAACAATGACAACTGTCAAATCGACATTGCCGGGCGGGACGAAGTTTGCCGGGACCACTAGTATTATATATTTATTCTCTCACTGTCTGAATTATGAAATACTAGATGAAAACCCGGTTTCGCTCGTGAAATGTGACTCATAATACACATGTACGTATAAGGAAGATATTTCTTATTTATTTGGTTAGCTAGGTACCAACCTAGTTAAAAAACTTCGATGCAATAATAATATAGAATAATTATATTATACAGAGTGAAGTTACCATTTCGAAACCCAAAAGGGTAGAATTTGTATTAGGTACACTAGCATTTTTAATCCCCGACGCAAAAACGACGCGGGGTGTTATAAGTTTGACGTGTCTGTCTGTCTGTCTGTCTGTCTGTGTGTGTGTGTGTGTGTCTGTCTGTGGCATCATAGCTCCCTAACGCATGAACCGATTTTAGTTCTGTTTTTTTTGTTTGAAAGGTGACTATGTCGGGAGTGTTCTTAGCTATGTTTTATAAAAATTGGCTGAGTAGTTTAATAATTAGGGGGGTTGAAAGAGGGGATGGAAAAATAAATGTCTACAAATATACTCGAGTGGAGTATCAAATGAAAGAGGATCACGTGTACAGTACAAAAATGAAATTACAATGAAAATCGAATGAGTCGTTCAAAAAATATTGGGAGAGAAAGTGGGGATGGAAAACCAAATGTCTGCAAATATACCCGAGTGGGATATCAAATGAAAGAAGATCGCGTATACATTACAAAATTGAAATCATAATGAAAATCGGTTAAGTAGTTCAAACATTATGGGGAGTAAAATTGTAAATGGTAAAGTCCAATGTCGACAAATATACCCGAGTGGGGTATCAAATGTAAGCGGATAACATGTACCTACATTACAAAATTCCATGTTAAATTAGTTAAAAATAATAATATGTAGTAGGTACCTAAAAACCTACTAACAAAAAGAATGAAATAAAAAAAAAAAAATAACAAACCCCCCACCATAAAAACTAAAAGACCCTCTAAAAAGTATAACAATAATAAAATATTAATATTCATCTGTTAAGTTTTGTAGGAAAAATTTATGGTATCATTCAGATATTATTAATAACAGAAATGCAACGTATGGGTTTCTATGGCCTAGCGCGCACCACGATTTATAGAAACCCATACGTTCTGCGATGAAATTATCGCGCGACAAAAAATCGTGGAGCGCGCTCGGCCTAATGGTTATTGGTTATAAAAGAACAAAATGTTTCTTTGAATAATTACGCTAAATTAAATATAAAATGGAGATAGCATGAAATGTAATTAATTAATTATTTTGGATTATAAACCAAATTGAATAAAGCGGCTAAGCTCGTTTCATATCGCGGAGTGGAATTTTAATTGTTAATTTTTTAATTAGGGTGCGATCCTCTAAAATCTTGTGTGGTACAGAATAATTAGATTTGAATTCTAGTTAAAAATTAACGGCTTTTACAAGATAATGAAAGCCTTTTTACGTTGAAATTATGATAAATAAATAAGTAGTTTATTATTAGTATCATACTAGTTCAACGATGTACTAGACAAAGGCTACACATACATAATCCCTACTAATATTATAAATGCGAAAGTAACTCTGTCTGTCTGTCTGTTACGCTTTCACGCTAAAACTACTGGACCGATTTAAATAAAATTTGGTACAAAGAAAGTCTGGAGCTTGAGAAAGGACATAGGCTACTTTTTAACCGACTGCAAAAAAAGGAGGAGTTCCATGCGGACGAAGTCGCGGGCAGAAGCTAGTTATGTTATATTTAAGTCACCTCAGACTCGGATAGAGATGCTCGTGTTCATCATACTGCCTTTAGTAAGGTTTGAACCCGCGACCGTGACTCGTAGTCAAGATCTAACCACTAGACCAACATGGCGCATAATGCTACTTATCAAGTATTCATTGGGTTAGTTAATTAAAATAATTAAAGTTAATTACTCGCCAGAATGTTATTTTCACAGTTAAAATATTATATAAAGCTCCGGCCATCACTTGACCCAATTCGGTTAACATAATTCCGAGAATGTTAATGTTTCAATAGGTAAATACGTGTTCGTTTAAAATTTTTGTATTTAATTCCCAAAAATGAGGTCCGTCGCTTATTAAAATACGCACGATGCGCGTCGTGTAGAATGAGGTCCAGCTGTTCTCAGCCGCCAATCAGAGGCAAGCTAGCGTGTGATTGGTGGAACGTGACGGCTGGACCTCATTCTACCTGGCGTGCATCGTGCAAGCTTTTGACATGTGGCTGCCTAAATTAAGCAAAAAGTTATTTCTTAAAAATTGGCATTAGTAACTGTATTTAACTGGAGTATTTATTTATTATATTGATTTAGTGCATATAGTTCGAAAAATTGCATTGTAATTTTCTTTCACAAAGGATCATTCACTGAATTAGATAATTTTACAATATTCTGAATAGATTAATGAATACCCAAAAAATAGGTGTTATTCAAATTAAGATTTTATATCTCAATATTTCTTTTATTTTTCTGCAGCACTGACAAACTGTTATTATTTTTTATATAAATTAAAATCGAACACAAAATACAAAGTTATAAACCAAATACCCTAACTTAAATTGAAATTATTTGATAAGCCAACAAAAGTGATGCTATAAAAATGGCAAACAATGTAAAATAAAGTACCCCATAATCCCCATCTTAAAAAACATTCAAGTAACGTTGGAAATACGTGCTCAAAAACTGTCGTTATCTTACAGGAAATATGGCCGCCGTGCGCGGGACGTTTTTCAACGACAAAGAATCTTTTGCCGCTTATCGCGTATTTCAAAATATCTCAAAAGAGATTAAGACCTTTGAAAAACGCCTTATGCATGAGACAGGTTTTAGCGCTGCCATTCAAACCGCTTTGTGGAACACTGAATGGAGTGCTTTAAAAATGAATGTTTAATGCTCAAGTTGCCGGCCTGATTTTCCATGTCATTTTTATTGCGTTTTCTTGTACCGCGGGCTATTTAAGACACTGGACTTTCCTACCGGTTTTTTTTTATTTAGACACTTCTTGCTTATGAATTTTATAGAGGCACTTTAGGGACTAACGATACTTTTAAACTGAAATATCCATTTCGCGATAGAAGCTAGACTACTTAGTATTGTTAAATATTCATAAACACAAATAATAATAAACAACACGCGCACACGAGTACTGCACTCGTATAAAAGAGAAATAAAATTCTGGCAACATTTTAACATTCACAGATAAAACATTTCACGTGTCACTAATCAAACTAGATTTCCAAGAGCGCGTACAGATTTGTTATATTGAAATGGGTATTTCACGGTGAAGGCTGGCAACCCCAGGGGAAAGTGCGATTTAGGGAATTTATGTCAGATTTAGTGGGTAATGTCATCTTGGGGAAACGGGTGGATCGAGACAAGTCTGTGGGTTGTTACCAACCCGCAAATAACGTCCTTGTTAGGGATCTCAATTTCACCCACGTATAAATGCTCCGATAATTGTAATGAACGGTTGTCTCACTAATTGTTATGGGAATCTCTGTTCTAATTTTAGTGTGGATTTGTTTGAAGGTCAATTAATTATTTATACAGAGTTTCTCAACTTTGGAAGTCTGGAAGTTGCTAATTAATTGACATCGACTAAACTGATAAAAAGTTAGTTTTCTGTAATAAATAATAATTGTTCTTCGACATTTATATCTTTTAATAAAGCACTGAATTTTAGATTCTATTTTTAATCTTCTTTATCCCTACTAATATTATAAATGCGTTAGTAACTCTGTCTGTCTGTCTGTCTGTTGCTCTTTCACGCCTAAACGGCTGAACGGATTTTGATGAAATTTGGTATGGTAATAGATGATAACCTAGAAATGGACATAGGCTATAAATAATCACGCCATCGTTCTTAGGGGGTAGGCAGTAGGCAGATAACTAAATTGAGATAGTGATTTTTAGTCGTTTTGGTTGGGACTTTTGCTCTATTGCTCTATATATTATAAATGCGAAAGTAACTCTGTCTGTCTGTTACGCTTTCACGCTAAAACTACTGGACCGATTTAAATGAAATTTGATACAAAGAAAGTCTGGAGCTTCAGAAAAGACATAGGCTACTTTTTAACCGGCTACAAAAAAGGACGAGTTCCACGCGGACGAAGTCGCGGGCACAAGCTAGTATTGGGTGAATATTTGAGTTCGTACATATTGGGCAGTTGGAAAAAAATTCAGAATATCGTTTCAAATTGCGTATTTTATATTTTTAACCTAAGGTTTAATATATAAATATGAAAAAAAAATAAAGGGACGTTAATATAACCAATAAATAAATACATATTTCAGTTTTTATTTTTTTTTAACGAACGGCAATGAGTACTCATTACCGTATCAGGAATGGTAATCAGAATGTATGAAATATGCGAACGGTAAGGAGAAATAATACTTATGGTAGTGAGATTTGCTTGGTAATGGTAATGTGACCGTAAATGGTAATGATAATAAAATATTTTTTATATGAAAATATAAGTGTGATTTAAGGAAAATGAGTCTGGAAATATTAGTTTTTAATACCTACATAATTATAATTATCAAAGTTTTTAAATAAAAAATTAAAATAGCCTATTAATACACATTACCATTCGAATTATCTCACTACCGTTTGTAAAATAAAACGGGAATAAACGGTAATTTCAAAAACGGTAACGAGATTTTTACGAATTTTGACCATTGTGCATTATTAAATAGACTTAAAATTATATTTGACATATTAACATAAACACATACCACAGACACGTTTTTTGGTACATTCGGCTTTAATAAGGTATTAACGAACTTGCCAATAAATCTTCAATGGTGAGGAGATAAAAATGTTAACAAACCGTATAAACGTACGAAGAGATCATCATATTTTGGCGGGAAATCGTTTCACACGCGTGCGACTAGTTTGGCTCGCTAGCGACAACTAAGATCGATTGCCGCGTCGATAGTTTGACAAATAATATGGAGCGAATATTTGTTTATGGCTTAGAACATTCTGACCAATGGTAATGAATGGTACCTGCATGGACATTTTTCAAAGCGATGGCAAACTACTTAAAAGTGCTCTTTAAGGTGTATAATTTTTATGATATCTAAACAAAGTTCTATTCTATAGAAATAACTACTTAAAAATACGATATTCGACATATAATTGAATCATTTTGATCATTCATTGATCAAAATTGGGATTTGGGACATGACGGGTAATGAGATTTGGCGTATATTTAAATTTATAAAAAATATTTCTATTCATAAAATAAATATGTCATAAACTTCCAAACATAGAACTAGCTCTATTTGAAATATAAAAAATAAACTAACTCAGATTCCTCCACGTCTCAATAGTTCTTTAGTGTTTGCCGCGTAATATGTACGAACTCAAATATTCACCCTATTACATAAAAATGAATGATTGTCTGTATATGCACGCATAACTTTTAATCGACTGGACCAAATCGGATTATTCTTTTTTGTTGTGATTGTTATGATCAGAAGAAGGATTGTGTAGGAGAAAATTAAAAGTTTTTCGAAAAAAAAACATCGATACGAAGTTCGCCGTATCAGCCAGTTATTAATAACAACAAAAAATGTAGTAAGTACCTACTAATATTTTATATCTATATAGGTACGTACATGGCATCGGCCATGCCGCATGGCTGTAGATTTCTTTTTATTGTGATTTGAAATAGGTACTTTTAGTCAAAGTGGCCAAAATTCTAATCTTTACTAAATTTGTACTTGCATTTAGTTACACTGTTAATTATCTACTCTGTGGTACTCTGTCAGTGTAACTAAAATAAACTGTAACTAACTTCACGTTCATTTTTCACACAGATAACAAATGTCAGCAAAACTAGATTATAAGAACAATATTCAGTGTCGTTCAACCGATTCTCGACCCGATTAGTCGACGGCGTCTCAATGAATAACAAATTAACCTCCGCCGTGAGATGGTTGGAATTTTAAATTCCCGGCACCGTTCTGGAACGGTACCAGGAATAGTTTGAATTCCGCGGAGATTACGTAAACTTCGATTCATTGACGGTATCTGTTCGGAGAGCGGCCATCTTGTTTTTTGTTGTTCTAGAATAAAAACTGGTGCAATCGCGGTTATTACGCATTTGAAAACAATAATGGATTCAAATCGGGTATTTTATTTGATTTGCTTACTTTTCGAAAATTTTACGGTTTTTCGACGTCGACGTCGTTAACAAATTCAACTAAATGTGTTTCGATATGTTCTCTAATTAAATAGGTATATTATGTCTGTAAACTGCTGCCAACAAAATAAGTTGACAAGGGCGTACTTATTCCTTTTTGGGTTCTCTTCTAAAAATGGTAAATATTTAAGGCGAGCGGAATGCTAGCAGGATCATTTCCACGCACACGTGTTTATAAGCTGTAGGTACAAAATCTCTTATACAGCCTTTATTCAGCTGTTACAAGTGTTAACATCATAGCGATACCACTGTAGATGCAAATAAGATTAAACTATAATAATTATACATACAAACTGTCGTGACGTCACATTATTCATGTAATCGCTTCCAGCACAAAGTTACTGAATGTCATAAAATAGTTTAATACAGTAAAGATAGTAATATTTCAAATAAATTGTTATAAGAATATATGGTAAAATTTTGGTGACTTAAGTCTGGAATTTTTGTTTTTAAACTTATCTTTAAGCTTTTACAATGCTTTGTATATGTGGCGTAGTAGTATGTATCGCAGACCTAGATCAAAAGGGAGCTAACTCAAAAAGCGGTTTTTTTTTTTATTATCATATTTAAAAAAAACAAAAATACTTAATATAATACTGCTCCAAAATCAAAAGCGTATTCATTCAATTTAGGCTTTTATAAGCTCTTAAGAAGGTCAAAAGGTACCGACCCAAAAAAAAAACATTAAAAAAAAAGCGCCAAGAAACTCAATGATGTATATTTTTTTCAAAATAGGTACCACATAATTAAACTAAGGAAATTAAAATTAAAAAATAAGACCACGTTCCCCACGTTCCCTATTCTGCACTAACAAGACCTGCGACGTTCCAACGTCGAAGCCACGCGTGGTTTCCACCGCGTGATAAATTCTGCCATTACTCCCACGTTCCAGAATAATGATGGAAGAGGGAACAAACTATTATGTAAAACAGCGTCCCCGCCGTCAAGCGAGATTGTCTCAGATTAACTAGGTTTCACCTTGACCAGAATAATCTTTAAAATGTATTTACCTGGAAATGAGAAAGTAGTGTTATCTTTTGTAAAATATTTGTAGGATTTTAAGATAGTTAGGTAATAATTATGTGTCAATTTGTAATCAATCTTTGTGGCTGATTGATGTTATCTTAGTCCAAATGTAAAGAAATTTAAAAAAGGAACGAGTCCGCGTTAAATGGACCGATTTTGGACAAGAGAGGAAAAGTAATGTTGGAATTGGAAATATGGTGGTATGGTTAAAAAAGTATGGCGAGGACTTAGAAGTATTTTTTAATAGTCTATTTACGAATAAATGAAACAAAAACAGACACACTTGTGAGGGCATAATGCAGAGAGAACATTAAAGAACAGTAGAATGAACTGTGTGAAAGAGGATAATATCTTCTTTCTTATATATAAAAATGAATCGCAAAATGTGTTGGTAAGCGCATAACTCGACAACGCCTGGACCAATTTGGCCAATTTTTTTTTTAAATGTTCGTTGAAGTCCAAGGATGGTTCTTACGGCGAGAAAAAAATCGAATAATTGCCGGGAAAACCCTAAAAACAGCCCTTTTCTTTTCCCATACAAACGTTGTCTAACTAAAGTTACCTAATTTGAATTTCGAACGGGCAGGATGACATCTGCCGGGACCGCTAGTATTATAATAAAATTATGTTAAAATTAAGATTGTCAATAGTAACGAAAGCTGACTACAAAATGTGGAATAAGGGTAGGCAGTTGATGAAGTATTTTAATGATCTAAGTTACTGCTTAAAACCACTTTTTTTAATTATTACTAAAGGATTTTATGTATATTATGTCCTGTGTACATACATTTCAGCAAAACCGAAAACGTAATTAATATAATATTCAGGCATTTGTAGGTACCGTATTAGATACAAATATCTGTTTTCACTGAGATAACTAATTAATTATTCTATTTGAGAGACGTCATAGACAGATTCAATTATTATTAGCTAAGTAAGTAAGTTCACATGATTAAATAAATATCAGGTATCTGCAATATCGACTCTGACCTTAGACAAGTTCCGATCGGTAATAGCAATCGAAGGAAACGAATTTCAATTTTATGAAATTGTCATTGAACGAAATCTGACCACGTGACGTTTTGCTTGTGATGGAAGAGAATTGAAAGTTATTTTGGGGGTGGTTTGTTTCGGAATTGATATCAATATAAAATAATGATTTGAAAAATTCTTTCACTGTTGGGAAGCTACGTTCATCCTGAGTAACATCCCTACTAATATTATAAATGCGAAAGTAACTCTGTCTGTCTGTTTGTCTGTCTGATACGCTTTCACGCTAAAACGACTGGGCCGATTTAAACGAAATTTGGTACAAAGAAAGTCTGGAGCCTGAGAAAGGACATAGGCTACTTTTTAACCGACTGCAAAAAAGGAGGAGTTCCACGCGGACAAAGTCGCGGGCAGAAGCTAGTAGGCTATAAATATTTTGCAAAAACGCTTATAGAATGTAAAGGGAAGAATGTCTCTAAACTTAAGATTAACCTTTCAATTTAAATCCACAGTAATGAGGTAGCAAATTACATTTTTAACTAACTTTCTCTCCACCAGACCTTTATTAGTGTACGTTTGGAACTAAAAACTTCAAGCACGGGCGCAATTTCCCGTTGAAATATTTTTTAGCTCCCAACATTTTGTAGCTAGAGATTAAAAAGTGAATGTTTGTACCTCGAGTTTTAAAATAGATTAAGTTTTCAATTTGCCTCACACAATATAGATTTACCTACTTAACTTTTTTAACTTTTATTTCTGTATTGAAGAAATTTATAAAATAACTAGCTCCTATTTTCGTCGACGAAGTTGCGGGCTGAAGGTAGTTCGTTATAATTGTTTTATTTCAATGTACAATAACCGAGGAAGCATCACAAAAATAAGTATTACAATCATTTAAATTGCATAAGTAGATTTCTTTTTGACACCCAGTCCTCTATATGAAGTATAAAACCAGTTTTTACATACTACCATTTTTAAACATATTTAGGAGCCGGTCAAGTATTACGTAATAAGATTTATTACAATTATTTACACCCAACCATCAGCAAAAGTAAGCAAGACCCCCCGGTCATCCTATTTAGCTTACGTAATACTTGAACGACTTCCAATTTAATAAATACATTACGCCTATCGAGAAACCACAGTACCTCATAAGTCACTGCAGTCATAATAGAAAACCACATTACGTATGAATCTTTCATTACGAAACAACTATTGTAAAAGCAGCTAACTTCAGGGCAAAGCATTTTGCTTAAGATATTTTGCTCAAAACATTTTGCTCAAGATATTTTGCTTTATCGAGTTCGGTGTGATCGTTTCGCTCCGGGATCAGTTGAATGGATTCCCAAAGTTTTGGATGAGTGAGGATGTACGGTTTCATTTTGTTGAATGCTTATTTTGTTTGTTGAAATTAAAACCGTAATGAGTTCAAGTTGTTGTAAGATAAGATTGTTTTTTTAAATGGAAAGTATATTAGGTAGGTATATTACGTACCGGTGCATAAAAATCAGTACCTACATACTAGTACCATATAGGTTAAAAAAACTAGTTCTCATATTCTTACCAACTGAGCTGAGTCTAACACTGAAGTGAAACAAGTCAAATCCGTTATAATTGTCTATTTTTTTATAATAATCGCGATAGCATAATTACTAAACATCATCCTGCTCGGCAAAGATACACTAAAGATAATTATTATCCAATTATTTTGGGTAGCCGGATAAAAAGTAGCTACCTCCATATTTCGTCAAAATCTGTCTAGAGTGTAACTAAATCTGCTTATGTTTTAATTATAATATTATTAAGTAGGTATAGAAAAACACTGCGACACGAGAATCATAAATATTAGGTACTTAGTTAATATATTATTAGTTCTTTAATTCCGGTATTGTTTAGGTATAAAAATTATTCTAGTTAAAAAGTGACATTTCAAGGTGCCACTTTTATTTGCAAATAAATAATGAAAGTGAATCACTGGAAATTGCTAGTTGTTATAACCGACCACAGCCACTTATTTCTATAGCCCATAAAGAAGGTATCACTATAAAACGTGATAGGCGTCACGCAACCGCAATTTAGTTAAGCAAGCTATTATCTTTTGGTGCCTCAATTTCTATTACAAATTCCACAAATTACAGGTTACCTAACTAGCTACATAAAGCAGAAAAAGTACCCTTCCTTCAAAGGTAGAATAGGTGCCAACGTTTAACGTTAACGTTAATTGTAACGACCAAAATGTATAGGATTTGACATCCGCGAACGACTGTCAGGTACGTCACAAACGTTCGCGGATGTCAAATTCCATACATTTTGGTCGTTTCGTTTTACGTTAACGTTGAACGTTGGCACCTTGTCTAGGGCCCAAGGTGTCACTGTTTTGAATACACATATTATGTGTAAAATTTTCACTATATGCTTATCGTGTACATTAATTAGGAATAGTTTTACAAGTCTGTATTTTCTAGTGCTTCTGATGAAAAATAATGGCGCTCTGAGAAGACATGCCGCAAGTTTGTCAGCTATCCTTTTTTGGAAAATGAAATATAAAATTTATGTAAATAGTAATATACAGTAAGTCGGGTTATTCAACTTTAAGGGAAAATTGCTAGTCTAAACATTACCCAGTTAAATTTGTAATGCCTTACGATTATTGATTTGTTCCATCAATATAGGTACCTACTTGGTTATTTTTGTTACTGTGAAAATGGAGCATAGTCAGAACAAAGGATTAAAGTAACCTTCCATTGGTCAGAGTAACCTGAACTTACGGTAAGTACATGAGAAGATAAATGAAACAATAAACTAAGAATTGTGAGAAAATGGACAGCAATAAGCAATTAGTATAAGTGCTTATTTCTGATTTTGGCGAAATGCGTTCTCAAGGTCACGAAGTGATTCTTAATTAACGCGAAAAGTTTGGTGATTAGTCTTTTTTATGGACTTTTTGTATTCATTAGGATTAAGGAAATTTACAGAGGAACTTTCAAGGCCATTGATTCGGACATGATAGTACTAGTAGAAATATCCGTCAATGGATTAATAATTGTTGTCTTTTTTTTCCAAATTCCTTCCACCTCGTTTGCGCCTTGTCTCTTTGGAATAAGATAATTTAACCTCCCAAGAATAACCCTATAAATTACCTACACAGAATTTTCACTGAATCGTCAAGTACTTTTTAACAGACGAAGAGACACGACACGAGTAGTCCTATAATTGTTTTTTGGAGGTACGGGAAATCAAAACGACGTATTCGATATGAGCTACAAATCAACACAGCCTATGTAGAGTTTATACATAATTACACAACTTGTTAACTCCACTTCAAATACACCTGCAATTAAATTTTGGAGTCTGTAATAAACTGGCATATAAACGGTTCAAAACAAAGACAAAAACGTGTCAAAAGCAAACAACTGACGGATCCCATCCTACAAAGTAAACAAACCATGCGAAAAAATAACCTAAAACAGGTGTCCTAACTTTGTCCTTTCCACTTCTATTTTTGTAGGCTAAACATACAAACAGGAACTCATTTTGTTGTTTGAATTATTTAGAGGTATGTAGGTTAAAATTAAAGCCAGGTTTTCATTTATTAAAGAAGTAATTTAAACGTAATTGGACGGTATACAGTCCGTAATACGAGGAACGGAGTTGCTAGTTTAATTTTCCGTAAAGATTTAGCACCGGAACGCATGATTTAGGAGTCGAGTTTTATTAAAGGAATTACAGCAACTTGAGTTTGTTAGTATTTCAGAACTGCTGTTATAAAGGATTATTGTGAGAGAAAATCTTATTGCTCGTTTTGTATCCTCCATCTTCATGAGGATATTTTTTGGATTAAAACAATTAGAACGGATTATTGAGAATACTGTTATTACGCAAACGTTTTATGGTAAAGTTTTCGCAATAATAATATGGATTGAAATGAAACAACTTTAATAGATTTAACTCGCGTATTTTATTTTATGTTGTAAAGGCTAAATCCGTTATAACCGCGAAGGCATCAGAAATTATTTATTTATTTATTCACTAGATATGGGCGCGGACACGCGCAGGTATACTCAGAAGCAGCCTTAATTACTTCGGCTAATATTAATGATGATGATCATCATAACTCAAGTTAATTAATAAAAAAATGGGCCAAGTGGGAGTCGGATAAAAAAGTCGCATAAAAAAGGTGCCTTATATAATAATATATAAATATAAATGAGAGAAAAAAAACATATTTAATGACAAATGGTAGTAAAGGCATTAGCCATCATCAACGATATAGGTACTTAATATTTTTTCTTGTATTTATTACTTTTGTTAAGTTACTACAAAGACGAAAGACTGGTTTTCTCTTACTGTTCAATAATGAACCTATTTGAATTTCAGATGTTTTTTTGATGTGACAGATATTAATAAAGTTCTCCATGCTTTCAGTGTGATGGTCTCAAAGTGAGTGACAAAGTTATACATACGACCTAACTTTTAGGTACAGTTTAGGTTTACCGAACACGCTTGTTCCATTTTCAGGCAACTGCCTAAAGTGATCAATCCTAAAACTCCGGGTGAACTAAATCTAACAGATGATAAAAATAATCTGTTATACAGAATATAACAAGATGGGTAGATCAAATGAAGCTGGTGGTTACGGGATCTTTAGAACTACTAAATAGTTTACAATGTACTCGTACTTTAACAATAATATTAACGTCGTGAATCAGATTTCCCTAAATGACGAAAATACCTTTAAAATAAGTGAAAATCGGCAAACATATTTAGGGGTTCATTCGGTATCTCTAGAATTTCCTTACCACAAGCTTCTTTTGATATACCTATCCTGTTACACTATGTACAAAGGTACAAAAGAGGTTAAAAAGTAAAATTTGGAATACGTGGATATTTACATCCACATTTAGGTATTAATTCTAGACTCTATTTTAGTTTTTATTAGGTCTAATTTTGTATCTTAAATTATCAATTTGTTCTCTTCTGATACCTGTTTCGTAAGTTTCTGAGTTACTTAAACTCCATGTTTTATTCAAATAATGTTAGCCCAGTATGAATAATCTGGCGCGATTTTCTCCCGCCGAGAGTTCAGTGGAAAGTAGGCAATCGAAGGAAACTTGTTAATTTAGACGTCTGAGATTTTGGGACATTAGCAAAACTTACTTCAGCGGAAATTAAGCGTGAACATAATTTAGATTGTGGTGCGAAATATAAGCATAAAGCGGAACTTAATATATCATTAACATCTATCGGAAGCCGGTTTCTTACGGCCAACAAGTGTACGATAAATTTTCGAGAAGTACAAATCAAGTCAACAACGTAACAGATATTTGACAGATCACCGCGAGAATGAATCGATGTTGACATGACAAAATATCATCTCGACAATTTAATATAGCGTTGCTATTGGTTTGATTCCATTCAGGGGCAAATATTAGTGTGATAACCATGTCATTGTTCTGAACCTGAGTCTTGGATATCTTTAAATAATATGTTCTGAATTTGAGTCTGGAGATCTGGATACCTTTAAACAAGTTCCTGACCTGTTCCAGTGTCCGTATCCAGTGGATTTCATCCACCTTCATCAGGTCAACATACTATCTTGAAGAGACACATTATGTATCTTCAACTTAAATATAATTATGTAGCACGGTTTTTGTTTCGGGAGAAAGCATTTGACACTGACGTACATTTGTAGACAAGTGAAAGAGTGATAGTGCGTTATCGATATATGATAACTTTCTTTCGATGTTTATTCACTCTGTTATCACTGTAAGGATTGGACCAAAACCTGGATAAAAAATATATATCTATGAATAAAACGAAATGATTAACTAGATACTCACTATAATAATATTTCGATTGTGAAAAAGCTTTCAAAGTGCTAATTAAAAAACCGCCAAGTTTATTTTAAAAAAACGTCAAGATTATTTCAGAGTAGGGCGAAATTAAGGAGGCAGCGACTTTGCCAGAACGTGGAAACTTTTATCCTTAAGGCGATTCTAAAGACGTGTAACTTTTCTGTAAAATTTGAACATGCTGAAATTAGGAGTTGAAATGAGCTGTCATTCTTAAAAGCTAAGTTTGTTAGGCAAAAACTTAAAGAAGTATTTCAACTACATTACAAATTAAGTCCATTATGATGATCGATGACTTATAAAAATGCTGCCAACTTGTGCCTAAGTTTCATAATTTTTAAAGAGTAACGATCATTTTTAATACGAGATAATTTAGTTAACTAATTTGATATTTTTTTACCAAGAGCCTGTCGAGTATAATGTAATAATACAACTTTCTTTTAAACTGATGGCGTCACTTTACTAGTCTCTCATTTTAGATCTCAAGTCTCAATTCTTGACGTCATTTGTTTTAAATTTGGCGCCTTTTTCCAAAAAAGAACATAGGTGATATACTTATCACACAAGTAATATTATTACTTTAAAAAAGTATTAGTACTTAAATATGTATATATCTATTATTTAAACAAGTAGGTACTGATAATTTTGACGAAGGCGAAAAATCTATCCAGATAAATCTAATAATTTATTTGTAAAGAGATCTTAAAAAGTATTTCTATACTTACTTCAGATGAGTCTACTATCGTTTTGGAAAGAATATTTCTGAGAAACGTTACAGTTGCAGAAATATTTTTTTTCAAAGTCAAAAGATAGTGATTATCTTTAAAGTCCTTGCAAACCTGAACAGACCAGACAAAAACAGTACCATTTTTCAAGTTTAACTTAATAGATAGATAGCTCGAACATTGCTAATTTATACTGACAACATCCTGACAGACTGACGTAGGTTTATATAGTGAAAGGAAAGCCGGGCGAAGTAACTTAAATATTTACTAATTCTGTTCTTATTAAATTCCAGGATCTTCGTTGGTAGCTTCGTTACGTTTCTCATTATTCCTTCATTAATAAACTAAAGAAGAATGTACAAAGTTTAAAGTTTGTCTTAAACTAAAGACTGCTTTGTTGAATATACAGTTAATAAACTTAACTACATGTCTAGTTTTTTAATTATAATTATCCTTACCGATATTATACAAGCGAAAGTTTGTATGTATGTAGGTATGGCTGTTACCCTTGCAGGCAAATACTTAAATGGGATATTTTTAACTTTCACAGCTAAAATAGTGGGTAGGTACTTTTATCTCACATTTAATTGGAGTTTGATAGTTGAAGCGTACTTGAATTGAATATGAGGTTTATATTTATATCTTTGCCTGTGTATTACGTGTTGTTCATCATAAGTAATTAATATATTTCTAACAACTTTTGTAGATTTTGAATTTATACTATAATTTTTTTCGATGAATTGAAGTTATAATAAGAATTTAGTAGCCTAGCGAAGGGTTGAACCTGTCGATTTAAAAGCATAAAAACAATGAAGAATGCAATGAAGATTTCGGCTCTCACAAATACCTCTAAAAACAAGTTTCACTAATGTCTCCGCTTAAAATGACTAAGAAACACTAAGAGTAAGTACTCTTACCACAATTGTCTTCCAAGAAGCAACCTCCGAACTCCACCGCTGCCTGACCTCTCGTGGAAGCCTTATTCTGTCCAATATCTCAGTTAATTGGACCTGACAGAGCTCCAATTATGCTGGTTATCTCTCGGCTACTTGCCATAGGGAATTACGTAGACAATTACTTAGGCCAAGTATTCTGTATTGTGAAGAAGGCACGGGATAAAATGTCCAAGTTAATGTGTTGATGTGTGTCATTTTTTAATGGAGTTTTAGATTGTAATTTTTTTTTACTCACCTGCTCCTAGATACGAAATAACCCCTGAACAAAATACGTCCTTTGTATTGGTTTTATTTGCCGTAGGTAATAATTGGTATCTTTTATGTGATTTTTTAATTCGTAAGTAATTTAATTTGACGAAAATTGTGTAATTACTTTGACGAAACGTGATGCCCATTCTTTTTGTGTCTCTTATTATTAAAATAAATAGGTACACTATTCTTTTTTAAAATAATTAACGTAACATAAATATTATTACAATATTGCATAAAATAAAAAATGGAATCTAATGAGAGTTAAATTAAGTTGTAGTTAGGTACATCGTTTATGCTTCATATAGTTAGGTAACAGGTAAATTATTCACCAGGTAGACAAGAAGCCATTAGACATCTGTCTGTCCTATTATAACAATTCAGGGAACTGTAAAGTTTTCGTAACGACAGCAAATAAATTATTATACGTTCAAACTATTTTATACGTAATAATTTCTGATGCCTTCGCGGTTATTACACATTGGAATGAAACAACTATTAACGGATTTAACTCGCGTATTTTTATTTTATTTTATTTGCTGACGTTTCGGATTCTTTACAGTTTCCATAATCGTAGCACGACTGAGCTGACAATAGTCTAACGCTAACCGCTCGCTATTCTATACGTGTTAAAATACCTGCTTTATCAACTTGGCTCACTACTAATGCTTGTTATGAAGAAACTATATAAATCATAGGATATTGTCTCGTGATATTGCCGCAGCGGCGGGGCCGCGGTAGCGCTTTCTAAGCATCAGACATTGTACTTACAACATGTTGTTTAATATTGTCATAATTTATGGCGATAAAGTGTAGTGAATAGAATAACAATTTTGTTTTTTTTTACTTATCTTTTTGTAACAAGGGGCCCTAGACAAGGGCCCAACGTTCAAGGTTAACGTTAAACGTTAGGACCAAAATGTATGGAATTTGACATCCGCGAACGACTGTCACGTACGTCACAAATGTCAAATCCCATACATTTTGGTGCTAACGTTTAACGTTAACGTTGAACGTTGGGCACTTGTCTGGCCCCCATGGTTAGTCGATAGACGATAAACCGTTCTCACTGTCGGGCAATAATTTTGAAGTCTTTGAGAGGTTACATATCGCACACCTAGATCTAAAGGGAGCTAACTCAAAAAAGTTACTTTTTCAGGAGAGGCGAAAAACTGGTTAACCTATCCATATGCACGCATGAGTTTTCTGTATAGATTTATGCTTTTTATAATGAAGCTAGCAGAGTTAGCTTAAATCTGTTTTAGTGGTAAATGTTAGCTCATTTTAGATCTAGGTGTGCGATATATCTGACGCTGACTGTACCTAATACATACCTACCTAGTTATTGTGCGTAAGTAATCTATATCTAAGTATATATCTATTTATATATTTAAATTTTCTATTTTATATAAATATTATATCATATTATTATTTATTATATTATTATTATTATCTTATTATATAAAAGAAAGTCGTGTTAGTTACTCCGTTTATAACTCAAGAACGGCTGAACGATTTGGTTGAAAATTGGCGGGGAGGTAGCTTAGAGCCAGAGAAAGGACAAAGGATAGATTTTATCGCGTTTCGGTAAAAAAAACTGTTCTCATTTGTTAAAAATAGTATAACAAGACGCAACAATGACAACTGTCGAATCGATTGATTAATACAGCGCTTCTTTGCCGGGCGAGACGACGTCTGCCCGGACCGCTAGTATAAAATAAACATCAAAAATATAAAATGATGAGAAAGGAAAAATAAGTTTATTTAATATTTTAATGATAATAATAATAATATATTATGTTTGATACAAAAGACTAGGTTATAATAATCTATTGAATAAAGTCACGCCACGGCGCCATCTTGAATTGTATCGACTGACATTTTTAAATTTTAATTAATTATTTCCTACCTTGTATGTATTTTGTAATAAAAGCTATAGGACGGCTTTTTTTTTTTTAAATTAAAGTGGCGGTACTCATACCAAGCGCGTGCAGTGAGGGTCGCGCATGTGCTACGTCAGGGTAGGCAGTCCATACGTTTACACTATTGTGCCTATATGGAATGCACGCCCTTGCATATAGCGCGTGAAATATCGAAGAAAAAGAGTTAGTATCTAAGAGAGAGATTGTGTATCGGCAACAGAGTTAGGTAATCATAAATAACTAGCATTCTTTATTATTATTATTAGAGAAATAGTACATTACGCACCTAGGCCAGTAAAATAAAAAATGTCTCAGATCACATGTCATTGTCGTCCGAGGCGAAGCCGAGGTTGACAAAAATGTGATCTGAGGCTTTTTTATTTTTCTGTTTGACGAAGCCAGAAAGCGGCAATTTCATTTAACCCAGCGGCCAGAAAACTGGCGCTTTCCGGCCGGAGGACAGAAAAAAATATTTAATCCTGATATCGTGACATTATACAGCAATCATAACATAACACATTCCCTTATATCAATATATTTATTTTATATAGGCAGAGCTTCGATTCTCGATATATTGGAACTACTGTAATCCGTTTGGGGATTACATGGTTGAAATACGAAGTATGCATTTATGTGGAAATCGTATTACATTGTAGGCTTTTTTAATTTAATGGGTTTTTGGAGTTACCGCTTAAAAACAATGAAGACTAAATGACTGACGAACCTATAAGTAAACTAAGTCACGCGGTTAAAAAAAACCTTTTAATGGACTATATTATTCCAATAGGTTTGAAAATTGGGTCACGTGCCTAACTGTAAACTTTATGATGCTTTTGGACTATTTGCCTTGCAATCAGTATCACTAATAATTAATTATCTATATATATCTATATTATATATTTTATATTTATATATATCTTCTATATATATAAAAGAAAGTTGTGTTACTTACCCCGTTTATAACTCGAGAACGGCTGAACTGATTTGGCTGAAAATTGGCGGGGAGGTAGCTTAGAGTCAGGAAAAGGACATAGGATACTTTTCATCCCGATCCAGTAAAAAAAAAAATATTTAGCTCATTTGTTAAAAATACAACAAAACGCAACAATGACAGCTGTCAAATCGATTGATTAATGCCGCTAGGCCGCTACATTGCTTCTTTGCCGGGCGGGACGAAGTCTGCCGGGACCGCTAGTATAGTATAAAACAAAGTAGGTACCCATGTGTGCTTAAATCTTCAAAACAACGCAACAGATTTTGAAGCGGTTCTTTTAATAGATAGGGTGATTCAAGAGGAAGGTTTGGTGACTAGTTAAGTAAATTAAAAAAATCAAATAAATGCCTTCCTGGCAATCTCGTTCGGCTTCCTTTTTAAGACTTAGTTTCAGCTCAAAACACTACCGGTGGTATAATTTACTACCTATAACACAATCAATCCAGGACAGATTACAGTGCACAAACGCGTAACCTATACTAATATAATAAAGAGGTAAGGTTTGTTTGTTTGGATTGAATAGGCTCTAAAACGGCTAAACCGATTTGTAAAATTCGTTCACTGTTGGAAAGCTACATAAAATAATTCGTGCTACGACTGTGCTTAACTGGACTGAAATTATATTTTTTTCTTTTTGTGTGTAATTTATACTTTTATTGTTTCAGATTATGAAGAGGCGCATGCGCTGCGTCCCGGCGCTATGTGGAAGTCGGCCATGTTTCTTTTCACACAAATAGTCGTCTGTCAATTCGCTACAGGTGAGATAGTAATTATAAATACCTACCTAAGTAATAAAAATATAAATAATTTATTAGTGCCGAGAAAAAACGCCGCAAGAAACTAGGCGGATTTTTTTAAGTACTTACTTACCTATAATATATATTATCATAATCATAGCGGTCGGATTTAACTATAACGGATTTAACTCGCATGTTTTATTTTATTTGGTGGCGTTATGAAAATTTTACACTTTTCATATTCGTCAGCCGACGTTAGTATTACAATCGAGATAAATCAATTATACCTGGTTGTTTCATTCCAAGTTTTTCCAATACCCTAGTAGATTTGAAATCGGGATCGCCTTGAATCGCTATTTTTTTTAGACTATTATCATTTCGCATAATTCATTTGGCATAATTTGTATTGGCATAATAGTACTGTCGCATAGTAATCCTTTGGTCTAGTACTTTTTTGGTATATTGATTATTTATGCCGTTTGACGTTAGTCTTTATGAAGATTACGCATTTTGTATTTATGCTTTTTAAATTTATGCTTAACAATATAATAATATGCTTAAAGAATGAGTATGCGTATCGCGAATTTGGCGAAAAGTAATTATGCGTAACAATAATATTACAAATAATTGTATGCCTACCAATAGAGAACCTTTGAAATCAACTAGTATGTACTAGTTTAAGGTCTATTTACTAGAAATGAGGTTAGAATTATTAAAGTAACCTATAAGTTAGAGGTTACCTCTAACTACAGGTCAATAGCCACTTAGCAGTTCATCAGGTAAGTCAAATGAAATACTATAGATTGATAATCGATTAAATTAACAATACGATTCGCAGATCTCATTCCACTTGATCAGATAACTAATCCGATATCAATTGCGTATTGGGAGACTGATTCGATTAGTTTCAATAGGTAGGTAGGCATTGTTTTGTTAAAAATCACAAGATATTGTATTGTAAGTACTTTAGTACATGACTGTAGACATTATTCATTGGAATGAAACAACTATTAACGGATTTAACTCGCGTATTTTTATTTTATTTTATTTGCTCACGTTTCGGATTCTTTACAGTTTCCATAATCGTAGCACGACTGAGCTGACAATAGTCTAACGCTAAAGTGAAATAATATAAAATAAAAATACGCGAGTTAAATCCGTTAATAGTTGTTTCATTCCAATGTATAATAACCGCGAAGGCATCGGAAATTATTATGTAGACATTATTATTAAATATTATCTTTTCGGTGACATAAATATGAAATATAGGTCTGATCAGTATGCCAATACATT
This sequence comes from Polylopha cassiicola, assembly GCA_038024825.1. Taxonomy (NCBI): domain Eukaryota; kingdom Metazoa; phylum Arthropoda; class Insecta; order Lepidoptera; family Tortricidae; genus Polylopha; species Polylopha cassiicola. Next base: position 18,742,285 of record CP149047.1, on the reverse strand, counting down.
GCATACAAATATTTTATAAAATGCGAAAAGCTCATCGGGTCAGCTAGTTTTTTAATCATCAGTTTATCTAATTTGAATTTTATATAGGTTATTTTCATTTCATTTCAAGCAATACTCTAGTATTAAAACGTAATTTTATATTGACATAATATTTATGTTCTTCCACAGATAACCCAACAACATCAACAACAGAAGAACAAACCGTATCATCATTCTACGCATTAAGTTCAGCTCCGTCGCCTGCACCGGTCATGCTGCGCCTGGGCAACTCGACCATAGACAGCACAAAGTCCTTCAAAGTGCCACAACCACCCCCACAGCCGACCACACAGACCATAGACCAAACAAACAAGCCCATAGGCAAAGTTGATATCCAGCCACATGTTGTATCTGTGATCAGGAATACATATTTTGACCACGATAGGAAGTATGGACCCACGTTTGAAGACGTACCTGACGGGAACTGGACTAAAATCACTGTACAGTTGGGAGAGGATGCCCATTTGAATTGTAGGATCAGTTTACTGCAAGATAAAACGGTAAGTTATATTTTGGCCGCTGTGCTAAATGAAATTGCCGCTTTCTGGCTTCGTTGAACAGAAAAATAGTATACTGACCTCGGCCGGTAAAAAAAAAAATCCTTAGATCACATTTTTGTCAACCTCGGCTTGGCCTCGGACGACAATTACATGTGATCTGAGACATTTTTTATTTAACTGGCCTAGGTGCGTTATGTACTATTAAAATAAAATAATTATTTCTGATAATTTTGCGGTTAATACACGTTGTGATAACACGATTACAACGGATTTAACTTGCAAGCGCCGTGCCGTCTCACCCACATCTACAAAATATGATTGTACTACAGCGGCCCCGCCGGCGGGGTCGAAGACGTGCACGCATAACTAGTACGAACCGGATTTATCCGCAGGAACCTTCTGGATCCTGTATCATAAGTGTGTTAATGCGCCTCGCGATGGCTCGAGCCTAAATAGGGGGGCCGTCAGGTCGGTTAGAATAGGAAGCCTAATTTACTGGTTTAGTTGTATCCTATCTGGAAGCTCGCCTAAAATCTAGTTTTGCAGTAAAGACCCGCAGCAGACCAACTTCGCTTCAGTATTCAGTTTGAAAAAAATAGGTACCTAGGTTAATTCCATTTTGTTTTATTATTTGAGTTTTGTTTACTAGACCAACATGATAAGTAAACGGCCATTAATATTTGTAATCACTTTGTAATTACGTTGAACAATGTAAACAACATTTTGGTATTTGTTTTGTGAAAATGGTTTACTCGTATTTACATGAATTATAGCGTGTTGTAGCAAGTTAGAGCATCACGAACACAGAAACAAATAATTGTTTTAGCGATAAATTACATTTTAGTAAAGTATCCTGAAATTGTAGCACGCTTGGTGTAAAAGCTATACCAACTGGTTACTTGACAAAAAAGAGTGGTTTTAATGTAATAATCTGATACATTCGCGGTTATTACACATTGTAATGAAACAAATATATCGGATTTAACTCGCGTATTTTATTTTATATACCTACGTAGTTACTGTATTTATTGCCGACTGAGCTGAAAATAGCCAATCATTCAGTACGCGAGTTAAATCCGATATAGTTGTTTAATACCAACCGCGAAAGACCTCATCACACAGACCTCATTTGTAATGAAGGTATATATTTAAATTTTGAATTCCAATATGAACATAAAATAATTAATAGTTAAAGTACTTTAAGTATACCCAAAGTGCTTTCAATGGAACAATTTAAAAACTAGATTCCAACATTTCAATTTGATGAGTTAGCCTAACCTTGATGACAAAGTTATTCTTTAATATGAAATGCCCAGAGACTTACAATGTAATACGAATAAAACTAGTTAAAGAATTTGTAATTCTATTTAACTTGTGGTCGTTAGAACTTAGAATTGACCTTTTTTTTGGTGGACTTTAAATTTATACCGAAACGTTTTAATAGACTTCAGAAATTTGTCAATACAATTTTTTTGGAATTAAAAGTAGGTGTAATAATTTCCGATGCATTTGCGGTGCAATTATTGGGGTTAAATGCGGTTAAATTATTTAATGGGGGTGCTTATCGTGCGCAGACAAAGTCTCAGGCAGGAACAATAGTGTGGTGTATGGTGTAAAACCTCTATGCTAAGTTTTATGTTCGAATAATTTCGATACTCTTTTGTTTAGAACATGATTGTCAGTTTGCTGCTAGCTATTAAATTAATGAGTCGTATCGCGTGTTTTAATTATTAAAATATTCCTAAATATCACAAATAGTATAATTATAATAATGTTATAAATGCGAAAGTAACTCTGTCTGTCTGTTACGCTTTCACGCTAAAACTACTGGACCGATTTAAATGAAATCTGGTACCTACAAAGTAAAGCTGGAGCCTGAGAAAGGATATATAGGCTACTTTTTAACGACGAAAAAGGAGCAGTTCCACTCGGATGAAGTCGCGGGCAGAAGCTCATAAAATATAATAATAATATTCCTAAAACATATCGGTTATATATCTCCCTCGTGCCCTTAAAACACTATCTCACCACAAAACTGTATCCAGTAATTACAGTAAAAGCCTTCCATTGTTTTCAATGCCTCGCCATTGTGTCAACGATTACTGAAATTAACCGGCATTGTGCTAAAAGGAGCTAAATGTTTGAGAAATTTAAATAAGAATTTAGCATAGAATTCTTGATTTTTAATTTGAGAGTTAGAAATAGTACTTGCAGAGTTCTAAAGTTATTTTTCTTAATCACTTTTTCGTAGAAAAATATTGATAAAAAAAAAATTTTAGGAATCACATGATGTTGGAATAAATAATTATAACAGACTTAACTCGCGTACTTACATTAATTTTAAATTGACATTTTGATAACTTTACAGTTTATATATTCGTAGCAGGTTGAATTATAATTGTTGTTATAAATTGTTTTATTTTAATGCAAATTACCAAGAAAGCAACAGGAATGATTAATTATTTTAATAATTAGCTTAGATTAATGTATTTTTTCTTGCCATTTACGTGAATGCCAAGTTAGTGTAACTCGTTGATGTCTTTCCTATGAAGGTCATATAAAGGTCAAATATACAAACACTGATTAACTTATTTAAACGTTAATTTAAAAAAAATCTAAGTATAGGAAATGGCACATAAAGCCTATTTTTAGTAATGACTTTTAATTTACATAATATAATGTGTGAAAACAACTAAATTAAAATTAATCAATAATTTCTTAGTAGGCCTCTGTTAGCATAAAACTATTGTCAGCTCAGTCGTGCTACGATTATGAAATCTGTAAAGGCTCCGAAACTACAACAGCCAATAAAATTAAATACTCCAGTTAAATCCGTTTAAAGTGTTTCATTCCAATGTATAATAACCGCGAAGGCATCAGAAATTATTATTTAACCATTACAAACAGGTGTCCTGGGTGCGTCGGCGAGGCAGGGACGAGATGCCAGAGCTGCTGACAGTTGGTGCTGTGACGTACGCGGCTGACGACAGGATCTCCGTGGCGAGGAGGTACCCTGGGAACTGGAGACTGCTCATCAGGGAGATCAGGCCTGATGATGAGGGCGTGTATGAGTGCCAGATATCCACGCACCCGCCTCGAGTCAGCAGGACTTATTTACATGTTAATAGTAAGTATTGGTGAAGGTTTTAGGTCCTTTTTCATTTGGTTTGTTTACTTAGTTTAAATTATGTGTCAGGTATAGGTCTGTTTTCAGTTAGAAATGAAGTATCTTGAAGGGTTGTTATAATGTATCTACATTACTTTTCATGCAAAAATGTTCGATCTGACGAACCTTTTCGCCTATACATAGATACATGATTTATTAAAGTTTTGACGGCCTGTTGGTCTAGTGGTCAGAGGCCCTGACTACGAAACCGGAGGTTGCGGGTTCGAATCCCGCTAGGGGCAGATGTCAATGTGATGAGCACTGGCATCTGTACCTAAGTCTTGGATGTCTTATATGTATTTATGTATATTTATCCGTTGTCTAGTACCCATAACACAAGCTTTGCTTAAAATGGGACTAGATAATTGGTGTGAATTGTCTTAAGATATTTATATTTACTACAATGCATCATGCATGAAATGCATTAAAATTTGTTCGATACTTATGGTGTAATAATAAAATGGCCTGAATTGCTTCGAGAAAAGGATATAATAAATAAATAAATATATAAATAAATAAATAAATATCTATGGACAATTCACACCAATCATCTAGTCCCATTTTAAGCAAAGCTTGTGTTATGGGTACTAGACAACGGATAAATATACATAAATACATACAAGACATCCAAGACTCAGGTACAGATGCCAGTGCTCATCACATTGACATCTGCCCCTAGCGGGATTCGAATCCGCAACCTCCGGTTTCGTAGTCAGGGCCTCTGACCACTAGACCAACAGGCCGTCAATCGTAGAAAAGGTAGGCCGTGCCACTTTTTTTTCCGTTATTTTTTGCATCTGTTCTGTAATGGCGTTTCAATCATACCAGTACGAAAGGTGACATACTCGTAAGTGACATTTGACTGCCGCAAAGTGGAATGATTGACGTTTAGAAAAAGCGTTGTTAAAGGAGGTTGTATTCAAGTCAGGCACAATACGAATTTACGACGCAACACACAGAATACCGAAACGAGGCCATAAAATGGATTTCAGTAAAGGGCCGAATGAGAGAGCTATCGTTAAGTTATCCAGACAATAAGAATGATGAGTCATGTTTAGTTTTAGGTGCTAGTCACAATGGATTTTGGATTTAAAAATATTATGAAACCGTAACACGGAATAGTTACTTCAAAAGTTTTCTTAATCTATACATAATAATTTAAAGAGGAAAGGGATAAATAGGCTCCAGAACGGCTAGACCGATTTCAAAAATTCTTTCACTGTTAGGAAGCTACACTATTACCGAGTGACATATAATAAAAAAAAATAGGGATCTGAGCGAAGCCGGGGCGGGCCGCTAGTGTGATTATATAATTCTACTATTCATGCGTAAGTATTTTTCACTGAAGTTCACCTAAACGGCATCGGTCCAGCTGAATTGGATTAATTTCTTTGTATTCGTTTGGGCACCCTGGATAGTTCAAATTCAGCCCGGCAGATGGCGTTGCAGTCGATATTCTCAAAAAAAACGCAGTACGAAGTTCAACAGGACCACTAGTTAAACTATATAGTTCAGCGAAAGAACACTTTGGGGTCTCAAAATGAGAATCTAGCTTCTCGATAGGATTTGCGTATATAATGTTATTCAACAAATATTTGGATATAGAGTGATGGCACCAATTATGGACTTGTTAAGCGCACTAAATTAGAATTTCGTTTAAAAATGGGATGTTTTTGGCAATGCAAAAATGGTGATTTTTTGTTTGGTACTCAAATACATGAGGAACATTTAAACAACACCAAAAATCCTGTATGAATAATACATAATTAATAAAAAATACATAAATTGAAATTTAACGATTTAACTAACAAAATCGGATTTTTATGACCACCGCGCGAAACGAGATTTCAATTCCCAACCATCTTCAAATAAAATAGGCAATTTTGATGAAGTGTATCAAAATGAAAGCCCAAACGTCTATTGCTTACGTTTTAGTATCTCTAATTGAAAAATGTTGGGCCAGTTGATTAATAAATTCGATCAACGAAAATAATGTCCATAATTGGTGCCATGTCCATTACTGGTGCCGTCACCCTACTAAAATTCTTGCGACGTGTAATGTTACTTCCAGTGATGACGTTATAAAGTACTAGCTTCTGCCCGCGACTTCGTCCGCGTGGAACTCCTCCTTTTTTGAAATCGGTTAAAAAGTAGCCTATGTCCTTTCTCAGGCTCCAGACTGTGTTTGTACCAAATTTCATTTAAATCGGTCCAGTAGTTTTAGCGTGAAAGCGTAACAGACAGACAGACAGACAGAGTTACTTTCGCATTTATAATATTAGTTAGTATGGAGCATCGCTTAAGGCCAACTGCGTCAGTCTTATCGTTAAATGACTAACGGAACAAATATACTGTAGTTCATAAAATAAATATACCTTTTTAATAGGCTTCTGCAGAATTAAGCCCTTTCAAAATGAAAACAATGACCGTTAAATATTTGAATTGAATTTAAATTTTCAATTAATATAAATTTTCATAAATCCACTATTGAGCTCCTTTGGGCTGGGTCTGAACGAAATTCGATAAACACTCGATGATTATTGAAATATTATTATCTTGGATTATTAAATTATCTTACCTAGATAAGCTTAATAATTGAGCTACTTGACTGAAACCCCAATTTTACACCTTCAAAAACATTATTTTACAGTTAAATTATTTTTTAAACAATAGTATTGAACATAGTTTCTGTTCTTCATTCTCATTTTTAGGGTATCGTACCCAAAAGGTAAAATGAAACCCGATTACTGATAACCGATCTAATAACACATTTTAGCTAGCCAAGTGAAATTATCACAGACTAGCGGCCCGTCCCGGCTTCGCACGGGGGACTTAAGATTTTCATAGTTTTACGATTGTTATGGGTAAACTATAAAAGATAGACATATGCTCTTGCGGACTTTTTTAAAGATAATGTTAAGATGAACAATTCACCCATAAAACATTTTTGTATAACTTTAACTACCTATATGCTCAGCGCACGCCACGGAAGGCCTCAGAAACGATACTTTTCCCCCGTTTTTGAAACATTTTCGGTTACTGCTCCGCAACTATAAGACCTAGCGTGATATTATATAGCCTATGTTACTCGGGGATAATGTAGCTTTCCAGAGGTGAAAGAATTTTTGAAATCGGTCCAGTAGTTTCGGAGCCTATTCATTACAAACATACAAAAATACAAAAATACAAATCTTTCCTCTTTATAATATTAGTATAGATGATCTATTTCTGTTACCGCTATAATAACAAATAGGTACTAAAAAGATAAACAAATATTTTAAGGCATACAACAGTCACTATGCCGTATTTTTATAGTAAAACTTCGTGCGCGAGTCCGACTCGCACTTGGTATTTTTATCCTATTCGTTTATACTAGCTTATACCCGCCACTTCATCTGCGCACGCTAATCGTATACTTTACATAATATCCTTATCAAATATACCATATCTATACTAATATTATAAAGCTGAAGAGTTTGTTTGTTTGTTTGAGCGCGCTAATCTCAGGAACTACTGGTTCGAATTCAATTTTATTTTGTTGGATAGACCATTTATCGAGGAAGGCTTTAGGCTATATAACATCACGCTGCAACCAATAGGAGCGAAGAAACAGTGGAAAATGTGTAAAAAACGGGGAAAATATGAAGCCTTATGAAGATTTACTATTCCACGGGGACGAAGTCGCGGGCACAGCTAGTATACCATATGTACAAACTATAATATTCTGTTGTCTAAGCTATGTTACAATATTATGTTCAAATCATCGTTAAAATCTTTATATTTTTTTTTATGTAATTATATCTTGGGGGAGCTATAAGCATAATGTTATTTGCGTGCAATCCAAACATACGTACATATTTACCAATTTCACGTTTATAATTTTACTACGATAGCTATTTCACCTTCTTTTCTCCAGCCCCCCAAGTGTGGGTAGTGGACGAGGCGGGTGCCCCCCTCCAGGCGAAGTACTACGAGGCTGAGTCGACCCTGGCGCTGGTCTGCCGGGCGAGGCATGTCGAGACTCCAGCGGTCCTGACCTGGCTACACGAAGGTCGGGCCCTCAACGCTGACACTACCAGGGGTGGGATCAGGTAAGAAAAAATAACTGTACTTATTAGATGTTGTGAAATGAAGATTTAATAGACTCCTAGATAAGTATCGAGTGCGGGAATATTAATGGTAATTAAATTTTTGGGGAAAGGTATTTTTAAGAATAATTTTGCGCAAAGAAAAAGTATTTTCGGTTAAGTAAGTAATTTTTTTTGTATGCTTATAGAATAACTATAGCAATTTCGATATTTATAACAAAATATAATTATATCATAGGTCGCATATTATGTTCGGTATGAGTTCGATAATTATTATAATAATATTATGTTGGCTATGAGAAATCTAATCTTATCTTTACCTGATTTAACACGTTTCGAAAACTTTACAGTCCTTATATTACTTCGGCTAAGCTGACGATAGTCTAAAGTAGTGATTATAATCACTTAGCAAATATAATCAAATACGCGAGTTAAATCCATTATAGGTTTTATTCCAATGTGTAATAATCGCGTAAGCATCAAAAAATGTTAAGAAAATATACTAATCAAGAATAGATTTTCATGAAATATAACACAAACTTAGATAAAATTTTTCTAATCTAGGTATTATTACCCCGTTGAGAAATAACTCGCAAAATCATGTATTTCACAATCATCCATCCGCTCTATAAACCACATTAATGTGACATTTTGAGATAGATTGGCATCGAGCCAGCGATCTCGCTTTTGTATGTGATGGAGATTATTACCTTTTTTATTATTTGGAGCATGTAATGGGACATCTAATGTGGTGTAAAAGGGCTGAACATCACTTTGCGAAAAGTAATAATTTGTGATACTTTCGCGGTTATTGCATATTGGAAAAACAGTGTCAAAATAGTTTCGTTCGGGAGCTACGATGCCACACACACATACGCGCGCGAACACACACACACACACACACACACAGAGAGAGAGAGAGAGAGAGAGGGGGAGAGAGAGAGAGACGTCAATCATTATAACACGGCGTTTTTGCTGTTTTTACTCGAGTACTTATATTAAATTAATTGCTGACGATTCAAAAACATTATTCGTTATTTATTTTTTTTATTCATTTTTTTCACTTAGTTACCTAATTAAGATATATCAAGGGAAAGACTGTCTCTTAGCATAAAATAGTTGACATAAATTGCTGTTCCCATATTCGTAGCAATGTGACGATAATTGAACACCAAAACCACCGTTTAAGTCGATCGAATAGGTTTATTATGCTGTCTTGAATAGTTTTCTGTACATAAGCATAAAATTAATATATTTTTTATATAAGGTATCCTTTATAGGTCCAAAGAACGTAAGAATATTAACTCATTGTGTGATTGAAGACGTTTTAAACGTTTCTCTTTTCAAACGTTTTAAATAGGTACCTATTTATTTATTGGAATGAAACAACTATTAACGGATTTAACTCGCGTATTTTTATTTTATTTGCTGATGTTTTGGATTCTATACAGTTTCCATAATCGAAGCACGACTGAGCTGACAATAGTCTTATGCTAAAGTGAATCACTTTAGCATAAGACATTTCATTTCATTCTAATGTATAATTACCGCGAAGGCATCAGAAATTATAACGTAAGAATATTTACACATTGCGTGATTGAAGACGTTTTAAATAGGTACCTATCTAAATAATACGAGTTTCATTAACAATTTATATTTCACAAAATACGTTGACAGTTCTTTTTATAAGAACCATAGACATAACAAGACGTTTTGTTATTCTAGGAATGTTACTCAGTGTCTGTTTGAGAAAATTATAAATTTACGAACAGTAAAGTGAATTACACTTTGAAAGCTCATTTTTTATTCATTTACTAATGAATACGTGTATATGGAGAATATTTTTGTCAAATATGGTTGAAGCATGATTAAATAAACTTTATTACAAGTGTGAATTTATTTCAAAATATATAATGTTTTAAATTATTCTAAGAGTGTTGAAAAACTCGATTTAAATACGAATTAAATCAACTACGTAATCAATATAAAATTTTTATTACATTTTCTATTGCTTTTGCGGTTATTACACATTGGAATGAAACAACTATAAACGGATTTAACTATTACACATTTAACGCGTGTACCTAAATTCATTTAATGCTGACGTTTAGAAACCTTTACAGCTCCGATATTCATTTATTTCAGTCGGCATCTAACGATACGTAACTGACATAATTATTATCGTTAGTAGATATTTCAATCTTCGTAAAAGATTTGTTTTGGAAACTTTTTTATATATTATGTTAAGCTATGTGTTATATGTTTTTCCTTAAAATCCAAGATTGGATTATTAACATACCCATAAGTACTGAAAAAAAAAAACTGACATAAATATATTGTGTGTGTATTATAAGTCACATTTCAGTTAAACGAAAATTCTAAATTAGTAATTAATATTTCAAAGTGAATTTCATTTCAAGGTTCATTTCAAAACTATGAATACCAGCTTCTTAATTGCTTTGTCCTCAGCGTGAAGACGGAGCAAGTCCCAGGCGGTGCGGATAGCCTGCTCCGGCTGGCAAGAGTCAACAGCAGCGATGCAGGCAACTACACGTGTGCAGTCCGCGGTGCAAGGCCCCACGCTGTATCGGTGCATGTGTTGAACGGTACGTTAGACGACTTCAGGAATAGACTACAGGCCCATAAAAAAAAAATAACATGTGAAATGACCCACCGTGAGTTACAGTTAGTAGGCTAGGACCATATTATAAAAGAACTTTAAACACTATGCTGTAATTTTTTTAGCGGTACAGGTGAGAGTACGTGAGTAATAAGAATTTTTCAAGTACAAGTGAGGAGTTAAAACTAATTATGAATGTACGGCTTTTTTATAGTTTACTAGCGGTCCCAGCAGACGTCATCCTGCCCGTTCGAAGTTCAAATTGACTTTAGTTAGACAACGTTTGTATGGGAAAAGAAAAGGGCTGTTTTTAGGGTTTTCCCGGCAATCATTTGAATTTTTCTTGTCGTATAAACCATCCTTGGATTTCAGCGAACATCTAAAAAAAAGAATTAGCCAAATTGGTCCAAGCGTTGTAGAGTTATGCGCTTACCAACACATTTTGCGATTCATTTTTATATATATAGATAGATAGATGATTAATAATAAACATTAATACACATTCCAGGGGCTTGTAGTCTAGAAACTGTCGACTCGCCATTTTGTCGACATAATATTGAGAACGTTGTCGACAAGGAGAAGGTTTGTCGTGTCGATGTTTCGTTGCCAACATGAAAAAATAAGAGTTCCTATTAAAATGAAATCTAGGTAGGTACGTGATAAGCAACATGAAATTCCTTGTTATCATAGTGTGATGTTTGTGGTATAAAATGAGGCACTAGTTATATTTGAAATTTAACATTATTCCACCGTCAGATGTTTCACTGAAGTTTAAATTTTCACGTACAAAATGCTAGTGGATGAACTTTAGAGGATATAGCTTGTATATCGCAACTTTATCTTTAAATAACAAACGTGCCGTAGATACCAGATAATATATACCCCGAGGATGGAAAGTTCACGTTATTAATACGAAAAGCAATCTCGAATATTTATCAAACATTATAATTGGCTTAAACATTATTAAATCTGATCTCTGCAATATTTAACTTGGTAGGTATATATAGAAGTTGATCACATATAACATACAAAAGTTATAGTAATAAGTAACTTATACACACAAGGTAGGTAGGTATATAGAAGTCGATCACATATAACGTACCTACAGTTAAAGTAATAAGTACCTTAATATTAACTACAATCTATCAATCGAATATCGATTGATATTTTTAAAGTAAAGTAAAGTAAAGTTTATTTACACAAGAATACAGTGATTTGTGATGTAAAATTTTTGTATAGCTGTAACATGTATTCTGCCTGCAAGCAGACGTGCAAATTTTACAATGTCAAAGAATATAAAAAAAAAATACTATAATTAGTTACTTACTTGTTACAAAAAATAAAATTACAAAGTCAAAATTAAAATAAATTAATAATTAGTTATAACAATTATACATAATTTAAAAAGTCATTTACAGAATAAAAACACATGTCAAGTAACCATTGAAACATCCGACGTGCAAATAACTTAGTCGGTAATATTTTTATGTCATCAGGAACTTTATTAAACAGTTTGATCGCCATGTGTGAAATATTTCTACTGTACAAGGTTATTGTTTGTTTAGGTACATATAATTTGTTGGGGTATCTACTATGAGATTTGTTTAGAACAGTGTCATGTGAAGGAAAGAGATACATATGGTTTTTTACAAATTTGGTTCAATACCATTAGTTTTTTTACAAAAATATCGTTATAATAAGTAACTTGTACACAAAATTTTTCAAAATCATGGCAGCCATGGATAGGTGATATTCTATAATAGCGAAGGAAACAAATTATAATAATGAATGAAATTCACATGCAAACGAAAACCAACCACGTTTGTTAGCATGCGTCAATATTAATTCGTTTCGTTTATGGTTCATGTCCAACGTTGTCGTTGTCCTCCCTAAATAAGTTAGATTCGATAATAGCGAACGTGGACGAAAAGAAATTAATAAACTGACAAAAACTGACCACGTGATTTGTCGCTAATTTATGTCAATATCATACCTATTTTTCTTTTGTTTTGTTTGTTTACGCAAATTATGTCACCTCGTCTAGCCCTCTGTTTATTCTAAGAACATAGACACAACCACAATAATATTTAACTAAATTTAGTCGCAAAAATAATAATCACATGAAATACCTACTCAGGAGTTACCACTGAGTTACGAGGCCTCTTTGCACATAAGTGTTTTTGAAGCCCATTCACGGACAGCCTCTGTCGGTAACTTAGTATACATAATAGAAACGCGTAACCTACAATCGGACTAAGTGCTTCTAAATCAAAATTTCATGCTAATTAACTCAGGGAGCTCTGAAATTTTGATTCAAGGACATTAGGGGTCTGTTTCTCAACACCTAAGTATGGTCTGTGTAAAGTTGTGTCTGACTTAATAGACAGTGACATCGTTTGGGTCTAATTATAAATAATTTATTAGGAAATAGACTTCAGGTCAAAGTACTTTTAGACATGAGTGAATAGGTAGTAATCTGTTGTATAAAAGTACTTTTTTGAAGTCTCTCTAACTCAGCAGAAAGATATTAAGTGTGTTAAACAATCAAACCCCTGATTTTTAGGTAGGCAATTGGTTTAAAAGCGAAATCAATTGGTATGCTTCAAGACGCTAAAACGCTTATTGTACAATAGGCTTTTTGACAATGCGAAAAATAAAGTGTAAATTACTGTTAACAGTATAAATTAAGAGTTAAAAAATGATTATTCATTAACGTAAGTTGAAAATAATGATTGATTTATTTAAAAATCCTTAAATAAAAATTACATTTTTTAAACGTTTGTCACGTGACACAAAACGCTCCTGCTGGGCCGAGTTTTTCGTGACGTCACATGCCCGTAAACTTTGTTTACCTAGTTGTGTTGCGCCTAGTTGTCAAACAGGCATGTGACGTCACCGACCTCATTGCGGCGCCATATTGTCAAAGTAGCGTTTTGGCACACTATTTAAATATTGAATTTTTAATTCGATGTTTTTCAGCTAATACATACCAGATTTAAAAAAAACAACTTTTGCTGGGTTCCTTAGACTCTACTACATAATATAAAATGGATTTTAAAAACATGTCAAATACCCTATTGCGTAACCGTACCAATGCGTATTCAAATCAATTGGTTTGAATTGAATTGGTTTGAAGATAATCGGCGTAATAGATTTTATATAGTCGACCAATTGGGATCGCTTCGAAACCAAGTCTGTTACACAAAGTGGATATCAGCTAAACATTTATTTTTATTACAAGCTGTTGTTTTTTATTGCCGTCCCCTTATTTTGTTAGAAAATAAATTAAAGCCGAAATAACGAAACTAAGTCTTTATTTTGTAACATAAATTAATACATTGTCATAATTAAATATCATGCTATCATATTCTGATTGACTAATGCCGTCACTCTAAAGTCGTACAGACATCGTTCATGTAAATCAACGTCCACCATTTTCCCTGAAGTTTTTATGATTGGCACTCAAAAGTTGAATAATTATCAACACAAAATATTCCATTTGTGACAAAGCCTTTATAAATAGGAGGGTGTTTTAAGTACTTCCTTTACAGAAGGCCGATTTGAATGAATAGCACCTTTATTTTGTATGACGGAAAGTTTTTAATGAAAGGCTCTGGTATTAACTACATAATGCCATGTGATTTATTTTTTGTTGAAGGACTCTCGCTCTGAATGATTTTATAATTTTATTTGATGAAGAAGTTATGACATACCTACATTTTATTTAATTAAATAGGATTATTTTTTGATATTATAATATAACCAATTAAAAGTAATAATTTCTGATGCCTTCGTGACTATTACACATTGGAATAACTATAACGGATTTAACTCACTTTATCTTAAGGATATCTTCAGCTCAGTCGTGCTACGAATATAGGAACTGTAAAATTACGAAATGTTAGCAAACAAAATTAAATACGCGAAGTAAGCCGTTATAGTTGATTCATTCCAATGTGTAATAACCGCGAAGGCATCAGAAATTATTAATACTATAAATGTTCTAATTTTTCTATCTATAAAACTTTATTACGATATATTTCTAGCCCAAACCTTTGTTTCAGAAGAAAGCCTAGCAGAACTGCACGCCGGGGCCACGCTTCATCCAATCAACACCAACGTTATAACGTTATCGTTATTAATAATATCGGTTATGAACGTTATAACTAACGATATTGCGTCGTTATCACCTGCGTTATTTCAAGCAGTGTTAGTTTATGAGACGGCAGAAGGCATACGTAATGGACTTTTGAAGGTATTGCCTACGTGATATAATAATGTAAATAATTAATGTTATAAACGGTTACGGGGAATAAAATTTCATTATTTATTTGGTGTTGTTTTATTTTTCACTACTACTACTTTAGGTTCCGCAAATACATCTAGGCTTATAGTGGGAATTCACAACATCTAACTAATGAAACGAATACAAAAAAGTTATACTTCGCGATTATTACAGATTGTAATCAAATAACTACAACGCATTGGAATGAAACAATTATAACTGATTAACTCGTGTATTTTATTTTTATGTAAAGTTTTCAAAATTTTACAGTTCCCATATTCAATCGGTTACAATTGTAAATTCCAATGTGTAATAATCTCGAAAGTATCAGAAATTATTAAACATCCTACTAAAAAAAAGGTTTAACATATATTTTAAGATGATGCTGTAATGCAGTCTTACTTACTCGTGTGGTAATGGTACATTATAAAACAGCCCAACTTTGTAGCACATATAATGGGGCTCCTAGACGGGCCATGTTTTTGTGCAATTTGTGGCTGCACTATTGGCAACTAATTTCCCAGCAACCACAAAAATATTTCATTGCAACTGATGGCCGAGCCATCTATGGCTGGGCAATGTGTGCATATATGTCTGCAATAGTATGGCTGATGAGACGCAGACTCACACGGGCAACACAAACCGGCAATAATGGCTGACGAAATCACACTTGTCGCAGCAGCTTTCATCGTTTTAAAAGAAAAACAAAAGAAGAAGAAATTATGGATTCGACCTGACTTAAATAAACATGAAACTCTAGATAATTTGAGTCTAGATAGTAGTCATTGATTATAAATCTAGACTAATCTATACTAATATTATAAAGAGGAAAGATTTGTATTTTTGTATGTTTGTAATGAATAGGCTCCGAAACTACTGGACCGATTTCAAAAATTCTTTCACCTTTGGAAAGCTACATTATCCCCGAGTAACATAGGCTATATAATATCACGCTAGGTCTTATAGTTGCGGAGCAGTAACCGAAAATGTTTCAAAAACGGGGGAAAAGTATCGTTTCTGAAATCGTAAAACTATGAAAAAAATCTTAAGTCCCCCCGTGCGAAGCCGGGACGGGCCGCTAGTTATTTAATAATTTTACTAGAATGTCAAAGAGTGATTTCGATTTTCTTTTAAATAAAATCGGACCAAAAATAAAAAGAAAAGATACAAACATGAGGACGGCGCGAAAATCGCGAAAGGCGCATGTCGCGTAGAAAAGGATACACTATGGCGTACAAAGTGAACGAGTGAAACAACAATACAACTGGCTGGGCAATATTGCATTTAAAATCGACAGCCTAGCGATCGTCCGGCAACCCTTCGGAACAATATCGGCCATACACGGCAACACAAAAAATGTTTGGCTATATGTCCGGGACATAACTGCATTATTGCATAGTGTGGCTGGTATTGCTTGCAATGTTGCTGGGCCACTGTGTTGCAGCCACATATTGCACCAAAACATGGCCCGTGTAGGAGCCCCTTAAAACTACCGTATGAATAAAACCACTATAAAGGCAAGTGCAGCGAAACCACAAACAGGGATAAAGCGAGAACTTCTCGAGAAACAAGTCATCGACAATCACTTGTTTTCTTCTTTAAATGTTCTCGGAGCCGGTGTATGGGCGATATCTTTTGTTTTATGGCTGCATCCCCTTGCATTATGATCTTGTTTATTTGTTTGCATGTATTCAATATAGTACTTGAACGCGAATATGCGAATGAAATTGCATGTTTAGATAATATTAATATTTTGTGAACTGTGTTTGTTGGAATATGTGTGTGAGGAGGAATCTGTAGTACCAAATTATTTTATTTTGTATTCCTTTTGCTAATAACTACCTACTTTAAAATTACTTAGTACTAGTATTTTGATGATTCTCTTTTTAATAATTTCTGATGCTTTAGCGGTTGTTACACATACAAATAAAACAATTATAACTTACTAGCTTCTGCCCGCGACTTCGTCCGCGTGGAACTCCTTTTTTGCAGTCGGTTAAAATGTGTCCTTTCTCAGGCTCCAGACTTTCTTTGTACCAAATTTCATTCAAATCGGTCCAGTAGTTTTAACGTGAAAGCGTAACAGACAGACAGACAGACAGATTTACTTTCGCATTTATAATATTAGTAGGGATTTACGTATTACCTACACATCTTTTATTAGATAATCGACAGTTCAGCCTACTACAAATATGAGAAATGTAAAGTTATCGAAACATCAACATATAACTAACATACGAGAGACAAATTCGTTATAATTGTTTTTTTCAAAGACTGAGTGCTTTTTCTAGGTCATGAAGGTAAAATATTTTTTTAAGAGGTATTAAAGTTACCTTATTATTCTCTTAATTACTTTCCACAATCTACAATTAAAGTAGGTACTTAATTATTACAGTGCTGAACATAATGCAAAATCATAACCCGGCGGTATTTGCAGACCTCATTGAAATTCAGTAAGTTAATTAATTAACGTGGTCTGGATTTACTTGAAAACTGTTTAATTATAAAATTAAAAACTACCTGTATTTTAACTACAGTTTTAAATGTTGTAGCTTGAGGTAAACGACTGTAACGGATTGGAAGGAAATGAATATAACGGATTTAACTCGCGTAATTAATTTTATTTGCTGACGTTTCGAAACTTTACAGTTCCCATATTCGTAGCACGACTGAGCTGACGATAGTATAACGCTATTCAATGTGTAATAACCGCGAAGGAATCAGAAATTATTATAACGGATTTAACTCGCTTTATTTATTTGCTGGCATTTCAAAAGATTTCTTTTATTCGTAGCAGACTTTTAGCTTCAGTGCTAGACTATTGTCATCTCAGTCGTGCTACGAATATGGGAATTGTAAAGCTGTTGCGTACAGCATTTTCGTGCCATCAAAAAAAAAACAAGGTGGTCTGGCTCTGACAACTGGTGAAGGTCGTTGAAATCCTCTGCAACAGTCTATCGGTTGATTTGTTTAGGTTTGTTAAAGTAAAAAGATACAATTTATATAGAACCGGTAAAACATTCAGACCACGTTTAACTTTCGGTTTAGAATATCATCGACATTCAAACACTTTAATATTTAAAGTAAACAGACCAAACTCGTCGAGTTTTAAAGTCGTTAGAAGTACTTACACCGAAGTCACGGAGTTGGAATAAACGTGAAGGGGGAATTACGTACCTTGCCGTGTTCCGTTTACTCTAGAGGCCTATTTTACAAATTCCAAGTAAGTTCTGGTTAAGCTATTTGCTACTTGTGTATGGGATACAGTTAATAGGGTGTCAGCATGCCGTTGCGACATGTCACAGCCACGTCCGCCAGATAGGCATTAGATCGAGCAGCGATTAGTGCTGTCTCGGTATAGTATATAAGTGTTGTGCTTTATCAAATAAATTATTAACAGTATACTCATAGTGTTATTACCTGCAAGTTGGTCCATTCATCTCAACATGCTCCCGGAATCCGGCGTCAATACGACCTGCGCGGCAAATTGGTGATCCCACTAAAAAACACGCTGCTACAAGAAGATCGTAAGAAACCTTAAAACGTTTAAATACATTTGTATTGTGGTGTAGTGCTTAGAGCCCCTGACTGAACCGGAGGATGTGAATTTGAATTCTGCTAGGGGTAAATGTAATTGTGACTTCGTCTGAGACTCAGATAGTTTTGGGTGTATGCCTTGTATATGTATGTTTATTCGTTATCTAGTACCTATTGAACAAAACTTTAGTTTGTTTTGAACTAGATATATTGTTGTGATTTTTTCCAATTTCTTAACCTAAAATAAAAATAGTAAGTACTTACTTGTTTCTTTATACTTTTACTAGCTGTCCTTCGTTCGCTCGGATCATCTTTTTTTTATAGCCTATGTCACTCGGGAATAGTGTTGCTTCCCAACAGTGAAAGAATTTTTGAAATCGTCCAGCCGTTCTGGAGCCTATTCAATCCAAACAAACAATTAAACAAACCTTTCCTCTTTATAATATTAGTAGGTAGGTATAGATTAAAAGTGCCTTGATCTGAAGTAGTTTTGCTAAAATCGATATTTTCTTAGAATCGTAACCTAGTTATCGATTGCTAACCGCAGCACAAGCCTAAGTTGAAATTTCATAGAAATCATTATAAACGTCGTTTAGAATCTAATACGTAGTTAGAAATAACAAAGAACTGCTTGCAAAATTATTAAAATTTTTACTAAAAACTGCGGCAACATGCAAGCAAAAACCTAATATCAACTGGCTACCTTCATTATTAGACTAAAACAATTGTAATATTAACGAGTTTTCCCCATATGGAACTTTTTCATTAATTTTTAGTTCTCATTATAAGTATATCGTATTTTTTTTCATGTTATAACTAGGTACCATTGTGACCTCGGTGACGATGGGAGTTATAAAAACGAATAAAATTATATTACTTATTTAAGCATTTCGAGTCCTCGCTTGCACTTCTATACCCCTTGATACTCTGAAGGTCAGTCAAATTGTACTCAATCCCTACTAATATTATAAATGCGAAAGTAACTCTGTCTGTCTGTCTCTCTTTCTGTAACGCTTTCACGGTAAAACTATTGACTTTATTGTAATAACAAGACTTCTGTACTAGAACATAATATTTAATGAGTAGGTATTTAACAGTATTTAAACACAACACATTCCGACCTGACATTACTTTAAATCAACTGGCGCTAGTAGCGTGTATAATAACAGAACTAAAAAACCTTATAATCTTCTCAGACTAAGACGAATATACATTCAGCCAAATTAATATTAAACCTAACATAAAATTATAGTTACCTCAATAAAAATTACTGGACCAATTTAAATGAAATTTGGTACATAGAAAGTCTGGAGCTTGAGAAAGGACATAGGCTACTTTTTAACCGACTGCAAAAAAGGAGGAGTTCTACGAAGCTAGTAGATAATAATATAATCAAGAGCAATAAGTTTCGAAAAATATCTTTGAGTTTTGATATTGTCTAAGAAAGCTCTAGCCATAAGATAGCTTCTGGTTAACCTGCCGGTATACACCAAAGAAAACTTCATCGGTACCTCGCATTCGTTAATAACTTCGTTCTAGTACTCATAATTTATGGACCGCGCTAACTTCAGGACCGACGTAACAAGTGGGCTTATGCAAAGTTTTTTCATAAAATATGCTGTAATAATGTCACCCACCTTGTTGGAACGCTCTTGTTAAAACATGCCTCGAAAGAGTGTGAAAAGTTTAGACTTTAAAATAATGTAGATAGGTATTTTTAACCTTGCGTTAAGGAATGCTTTTATTGGGTAGACAGACTGATATCTTGTTAATTTCTGATGCCTTCGCGGTTATTACATATTGGAATGAAACAACTATTAACGGATTCAACTCGTGTATATTTATTTTATTTTATTTGCTGACGTACACTTTACAGTTTCCATAATCTAAAGTGAAAGGACTTTAGCGTTAGACTATTGTCAGCTCAGTCGTGCTACGATAAACTGCTTCATTCCAATGATACCTTGTTATTTCAAAATTGAATCTAATCGCACCGTATTGCATTTGTAATGTTTTATATATTGTATAATTTTTATAAATACTCAGACCACTTTGACCAACCTCCTATTCGTGTTACACACTTGGATTGAAAGTTATCGCAATTGGTATGATTAACACGCTAATATATTTGTATCGGAATTGCGTAATGCCATGACAAACTTCAGGTGAAGTCAAATTGAATTGGTTTGCAGACAATTGCAATAGCAAATCAACGGGATCACTTTCAAAGGGGTCAGACCGCAGCAAGATTATATATGTTATTATTATATACCTAAATAATTTTATCCCTAAATTTAGCCTGCTGAGTCCGACCAATAATAGACCACATCTCCCTTAAAGTTTTTTGTTGCCATAGTTAGTATTCATTACTTTAATCTAACCTATTTTGCTTCAACGAATTTCAATTATTTTTTCTTACGTGCTCACCGTATTCAAGTATTCATTAAATATTCCTTTTTACACCTTCTGCGTCAGTAAATAAGGTTCCATATCACATAGCAAAATGACCGTACAGGTTATATCAAATGGCTTAACAATTTGTAGCGAAATGTTCACATTCCATTTATTCCGTATGGCATACCAAACGTTAAACATTGTAATATTTCAGGTACACAATAAATATTGCAAATATTCGTGACCCACGCATACTAAGGCTTACGAAGCTTATGACTCGAGTTTACTTTGCTGAATTCCATCCACATGCATGCTTATGGAAAACACAAGTGACGTTAGTCTAGACGGGGTCACTGCGAATATTTCGCATATTGAGAATGAAAGTGACTCAATTAAAAATATCGTTGGGTACTTCATTAAGAGTTCTATGTCTAACATTTAAATTTCGATTTGCGTAGTGACAATGATTTCGAGTTAAGTTACTTTCTTTCTCAAAATTCGATTGACAGTCCTCAAGTTTACTTGCTGTAGGAATATCTCTTACGTTACCTATTGTGTTAGTTCTTCCTCAATTGCCTCGCTATCTAGTGAAGAACGGTTATCTGTTGCTTGAATCTGTCTCGATCGTGAACAAGACAAAACTTTTCTAGTCTATTCTAGTATGTTATTATCTGGGCGGATCTTCTAACGTTTGAGACACCTTCATTGTCGTTTCCAGCTAATATTAAGTAAGTATCAATTGAAGCAATATTTGTACTAAAACCAAGATATGATTTCAGTTATGTGTTTTTACTGTTTTATTTTGTTCCTAAATATAGTTTGAGACGACAGAGATGGGACCTCAAACGCTCAAAGATCCACCCAACTACATCTTTAAGCGCTAAGAGATAACAGACAAACAGACTGAGTTACATGCACTTGTAATCTATATCTATACTAATATTATAAAGAGGAAAGATTTGTACTTATTTTTGTATGTTTGTATTGAATAGGCTCAAAAACTACTGGACCGATTTTAATAATTCTTTCACTGCGTGGAAGCTACGTTCACCTTGAGTAACATAGGCTATAGAATATTTTGAAAAAAAATAGGGATCCGTGCGAAGCCGGGGCGGACCACTAGTATTAGCATATAGGGATTCTTGATAGCTGTCCCACCTATGTTTTCTGACAGTATGTTCTCCAGTTTGGCATGGATGGCGTGTTACACGCGAATTCTAAGGCCTATTGAAGTGGCGAGTTGTCGTAATACGCCACTGCGACTGACAGTTTCACAGACTGTCATATAATAAAGCATGTGAGACCTAATGTCTATTCATGCCTTAATCTCAAGGAGATAATGAATAGTTTTTTAACAGACTGTAGGTATACAATAGGATTATAATGTCACTAAACAGCGCTCTGACTGTGTTTATACTAAACTCATTATTGTTTCTAGTTGGGGATGAACGTGCCGGTCGGGTGATCAGTCTCCTGGCCATTTCACCACATTCCCCTTTCCCCAAGAGTTTCAAAATAGCGCTGCGACTATGTTACTTACATACCAGTCAGATGTACTGTTCCGTCTTGGGGTATAATATGATAGCTATATGACAAGGGGGCCTAGACAAAATGTATGGGATTTGGCATCCGCGAACGACTGTCACGTACGTCACAAACGTTCGCGGATGTCAAATCCCATACATTTTGGTCGTTTCGTTTAACGTTAACGTTGAACGAAACTGCCAAAATGTATAGGATTTGCACCTTATCTAGGCCCCTTGATCCCGTAACGGGTTAAAAAGGGATAGAAAGTTGAACGTTGGCATCTTGTCTACGTCCCAAGTTGTCAGCTTGCCTCAAATACCTACCCAAAATTTGGTGCCAGCTCAGTAATATTATATAGTAGCAGAGATTGTGGTCAAATATATCCGAACAAGATTTAATGCTAGATGGGAGAGTATACGAGTATTATCACACCTTATCTGCTACGATATGTTTGGTGCCGAATGTACCTGAAATCTTGACTTATAATAATTAATACAAATACTTTTTAAGGAAGAATGTATGTATTTGACATTCTATGCATCTTAAAATATATATATATATCTTTGGACAATTCACACCAATTATCTAGTCCCATTTTAAGCAAAGCTTTGCTTGTGTTATGGGTACTAGACAACGGATAAATATACATAAATACATATAAGACATCCAAGACTCAGATAAAAATAGTATTGTTGACTATGACTTTCGAGAAATGAATCTTATCTAACATCAAATAACGTATCTATACGAAAAATTCCAACTATCTAGACGTAGATCTTGTTACAATATCAACACAGACTAGAATAAATACACTTACTACATGACATCCCTGGGCATTGTCTGTCTTACAAAGCCAATTGAACGAGGCAATTTTCTGCTTTACTGATGCGCAGTTATCACTAAAATGTACAGGAAATAAAGTACAGCGACACTTTTGATCTGTGTTCAACTTAGAACTATTTGTACGATCTAACCTAACCCTACCCAGATCTATCTCTCAAAAGGATTGAAACTTATTTGTCTTGTTTTCAAATGCAATTGGTTTGAGATCAATCTAAATTGGTTTGCTTCAAAATTCATTACGATTGCCATTTAACCAATTCAATGGTCTAACTTATAATCAAGTC
Organism: Polylopha cassiicola; assembly: GCA_038024825.1. Lineage (NCBI taxonomy): Eukaryota > Metazoa > Arthropoda > Insecta > Lepidoptera > Tortricidae > Polylopha > Polylopha cassiicola. The sequence goes on along the minus strand of CP149047.1, from coordinate 18,719,002 downwards.
GTTATCGTTTCGTCGTCGTTTGTGAAATTGGGTTATTTAGCTCCAGTGGGTTACCAATTAGGTTACAATTAGTACCGCAATAAAGTTGTTCTCCACAAAGTAGTTCACAAGAATACTGTAAGTAACAATACCCACTTAATTCCAACGTAATAACGTAACGTAAACGTAAGTCAAATAACGTCGAAAAAATAAAACAAATGTGACAAAATACACCTCATAAGGTCGGATTTTGTCTCAAAAACATGTGGTTATCTCTAAAGTCCCTCTTGCAGACAAATAATATCAAATACCTATTACTGCTTTCTATTCGTAATATTATAAGTTATAACTACCTAACTCAAGGCAACTGTTTTAATATTAGACGTTTTGCAGAAACTTTGTACATTTTGCCGTTAACATTGGCATAAAAACTTTCCGATATGAGCATTGGTCTTTTTATAAGGATTCATTTATAACTTCGCAACAATAGGTATTTAATTTTCGTTCAGTATGTTTCGGTATTCGCGTTGCAGGAATATTTCAGTTTTTATTGAAATACGGAGCATCCTTCGTATGCTAGCGTTTATAATAATGTATACCTATATTAAATTTATTGAAAAATATACTTGTAGTGATGTAGATGTACCTACTTTATACAATTATATGTATTATTATGTATTGTACAGTCAGCATCAGATATATCTGACCCCACCTAGTAAGCGCTCATCGTGTATTTGTTAAAAACTATTTATTTACGCATATTTATGCTTAGGAGAATATATATCTACCAGGTAGCCTAAGAAACTGTGGCCGCTAGTATTTTTATTTTATATTAAATATATATGTGTGTGTGCAAAAAACCTTAAAAGGTAACATTAGAAAGTTCTAAACCTGGAATTCAATTTCAGTCCATTGTTTAAGTTCCTTTTGTTACGACGTTACTGAACAAATAGTAGTTAATGGACACAGTGTAACTTTACAGGATGACGTAGGTAAGTACTTTCCAAAATAGGTATACTATAATAATAAAAGCTACATTATTTCCGAGTGATATAGGCTATAAAAAAGAGATCCGGGCGAAGCCGGGGCGGGCTGCTAGTAATATTATAATAAAGAGGAAAGATTTGTTTGTTTGGATTGAATAGGCTATAGAAATATTACTTAAAAAAATAAGTTCAAATATATCTGTCCAATAAATATACCTATAGGTACACTATTATCGAAGCTAACCCGTTCAACCTTAAACCACTAGAATATCAAATTGTACATTAATTATATTATTTCGACCCAGAATCCTATCCGTTCCTGGGTTAAACCGTCTTAATTGGACATATTAATTGACTAGATATTTGGGAAAGGTAATAGATACTACTAACCAAGAATAATATACATTCTTACAACAATTTTATGTGTTGAAATGTATTTGTTCGTGTGATAAGTCTATTAAACAATAGCCGTGTAATAATTTTCTTATACAATAATCGTGTAATAAGTTTCTTATACAATAGTCGTGGAAGAAGTTTCTTGCACAATAGTCGTCTAATAAGTTTCTTATAAAACAGTCGTGTAAAAAGTTTATTACACAATAGTCGTGTAAGAAGTTACTTATACAATAGTCGTGTAATAAGTTTCTTACACAATTGTCATGTAAAATATTATTTCTTACACAATAGTCGTGTAAATTTCTTGACATGTGGATTGCCAAGTAGTTAAAGATATATAAGTAACGAATTCTCTATAAATTTATCGCTTTATTTGAAAATGATTTAGGTCTACTAACATACGTTCTCGTATGCAAGCTAGCATTAATTGAGCCACTGCATCTCTGTAATAATGTACGCAGCGCTAAATAATACATGTGCAGTAGCAGAGATACTGCATTGTAATTAATAAAGCTAATGATACTGCTGTTTCCACGTACAATTTGATACTTCGTTACGCTAGTCAGCTCAGTCGTGCTACGATTATGGAAACTGTTAAGCCGAAACGTCAGCCAATAAAATAAAATATGTGAGTTAAATCCGTTTATAGTTGTTTCATTCCACTTTTCTTTCAACCCATGGGAAGAGTAAAAGAACATAAGGTAAGTAAATAATGAATTAATAAAATTTGCTAGAGTAGGTACTGAAGTAATTCTTTTTTTTTTCTAGTATAATAAAAGTAGTATTTATCTGTGTTACTTCAATTAACTTTCTATTATTTCGTGATAATCTTTACAATAAAAAATATTAAAATGCTTCAGCGGTTACCCAGCTAATAGGTACCTAATTTTCAGGACATGTAGTTTTTCTGATAGTACCTATTATTTTAATTTAAATACTTACTAAGTTTAGTACTTACGCAAACTAAAAAAAGTTTACTTTTTGTAAGTTACTATATCCAGGGTAATATAATTATATATAAACTAGCTATACTTTGATATCTAATAGCTATTACACATATTACGTTACAATTTCTAAAGCGTGAAGTTAGCCATAGATACTTGTATCTATATTCACTCTAGTCTCTAATAACATCAAAGCTATCAATATTTCAAAACATTTGGTGAAATTCCAATTAGCAAAGTGTATTTCAAATTGAGAACGCGTTCGAATTATATAATTACATTGCGATGGAATTTCAGTTAAAACTCAACAAGTTACAATTTGAATAATTTCGTTATAACCGCACCGCATCTACGTTAAGGGGCAGTACAAATTACAATATACTAGCGGCCCCGGCAGACGTCGTCCTGCCCGTCCGATTGTTTCGTCAAAGATCTGTCAAAGTCTTCTGTCACTTACCGTCAATCACTTTGTATATGGGAGTATAGAAAGATGTTCATTTTATACTTTTTTAAGATGTTTTTAAAATTTTCTATGCTTACAAACCTTCCCTGGACTTCCACAAACATTTCAAGACTAAAATTAACCAAATCGGTTCGTGCGTTCTGGAGTTATAGCGTCAGGAAGGAAAACCCGACTTATTTTTATATAATAGATGTCACTCGGAAATAGTGTAGCTTCCCAACAGTGAAAGAATTTTTGAAATCGGTCCAGCCGTTCTGGAGCCTATTCAATCCAAACAAACAAACCTTTCCTCTTTATAACATTAGTATAGAAGTATAGATTTTTATGTATACATAATATACACTTTATACACTTTTAACATAATAACATGAATCCAGGGTTCAAATCCTGCTAGGGGCAGTCATTGCAATGAGCTTGTATGTCTTATATGTACTGTATCTTTATCCGTTGTCTAGTACCTACCCATAGGTACCTAGTACAAGCTTTCCTTAGTGTGGAGACTAGATAAATTTGTACAAAAAAAAAATGTTTTATTCTATAACATGCGTTAATCAGCCATTTCGCAGGGTTCCCCTTAAACTCAACAAGTTTCAATTTCGCATTATCCAGCGCATCTATGCTAAAACGATTACTGTAGAGTTTTACAAAGGACTCGTTAATTGACTTTCGACTCGTATTTGGGTTAAGAAGTTCATTATTAGTCAAAGGAATCAAAGTTAACGGAAAAGCAATTACAGTGGCTTAAAGTTAAATTGTAATGAGGAAATATTTACTTTAACTTATGTTATCTTATCTTATTAAAAAATATTAAATAAGAAATGAGAAAGTTTGAGAAGTTCGGGGGTGTGGGCTCGTGACGTCACGGTCTGGTATAAATTGTAGTATGGTAGGTAGGTACCATAATATTATAACTGGCGGACTAAATAGTTTCACTTTCTTTACTCTGTCATCCCTATTGTATTACAAATTGTCTGTAAATGCAAAAATGTAATTGATATAAACATTTTATTTTAATACGGAGGTAATTTTTGAACACAATCGGCTTAAGCACCGGAACGCACAGAGCATCCCAGAGTAACGCGACACGTTACCAACATAACGACGAAATTCAATTTCTTAACAACATTCCATTTCGAAAACACTCTAATCTTGGTCGCCTTTTCATCTATTCCACGTTCTGTGGTCGTAAAAGATAATGCGGCAGGTTAAATCTTAGTAAGCTGCCGAGATCTGCAGGTTTAGCTGGCAAATCCGCGATTTGCGCAACAAATCGGCTTACCCCAGGCGTGTACCTGCTTAGTGCTGATTTCCGACGCTGGCAGGTAAGAATTCTTAATGAAGGCATGTTTAAAAACTTGTTCCAATTTAAGGATGAAAGGGGTGCCAAACGAATTGAAGACATTCTTGCGTTAGACTATTGCCAGCTCAGCCGTGCTACGATTATGGAAATTGTGAAGAATCTGAAATGTTAGCAAATAAAAATACGCGAGTTAAATCCGTTAATAGTTATACAATAATATTTTGCTACTCCATTAAATTTTCACATTTATATTATGTTTGAATTAAAATTTTAAATTGTCTTAATATTCTTGTAAAGCAACAATTTGTCTTACAGACCTACTATGTTTCTTTTGTGAGTATTTCGTTATCTACATTAATTTCAGACAACGATGTTAAAATTTGAAAATAAAGAAAATTGATACCATAATTTCAAATTTCACTTTTCATTATAGATTTTCTGACGGCGTTAATTAATTTTTTGGCAAGTAAAATATTTGTTAAGCTTGTCTTCCTTAATAAAGAAAATGGGTTATTCTAAAAAATAGCGTAAAGTCTCGAAAAGGGATACTTCGGATTAAAACGTCCGGCTACTTTATAATTAAAATAACCCAACCTTAGACACATAATAACTTTTAAAAAAAAAATTAAATTAATACTTCATTGGAATGAAACAACTTTAACGGATTTAACTCGCGTATTTTATTTTTATTGGCTAACGTTTCGGAGCCTTTACAGGTTCCATAATCGTAGCACGACTGAGCTGACAATAGTCTGATTTTGATTCTGTCTGATTTTGAGAAATAACGTAACGTCCCTATTACAACATGATAAACAATATCAACACAAAAATAGATATTTTAAACGATTTAAAAATAATAGACAAAATTGTATATTTATTTTATAAAGAAAAGGAAGAGACTAGATTACTGTGGTTATAATACGAGTATAAAAAAGGCCACTGTAGGTAATGCCTTTCACAATTAAGAAATAAATAAAAAACAGAAGATGTTTTATTTAAATGTTAATAGCAAAAACTCAGCTACTAAAATATTATTTTCGGATTCATAAAACTTTATTTTCTTTTTCATTTCATCTTTCAATTAACTAGCCATTAGTGTAAATAATTTTACTCGCATTAAATTATGTTTAGACCGGATGCAGACAAACAAAAAACCTACGGACTTTTCATTTTTGTTTAATCCTACTACTATTATAAAGGCGAAAGTTTGTAAGTATGGATGTATGGATGTATGGATGTTTGTTACTCTTTCACGTAAAAACTACTGAATGGATTTGAATGAAACTTTACCTACCACAATATAGCTTATACATCAGAATAACATATAGGCTATATTTTATAACGATATTGTGTGAAGTACTCATCGTGCGCAGACGAAGTCGCGGGCAGAAGCTAGTTAATCAAATAACATAGTCACCTTATTAATTTGTTTGGGATACTAAACAGATAACATACTATGTTAGTTATTTTAAAACCAGCTTCTGCTCGCGACTTTGTCTGCGCACGATAAGCATCCTCTTTTTACTCCCTTAGAGGGTACATTTTCGTAATTCCTTTCTGAGTGCTCCCCTGCTTTATAAAAGGAACGCTTGTGCATTTTTTTAGCCTTTTAGTTTCAATCCTTTCTAATATAGGCCCTGCGTTGTTTTAATACTATAATATTATTATAATAAAGATAGTAAAATAGGTGTGAAACAGTTTCCCGACTTGTATGAGATCTAAGGCGTAAGTACCTATATACATTTTTGTTAAAAGAAAAAAAAAACTTGAAATATACACTTATTTAACAATGTTGTTTTATTTACAACATCGCTAGCCACATAATTGTACTAGGTATTAGTATTATATTATAAAGAGGAAAGGTTTGTTTGTTTGTTTGATTGAATAAGCTTCAGAAAGATTTCAAAAATTCTTTCACTGTTGGGAAGCTACACTATTCCCGAGTGCCATAGGCATATAAAACCAAGATGATCCGTGCGAAGCCGGGGCGGATAGCTAGTATTCTTATAATTGGATTGTAGGAGTTCTTTTAAACTGGGAGGGCAAATATTATACTAACACGTGTTCTCGCCAGGCACGTGTTCTTGTAAATACTTTTATATCATCCATCACAAGGTCTAAGAAATATATTCGAATATAAATAAAGATGGGAAGTTATGAATTTTTATTACATAGGAAAATGGATCAGTCATAATTTCATTTGAATAAACCATAGAATTGCACGTGCCATTAATATTTATTGTACCTATAGTTGTACAATGTTATTATTTAGTAATATTAGATGTTTACTACGTTAATAGTTTGACGGCCTGTTGGTCTAGTGGTCAGAGGCCCTGACTACGAAACCGAAGTTTGCGGGTTCGAATCCCGCTAGGGGCAGATGTCAATGTGATGAGCACTAGCATCTGTACCTGAGTCTTGGATGTCTTATATGTATTTATGTATATTTATCCGTCGTCTAGTACCCATAACACAAGCTTTGCTTAAAATGGGACTAGATAATTGGTGTGAATTGTCCAAAGATATTTATTTATTTATTTTATTTATTTAATTTCTAATGCCTTTGCGGTTATTATACATTAGAATGAAACAACTATCTACAGACTTTAGCATAAGACTATTTCTCAGTCGTGCTACGATTATGGAATCTGTAAAGGCTCCGAAACGGCAGCCAATAAAATAAAATGCGCGAGTTAGATCCGTCTATAGCTCATTCCAATATTTACCAAATTCGATCGATGTTGTTTAAATTGAAGTTAAATGATAATGGTATTTGTACTAAAACAAGTATAGAAAAAAATCGAGACCCCAGTGAGACTTGAACCCACCTATGCCTTTACGCGAGACACCGTGCTCACTCCACCCATAGAGTACCTAGATAACTAGAATGAGCACGGTGCCGCGCGTATGGCACCGTGCTCACTCCACCCATAGAGTACCTAGATAACTAGAATGAGCACGGTGCCGCGCGTATGGCACCGTGCTCACTCCACCCATAGAGTACCTAGATAACTAGAATGAGCACGGTGCCGCGCGTATGGCACCGTGCTCACTCCACCCATAGAGTACCTAGATAACTAGAATGAGCACGGTGCCGCGCGTATGGCACCGTGCTCACTCCACCCATAGAGTACCTAGATAACTAGAATGAGCACGGTGCCGCGCGTATGGCACCGTGCTCACTCCACCCATAGAGTACCTAGATAACTAGAATGAGCACGGTGCCGCGCGTATGGCACCGTGCTCACTCCACCCATAGAGTACCTAGATAACTAGAATGAGCACGGTGCCGCGCGTATGGCACCGTGCTCATTCGGGTAGGTGTGGTCAATTCCCACCGGAGTCTCAATTTTTTCTACTCCTATCTTAATTCAAATACCATTATCATTTAATTTTGGTGATGTTCTTTAGCTGTATTTTAAATGCCTTTAAATAGTTTCGCCTTAAAATACTTGCTATTTATTGTGAGTTTCATAAACATGATATTTTTGTGTTTAATATTGTACATTTTAGAATATGCGCTTCCTAAACGCAGTATAGGTACTGAAAACATTCCTGGAACTAAGGAAATATGATATTTGATTCACTAACGATGCGCAAACAAAGTGAACCTACCTAGTATTTTCCATTTATTTCCAAGTAACACTACAATATTCCAAATTATACTTCATTATAGCATACCTACATAAGCTTCTGCCTTGGACTTCGTCTGTGCACAATAATCCCGTCTTACCCTCTTAGGAATGTGTTTTTTTTTAAATATTTTCTTAGTGATAATGATAGCAACTCCTGTGAAAATTTCAAGGTTCTAATCCTTATAGTTTAGGCCCTGTAATAATATGTCAGTCATTAAATCAGCTTCTCTTTTTATATAATAACTAGCGGCCCGCTCCGGCTTCGAACGGATCCCTTTTTTTATAGCCTATTACTCAGAAATAGTGTAGCTTTTCAACAGTGAAAGAATTTTTCAAATCGTCCAGTAGTTTTTTAAAACCTATTCAATCCAAACAAACAAACTTTTGCTCTTTATTACATTAGTATAAATATACAGAAGTCAAGAGCAGTTCTTTTAAACAAACATTCTTCAAATACAGATAAACTCTAGAAATTCAACTGGAAGTTACGTGACTTGTGGATAATTCCCACATCAATAAGATCCAGGATCCATCTCATCAATCTTCCTTTGTATCTTGACAGCTAAGTAGCCGACAGGTGTCAATGGAACGCGTGAAAATGCCGCCTCCACTTACCTACTTAATCTTATAGTAATGTAGATTTTTCTTGATATTTATGTCTTATTCGCTTTAATGTAAGATTGATTGCTGATCATTTGGAAATCGGCCTACAGTCATGAATAGGCATGAGGACTAGGTAAAGGAAACGAAATTCTATTTTTCCGTCCTCCGGCTAGAAAGCGCCAACTTTCTGGCCGAAGCGCTAAATGAGATTGCCGCTTTCTGGCTTCGTCGAACAGAAAAATAGTATACTGACCTCGGCCAGTAAAATAAAAAAGCCTCAGATCGCGTTTTTGTCAACCTCGGCTTCGCCTCGGACGACAATTACATGTGATCTGAGATATTTTTTATTTTACTGGCCTTGGTGCGTAATGTAGGTACTATAGTCTGTCAGTTAGATCATTGAAAAATATTGGATAGGTACATATTTTTTTCTTTTCTCAATCGAACAATGGATGGTAAATACAACACTTCGAAAGTTCGAGTGGGAGCTCGTGACGTCACGATATGGTATAAATTGTATCTTGCAAATGAACAATATTACACAAACATTTTAACATAGACGAACACGACAAAAAAGGAATTATTCAATTTGGTGCAGTCGTTCGGAAGTTACGCGCGTACATTTCGGTGATTAATTTTAACCGAATTCATTATTTAAAGGTAGTAACTAGATAGATTATATCAAAAAGAAAATATAGGACAAAATAAGGCACTATTTTGTACTATCTTTTCAAACCCACGGACAAACTGCTGCACTCCGTCCCCTGTCTGGTTTTTGAGGTCAACATATTTGTGTCAATTTATTATTTCGCTACAGAATACTGTCTGGGACCGGATATATTCGGCCATTCATGTAGACTGGCAACACTTTTGAAATTTTCCTTGATGGAGGTTTTTGGATTTGACAAATTGGCGCGGAGCTACGCTGTCGATTTTCTGATAAGTCCGGATTTTTCTGAGATGGAATATTTCTTTTAACCGTTATACTCGTAATAACGAGTAAGTAAGTATATTTATAGTGTGCTTTGGAATGTGATTAGTCGCACAAAAACTCCTAAATCATAATAATATTATTGCTATCGTTTTTTTAGGGATCCGTACTAAAGGGTAAAACCCTATTACTGAGGCTCCGCTAACCGTCTATGCGTCCGCCTGTCACCAGGCTATATCCCACGAATCGTGATTGTTTGCCAAATGAACATTTCATCCCTACTATAATATTATAAATGCGAAAGTAACTCTGTCTGTCGGTCTGTCTGTCTGTTACGCTTTCACGCTAAAACTACTGGACCGATTTAAATGAAATTTGGTAAGAAGAAAGCCTGAGAAAGGACATAGGCTACTTTTTAACCGACTGCAAAAAAGGAGGAGCTCCACGCGGACGAAGTCGCGGGCAGATGCTAGTAATAATATAAGGTGTACCTATTTTTGTTGACGCTATAACAACCAATAAGTACTAAGTAAGGGTTCTGTATCACTATTTATAAAAATGGCACAAAAATAACGTTGATTGTATGGGAGCTCAATTACATATATATTCAGTTTTTTAACCCCCGACGCAAAAACGACGGGGTGTTATAAGTTTGACGTGTCTGTCTGTCTCTCTGTGTGTGTGTGTCGGTCTGTGGCATCATAGCTCCCTAACGCATGAACCGATTTTGATTATGTTTTTTAGCATTTTTTTGTTGCAGCAGCAACAGAAATATGTCATCTGTGAAAAATTCGACTGGCTAACTATTAGGTTGGATATAGACAGGTGACAGACAAACGGACGTAAGGACAGCGGAATCTCAGTAATTAGGTACAGTTTTACCTTTTAGGTGTGAAATCTTAAAATTAATAATTTATTAATAATTTAAAAAGGTCGTTTAACCTAGCGAATCCCAATTGAATTGGTTCCAGGATAACGATGTACTGTTATGAAACAAACCAATTGGAGTTGAACTAGACAAACTAATATAACATTCAAAAGCAATTTCTTTTACAGATTACAAATAGAGGGTCCTGAAAATATGACCCCAAAAAGATAGCTCTGAAAGGCCCCGGCTTCAGAATAATAGTAAGCAGTTAGGACATGACATCCTCTTTTTTACCCGACCCTTGATATTTTTCGACAAAGTGTTCTGATATATTCTAAATGATGTAGTTTGTAAGTGAGATATGAGCTGTTTTAAAAAAACTTGTACATTTGCTTAACCATGTGTGTAAATTTTTTGCTGTGTTATGTAAAACCAAATTTCTTTTGAATTTTGTGTAACGTACACCTATTTTGAAAATGACTCATATAACCCTGGATACCATCATAACTTGTAACTAAAACTACTGTAGGTTTTTTTTAACATTAATAGGTTTAATTAGCATCACAAGACGTTCAGAGTTCTGAAAACACCTAACTAACAATAAAGTATGTTAGATTATTAGACACGAGGGAAATTAGAATAGAGAAAAAAATTGATGAGACTCCAAAAGGGACTTATATTGAAGCACAATAGCAATTTTCAGTCGAATCCTGCGGAATCTAGGGGCTGTATTTTATTTTACTAGATTTGGCCGGCGACTTAGTTTGTGCACAATAAGCATTATTTAAAGGTGGTGGGATTTTTGCATACCCTTTCTTAGTACTCCCATCCTAACTAATATTATAAATGCGAAAGTAACTCTGTCTGTCTGTCTGTTACGTTTTCACGCTAAAACTACTGGACCGATTTAAATGAAAATTGGTACAAAGAACGTCTGGAGCCTGAGAAAAAACATAGGCTACTTTATAACCGACTGCAAAAAAAGAGGAGTTCTACGCGGACGAAGTCGAGGACAGAAGCTAGTAAATTATAAAAAGGATACATGTGCAAAATTTCAAGTTTCTACCCCTTAAAGTTCAGACCCTGCGTTGATGTCACTTACAATTCCACACTAAAGTACGTCCCCGTAACGAGCGCAAGCAAACATGGTAGCTCTCTTAGTTTAGGACCCAAAGTTACCTTACCTTTGTGATAAAAAGGAAAACTTTAAAATTGTCCGTGTAAGTTGAAGAGCGGAGTTAAAACCAGCTTCATTTGAGTGTTTGTGTAAGCGACACCGTTGATTCGAGCGTGGTTCTTGTGTAAACTTTGCGCCGTCACGTGTGGAGTTTAAGCGATGAGCGATATTATTTTAACGTTTTTTAAGCGACATTATTTTTACCTCTTTTATGAAGCGATATTATTTTTTTTCATTTTTTAAGCCATATTATTTTTACCCTTTTTATTAAGTGACATTCATTTGCCTCTTTTTTTGCGACAGTGTATTTATCCACTTTTTCAAGCGAAATTATTTTAACCAAACTTAACCTACGTTAGAATTAAGCTTCTTGTGATGGTTAGTAGTTAACGATTATGTTATGGACTTTTATAATTAATGTGTAATAATTATACTATCAGTCGATAATTGTAAATAATTAGGTAAGTAACTCATTTTATAAAGAGTTGAATTTTTTGCACATTGTATACGGGTTGTTACAAATCACAATCCCGCGGCGCCTTTTACTTATGCCGGTAACCACGAAAATGAAATATAAAGGGAACGTAGCCAAAGAGGTAGTAATTATTTTTATCAGTTACAAAAATTGCAGATAGTACAATAATAATATGATACTAATGTGATATAGTGATAATATCACACGAGGTGGTAAGACACTAACGTTCGACTATCTGAGAATTGTAACTTTCAAAACGTCAGCGAATTTAATCGTGTTATATCCGTTATAATTGTTTCATTCCAATGAAATCTAGAAAATAGTACATTACGCACCTAGGCTAGTAAAATAAAAAATGTCTCAGATCACATGTAATTGTCGTCCGAGGCGAAGCCGAGGTTGACAAAAATGTGATCTGGGGCTTTTTTATTTTACTGGCTGAGGTCAGTATACTGTTTTTCTGTTCGACGAAGCCAGAAAGCGGCAATTTCATTTAGCGCAGCGGCCAGAAAGTTAGCGCTTTTTGGCCGGAGGACAGAAAAGATTATTTTCTTTGCCTATTTTACGGTTACCTTCAACCTTGTGCCGAAAGAAAAATAAAATTTTCTCATTTTTTTTTGTATTTTTCCTTGTTTTTACAATTACAAACACCAACAACGGTTAGATGCCCGAAATGATTCCAATATCCTTCTCTCTAGGGACTCATCCATCCAAACGTCATCGCAGACATAACTCATTGCTGTCAAACTAAAATAAAGTCATTGATTGAGGCACAGTTTATTTTCCTCTTTTCCTGTTAAAATTGTTTTTTTATTTTCTCATTCCTCAATTCTATTCGGGAGTATACTTATTTAGAGTCATATTACCACGTGGTTGTTACTAATATTTAAATATTACTACCTACCTATTTTATCATAACATACCTAATTATTATGAGATCTATTGACTTTTCTACAGGCGGTAGCAGTCTCGTATGCACACCCCGTACACCAACACACAGCATGCGGCGTCACCCACACATAGCTAACTCGATAGTACTACAGTGGCCCCGCCGGCGGGGTCGATGACGTACACTCACACCCGGCACGAGCCGGACTTACCCGAAACTTCTATTTTATATACGAGTTTTATCATTATGCGAATAATACAAACTATTCCAACTATCTTCGCCGACGGATGGTGACTTTTTCAAATTCAATTGCGAATTCTCAAAAGATAACGAGTTGTGACGTCAAAGCTTTGAACTACCGCAGTTTGTGAAGACAGGTTAAGATTCTAAGACTAGGGGCAGGAGTATCAAAGCAATAATTGGCTTATCTGATAGACTTTTATTGTTGGAATGGGTAGGTAACGGATTTAATTAGCGCATTTTTTTTTGTTGACGTTTCAAAAACTTTACAATGGTTAATAACTTAATAATATCTGATGCCTTCGCGGTTATTACATATTGGAATGAAACAACTATTAACGGATTTAACTCGCGTATTTTTATTATATTTTATTTGATGACGTTTCGGAATTTTTACAGTTTCCATATTCGTAGCACGACTGAGCTGACAATAGTCTAATGCTAAAGGCTAAATTTAGGTACCTATTTCAGTGTAAAAATAAACATGTAGGTATGTATATAGTATATATTGCTAAATAAAATTATTTTCTTTATCTCATGTCTTATTAATGACGTAATTTGTTCTTGAAATTAGTACCAATAAAATAGAAATTAGTATCAAAAGCTGATTAATTTGTAAGAGCTACCAATTTTATTTACGAAAAAATGTTGCGCAAAAGCCTAATTATTATGTCGTTTATTTGAATAATAAATATGAAATTCTAATTACTTATTTATTATTAAGAATCGCTTACATGTGAAATATAAGTTTCATATATTAAATTTTCTCTTTTATTTGTACTAATTTCATTTGCAAAGCTTTTTCATTGAGTATTTTTTTTAATTATGAATAATATCAGACCGAATGAATGTTAACAATATTCATGGTTCTCTTTTTGTAAAAACTGGGTAAGAAAACAACCAATGTCGCCAAAATTAATTGATAAACGTTGTACCTACCTTTGCTCTCCAAAAATACAATATAATTTAAAATGTGAATTTTAAAGGCCATTTTGTAATTTAGCTAGAACGTTACTACGTACATTTTTCAAATTTAAATTTATTAATTATTTAGATTAGATATTATGTTGCTTTTTTTAATTCCACAACTATAGTAATATAGCTATTATTATATTTTTTTTAATGATAGCTTCTGCTCGCGACTTCTTCCGCGTGGAATAGTTACTGCTCCGCTAGTGGGTATTGGTCATTTCAATATATTCATGCAGATGTTTGAGACAGTAGGTATTGATCGTAAAACATTATGAAAAAGTAAATACAGAAAATAACATTTTATGTAACGTTCTTGATCAATCTAGTCTCTTAGCATAATGAAAATGTCATTATGGTTGATCATTTATTTCTTTACTAGCTTCTGTCGGCGATTTCGTCTGCGATTAATTAGTACTTAACAGAATATACGCGTTTTATTTCGAATTAAGGTTTTGTAGTTTGCCCCAGGAGCCGTCACTACTTCACCGGACAAGAGGAAAACGCACCGAGCTGACCCTTAAAATATACGTGTAGCTGTAACGTTTTTGCAATGTTAGAATAGCTCGCAAACGACAATTTTTTTTTCCTAGTTACAACACTTATCATTATGTTTTGGACAGTTTATTTTCCATTCAATATCTATATCATTGTTGGAATGAAACAACTATTAACGGATTTAACTCGCGTATTTTTATTTTATTTTATTTGCTGACGTTTCGGATTCTTTACAGTTTCCATAATCGTAGCACGACTGAGCTGACAATAGTCTAAGGCTAAAGTCAGCAAATAAAATAAAATAAAAATACGCGAGTTAAATCCGTTAATAGTTGTTTCATACCAATGTGTAATAACCGCGAAGGCATCAGAAATTATTCTATATCATTGTGTTATTCTGATGCCATATTATTGTAAGTTTCATTAAAGTCCATTCAGTAAGTATAGTTTTGCGTACTAACGAACTTCTGAATTTTTATATTAGTAAGTATTTCCTTTATACTCGTTTATTTATTCCGTTCCTCGTGCCGCCATCTTCCATTTGATATTACCCACTCAGTTAAAAGGGCTCCATAAATTCCGGTGAAATGTTCAATTTTCGTCTGTCACAAAAATTAATGTGCCCATTTGGCGGTGTTACGTTTTGTTGCCACTTTCGTTTGTTTAGGTTATGATAATTGGTGCCCTCAAATTCTTTGGACACATCAGTCATAACGAGGACTCCAATGAACGTTTGGTCGTGGAGCAGTTGAGGGCAAAAGATTTCGCGGCCGCTCCCCGACACGATGGACAGACCGCAAGTCCATGATTGCTCTCACCCTACCAAAAAGAAACACCAGAGCCACATGACAATAGATCACAAGAGTGGCATGACCACGACTACTCTGTTAAGAGTGTAGATACCACTAAGTATGATATAGGTAATTGGCAATGGCGTACATTCCATACAGGCATGTGCCTACCCTGGCGCCATACTGACGCTCTGTCCACTGCACGCACCTGCTATAGCGTGCATCCCATACAGGCACTGTGCCACTAATGTATGGAGTGCCTACCCTGGCGCCATACTAACGCTCCCCCCACACTACATACTACTGCACGCGCCTGAGTTAATTGGTATGCGAATGGATTATTTATTCTTGACCACTGAAAGTACAGTAGGTAAGAAAATACAGGTTACTTCCTTACGGCGTTTCACTAAAAATCTGTTTCTTAAAATATTTCAAAAGAAAGTATTCAGATAGAGTAGCAATTAGTCTATTTATAGGTACCTACCTATTTACGTAATTGATTTTAGTACATTGTCATGAATATCATATTTACTATAATTAATGAGAAACTTTATCGTTCTGTAATTATAATACCTGGTCATGTTTTAAAACAAGCTTACAAAATAACCAAATATATTTTGAAATAAAATATCGGGTCCAAATTACCACAATTAAACCGAACCCGGTACCTTTCCCGACTCGCCCGCAAATTGCTGAAGATAAATAAACGCACCACACCACATTAGCCGCTAATATGCAGCAATTTAATACACTTTACGGAAAACATATACGGAATACAGGTATCATTAATTACTTTGTTTTTATACCGACAAAGAGTATTTAATTAGAACTGAAAGATACACAAAATTGACAATCGCGGGCCTACTTATATCGCCTGCTAAGTGCACTATAATAATACTAATCTATTCTAATATTATAAAGAGGAAAGGTTTGTTTGTTTGTTTGGATTGAATAAGCTCCTAAGCACTGGACGATTTTAAAAATTCACTGTTGGAAAGCTGCACTATTCCCGTGTGACATGGGCTATAAAAAAGGGATCCGGGCGAAGCCGGGGCGGACATCTAGTTATTGTATAAGTTGTGTTACTTAGATGTGACACATGTACTAAGGAAATTTAGGAAAAATACAGCACTTTACTTCTAAGTGCCCTTTTCGTGACCATGTGCTGTTTGCGTGGTCCGGTCCAGACGTAACATACTCTAGCTTTGGGAAAACTAGCGACCCGCCCCGGCTTCACACTCAAACTCAAACTCTCAAACTCAAATAATAATTTATTCAGGCTAGGCTCTTACAGGCACTTGTGAATGTCAACGTTAAAATTAATATTCTTTTTCGATTCAGCAAAAAAAAACCTCTTGAGAAGAATCGAGAATAAACTCAATGAGGTATAATTTTTTCAATATAATAATATTACAATTTCACTTAAGAATAAATTATGTACAAATTACAATAATATGTATGTACTTAATCTAAAAAATAACGGGTGCTATAAACCTTCCTCTTAAATCACTTTGTCTATTAGAAAAACCGCATCCGTTGCGTAGTTTTAAAGATTTATGCTTAAAGCTTACCTACATAGGGATATAGGAACAGGAAAGGCGACTTTGTTTTATACTATGTAGTGATAATAATGCAATGCAAGTACAAAAAATATGAAATAAGATTTTGGATATCAAAAACCAGTGACCCTTCTGTTTTATTTTCTACTCCATATGCTAATGTTATAAAATTAGGTAAAATGTTTTATGCAAGGGACAAATTCAAAAGAAGATATTACATCTTAATGTCATCACTTCCGTTATCGCCGTGTTTTGTTTGTTGTTAATGACATTTCACCCAAATTAGCGTGTTTTTGCCATTCTTCGTAATAACAACAAGAACACAGTGAAATATTTTTGTGGATAAAAAAAAGCAACGAAATACATGTTCCAGTTACCTAGTGTAAAAAATAGTTTTAATTCCAAAACATCTACTCTAGGGATTCACAATAATATATTAATTTATATCAACCACATATTACGGAAAGGTGCCTAAATAAGTTAGTAGAGAACTGTTTGGTAGTCACGTTTGCATCGCTACTGCAGCGTGTTTAGGTGTGGGCGAGGGTAGGTACATAGCTAGCGACCGTTTTGCTACTGTATGGATGCGAAAAAAACTTTAAGGATTCGCAGCATATCCATTAATCAAACACATATTACGGGAAGGTGCCTTTTTACAGTATCCATAATCAAACAATTAACAAAGCAATACAAATAACAAATTCGTGTTAATACAAGCTAAATAACATTTTAGCACATAAGCCGGATACTGATAGCAAAAGCTGCGTGTAGTCAGTTAATCTACAAATAGATTGAACATAGCACAAAAGGCTTAATTATTGTTACAAAATATGCTTGCAAAACACAACATAATATAGCTAATGTTCATTAGCTCGATCATCTATTTAGCTGCTCGATTAACTAATAGCTATTAAATTGACTTTAGACTGCTTAAATAAGCTATTACGGCTTGCAGACATTATTTTGAACCGGGAGTGAGCTTGTGTAAATTTTTGTAAGGTGGCGTGTGGTGTGGACGGGATGTGTGTACTTAATTTCGGTTTCAAATAATACATGTCGTCGTGCTAAAACTAATTTTGTAACAACACTTTTTGAAAAGTTCATAGAATTATAATTTGATTTACAAATTAACATAGACAATACCTACTTTGAACGCCGAAAGTTTGGTAAGCCTAAAACTTAGGCTGTCTTTAACGTTAATTTTTGATAATTATTTAAACAGTTTACTTACATTATGAACAATATATATCTATAAAATAGGTAGGTACCTACTTACCTCAAATTTTTTTGTTAAGGACCTTCTCGTAATATCTTATTTTTCCTAAAGTGACATTCGACATTAAAATCGATTAGAATGGAATTAAGCAGCACAGAATTTACAAAATCTCACAAAAACTCATGTTTTTCATTTCATAATTATGATTTTATAGCGTTCGCTAATGACAACTGTCACTAGTCTAGCGAGGAAGGCGAAAAGTCTCGTTGTCAGTTGTCATTCACTCTTGTCAAATCTACAAATTTTCAATAGTAGGTACCTATTTATCCCTGATTGTTATTTGTCCAGAGAGACTGATAGGTAGGTATAACTTGTTTATATCACATGTGCGAGGTTATAAACTAAAGGCAAAATAACAATATAACTTGGACATTTCCCCTTGAAATTTAACAGTTAATGTAATAAATTATCCCCGAGGAAGATCAATCATTCTTTAATTACTTTATGAATTCCGTCTTTTTGTTGAGTTCAATATCGCAAAGTGGACTTTACAGACAATTTTAACTTAAGAAACTTTCTAATATTTTTTTTTAGCAAATTAAGGTAAATACTTAGTTTAGGTTATTCTAAAATTTAAACATTTAAGTATTCAATTGTGCAAATGCTTTTTTCTAAATAAGGTAAATTTCAAATTAAGGTAAATACTTAGTTTAGGTTATTCTAAAATTTAAACATTTAAGTATTCAATTGTGCAAATGCTTTTTTCTAAATACCAGATATATATTTTTTGCTAATATAATAAAGAGGAAAAGTTTGTTTGTTTGTTTGGATTGAATAGGCTCCAAAACGACTGGACTGATTTGAAAAATTCTTTCGCTGTTTTTTATAAAAAAAGGGACCCGTGCGAAGCCGGGGCGAACAGCCAGTAATATAATATCAATAGAAACTCGATGGACATTAAAATATATCCAACCGTGTGTAGTAGGAAACTAGCTGCAAACCACATTACACAGATGGCGCTGAAGCGACCTTTCTATAGTAACCAAGTACGAAAATAAGGTGGAAGATAAACTTTTTATGCGGCCAGCCTCACCTCTATAGTACCTATTTAAATTGGATAGGATATCTAGGAGGTGCTTGTATAAGACTGACATGTGCGGCCATGTGCCCTTAGCAGAATTCATACATACTGTACATGAGTGGCGGGACAAGGGTTTCAGAATAGGTCAAGCCGAAAGATATGATATTGTAATTCGTAACAGTGAGCGAGATGTCGCGATCAGTTGTGGTTTCGTTAGCATCGATTGGTGCGCGTGATCTAACATATTATTGGGTGGCGTCTCGGCGAGCGAGTGAGCGAGGTCATTGCATTCAACTGATCTAATATTATAGCGCGAACTTTTAAACAGTTCGAATGTTGATATTCCTGATGGACAATATTTTTAGTAGGGCAAGCCCGGATTTTTGGCTTGTATGAAGGGCACGCCTCTGCTGTACATACAGGCTAACCGTCGGGATACCACAGTCGAATGCGCAAATTATCCTGTGGTGTCTCATAATGACAGTGAGGGTAGACGCTGGTTTCTAGTGGGTAGTCGGGGCATCATCTCTGGAGTCCCACATAACCCGATGCTCCCCTGGGCGAGGGACTCAGGCGCGTGCAGTGAGTGTCGCACATGTACTACGTCAGGGTAGGCACTATACCATTGTGCCTATATGGAATGCACGCCCTTGTCTAGGGTGGTATGCGTAAAAGTATTTTTCTGCGATAAAAAAATTACCTATATTTAGTTGCAAAAAGGAATCGAGGTTATTTTAAAATATAATGCAGTCGCTTTGAATATGCCTTTTCTTTGACCTACTTAAAGAAATCAATCAAACTGGCCCGCTATCCGTCAACGTAAATTGATGGTTAAGAATTTTTTATACCAAGTTTTTTATTAAGAAAATCTCCTTTTTATAATAATAACAGTAAATCGGATAAGTCCAGATTTAATATATTATTATATTTATTAGGTATAAGTCAGCATCAACACTATATTTTAAGACATACATTCTAGTATTAGTGGGTATAAAAATAGGTAAGGACCGACATTATAAAGAAGTTCAATTCTATTTTATTATTCTTAGGCCTAAACTAGTTCCTTCCGAGTCTGTCCCTCAAGTAGGTACCACGTGTAGGAAACCAGAAGTGTCTGTAATAGACTTACGAACTTCTATTCTATACCACTTGTGAAAATATACGTTATTTGTTCAGGCCCTCTCTGGGCGGATTGTGGAGATCCTTGGGTAAGGCTTTGCCTAGAATGTTTTTCGGATAAATAGGTGAAAGGAAGGCAAAAACCTGCCAAGTGCGCACCAAGATTCGCGCACGAAGGGCTCTGTAGCATTCGTATTTGTTAATAAAAACGACAACAAATCATGTTGTTTGGAAGTAATCTCTTAAATGATCATTTTACTCCGTTTTTTTAGTATTTTGTTGTCTTTACAGCAACAGAGATAGATCACCTGTTAAAATCGGAGTCTCAATAAGGCTCAGTTTTAACTTAAAGTGCTGTTGCTTTGAAAAATTTAGTCACAATTGTGACATTTCAATCATTTGACAGATGCTTGGTCGCGCGATATTTTTTATTTATTACTGTCATCAACCCAAATTTAACTATGTAGTCTCAGTGTTACTTATTCTATGTTAATCTTGCTTCGTAGTGTTACGTATTAAACCCCAATGAGCTATTTGATTAAAAACGACTCTAAAATAATATCTTAGTACAAAAATATCATTATGACTTACAATATCACCTAATTTCATAACAATCTGCAATTAGCTAATGCACATCGGAGAGCTAGAATAATATTGTTTCATTTTGGACAATACGTGAGCCATTTGAAGAGAAATATCAAGCACTGCCTATTCCTCGATTGTTTGTTATACAAGCAATCCAGACATTGCTATCGACAAATCACTTGATTGGATGCGGGCCCTGCATTATTCAAAAACTGACCAACTTCCTGCAACCTTCATTTGAATATCTACCTAAATGATAAAGCGTTAGGTTCGAATTTAATTGAGAGAGTTTTGTCGCTTGTGTTTAGTGTTTCTTGTATTTTAGAAATGACGTCGAAATTCGACATTTGGTAGTGCATGATGTATTTTAACTGGTTTATTGCAGATAATCACATGCATAAGCTGATTAAATGCCTACTGATTACTGTAGAATGGTTTAGTAGGAAGGTAAAAAATATATGTAAATATCAATACATAGTATAAAACAAAGTCGCTTTCGCTGTATGTCCGTATGTATGCTTAGATCTTTAAAACTACGCAACGGATTTTGATGCGGTTTTTTTTAATAGATAGAGTGATTCTTAAGGAAGGTTTATAGCCCCCGTGTGAAGCCGGGGCGGGTCGCTAGTCAATAATAATATAATATTATGTATGACGACTGTTTTTTTTTTCTTAATTCGTTAAGTAGATAAACAATAATTAATGGACGCGAATTTTTATCTGTAAAAAAAAATGTAAATACCTACCTTACATGGACATACAAGGATTTAACTCGCGTATTTTATTTTATTGGCTGACGTTTCGGAGCCTTTACAGATTCCATAATCACTTTAGCATAAGACTATTGTCATCTCAGTCGTGCTACGATTATAAAATACGCGAGTTAAATCCGTTTAAAGTTGTTTCATTCCAATGTATAATAACCACGAAAGCATCAGAAATTATTATACAAGGACATTGTTAAACAGGCTTTCATTTTTATATTAAAATACAAACCAAAGTTCGTATAGTAAATTAATATGAAAATTTTAAATGAAATTAGATACCGTAAATAATTAACGTACTTACTTAATTATAATTAATCTGGATAGGTACTCGATGGATGAACGCTCTTTGTGAAATTTGTGCTGACTAAAACCTTTATTTGGTGCTATTACATGAATATTCCCAAATAATAAATATCAACTAGCTGGTAAACTAGGCCAAATTGTTAAAATATATTGCATGATTATTATTTTTCATTTTGGTGCTTTCAAAGTTAAAAACACACTAGCTTTTGCCCTCGATTCCGTCCCGTGAAATTAGCAGTTAAAAGTCTGTGTAGGTACCAAATTTCTATAATAACTTTTACTTCATTGTTTTAAAAATCCTTGACGACTAAGAGAAAATTATTATTTGTAAATTTTCATGCGCTCTTTGTTTTATAATAGGTACCTAAGATATATTGTATAAAATATTTTTTTAAACTATGCTAACTTGCAGTTAGGTTAGTTAATACATAAATGTATGTACTTGAATTATAATTCAAACCAAAACAACCAGTTGTGAAAAAATTAAAATCGCTTTAGATGCAAGGAGTACTATACTACATACTATATAAAGTAGGTCATACCAAGTATATGTTACACTTAAAATGTACCTTGGCCAAATAACCCTCAAAACGTTTGAGGGGTTATTTAGCCAAGTCTTGGCTATCGATTCATCATCGGCCTGATAAGCGCGGGGGCAAAAAGTTGATTAATGATGGTATCAATTTGTCCGGTCTGATGACCCTCTCTGAGGTGACCTCTCGGGCCTTTGAGAGCAAATAAGTTACAAAGTAGAGGCGTAATTTTATTAATTAGAATTATTAATAAAATGTCCAAATTGAACCAAATAAATATTATTATTACCTAACTAGCGGTCCGCCCCGGCTTCGCACGGAACCCTATTTTTTAGATTATTATAGCCTATGTCACTCGGGAATAATGTAGCTCTCATCCCAACAGTGAAAGATTGAGAGAGAATATTTAAAATCGGTCCTGTCTTTTTCTCTTTATTATATTAGTATAGACAACATAATTTATTATTTATGTCTATGCATATAAGTATAGTCTATTTTTATCTATGTAGCTATACTACTAAAATAAAACTACACCATTTATAGCTCAAAAATGACTGTACAGATTTTGATGAAAATCCACGTGGTAGCACTACCCAAAAAAGGAGGGTATTGTTTTTAGTGTATCTGCTGCTGCAGTGACCGCTAGTTTATAAAACAAAAGTTATGTATTGGAATGAAACAACTATTAACGGATTTAACTCGCGAATTTTTATTTTATTTTATTTGCTGACGTTTCGGATTATTTACACTATTATGACTTATATTATGACTTTAGCGTTAGAGTATTGTCAGCTCAGTCGTGCTACGATTATGGAAACTGTAAAGAATCCGAAACGTCAGGAAATAAAATAAAAAAAAAATTCGCGAGTTAAATCCGTTAATAGTTGTTTCATTCCAATGTGTAATAACCACGAAGGCATCAGAAAATAAAAGTTATGTATCTACTTTTTTTTTGCAAAAGTAGCACTTAAGTATATATAAGCTGTATAAAGGTTGTATAAGAACAGCCAATTCCATTGTTTAAATCCAGACGCGTGTGAGTGGAGAAATAGTGAAAGCACTAGAACATTTATAACAGATATATAACTAAAATAGAACTTAAATGCTACTTGGGTTGCTTGTGGTTATTATCGCTCGAGAAACCATCTGTCACTGTCATACTTTTGACAAGTGAATGCGTGATAGTAACAGATGCATTGCAATAAAAACACATTTTTATTGTTATTTACAGATGCTTTCTCACGCGACAAATGATAAATACCCCTTCGAGTGTATCGTGGAGTTTTTCAACGTATCTAAATTATATTAAATCTACTTTAAGATTTGCTATTCCGAGCAAAAACGACTTGCTATTTACTAAACGGTTCCGATATTAACTTCAGGGACTGAAAATTAATATCAAGATTATTAGAATATAATATCTTGAATTAAACACTTTATAATACTAAGCGGGTAATACATACTATTTATATTGTAATAATTATGGGATATTAATACGAGTAGTTACTATAATATGGCAATATATGATGTAAGCAAAAGCTGTATAAGATCACCCTAATACAGCCTATAGATACAGCTTATTAGGAACCTGCTTACAGTCTATATTTGAGATTAAGCACACTAACGTTCAACGTTAACGCTGAACGTTGGCACCAAAATGTATGGGATTTGAGTTGATTTGACATCCGCGAACGACTGTCACGTACGTCACAGACGTTCGCGGATGTCATCTTGGTAGTTTCGTTTAACGTTAACGTTGAACGTTGGCACCTTGTTTACGTCCCTAGTTCTATATAAGCTGCACAAAGGCTGTTTAAGAGCGTACACCTTAACACAGCTTTTATATACTGCTCATTAGGAACCTTTTGGCAGTAAGTACATTCAAGATTTAGCGCACAAGTTCTATATAAGCTGTACAAAGGCTGTATAGGAGCGAATACCGTATAACAACCTTTATACAGCTTATTAGGACCTGTCTGACGAGATTATCGAGTCGTAACCTTTATCCACACGAGTTTGATCCTTTACAATACATCACTCAAAAACCTATCAGAAAACAAAATGGCCGTTGTAAAGAACAATTTGTGGGGTTAGTTGCCTGTTGAGGTTATTTTCCTGGGATTGAAACATTCGACGTTGCTATTTATCTGCCCGATGTAATGGAAAAATAAATTTTGTGTTTTGACGTCTTGTTGGCTTGGTGGTCCTGACTACAGACTGGAGGTTGCAGGTTTGATTCCTACTAGAAAAAAAAGGGTTGGAATTTATACCTACCTAATTCATGGATAAATAAATGTTTACTTACTTTATTGTAATTTTGGTAAAAAACTAACAATAACCTTATTGAACAGTAATTTGACAGATTTACATAATAATATTATTTTTGTTGTAGGTATGTAAAATTGTATTATTTTTAAAATCGAACATAACATTATTTAAAATTGCGTGTCATAAACTTGTATCACAGTTAAGCTTCAGCTTCATATGTGTACGATGAGTAGGTAGGTACTCATCGTACACAGATGAAGCTAGTACTTACGCGGGCAGAAGCTAGTACTTACCTACAATGTAATATCTAAATTTGAAAATTTATTGACATAATGATTGGTTTTGCTTTATGACTGTTTGTTCCCGAATAGCGGCCCTGTGAGTAAATATTATTAGTGCAATCGATGTTTTAATGAGTTCCTGGTGAAATGAATGCATTTAATTTAATGCAATGAATTGCGGGAACGGGAGCATGAAAATATACTTATCCGCTTTGTATTTTAAATTAACTGTGATACAAGTTTATGACACGCAATTTTAAATAATATTATGTTCGATTTTAAAAAATAACACAATTTTACATTGCACAATATTGTTATAATATAAAATATAGGTACCTAATATAATATTATTATTCTGACTGTAAAGTTTTATAAAAAGTCATTCAGTAGTTTTTACATGAAAGAGTACATACATCCATCCCTACATTCTTACTAGATTTTTGCTTATTATTAATAGGATTGTATTATAATATTTTAAGTACCTAAGGATGGAACCTATTTTAATGAATATCATTTCACAAAAAACTATGTATATATATTTCTATAGATTTTGATTGGTATAATCACGCACTTATATATGGGATTTTTCTATAAACTGGTATTGATATAATCACGTACCTGCCTATAAATACTATTTCTATTAATAACGATACCAAATAGATAATTAAGGAGACATCAAAAAAGAATCAAAGCGGACCCCAAAACGACTTACAAAAAATCACCGGCAGCTTCTTTCCGGTTCGTTTCCTTAAACTCGAGGACAGTATTTTCGGTTAATTATTAGAACTTTTCCGATTTTTCCATCATGACGTCATCGGGGCGGAATATTAAAAAGTAACGGCTCATTAGGCTGCTTAATTCAGGGATAAAGTACCTCTAAATCGTTAGGAGTATTTCACGCGGCGATTTCGTCGCTAATATTCTTTTAAGTTTTTGAGGGTACCGTTAATATTCAAATAACGATTTTATTACATACTAGCGGCCCGCCCCGGCTTCGCCTGGATTCCTTTTTTATAGCCTATGTCACTCGGGAGCTGTAGCTTTCAAACCATGAAATCATTTTTCAAAGATTTGTTAGCAGTTAGGGTCAACTCTTTGTATTTATCATCGAGTCAGGTGTTTTAAATGATATGAAATTAGCTTCTTAAATGATTTGCGAAGTGAGAAATGGACGACAGCTGACTTTTTTTAAAGAGTAATTTGAAATATATAATATATTATAAGTAATATGATTCGAACAGAGACTAACTCAAGCAATTTATTACAGGTAGGTATTTTCTGTTCAAATCTCCTTATTAAATTTTTTATTCATTTGTTTAGCCGAAACCCTCCTTAAATATTCATCCGCTTCCAATTCATTTCGCGAAGGTCGAATATTTCTGATGTTTAAGGAAAACATCGTTATAAATGTTAGCAAATATTTTAAGATAAGTATTCTGGAATGGACCGTTTGAGATGTTTCCTAAGTAGTTGAATCAGATAGGCTTTGAAAATACGGATTAAATTAACCTTATTTGAAACGAATTCCAGGACACCAAATCAGATTCGAAATGTCTTAAGTTGAATTATGCTTGAATTTGAATAATTTACACGAGTCTGTACTGTTCTGTATTTATCTTTGACAACGTTAAATTCTATTAAATAATACTCTCTAATGATATAAAAATTAAGTAATTTAAATTTATAAAACTGATCATTTCTGATGACTTCACGGTTATTACACACTAGCTGTGCCCGCGACTTCGTCCCCGTGGAATAGTAATTCTTCATAAGGCTTCATATTTTTCCCGTTTTTTTACACATTTTTCCACTGTTTCTTCGCTCCTATTGGTCGCAGCGTGATGTTATGTAGCCTAAAGCCTTCCTCGATTAATGGTCTATCCAACAAAAAAAGAATTTTTGAATTCGAACTTTTATTATTAGCGCGTTCAAACAAACAAACAAACAAACAAACTCTTCAGCTTTATAATATTAGTATAGATTGGAATGATACAACTATTAACGGATTTAACTCGCGTAGTTTTATTTTACTTTATTTGCTGACGTTTCGGATTCTTTACGGTTTCCATAATTGTAGCACGACTGAGCTGTCAATACAAATAAATAATTATTTAGCGTTAGACTATTGTTTTTTTTTTGCATGGTCTTTCCAAAGCGCTAATAGTTTCGTGTGAGACGTAAAAAAGCGCTTTTACTAAGTATGATGTTTTGAACATAAGACATTTTGGTAGGAAGAAACTTAAAGCATAATAAAAACTGTAAAAAAATAATTTAAGGAAACAAAGCGTTAAAACGAATTTAAGGTTATCCAATGAGGAAAGACATAATCCCATTCTACAGGTATTTTTAAGTTTCTTTTCGTTTAATTACAAGAGTACCCAGAAAACAATTAACACTGTAATTTAATATTTTACCTGTCCTATTATAATTATCCCCTGGCGTTCGTTTAAATAAATTTTAATTAAGATAAATTAAATAAGTGCTTACATTAATTGTATTTCTGTTCAAAGTAGGTACTATTGTATGTATGTAAACTCTTTATTGTACAACGGCGAACTTACTTTAAGGGATCTCTTTCAGTTAACCTTTGGGCTATTGACAGGTTATGAAAAATATATCGTAGGTAGTCTTACCTACGATATATTTTTCATAAAAATATGTGTACAACTTAAAAGGTATAGAATGTAATTAAATAATTTATAATAACAAACACACACAAAAAATGTATGGTTTTATTTTTTCTGACAACAAATTGGTCCTACAAGGGTTCCCCTTTCTCCTTTTGAGGTACGGAACTTTAAAAAATATTGATTATCTGTATTTACGCGCATTTTTTTGTATTGATTGTTATGACCACGTTTGTACGTATAAAGTTTGCTGGGTCAGCTAGAACTTAAATAAATAGGTACTTATGTTTTGGAATGAAACAACTTTATACTAATTTAACTCGCAATATTTTATTGGCTAACGTTTCGAAACCTTTACAGATTCCATAATCGTAGCACGACTGAACTGACAATAAGACGCTAATCTATAATAACTGCGAAGGCATCAGAAGTTATTAAATACTTATGTGTTTTATTTCTTTAACGTACCTACCTATAAATAATGGGCCGTACATAGCAAAATGGCGGAAGAAATATCAGAAACAAGAGTAAGTATAATAAATCGTTCCGAAATATGTTTCGTATTCAGAAGATGATCCGAGCCTGCTAAATTGGCTTCCAAATATCGTTATTACTTGTTCAGCTGATATTGTATGCTATTAGCTTGTATCCTAATTGAACACGGTTTCAAATCCAACCAATAACAGTAGGGTAAACCATATAGTTATTGCCCGCTTAAGGATTTCAAGCGCATTGACATGCAATAAAAAACAAAATACACAAGAATACTTTAAGAAAGTATGTTCTTAGGAAAACTGTTAAAATTCTTACCTGGTTGAGTAACACTTTCACCCATCAAGTCAAAATCCGCCATTACTGTTTTTAGTATTGCCAGATGTCAATTTTAAATCTATTTAACATTAAATTACAGCACCATCTAGCGAATTCGAACCCAACTAGAACGATTCCATTTTAACATTCGATAATGTTTTTTTAAAAGCGGGCAATCACTGCCAGTGGGCAATCATACCCTGTTTTACCCTATATTATGAAGAAATTGAAATGAAACAAGTATAAACGCATTTAACACGCGTAAGACTATTGACAGCTCGGTCGTGCTTATGAAAGTTTAAAGGTTCCGAAACGTCAACCAATAAAATAAAATGTCCAAGTTAAATCCGCTTAAAGTTATTTGACTTCAATGTGTAATAACCGCGAAGGCTTAAAAAATTATTAGTAGGTACCTATATGAACAAATTAGAATAGGTTATTTTCGTACACGGTTTCACTTTTAATCCGTTCCATAACCCATCTGAATCTGTTCCATCTGTATCCGTTCCATGATTTTTGGATTCTTTTTCTATGTCGATGTTACACCCATTCGGTAGTAGGGAGTAGGGAGTAGTCATATTTTTAAATATATAAAGAAACTCAATGTGGTATCATATTTATGATATCTTATTGAGTTACTTGCCTTTTTGCTCAAGTGAGGTTTTTTCAGTTCAAGAAGTAGGTATAAATTCGATTTCACTTCTCAATTAATTTATAACAAATTAACTTCCCGAGCACGTGCAGCAGACGCTTTAATTTAAAAATAAGGCCTCGGCTTAATAAACAAACTTAATATTTAAATACTTGTTAGTACGAGGCATGTTTCTTTTAAAAATGAGAAAGTAACTTTTCTAATTTCACCCCGAGGAGTTTGGTCAAGATTTCGATAGGAGGCTTTGGGCGAGCTTTTGTATTTTATTTGAACGCCAACCTCGGCACATAACATCAAGATAATCTATACTAATATTATAAAGCTGAAGAGTTTGTTTGTTTGAACGCGCTAATCTCAGGAACTACGGGTTCGAATTTAAAAATTCTTTTTTTGTTGGATAGACCATTTATCGAGGAAGGCTTTAGGCTATATAACATCACGCTGCGACCAATAGGAGCGAAGAAACAGTGGAAAATGTGTAAAAAAACGGGGAAAATATGAAGCCTTATTAAGAAGTGACAGTTAGAAGACTTTGACAGATCTTTGACGAAACAATCGGACGGGCAGGAAGACGTCTGCCGGGGCCGCTAGTTGTATAATATACTTAATGGAGACCTATCGTTTAGTTTTTCTTTGAAAATATGTTAAAGCATTAAACCTTAAGAACAGCACAAGGAATGTTCAACAATTTATAAAGAAGACTTACCTATATCGCTATCAAGATTAAAAGCAAGTGCGTGCATTCCATATAGGCACAGTGACACTAATGTATGGAGTGCCTACCCTGCCGGCATACTTACGCTCCCCCCATTGCACGCACCTGATTAAAAGTCGCTTCAGCGCCATCTTTGTGAAGTGCTTTACAGCAATTGCCATTTATGATTGGATAACTTTAGGTATAGTTTGGAATGAAACAACTATTAATGGACTTAACTCGCGTATTTTTATTTTATTTTATTTGCTGACGTTTCGGATTTTTTACAGTTTCCATAATCGTAGCACGACTGAGCTGACAATAGTCTAACGCTAAAGTGATTTAGCGTCAGCAAATAAAATAAAGTAAAAATACGCGAGTTAAATCCGTTAATAGTTGTTTCATTCCAATGTGTAATAACCGCGAAGGCATCAGAAATTATTTAGGTATAGTTATTTCTAATCACTTGAGAGATGTCACTTTTAGTAGGTATCTATACTCTATACTAATATTACAAAGAGGAAAGGTTTGTTTGTTTGTTTAGATTGAATAGGCTCCGAAACGACTGGTCCGATTTGAAAAATTCTTTAACTGTTAGAAAGCTACACTATTCTCGAGTGACAAAGGCTATAAAAAAAGGATCTGGGCGAAGCCGGGGCGGCCCGCTAGTTAATTATAATTAAAATTAACGGTATTTCTACCTTAGGTATCAATCGAATTTCGATTGATATTTTGAAGTAGGTAAGTAAATATATATTTTTTTACTATCGAACAAAGAAAACTTACATGCGGCCTACACTTTTTAATATTTTGTTTCCATTGCTCAAATAGATGTTATTTCACAAATAAGTAACACAGTACCTACCTATGTATAGTTTAAGAAACAAATACTTTTTTAAGTTAATGAGAAAGATACTGACTGTCCAATTATAAACTTATTTTAATTTAGAACAACAATATGAAAAGTCAAAACAAGACAGTCAAAGGTAAAATTATAAAATACGGAGAACATTTTACTTCTAAAATAAGCTTTAAGTTTGTATAATAATTAATAATATTAAGTGGGATATAGTTAAATTACTTAAGTGTCACTGATTTTTAAAATATTATGAAGATAACAGACAGACGTTTCATCTCAGTTCATACGTAAGATAAATTTATATAACATATCGCACACCTAGATCTAAAGAGAGCTAACTCAAAAAAGGTACTTTTTCAGGAGAGGCGAGATACTGATTAATATGTCCATATGCACGACTTATCTGTATATTATGACTTTTCTGTATAAATTTATACTTTTTATAATAAAGCTAGCAGAGTTATATTAGCTGAAATCAGTTTTAGAGTAGGTGGGTTTTGCTGGAATCCGATGGTGTGCATAACTCAAATCTTCCGGTTTTTGAGTTAGATCCCTTTAGATCTAGGTGTGCGATATTTGAAATAAGAATAATTATATATCTATTAACAAAAACATAGAAAATATTATTATTAAGTGCTTCACATACCAATGATCGCAAATTTAGTTGAAAGCAAAACAAAATTTTGTTACTAAATTTAAGATTCTAAGCCACGAACATGTTGTGACATATTTCGAGTTATGTCATTATTCTATTGAAACAGATACGTCCGATTACATTTAATGCTAAAATATAATGAACTACTTTGTCACAAACGAAAATTGTTATATTGCAAAGAAAATACAAATATTCGTGAAATGTGATGCAATATCGAGATTGCCTCGCCATTCAATGTACGAATACTTGGAGATTCAAGGAAAAAACTTAGTTTTCAAGAATTTTCGTCGAATAAAACGGATTTTCCGACATAACTTGTGTAGCCGCTTCGACTGCAGTTTGCAGGAATGTTTGACATTTGAACAATTTAACAAGATTTAGTTGGAAACTAAGTTTTAGAAGGCAGGTCAAGATCAAACTATTCAATCCTAAAATGATGATTCGGAGTAACTTTCATATTTATAATACTAAGGTCCCACTAGCGGTTCTATAGCCGTCAATTCCTGAATACTACAATAAGGACTAAACTATAATAAAATATAAGATTTAAACGATTAATTCTTACAACATTTACGAGCGCAGCATTAAAATGTAGTTTTTAGTAGGTATTAATTTCTTTAATATTTTATTAAGTAATCCCTTTAAATTAATTTATCTACTTAAAAAGCAAAATGATAAATAAACAGTAAATATTATTAGTTAATGGTCACCTAATCCATAAGTAAAAGATGGCAGTCTTGACCCCGTATTAACCTAGCAGTGCCATATGGCATTGTTTTTTTCAGAAGTAATAAATCGATTCAACTTCTGATAATCAAAAAGGATTAAAGGGACATCGAACAACAGTAATGCAAAAATTATCACTTTCTGAGACCCTAAAATTCAGGTCATAATGGGTTAAATCGCTTGTGAATT
Source organism: Polylopha cassiicola (assembly GCA_038024825.1). Classification (NCBI taxonomy): domain Eukaryota; kingdom Metazoa; phylum Arthropoda; class Insecta; order Lepidoptera; family Tortricidae; genus Polylopha; species Polylopha cassiicola. The sequence goes on along the minus strand of CP149047.1, from coordinate 18,686,934 downwards.
TACCCAGTTGCGTAGTTGCTGTGATCTGAAAAGGAAATAAACTTTCTGGAGGCTCGCCAATGTCAGCCAAATTGTGAAAACAACCGGACTTCCTCACTGGATGCTGGGTACAGTCAACAGAATAATCCAGTACTCAGCCACGGATGTAGGTCAAATTTTCATAAAATAGATTCATCTTATTTATATTTAAAAAATATAAATGATATTATTTTCAAATAACATGCATTCATGTAATATGTAAATTTCTGGTGACGCGGTCTTTGTTGCCAAACTGCTCCAAAACGGCCGGACCGATTTTTATGAAATTTTGTTAGCATATCGGGTGGATTTGAGAATTAGCCAAACAAATATGTTTTATACCCCTTATAGTAGTCTACCTCAATTTTTTTGTTTTAATTTTGGACATCATTTTTTTTTTGGTATTGAAAAATAAATACAACACTAAATTTTCATTCTTCTATTATCAACCCTTAGTTTTTAATAAACAATCTCAAAGTTCGCTGACTGATACAACATAGGGCCTAAACAATAAGGGAATGGGTAACGTAAGGGAGCACTAAGAAAGTATTTTAGAAAATCGTGAGCAGAAGCTATACTGATACGACTTTACTGTATTGAATGTATTTACTATGCCAAAAGATGACGTAGTCGCAGGCGCATAGCTTCCGCTGTATTCTTACACATCAGTATCAATTCCGGTCGCTTCCGGAACTTCCTGTTAAATAATATATTTTAAAATTCAACAATTAAGTTCGAACAATGGCCATTGTTTAAATTTAATTTCCGAATTTCTATTCAGGTTTGTTTTAACGTTGGTGTTAGTCGAAATTAATAGGTATTACTTTCCGGGGTGAACTATTGTTAAATTTTTGGACAAAGTTGAATAGATGATACAATTTGAGGTAACCGTACTTATCCTATTGTTTGACTGGTGATAGTGCTTGATACTAGTCCTCTTATTTACGGCTAGAGTTAACATTTTAAAACAAAACCTAATCAGACCTTGAATTATTAGAGTAAACATAACAAAGACTATATTTAATAACATCGTATTTTTTATAAAAAACTAGCGGTTCACCCCGGCTTCGCACGGATCCCTAATTTTTTTCAAAATATTCTATTGCCTATGTTACTCAGGGTGAACGTAGCTTCCCAACAGTGAAAGAATTATTAAAATCAGTAGTTTTTGAGCCTATTCAATCCAAACAAACAAACAAAGTTTTCCTCTTTATAATATTAGTATAGATGACAACCATAAAAATATGTTGCGGTCTCTGGCCACACTCTACTCTACTTGCGTAATTCACTGTGACGTTTCCTCCTGCACTTTGACTCGCGACAAAGAACCGACAAGAAGCGGAGCGGTGCATCCCTACTAATATTATAAATGCGATAGTAACTCTGTCTGTCTGTCTGTTACGCTTTCACGCTAAAACTACTGGACCGATTTAAATGAAATTTGGTAAAAAGAAAGTCTGAGGCCTGAGAAAGGACATAGGCTACTTTTTAACCGACTGTAAAAAAGGTTCTGTTCCACGTGGACGAAGTCGCGGGCAGAAGCTAGTTACGAATAAAAAACCTTGCACACCTCTTCAAGAGTCCAAGATAATGTTAATTAAAAATGACTTGTGATATATTTTAAACCGTGTAATGTTTCTATACTAATATAATAAAGAGGAAAAGTTTGTTTGGATTGAATAGGCTCCCAAACCACTGGACCGATTTGATAAATTCTTTCACTGTTCGGAAGCTACACTATTCCCGAGTGGCAGCTAGTTATAATATTATTATTCTGACCACTCCTTTATGCTGTGGACTTGATATCTAGTCCAAAATATACTTATTAATCAACATACGCTTATTAAGACATAGACAAGCAATAAATAACTCATTTATAGAACAATTTATTTGGACGTATAATACGTAGGCTCTCGCATTCGTACCTATTATTTCTAACCGACTTATTAAGTAAGAGGTTTTGTGTTTATATATTAAAAGCTGAACTTACTGACTAACCAATGTTAACACAGTAACACAGCCTAAAGTTTTAAATATGCATTTTCACTTAAACGTTAAAGGTATGTAATTAATATAATTTAACTTATACGGCTAATTATTGTCAAAAAACTGACAACTTATTTTGCTCAAATCTTAATAAAAAAACAAGTTAATTAGGAAATTGTTTTTGGGACTTCATCTCTTAAAAGTTTTTCTATGAAATCCTCTGACGGGTTTATTCATCTATACTAATATAATAAAGAGGAAAGGTTTGTTTCTTTGTTCGTTTGGATTGAATAGGCTCCAAAACTACTGGACCGATTTGAATAAATCTTTCACTGTTGGGAAGCTACACTTTTCCCGAGTGACATAGGCTATAAAAAAAAGATGATCCATGCGAAGCCGGGGCGAACAGCTAGTATTTAATACATTTATAGAGTACAATATTTGCTAACACACTATTGATTCGATAATAATAAATTGTTCCTAGTTATTAACTTACAATCAAGAGTACTATCCAAATACAACCGGCCTTATTAGAAGTCGCAGGAACAAGCGACCGGAATACAAATGAGTGTGGCCGAGGCAATAAATTATTGCGTGAAATTGACTTATTTCATATGAAATGATATATAATATAATATATGTTTACATAGACATACCTAACTAATAAGTACGCATATTTGTTGAGAATTTATTTCAAAACAAAATGATAAAGGAGCATGTAGGTCTATAAATTCTGAAGCTGATATACCTACTCGAAAATCCGTTAAGTATAGTTGATTCATTCCAATTAAAAATATATTTTTTTCTGCTTGGTTTACTGATGTCGAAGTAGAATTGGATTCAGTATATGTATGCAAACTACTTACAAGGTTAAATATAATATATAAAGTAACTATCTAACGCCTTCGCGGTTATAACACATTGAAATAATGGATTTAACTCGAAATTATTATTTTATTTACTGACTCTTAGAAAACGTAAATTTCTACATTCTTAGCACCACTGAGATGATGCAAACTATCTTATTTTATAAATTACAAAATTTAATTAAGTATGTATATGAAATGATATATAATATAATATATGTTTACATAGACATACCTAACTAATAGGTACGCATATTTGTTGAGAATTTACGTGTGAAATATTTGTTTTTCAATGTGAAATATTTGTCAAACATTGCTTCGTTTAGTTTTTTTAACTGCGTTTAGTTTGCTCACCATAAACATCTGCAGAGCACTTTCTTAAAAAACCTTTGATTAATGATAAACACTTACTAAGTTTCGAAGTAATTTGTCGGAGTAGGATGATCTGAAAAACGCGGGCAATTCGAGTAAGTAGAACGAGACAGATATCTTGCGAATGGAACACAACTAGCTAACAAAACAGACAGACCTTTTTTTTTTATTTTTTTTTTTTCGAACTGAATACTGAAGCGCAGTTGGCCAGCTAATGGGCCTTCACTGCAAAACCGGACGGGTGGCGAGACTCCTGAAAGGAGACTCTTAAGCCTTTTTAGACAGACCACAATGCTGCCCTGCTAACGGCAAACGCAGTGACATTCCGAGACCTACCTATGATGAACTGTCGAGTCGACATTTGTCGACATAATTATAAGAACACTAGTTTCTGCCCGCGACTTCGTCTGCGCACGATGAGTACTTCACACAATATCGTTATAAAATATAGCCTATATGTTATTCTGATGTATAAGCTATATTGTGGTAAAGTTTCATTCAAATCCATTCAGTAGTTTTTACGTGAAAGAGTAACAAACATCCATACATCCATACATCCATACTTACAAACTTTCGCCTTTATAATAGTAGTAGGATTGTCGACAATGTTTTGTTGTCGACATGAAGAAATAAGAGACATCGACATGACAAGATTTCCCGTTGTCGACAACGTTACCGATTTTTGACAGATCATCGCGAGAATGAGAAGACATCGACATGACAAGATGTTGACTCAACAATTCATCATAGGCTCGCTGGCTCGAATTTTTGGGTAGTTATTTAAGGCAAGTTGAAAACTGGTCAAATACTTTATACTTAGAGTTGTTATAATATGAAGTCTGCCATAGAAACCACTTGTAAGCTTAATGTTTTGCAAAATTAGGCGAAGTGTGGTAGTACTTTACTTGCACTGGTATTATAATCTACCTACCAACATTAAAATAAATACAAAATTTTAATTTAAAAACAATAATAAAAAACATATTTTCATTAATTTATATTTAAGTGAAGTAGCTTTTTTTCGTTTACTCTTTACCAAGAGGGATGAAAAATTAGGTCAGTATCGTATAAATACAAGAATTAACTGAAAGAGAAACTTATACATTTGCTTTCGGATCAAAAGAGTATCCGTTTCTTGCTGTTCGTTTCTTTATTCGATTTACACCCTTAGGCCTTTGTCTTACGGCCTTTTTCACAATAACCAAATAAGCAATTTGCCACTTAATTTAATTTGCAATTAAGGAGGTAAATAAAAATACCGAAAAATTGTTGGTAACGTAGCAGTATGTAAGTTGCAGGTATTTAGCTGAACAGCGGCTGTATCTTTGCTCCTATAGAACCGTAGTACAGCTTATTTAGCACTTATTACTGCCTATGTGGATAGGATCTTTGGAATTCACACTAATTGATCTAGTTCCACACTAAGCAAAACCTACGACTAGACAACGGATAAACATATTATATGAAGGATATCCAGATGCTTTTGCTCATCACACTGACATCAGCAGAATTCGAACCCGCAACCTTTATTTTCATAGTCAGGGGCTCTAACCACTAGACCAATAAACCAATAAACCGTCTCAATAAATGTTTATAATGATATAACAACAGTAATACAAGAATAATATTAATAATACGGAATCCTTTAAACAAAACCGTTTCGCATCTAACCAGTAGGTACTCCAATGTAACATTGTAACAACTTACAGAAAAAAACTTAAAAATAAAATCGCAAATGCAAGCGTCCAGCGCCAGTCAGCCGAGACAAATAAATTTCAAACTATACACACCAAGTCCAAATATTATTTTCTTCTCTTTCCCTCTAGTTAAGAATGAGCGAGAGGTAACAATTACTTCAGCTATATTCTTGTACCCATACCTGCCGCCACGGACCTGGATCACATCCAGAATTCCTATCGAAAAGTTTGAGGTTGTTCGAGACGTTTCGAATAACGAACCAATTTAAAATTCCAATGGATTGAATGAATGAATCCGGAGTTTCAGCTCGGTTATGATTAAGACTTTTATTTGTCTGTGGCACTTAATTATATTTGAATTTGGAAAAGTCATATGGTGATAATTTCTGATGTCGTCGCGGTTAATACACTTTGGAATGAAATAGGTAACTAGACATAATATAACGGATTTAGCTCGTGTTTTTTTATTTTATTTGCTAATGTTTCGAAAACTTTACAGTTACAAAATACGCGTTCATTACGTATAGTTGTTTTATTCCAACATATTATTTTTCAGGACTAAGTTTTGATTCGAAAATCAGTCACCTAGTAGTTACCCTAAATGGTATAACTTACGTTAGTTCAATTCTAAGTAATATACTTGTATTTTAGTTGGACAAAATATTCTGAACTAAGCCATAAGCGGCGTTTATAGGAACAGAGTGGAACTTTGGAACAAGTAAGTTGGCAGTTCAAGTTCTGGAACAGTTCTGGACTGTGGCCAGATTCGAAATTCGAACGACAGAGATTGAAACTGCTCCGGGACGTTCGAAATATAAATTACGTTGACCGGACTTTGGAATGGAAGTGAGGAGTGGAATGCAGTGGAGATTAAAAAAAAAAGAGGTTATGGAACTGTCCATTCAGAAAATCAAAATCCAAAAATATATTTATTCAATTTAGGTTTTTACAAACTCTTATGCACGTCAAAAGATACCACCTGTTGGTGAGGAATAGACTGTAATGAAAGCAATAGGCTTATGAACAATGGAGGAATTTAATTAGGTAGCTTTACAAACACAATACAACACAATATCACAACACAACTTAACCAAATCAACTAACTAAGTGATAATAGAAATAAGAAAAACAATCGATATTTAAAAAGGGCAATAGCCAATTAAAAGTAAACTATAAAAACGCAAGGAGTACGCAACACCACCGTTTCCGAAAAACCCTCACTTGAGGTACCTGTTTGAATACAAAATAATTTTATTGATAAAGGATTCGATTCTGTTATTTTTGACTGTTCCATTAAAAAATAAAAAAAAATATAATGTTGTGTTTGGATTCTGAATGAATTGCATATAAGAGTTGAGGATAGTCTAACGCTTAATGCTTAATCTACGAATATGGGAAATGTAAAGTATTCAAAACGTGAGCAAATAAAATAAAATATGTCAGTTAAATCCGTTAAAATTAATTCATTACAATCTGGCACGGTTGCGTTCTGCCAAGTTTAAAAAACATTTGTAAAATATTATCCTAGATGCATTCTACTAAAATTTAAATCCATTTTGCAACTCACCGAGACTGAAAGAAGATTGTGTGACTTATTTCAACAGTCGTAAATTATTCCGCTTCGTCACTTGTAAGTTTTCACGCTTGTGATGAATAGGTGAGGACTGGATGTGAAGAAAAGACAAATTTACTTAGTTATGTGAAAAGGAACTTGGCGACGTGTTGGAGTTAGACTTTTGTTAATTTTGCTTTATTTATATCGTATATTGCATGAAGAAAATTTTATTTGGACATAAGAGGTTACTATTAAATTAAGTTACACCAGAATCTGTTTAATATTACAACAATAGAAATGGTGTATTTCTTTGAAATATACGTTGTTAAATATAGGTCGTTCTGTGCCAAGTATTTCCTGTATTACAGATCTCAGTAAGAGGTAGGCACCTGTATACAATCGCAAGTTATAACTTCATATTACGGCAATTATGCAGAGAACTTATATCATAATAATATACCTAAGTACTTTAATCATTGGAATATTTGTGAGTATTTTTATACTTATATTAAAAAAAGATAATAGTTAATATAATAAATAAACACTAATGTATAATTATAATAATTTCTGATGTCTTTGCGGTTATTACACATTGGAATGAAACTAATGTATTTGTATATCGTGAGGATTTGTTTTATCACTTTTATAAGTATCACTAGCTGACCCAGCGAACTTCGTACCGCGTTTACCGTTTTTTTTCCCCTTTTTTCCAATTTTTTTCACCGTATAGACCTTCCCTGGAGTTCCACGAACATTTCAAGACTAAAATCAGCCAAATCGGTTCAGCCGTTCTCGAGTTTTAGCGAGACTAACGAACAGCAATTGATTTTTATATATCGCACACCTAGATCTAAAGGGAGCTAACTCAAAAATCTGAAGATTTTAATTAAACACGCGCTAAAAAAAAGGATCCGATCCCTTACAACAATTTCGCCTCTCCCGAAAAAGTACTTTTTTTGAGTTAGCTCCCTTTAGATCTAGGGATGCGATATATAGATTTTGTTAACTATGAAATCTACTTAAACATTTTCGGTAGTTTCTCCCCTCTGTTCCTCTCTCTAGGGAAAGTTGTGAATATTATTTTGTTCCGCGCCATTTCGGGCACGACACGACACGACACGACATCCATCAGCTGATTAATTTGACAACCGACACGATGTGATACTTTGCACGACTTTGCAAAGTATCACATCGTGTAATCAGGTCAATAACCTTTATCGTGAGTATAAGCATACTTTCAACATTAAAATTATTAGTTAGTTTATTAACGTGTGATATAAAGTGAAGAGAGATGGTGTTGCCACCATCTCTCTTCACTTTTATCGACAACTAAATGTATGTGTGTTCAGTTTATTAAATTTTTATATTATCAAAGTTTGAGTTTTACACACCAGTGGAGAAAAGGAGGTTTTTCATTAATTAGTATAGTTAGTCTTACTAATAAGTAGGTAGGTACTATAAAGTAAGTTCCAGGTAATTTATTTATAATTTTTCTACCAGGTAAAAACATTGTAAAAGTTCTAATCATTTAAAAAATATTTATACGAGTAGGTATACTATAAATATTGTTCAGGATCCCTTATAGTGACGAAAGTTTATTTTACCAGTTTAGCAAGGAGGTTCTTTCCTACATATTACTTATCTTATTATATAAAAGAAAGTCGTGTTAGTTACTCCGTTTATAACTCAAGAACGGCTGAACCGATTTGGCTGAAAATTGCTGGGCATGTAGCTCAGAACCAGGAGAAGGACATAGGACTTTTTATTAGCTGTCAAATCGATTCTTTGCCGGGCGGGACGAAGTCTGCCGGGACCACTAGTTTTATATAAAGTTTTCAAAAACGCAACACTCGATCCAAAAAATCATAACGATATATCTAGCGCGCATCGCGCTAGATTAAATTTCTAGGCAAATTCATAAAAGCGAGAGTCCACCGCGAGGCTTACTCTCTTTTATATTAATTTTATATAGTTTACCCTCCGTTAATTTTATAATTACGTTGATCTATTGTTTAGGTCACATCCGACAAGGAACTTATTCCTATAAAAAAAATATACCTAAGTCAGGAATCACTAATAACGTTTTTATAAAGATATTGTAGTCCTTCCTCGAGTGTCCTGACATTAACTTACACTTTAACTCGTGTATTTTATTTTATTTGCTGACATTTAGAAAACTTTTCAGTTCCCATATTCGTAGTATGAGCTGAGCTGACGAAAAACACGATTTAAAGTTAGACTATTCTCAGTAAATAAATTAGAACCAGTTAAATCCGTTACAGTTTTATCATTCTAATGTTATAGTTGGAATATAACCGCGAAGGCATCAGAAATTATTAATATTATAGTTGTTCATTTAACCATTGTACTTATTTTATCATCAGAGTTACAGGCGTAGGAAGGATTCAACGCTTAACCCAAATCTTGGTATTACAAAAAGATCCGGGTCAGCACACGCGACGGTTTGCGTTTCGTTATTGCGTAAAAAACGTTTTCGCACTTCTTGCGTCGAAGATGGATGGTTTATTGAGTGGAAATCTAGAATCAGCATGTTTACAGAGATTTGTGTAAATAATAGAAATCATTTCCTACTAGCTATTGCCCGCGATTTAGTATGCGCAGGATTAGTAATTTACGTAGTATCTTTATTCGTTTTAGCCTATGTAAGTATACACTGATGTATGAGATACATATTGTTAAGTTTTTGGTTTCTACGATCAGATTCGGATGTGCGTGTATTCGTGAGTCAGTCATTCAGGACAAAACATTTAATATTATATATAGGTAGATTACTATCAAAGTCAATCTCTTGAATAGCAATGCACATTAGATATTTTCAAACCTTTTTTTGTTCACTATTCCTTTTTACCTTGATCCCGCTCTTTACGCTCAGCACAGCAATATCTTACGATTTTTCTATTTGGCATTAAGCAGCATCTTACGAATTTTCTATTTAGTATGCGTTCACTCACTCATCTTTCCAAAATTCACAAGTGAAATGCATCAATATTCCATAGAAAACCGACCACTCGATTCCTAGTCGGCTTATGTTCGTAATACAAAGAGACTTATCCCAAATAAAAACACAAAAGGGACCTGGATTAAAAATTAGGAACCACATTGTCATGCGATTTGATTCAAAAGGCGACCCTTGTGAAGTGCCCTTTCAGAATCTAACACAAGGGCAAGAAAATATGAGCACATGAGAATGAAAAAATGTGGCAAAGGTCGCGTTGGGAAGCTGTGTAGGGTTTCGTAAGGAAAGGTTATGATAATAGGGATGACGACTGGGTAGAAAAACGAAATTTTATTGTTAAAAATATTATTATCTCGAAAACTCCCAATCTTCAGAAGCCTAAAGATTGGGAGTGGAAGACTCGTGACGTCAGTTTATGGTACAATTCCGGTGCCAGTGAATACCATGTCGTGACGTCATGACCCGTTTCGTAGTAAAAAGGCTCTGACCACTAAACAGACTGTCAATTTATAATATTATGTACCAAAAAGCCTGGCTAACTAATATCTACGCTTACCACAAATATAAAACAACTAATTTCAATAAACGCACAAGACATAGCCGTTTCATTGATATTCGTACGCAGTTTTCCTTTAAATTATATATACGACTATAGTGTTTAAAGAGCGGAACCCAAGTCCTCAAGCCAAGGAGTTTAAAGGCAAGAGCGCTGCTCTGGGAGTATATAATAGAGCCAATCTGTGACACTGTCCGCCTTCGCGTTGCGATCAGAATACAAATAGCCCGGATACATGCTGAGGGGGGACTAAAGAACCGAAGCCTCCACTACTTTGATTTGGTGCAACACTCTTTGTAAAAATTCTACATGCAGAGTAGTTTAGGATACAGCTGCGGTAATTCTGCAACTATGTCGCATACAACGAAGCCTCCTCTACTCTGATTTGGTGCAACACTCTTTTTAAAAAGTCTACATGCAGAGCAGTTTAGGATACAGCTGCTGTAATTCTGCAACTATGTCGCATTCAATGTTGAAGTACGAAATGGTGCAGTTTGTTTAAGGTTCTAAGACAAAAAGTCTGCTTGATAAACTCGGTTGCCAACATATCAGTTGGTATAATATTGCAGAAACTGTTTTAAGGTTAAATACAGTAGTTGATTCATATTCCCAGTTTAGGTATATATTAATTTTTAATCCAGTAAAACATCATTCGAAAACGGGCTGGGAGTACTTCATCTCAGAGTCGTAGAAAAATTTTCACGTCAACATTTTACGAAAGTAAGTAGATAGCTGTTTCTAATATTATATAATTTTGAATCTGTTTTTTTTTTCGATACCTACTAAAATATTTTTTATGCTTTATCGTAACTAATGGCTATGGCAAGTAGGTATGCAAAATATAAAATGTATGCTATATTTTATGCTGTCACAGAAAAAAATACATATTATAAGGCATATCCTTATTTTGGTTTTCGGATTGTGCGTGTCCATCCTAACATCAACGCTTACGAGGTCGATCGGTAAATGTTGACCAAATACCTTCCTGTAGCCCCTTACTTTGCCAGACTCCTTGGACCCTACATTACCAAAGATATGGAAAAATTTAGAGACATCTTTGTACCTTTGACCTTCCTTAAGAGATAAAATATCTTTATGCCTCGCATACCAGAGATCAAGGTACCCAAAATTGTCCACTGCTGTATAAAAATAGAGATAAAAGAGAAATTATATCGGTTATGCATAACTATGTGAATTCTGTCTATTATACGAAATAACTGAAACTATAGGAATTGCGGAAAAGGTCATAATTTCGACTATTTTTATACGCCTCAAAAATAGGGGTAAAATTATAAACGTACCTACTTTTATGTAAATTTGTGTTTTTTCAATCCTTAGCTTATTTTTATGACCTTCGGTATAAAGATAAATGGAACCTTGGAAAAACTATAGGTAACGTTTCAATCCGGTCCCAGGATAAGTAATGGATGCTGAGAAGAATTAATTTAAAATAAATTGGGAAAATGTACAGCATTTCAGAAATCAAAAACATGACCCAATAACACCTTAAATGGTTCAATTTATAACATAAATACATCCAGGCAATAACAATGACGGAATAATATTCAAGGCATGCGCTTCCTTTTGTCAAAACACCAATTATTCAATAAAAACCGATAAATAGAGATGTTTGGCTCGCGACGGACTCGCGCTGAATCAAACTTCGTTCGCGTTTTGTCCGGGTTTTTTCAGGAAATTGATGTAAATGGGTCATTCTTTCAGCATTAAATTATAGCTGTGTGCTTACGTTGGTTCATACTTCTAGCTTATTTCTGACGATTCATTTTAGGAATCGTGCTGTGCTGACGACAGTCACTCAGCTGTCGTCAGCTCAGTCGTGCTACGAATATGGGAACTATAAAGTTTTAGAAATGTGAACAAATAAGATACGCGAGTTAAATCCTTTACAGTTATTTAATTTCAACATAACATAATGTTGTTATCCTTAAAAACATATTATATCATCTCCATCAACCACGATGTATTACTACTTTTTAAGTAATTTTGTATTTTCTACAGTACTTATGTAAAAAATTACAAAATTACTCATTGCTGTTTCTGGTATCCATTGTAAGCCAACCTTCATAAAGTTGCCTCCAACACTCCCTCCCTTTGTGACGGGATACGAGCTCTCCATGCTTAATGAAATGCTATAAAAACTAGCGAATAAGAGTAACTATTTTAAAAATCACATGAATGGGTGCTTTATCAAACTATTTAGTATAAATGTCCTTCTTGAAATTGAACACACTTCATCTTTGTTATTTTTAGGGTTCTGTACAAAGTCCAAAGGGTAAAACAATCCGTCTGTCACAGGCTATCTCATGAACCGTGATATGCTGGTTAAAAATTTTACAGATGGTATATTTCTGATGATGAATGTTCAATTTAGTAAGTGATGTCTAAATGACATGTTCCACATATGGAAGACAAGCTACTATTCTGACATTGGTGAAACATGACGGCTAGAATTGCATCTAATAGTGGTAGCCAACAATCCAAAACGAAACTGTGCAGCTTCATGGAAAAAATATCAAGGAATCATTTAAAAAATCAGTTATCAAAATTATATACATGCAGCTCAAGTGTATAATACCTACACTAGCGGTTCGCCACGGATTCGCACGAATGCCTATTTTTTTCAAAATATTCTTTAGCACATGTCTGTCGGAAATTGTGTCGCCTCCCAAGAATAAAAGATTTTTCAAATCGTCCAGTCGTTTTGGACTCTATTCAATTCAAATAAATAAACCTTATCAACTTTAATGCCAAAGTCTTTACAGTCACAGTCTCACAGTTCCTTTATTATACTCATTAAGAGCCTTCAAATCCCACCTATTAAGTGTCTCAACCACATGTACACACAGGCCCGACCCTCCCCATTTTCAGAGCAAACATGTTGGATTTTTGTCCATTACGTAATAGCCGTTCGCCATTTCTCGCCAATTAGCTTCGAGGCACCGCGGCTCGTATGGTTGGAGCCATAAAACTATTCACTTCATAGTTTATCTTATCGTCTATATACAGTGAAACTTGTTTAAGAGGGACCTGGATAAGTGAAAAACCTCCATATTTGGAACACATGCTGAGGTCCCGGCACCTTGGCTATGAATTACCTCTGTTAGTAAGACAAAAGCAACCTCTTTATCTGGGATAAGTTATTTCTATTTTCTTGTCATAATTACCTCTATAATTGAGAAGTCGCGTGTATTTATCTCTGTAACTGGGATAAAGTCAGTAGGTACACATAGGCTACCTCGGACCTCGGATGTCTCCTCTCTCTTTTACCTACTCGAACTTCTCTAAATCGGCCCTTATATAACTTAGTTTTAATGCGGTTTCTCTATTAATCGGGTATTTATTTAAAAAAGACCGAAACGAGGATAAAGTCCTTATTATTACGAAAAAAAACTAAAATTAACGTCAGTACCCGAATCAGTAAACTAATCTGCCTCCAACTTTTAATAATTTTGTAAACGTCAACAACGAATTATTAGTTTCAGGAGAACTGTCTTTAAACCACATTTTTGATATTTTTTATGGAAAATAGTGAATTGTTTACAAAATAAATACGTTGCTTTATTGAATACACCTCTATAACAGAGATTACCTCTTTTCTTACCTCTGTTAATGAAACCCTCTGTAAATGAGACAGGTATTTTTTTATACCTAGATATCTGGGACACTGCGTAAGTGGAATACCTCTTTAAGTGAGACTAATTTACAGGTCCCTTGGAAGACCCAGTTAACCAGGTTTCACTGTATATATATTTTTAATCGGCACAGTAGTTGAGTTTATTCATTACATACATGCACCCACACAAAAATAAATCTTTTGCTTACCTAAATCTCTCGTACTTATATATATCTTAAATCATTAGTGATCAAATAGGGATGCCCTCGATCAATGTAGCCCACTAAAAGATGGCCTAGACTTATTAGGAAAAAGTATAATATTATGTGGAACTATGCCTATGTTTATTTATAAATGTAGTTAAATAAAAGAAAAATACCTGAAATAGTCCTAAAATTTAAAGAGAATACGATGCAGTCTAAAGGTCCGTTCAAATACTCGTATTACGTGACGCAATAGTTACTTCTACTGAAAGTAGATTTACTTTGGAGTAGATTAATGAAAACCTTTCTTTCTCCGAGTATAACAAGTACCTACTTAATAAAACATTATTGGTCCAATATCCCCAGAAAGCAAACCTTGGCAAGATAAGTGCCAATTGACAATAGCAACCTATAAAAAAATCGTGTCAGAAAACCGCCAACCCCCTGGCCCTCTGTTCACTTTAGCTTCCTCACACGTCCCAGCCATGTCTCTCTGAGCTTCATCAGATAGTGCATTTCATCACCAAAGGTAATCCAGTTAATTTGGACCCAATACCTAGTAAGGTAAGTTCAACTTTTCTATAAAAGTTTGTACCTATTGGAATGAAACAATTATATCGGAATAAATTCTGATGCCTTCGCGGTTATTACTCATTACAATTATGAAGGATTTAATTCGCGTATTTTATGACTTACTGATGTTCCGAAAACTTAGGGGTTTCGTAGGTACGTACCATTGTCTAAAAACAGCAATTTAAATTTATTTATTACTAAAAATACTTTTACACATCAGATGAGTCTACTATACCTACACTGATGAAAAAATGATGCCTTGAGTATCAGGAATAGACACCCAGCCGACGAGTTAAAGTAGCGTCGTATCGATGATCGGAATGGACTTCCTGATTTTGCCATTACAGGGACCATTTTTTCATCTCTTGATGATTGCTTTGTTGCTAAAAATATAAAAGATTTGGGACCTCTTTCACAACATACAAGTGTGTCTTGTCCTTTTCAAATAAAAGCTGTAGGTGAACCCTTCAGTTAGGTAATTAAAAATTACATATTGAACACGTATTTTATCTTTTCTTAAATTAAAAGTCTGAAAGTGATCATTTTACACCATAACGTGACGTCTTCGTCTTCTTATTCCAGTATTGAGAATTCCGTTTTATAATCTATATTTTTTTCTATAATACTTACTTCACTTCACTTCCTCAAACCAGCGTTTTTATATTAATTTGTTTTTCGTAGAACTCGTAGTAGTAAACCGAAATGTGGTATCTGCTGAAAATTACCACTCTGGTACGTCATTTAAAAAAAAAACAATATTTATCAAAAAGGAAACTTTAATTAGTCGTTATAAAATAAAAAAAAAATTAGGGATCCGTGCGAAGCTGGGGCGGACCGCTAGTTACATAATAACATTGTGCCCGTATTGAGTTCTTACTTAATGATTGTGAAAAGGGTCCTTTAAATACAGCTGAGTCTATTTTTTCTCGTCTCTGTATTTGTCAGCTGATTGTTCGCCTCACTTGATTCACTGATTGTAGAAAAATGAAGGTTTTTTTCGGTATTTCATTCGTGATTTGAATTTAAGGTGCCCCCAAATTTCGTCTATTTGTAGATTGTTGAGCTCTGTTTGACCATCGTCAGCTGTCTGCTACGAATATGGGAAGTGAAAAGATTTCAACATAAAATTAATATTCACGAGTAAAATCCGTTAAGTATAATTGTTTTGGAATGAAACAACTATTAACGGATTTAACTCGCGTATTTTTATTTTATTTTATTTGCTGACGTTTCGGATTCTTTACAGTTTCCATAATCGTAGCATGACTGAGCTGACAAAAGTCTAACGCTAAAGTCTTAACTTTAGTCGTTAATAGTTGTTTCATTCCAATGTGTAATAACCGCGAAGGCATCAGAAATTATTATAATTGTTTTATTTTATTGTTAATTAACCTAAAAACTGCTAACGTAATTAATTAATATAAATTGTTATTATTATTACAAAAAAATTGGGAAAACAATGCCCTCCCACAATTTAGGATAATTTCCGGGATAATAACTATAGAATTTCGGAAAATTCTTTCTTAACGGATACCTTAGTCACACAAAAAACACATCACAATCACTTCACAGATCAATGGTAAATATCCATAATTCGAGACAAAGCATTAATTTTATAAACTTACGTAGCATATAGATACATCATATTTCATTTCATCACAGAATTGTAATATCCTCAATACAATATTGAATCCAAAATCGAATTACTTGTCTTAAGTTCAATTCGCAGATTAAAACAGCCATAAGACCTTATAGGCTTTTAATCAGTGTGTACTGGAGCATACAAAACGAATTTGTAACAACTGAATAATCTTTAATTATGTAAGCTGTGTAACCTTCACTTTTAATACATTGTACGGAAATATTACGTTTCTTGAGTTTTGCTGAAGAAAGCTCCAATTTTATGAAAAAAATTCCGGCTCAGTGCGAGTCGGAACGCGCACCGAGGGTTCCATACAAACCTGTATTTTTATTATACTAGCGGTTCGCCCCGGCTTCGCACGGATCCCTAATTTTTTTCAAAATATTCTATAGCCTATGCTACTCAGGGTGAACGTAGCTTCCCAACAGTGAAAGAATTATTAAAATCGGTCCAGTAGTTTTTGAGCCTATTCATTACAAACATACAAAAATAGGTACAAATCTTTCCTCTTTATAATATTAGTGTAGATGTAACTAAAAAATGTGGCAACTTTATCTTTATCGGAGCTATAAGACGGAATTTCAAATTCCAGAATTCACGGCAACCCTGTTGTTTTTGATTCCCTTGCGAGTTTCGAAATTTTGCGCAATAAACAATTGAATCTATTGATTTCATTTTCTTAGAAGTTTAATTTTTTCACAGCTCCAAGGGACAGTAGACCAGAGTATTTGATATGAGTTTCAGCTTGATACCTCCACGCGTTGAAAAAGGGTCTTGACAGACAAATAGACAAATGGATAACAAAGTATTCATAATAAGGGTTTCGTTTTTTTTCCTTTTGAAGTACGGAACTCTAAATATATCATAATTGTTTTGGAATGAATGCTAAAGATAACATTGTCGTTATATAAATTTCACTGAATACCGTATTACCTACTTACTAGTACTTTCAAATTAATAAGTACCTAATATTTCTTCGTTAAGAACATGGATATTGTAAAAAATTCTCATGCTTACGCGATTTACAAAATAAATCCAAGTTATTTATTGAATTTCTTTTTGTTGCGTACTCCTTGCGTTTGTATTATAGTTTTATAGTTTTACTTTTAATTGGCTATTGCCCTTTTTAAATATCGATTGTTTTTTATTGTCATTCAGTCTTAGTTTGATTTGGTTGAGTTGTGTCGTGATATTGTGTTCGTTTGTAAAGTT
The DNA here is from genome assembly GCA_038024825.1 of Polylopha cassiicola. NCBI lineage: Eukaryota > Metazoa > Arthropoda > Insecta > Lepidoptera > Tortricidae > Polylopha > Polylopha cassiicola. The sequence continues at coordinate 18,669,643 of CP149047.1, read as the reverse complement.
ACCTTATTAAATCCCTATATTCTCCTTAAACCAATTGCATTTAATTACAGTCCATTCCTCGCCAACACTTTTTGTGTTTTAACCCCAACAAGTATACACGTGTATTTTATATCCATAAATAAAGCTTTGGAAATACGGACTGTACTTTCTGCCAAAGACCATAAACAATATTTTAAATTTCTAAAATGGCCAAGGTACTTTAGGTAATGGCCAGACCTCAATCATTTTATACTAAGTCGGCAATAAAATAACCACCGATTTTAGGGTTACCACCTGCTATTTGTTTATGGAACGTTTGTTTACAAAATTGGTTCTCTAATTCCATTAATTCGAGGCCTTAATCATGATACAGCTTGTTTATATATTTTAAGGAAATTGTCCAATATTTTTAAGTAACTTGCTAAGCTTCAGGAAACTTATTTATTTAAAGTATACGTAAGTAGGTACTTACTAAGTCAATTTATTGTAGGTTTATTCTTTGTATAAAAATGTTTTGTAAAAAGGCGGATCATAGAATCCGGATCCGGATCATACCTATTTACACAAACTATGCTTAGTTTAGAACTAGATTAAGCGGTATGTGTTTTTGTATATGTATTTATTATTATTTGAAACTAGCGGTCCCGGCAGACGTCATCCTGCCCGTTTGAAATTCAAATTAGGTACCTAACTTTAGTAAGACAACGTTTGTATAGGAAAAGAAAAGGGCTGGTTTTAGGGTTTTCCCGGCAATTATTCATTTTTTTCTCGCCGTAAGAACCATCCTTGGACTTCAACGAACATTTAAAAAAAAAATTGGCCAAATTGGTCCAGGCGTTGTCGAGTTATGCGCTTACCAACACATTTTGCGATTCATTTTTATATATAAGAAGATTTGGATCCCTTTTTTATAGCCTATGTCATACGGGAATAGTGTAGCTTTCCAACAGTGAAAGAATTTTTCAAATCGGTCCATTCGTTTAGGAGCCTATTCAATCCAAACATACAAACAAACAAACAAACCTTTCCTCTTAATTATTTTAGTATAGAAGTACAGATTTGTAAGGTTGGCAACCCTGTTTCCTAAGCAGTATAAACAGTGCAGTGTTGCCATTGCAGCAACGTTTCGTCTCCCGAGGCTGGCCGAAGATTTACGATCCCTCCCGACAGCTTACCAGCTGCTACTGCAGTGCATCCCGGCCGAATACGAGAAAAATATGTTCTTGTGCACTACGCTTAATACACGACAAGTAGGTATGGCATTTAGGAATGAAACAACTATTAACGGATTTAACTCGCGTATTTTTATTTTATTTTATTTGCTGACGTTTACAGTTTCCCTATTGTTTGTCAAATTCATTTCCTCGAAGTCCAAACATACCTATAGGTACCTAACAACATGTAATTTTAACGATTGTCCTTATATTTAATTATGTAAATAGTAACCGAAAGGGCAATTAATACACCGTTGTCTAAGTACTAGCCTGGTTACCTGAACTAATTGTTAGAACTGTAGCCACTTGAAACTAGTTTCTAGGTTTTAACATAGAGTAAAATAGAAGTGAACTCTTAGTTAAACAAAGACCATTGGAATAAAACAATGTTTATTATAACGGATTTATCTAGCTTATTATGTATTGCTAAATACAACCTGATCTGACGATAGCTTAAATATACACTTTCGGTTTATTACACCCTAGTGCTTAGCACGGGTCCCTATTATTTTTCAAAATATTTTATAGCCTATGTTAGTCGTGGATAATGTAGCTTTCGAATGGTGGAAGAATTTTTAAAAACGGTCCAGTAGTTTTTGAGCCTATTCATTATAACCAAACAAACAAAGTTTTCCTCTTTATAATATTAGTGTAGATGATAATAAAACAATTATGTTACGGATTTACCTTATATACCTACATTAATTTTATGATGAAATTTCGAAAAATATCACTTCAGATTCTAAGCTGACATATAAATTTAAATTGAATTTACATGGTGACAAATTTTATGTTGTGTCAGTACTTAAGTATTCTCGTTCAGCGATTTCATTTGTAAAGTAAAATGTAACTATATTGGAGTGAAACAATTTTAACGGATTTAACTCGCGTATTTTATTTTATTGGCTGACGTTTCGGAGCCTTTACAGATTCTATAATCGTCCATAATCGTGTAAAGGCAAACGTCAGCGAATAAAATAAAATACATGAGTTAAATCCGTTAAAGTTGTTTCATTCAAATGTATAATAACCGCGAAGGCATCAGAAATTATTATGTAACTTAATTCTATATTGAAACTTAAGCCTCGCGTATCTTATCTTTCACTTCTAACGTTTCCTATTCAACTCGTAAAGAGAGACCACAGAATAAAGTTCTCTTGTAATTTGTAGCGAGTTGCAGAAATTACAGCGTTTACAGCACGCCGGTACCGACTGGTAACTTCCTTAATTAATTCAGCAATTTAAACATTTAATTAGTTGGAATTCGTATATAAGTTTCGTGGATTTTGTATCTTTATATAATTATTTGAAGTTCTGACTGCAATTCGATTGTTAATAATGCGCTGTTGGTATCAACTCCGGAATGCGACTTTTTTGCGTGGCGATGGACGTCTGTGTGTAAAGAGTGTTTGAAGTTTTGTGAGACGATAATTCGTAGGTGTAATACTTAGTTAAGCATGTTTACCAGTGTGTTAGAATTAAGTCTGTTAAGCTGTGTAAATATAAATAAATTAATTAATTAATTAAAGCATCTCTTTATAACAAAATATATTAGTAGGTACGTAAATTAAAGTGCGTTTTTTCTATTGAATACTAATGGGAAAAGCCGGACGGCACCTAGTGGCGGACACTCGTCTCGGTAACCAATAACGCGAGCGATTCAAGGAAAAATGTAATCGGCGTGGGGGGACGTACCGATTCGCAACGCTTGTGACGCGCAACGCTTGTAACACGCAACGCTTAGGGCGCGCAACGCTTGTAACGCGCAACGCTTGTAACACGCAACGCTTGGGGCGCGCAACGCTTGTGACGCGCAACGCCTGTGACGCGCACAGCAACGCTGGGAGCTCCTGCTTGCAAATAAATTTTAGAGCGAACTTACTATGTCATTATAATTTAAGACTTCCAGTTTTATCTATAAATTTAAGAATATGTTTTTTTATTCATATTATATCAAACTAATAATATGTATGAAAATGTGTATGGATGTGTTGATGTTCGTAGCAAAAACGACTGAGTGGATTAAATTGGATAGATCATACCTACATCATCATAGCCTATAATTTATACCTATAGTGAAGTACTACTCATGTACAGACACAGTTTAGAAATCGCGGGCAAAAGTTAGTCGTAAAGTAAAAGCTATCATCGAACTGGGCCAACGATCTACTGGACATGTATTGTTTACGATTGTTATATTATTTATTGCTATTAGATGAAAAAAAAGGTGATTCCTGTTTCTGTATCACGCGGGTTCTGTATACTAAATCTAGTATTAACCAGCACGAAGTCATATAAAATATATGTACCTATGTATTAAGTTTAATAATAACTAAGATTTTTTGAAATTTGGAAACATATTTTTATAATATATGTTTTGTTGTGTATGTAGATCCCTACTAATATTATAAATGCGAAAGTAACTCTGTCTTCTGTCTGTTACGCTTTCACGATAAAACTGCTGGGCCGATTTTAATGAAATTTGGTACAAAGAATGTCTGGAACCTGAGAAAGAACATAGGCTACTTTTTAACCGATTGCAAAAAAGGAGGAGTTCTACGCGGACGAAGTCGCGGGCAGAAGCTAGTATACTATATAATGTTCTTTGTAATAAGCATCAAATATTATATATTTTAGAAAGGAACCTTAATAAAAACATACAAGCGTAACACCGGAAGTTACAACAAATCAATTTCAAACATGTACATGTATATATCATCCTGTGAAACCGATAAAAAGAAAACATTCCGTACTAAAATAATAGTCAAACGTGTTTCATATTTTTTTTTGATAACTTTTCGTTGTTTTTTTCAAATGGAGCGAGTACCTATTGAATTTCTGTAAATATTTTGTTATGCAACGTTCATTTATATATTATTATACTAATATAATAAAGAGGAAAGGTTTGTTTTTTGTTTGGATTGAATAGGCTCTAAAACGACTGGACTGATTTGAAAAATTCTTTCATTGCTGGGAAGCTACACTATTCCCGAGTGACATAGGCTAAAAAGAAGGGATCCGTGCGAAGAAGTAGTTTCATACATACTAGGGAATAATAAGCCGCACGCTCAGGTACTTACCTGTTTTTAAATTATGCTCTTTCTTTGGATGACTTAACTAATAGCGTAATCATTGGAATAAAACAACTTTAAACGCCGTATTTTATTTTATTCACAACAACAACAACAACTATAAACCTACTATAATATCATATAAACTATAAACTTTAGCATAAAACTATTGTCAGCTCAGTTGTGCTACGATTATGGAATCTGTAAAGGCTCCGAAACGTCAGCTTTTAAAATTAAATACGCGAGTTAAATCCGTTTAAATTTGTTTCATTCTAACGTATAATAACCGCGAAGGCATCAGAAATTATAATAACGTAATCTTTTACCGATTTAGCGAGATATTACAGTACCGTCAACCGGGGTACATAGGGACAATTTTAAACTTTGACTAAGATTTTATCGGAATATTTATTGTATGTTAACAATGTTAAGATTTTAAAATTTGAATCTTGAGTCTGAGAATCGTTTCGTTATAAAAACTTTCGTAAAAATATAATTTATTAAGCCAAATTCTATCCCAGTCTATATAATTTAAAAGCGAATGCAAAACGACTGTAATAATTCGCAAGGTATCAAGCTCGACAACAATTTTGGAGGCAGTTTTAGGGGCTCCTTAAACGTTCCTCGTCGATTATGTCGTAATAATATCGTGACGTTACCGCGCCCCTGTGTAATCGATTCTGTGGTCGCTAAAATAACGCTCTGCTCACTAATAATTATATATCATGTACTATTGTGATCGTAGTTTTAATAAGGATATTTAAGAAATAATTTATACTGAAAACAATTATATTAAGCTACATAAATTGAGAAGACGGACATATATATAAGACATACGAATGAAAAAATGAAACGAAAATATTGCAATAGCCTAACGTAGCAGATTTTTACAGTAGGTACTACTAGCGGTCCCTGCAGAATCCCGCCTTTGGCAGATTTTTACAGTACGGCCAAGAAAAGCAGCGCTATGTTAAGCGATTTGACAGCTTTTGTCATTTTTGCGTTTTGTTATATCGTACTTAACAAATGAACGACTACTGTAGTTTTATTTTTCACTCGCGATAAATTTAAGTAAGTATCCTATGTCTTAGCTAGCACCCGGGTTTAAGCTACCTCCCCACAAATTTTCAGCCAAATTGGTTCAACCATTGTTCAGTTATAAATATTGTAACTAAAACGACTTTCTTTCATATACTTATATTGATTTGAGTTTTAAAAATCTGATTGTTTAGGTTAAATAACCTCAGTACTATCGCAATTACAGATACAAATATATCGTAGGTATACTGTGGCAGTCATCACGATGAATTCGCCAAAACTTCTATATTATTATAACCTGCACAAAGGCTTTATAAGAGCGAACCTCTTCACATTTCATATAAAGTTAGGACAATAAGCGGCATATTACGTCCCGTAAAGCAATAAACCAGCTATCAGTAACCAAGACACTTGACGTTCAATAATTAATTTACAGCTTATACTTGGCAACAATAACGGCTTCACTTGCCTGTGATGAATTGATAAGGCGCTGATGTTATCTTTTGAATGTCTAAGCGGTGGGGTCTGAGGGTTGCCCTTAATCAATCTGTTTTCATATTAAGCACTGATTGATTGAAAACTTAAGTTCAACACAGCTATATAGGAATAGTATCTGAGATGTGGAGAGAGAAGACAGCATAAGAAAATTAAAAGTAAGTTTATTAAAAGCAAGCTTTTATTATTTATTTTAATATGTTTTACTTTCTCATTTGATACTCAGGTATATTTGTAGACGTTAGGTTTTTCACCCTTGTAGCCTCCTTAGTTTAGTTTTAGAATGACGACAAACAGCATGTCATCCAAACTGAACGTGTGTACAAAAGTCAGCTCAATCAGTTAAAGTTGTCTCCTTCAAAATTGAGTTGCAATATTGAGTGTCAGGACTTTGAGATCAACGGTTTAAGCTGTGCATAATGTAATAATAATATCTGTCAAGTTATTTTGAAGCAAAAATGCCTACCAGTCTAAGTAAAGGAGATTCGTATAGAGTATTATATATTTCGACTGAGCTGACAATAGTCTTAATCACTTTAGCATAAAACTATTGGCAGCTCAGTCGTGCTACTATTATGGAATCTGCAAAGGCTCCGTAACGTCAACCAAATAAAATACGCGAGTTAAATTCGTTTAAAGTTGTTTCATTCCAATGTATGATAACCGCGAAGGCAACAGAAATTATGAAAAAAATATCTCGTATAGAGTAGTTTGCCGCATCAAAGCGTTTATTCAATTATGTATTGATTTTTCCAGAGATTAGCAAATCACGTTTCAATTTAGCCATGTCTGGAGAAAGAGGAAACCTTACTAATGAGCTTATGAGCACTAAGACGCTTCGTAGGAACATTAAGCTTGCTTAAGCATAATGTAAAGCAAGATTTTCACTTTAAATTTATACATTGTCACCTAATTAGACAGTGTTGTGATAATTTTCAGTGATGCTTTCGTGAATTACATAAAAGGTCTGATCAATTTGCTTTCTAGTTAATATTAGTAGTTCAAGATGAGTTCCTTTAAAGTATTGAAAAATGTTACAACGGATTTTTATGCGGAAGATTGTTCAGTATTGTAAATTTTCTATCGCTGAACTGTCAACTAATCAGAAACTTGAGAATATCTACTAGGGTGTAAACGATCATTCGGGAGCAAATGGTCAAATTATATTGGATCTTCATCCATAATAATAATCTGTAAGGGAGTTTTATTATTATGGATCTTCAATGAGTCATAATACCTATCAACTTGGTAGTCATAAAATTATAACTCTAAGGAAACAAATAGTCATATACAGGATTCACAATGGTGTTTTGCTCCCAAATAGCACTGAAGATGTCGTCGTTTCAATATAATTCAAGGAAAAGTTTTTATTAAACATGTGTAGTACTCACCCAATGAATCTTTCACCTTTATGATACAGTTTTTCATTTTATATTTTGCTAAAACTTGCAAAATTTAACTAACTTTGCTAATGTTTTAAAAATAAACAATTAAGTGTTAAAAGTCGAATCTCAGTCAAGATTACCGTTCGATTACAGAAATTACAATCATCAAGCCAAATGTACACAGCGGCAAAGCCGGCTGAATACAAAGAGGCCGCAACCCGGCTTCGCTGCCACTTTGCGAAGTTTGCACAGTTCGCCAAGTAACTTTGCGAGTGTGCACGTGTGCGCATACTGCGTGCTTATATTGTTGTTTTGTTAACAATGTGAGTTGCATGGATTTATATTTTTAACTTTGTTTTTGTTAAAGTTGATGATAACTGAGCCAGACGAATGTTCATACTTTATAATCACATAGGCGGTTTGTTTTTTTCTTGACATGGAAATTATAATTGTAATTACCAGTACCTACTTAGAACTTTACTTTACTTGAATTTGGTGTTCATAATTAAGACAATATAACTCTGTCAGCTTATCCCTACTAATATTATAAATGCGAAAGTAACTCTGTCTGTCTGTCTGTCTGTCTGTTACGCTTTCACGCTAAAACTACTGGACCGATTAAAATGAGATTTAGTACAAAGAAAGTCTGGAGCCAGAGAAAGGACATTGGCTACTTTTTAACCGATTGCAAAAAGGAGGAGTTCCACGCGGACGAAGTCGCGGGCAGTAGCTAGTTTGATGTAATTAAGACAATATAACTCAATATATCAGTAGGTGGAATTTACTATGACGAATCGAGTTTACACACAGTAGGTATTTCTTACTACACTTATAATTTGAAACAAAACAGATATAACGCATTTAACTCGAGTACCTAATAGTACCTATATTAATTTATATGATAAAGTTTCGAAAACTTTACAGTTTCCATATTCATAGACAGCCATATCAGTTTGTACATGGAAGCTGTAAAGTTTTCGTAACGTCATAAATAGTAATAGACGAACGAGATAATGTGTAATAACCGCGAAATCATCTGAAATTGTTCTATTATTATTCACCTTTAGTCTAATTCCAATGTATTTTCAATGTAGAAACAATTCCATATCCTTATATAAGAGGTAAATTCCCAGTTGAAATGTCCAATTTATGATCACCTGTGAAAACAAGAGTGAAATTTATTGTCTGTCATAAAATATTAACGACAGCACTTAGCTCTATGTATGTAAAATAGGGCATTATAATCTAGGCCGTGAACAGATTAGAATGGATAGTGCTTTCACTGCAAACACGTTTAATCTCACAAAAAAATTTAAGCTTTTAGTATCACCTAATACAATCTTTTTTTATTAGACTTAACGGGTAAGTAATAAATAAAAAAAATAGTGATTAAATATCAATACTATTTAAAGGTAGGTTAAAATGCATAACCACTTACCTTCTGGTAGACACAGCATGCTACCTACCTAGTTGTTTTATTCCAAAACAGCAGTATTTTCAAACGCGACCCCCCTCCGTTCCTTTGTTTTTTATATGTACCTAATAATATGACTGTAGGTAAACTGTAAAGATAGGTGTAGGTTTGAAAAAATACTGTAATCGATATAAATACAATATTTCAATCTTTATTAAGAATAAGATAATCTAATCCATCACATCTCTCGATCGATGGTGGTTGCACTGTAAAGTCACCAAAGCATTTCACACAGATGGCGCTGAAGCGAAAAATTCGCATATAAACAAGAAAGGAGTAGAGAAATTCGATGACCTATCAGTGGTCTCTATGGTGTAATGGTTCAGCACGCTGCCGCTAATAAAGGCATAGGCGTGGGTTCGAATCCCACTGGGGGTCTAAAATTTTTCTACTCTTGTCTTTGTACAAAAATATCATTATAATCCAATCCAACTAGCTGTTCTAAGTTTCCGTACCTCCACATAGGCGTGATCTGTCGCATCATAAAGCGGCCACATTTGGCATCACTTCGAGGACAATCCTGACTATAAATTCTCCTACTGTCCTCATAAATGCATTGTACTACGGATAGTACCTTGCCAAGCTATCGAAAGTAACAATATCGCACCTTGATAATCAAAACGTCACTATACGAAAAACGCACTTTTTAAACTAACAATGCCATCTAGTTGGGCTAACAGTAAACTACATAATACAGAGACACTGGTGGCTCTAACTCCACTTACAGCGCCTGGGGGCGCTAGTGTCGTTTTGTCATTTAGTGGGGATGAGACCTCGACTCATCGGAATAGTGGCGTTTTATCATTAGCAACGCGTGAATTGACAGTGATAGAGGTTTCTCGACGAAGAAGCTCGTCATTTTTGGTTTAATGTCGTTACGTCTTAAAATTATTATGAAAGTGCTGTCTTTTCTAACGGAATAATGATCCTATACGAAAATTGACACTTTTACATAACGTACTTTTTTAAATTTTGCAAATTAAAATTTAAAGTCATAACGTCACTTTAGTCTTAATGACAGTATTCTTTTTATAATTCGACTTAACTAAGACAGGGTTATTGTATTTTTTTGTATAGTGTCACTTTTACCAGTTTTTTGGCCATCACGGAAAATAAATTTTAATCAAAGAAGAGAGTCACTTCAGGTATAGTGACGGTAATCTATTTAGGGGATAATTAAATTAGGTACCTACTTATCTTGAAACGAAACTTTTTCTGTTCTAATAATGATACAATTTGTTTTTGTAGTTTTATTATAATGAAAGAATAATACTATTTACTTATCCTACTCATCTAAAACTGTTGCCAAACCACGAAAACCAATAAAAATACTAGAGGCAAATTTCCTAATGCCAAAAACCTCCTAATCTGTCGAGCAGTTCTGGCATTTCTTCATCATCTAGCTCTATCAATTCTTCTACTACCTTTTAGTACTTAAATAAAGTCTCAAAGTAACGTAATCATTAATTGTTATGTTATGTATTATGTACCTATTGCCATGCACTTCAGGTTCTGTCACGAAAACTTGTAGTGTATGTTCTGCAACACCTGCAAAAATGTTTGACTTTTACCAAATAACTGTTTGAATATTTGGTGATTGTTAACTGAAATTTGGTTTAACTCATTCTTTGGCTGCTCTGCATAATGCGGCGCTTATTTATCCTTCTCCATCTTCAGAGGATACAGATACTATATGATCTGCAAATGCCCGAAACGAATTACAGTTTTTCATCAGTTTTTTTACTCTCACTTCGAATGCAAGCGAATCTCTGAATGTAATTCTAAGATTTTACATTACGTAATTATTGGACAAAACGTTATTAAGATTTAAGAAAGCTTTTCAAGTTGAAATGTGTGGGAAATTTTAAAAATTGAATTTGGTGATGGTTTTATTTTAACAACTCTAAAAACATGCATGAAATAGGCTTTTTAAGTAGAAATTTCAATCATATAGACAAACTAAACAATCTGAAGTGAAAACCCCTTACTTATAAAGTTGTTTAAATACGTTTAAACTGTGTTTTAAATAAAATGCAAACATTTTAAAAGGTATGATGTCATTATTGCCCATAAAATATAAAAAATGTAGAAACAAAAATATGGAAAACTGACACTATATAAAAATTTGTGGAATATTGACACTAAAAAATTACATAAACCTTAATAATGAAGCCGTTTATGAATAAAAAAAATATTTGGATACCTGAGATAATATAAGGTATCATGTAGTTAGTAAAACCGTACTTAAACATACGAATTTATTAAAAAAGTATATGTTTGTCACAATTTTTCTGATTGTAAACTTCAAACCCTCGTAGCCAAAAATCGACTTTTTTGTATAATGACGTTTTGATTATCAAGGTGCGATATGTTTTGGTCTATTTCTCAATGTAAAAGTAGGTAAGTCAGAGTAAACTGCTGACTACTTATAAATATTCTTTAAAAAAACATAGATGGGTAGGTTAGGTTTTTCCTTGGAGGACATTTAAAATTATTTATCCGTGTTATTTTAAAAAAAAAAAAAAGATTATGGCGGTACGCAGTTCGCCTAGTCAGCTAGTAGGTATTACATAAAAAAAAAATATCTATGTTTTTCTCTTCAATTCAAATTGTAAGATTTCATTAGAAATTCGCAAGTCGTTAAAATAAAAAAAGGCCAGATTTATTACATTTCCGAAAGCAACTAATTAATGCAAGCACCAAGTATGTTTATTCAAGAGTTATGTTTAATTAGCATTATCGGGACAAGAATACACATTTCTCTGGATTAAAGGCGATGTTGTAGTGAATTTCAAAATATGGGAAAAGAATATTATATTTCACTAACCTACCTACAACTATATCTGCATAGAATTAGAACTTTCAGTAGTTCACTTTAAAAAGTACGATATACTTTTATACTAAACTAGCGGTCCCGGCAGACTTCGTCCCACCCGGCAAAGAATCGATTTGACAGCTGTCATTATTATTTTTTTTCACTGGAACGTTATAAAAAGTATCCTATGTCCTTTTCCTGGCTCTGAGCTACATCCCCAGCAATTTGCAGCCAAATCGGTTCAGCCGTTCTCGAGTTATAAACGGTGTAACTAACACGACTTTCTTTTATATATATATATATAATATATATATATATATATATATAAATAGAAGATTTCATTCCCTTTAAGAAATGATTTCGGTGATGAAAATATTGGAATAAAACAACTATAAACGGATTTAACTTGCGTATTTTATTTTATTGTCTGACGATTCGGAAACTTTGCAGTTTTCATAATCGTAGTATAACTGAGCTGATGATAGTCTAACGCTAAACTTTATAAGTTGCTTCATTTCAATATGTATAAAACCGCGGCATTAGAAATTATTATCCTTCATGATATTCGAAATATTTTGCACCTACTTGTAAAACATACTTAATACCTATCTAGATGTTTTACAAGGAAAAGGTATATTAAAGTAAACTATAATATCCACAATAGTTTGCAATTTCTGAACATTTCTGCGTCTTATGGTTGAATCTGGACATAAGCTGGCTAAAGCGTTAATTTAAAAACCTCACACAACATAAAAGTAAATTCTCGTTGCCAATTACCGTAATTAATTTTAAAATCTTCATGAGCTCGATATGACAGTGTCATAAAGCACAAATAAAGTCGGGCAAATATGGAACAATCTCTCCCGAGGGACACCATTCTCGTTTTAATTTTACAACCGGAGAATCATTAATTATTTGGGAAAATTTGCAATTTTTATTATATAAAAGTACAGAGTGTGGTTTTAGTAAGACCACCAGGACCTTTTATGGCCGGCCTAGTAGAAAAGTCTAGCTACATACAATGTTTAAAAACTTAATTATTTAATCAAAATCTACAGTAAATTTGAACAGTTTTTTGACATAATCTATATCTATACTAATACTAATATACTATACTAATAATAATTATTATTATAAAGAGGAAAGATTTGTATTTTTGTATGTTTGTAATGAATAGGCTCCGAAACTACTGGACCGATTTCAAAAATTCTTTCACCTTTGGAAAGCTACATTATCCCCGAGTAACATAGGCTATACAATATCACGCTAGGTCTTATAGTTGCGGAGCAGTAACCGAAAATGTTTCAAAAACGGGAGAAAAGTATCGTTTCTGAGGCCTTAAAAAAATCTTAAGTCCCCCATTATAAAGTGCGAAGCCGGGACGGGCCGCTATTTATAATATTTAACTAGGTACAAATACGGAAACTGTAAAAAATTCGAAACATTAGCATATAAAATAAATACGGGTTAAATCAGTAATAAGTAGTTGTTTCATTCCAAAATGCATCTTGTTATCATTTTTTGTGAAAAGTTAATACTTTTTCACTGTGAAAATAATTTTAAATGACGTTTATCACTAAAATAATTTTACGTGTCGTTTATTATGAATACGGTTTTCCAGATAATTAAGTACCTACCTATGTGATAATTTATTTATACAAGAGGCTCCATAATGAGTATTTTCCAACCACCCTCGTCGTGTTCTTTATTAATACAAGGTCTTTATAAACCAAAAATCGACTCAATTTAATTTCGTCTTACACGGTGGCCAAAGATCACAGGAAAAATGGGATTAATTAAATTTAACAAAGGTAGGTATTTCCACGAAAATTGAGTCCCATAAATAAAGGCCATGATATCAAAGGGTTCGTCTTTAAGGGAATTAATTGTAGAATTAACCGTAATATTAAATAAATAGGAATACTCCTGCGTTGAGAATTATGCTGTATAATTATTAGCTTCTGTTTACTTCTCTTTAGTAAATTCCACAATCCTCTTTGGGATGATCATAGTTTAATAGAATATTATTTTGATATCCCTATCCCTACTAATTATATAATAATTATTATAAATGCGAAAGTAACTCTGTCTGTCTGTCTGTTACGCTTTCACGCTAAAACTACTGGACCGCTTTAAATGAAATTTGCTACAAAGAAAGTCAGGAGCCTGAGAAAGGACATAGGCTACTTTTTAACCGACTGCAAAAAAGGAGGAGTTCCACGCGGACGAAGTCGCGGGCAGAAGCTAGTATACCATATATTAGAATGAAACAACTACCTATAATGGATTCAACTCACGTATTATATTTTGTATGCTGCTAATTTTACAACTCAATATCTTGGAAAGTAAATGACGTAACATAAAATATTGAAAGCTAACATTCTAAATAAGTGAATATTCCCCGTGCTTGTACCTATCACAATATTTTTAATAGGAACTGACATAATAATTTCAGATGCCTTCGAGGTTATTACACATTGAAATGAAACAACTTTAACGGATTTAACTCGCGCTGACATTTCGTATTAGCCAATAAAATAAAATACGCGAGTTAAATCCGTTAAAGTTGTTTCATTCCAATGTAGGAACTGACAGTCGAAAAACAAAAACATATTTATTCAGTTTTGGCTTTTATAAGTTCTTATGAAGGTCAGAACGCTGCGTGGTTGAGACCCGTGGAAATACCTTATATCCTTTTTCACTAGGACCTCAGTTTTATGAAACGGCGTAAGGAGGTAAGTTGTCTTGTTCATAAGCTGACATTAGCGTTAGCACATTATCAAGTGACGTACAAAATCGGTTTATCCCTACTTGACATGTGTTGCAAGAACGTTCCAAGTCCCAGAAGACCAAAAGTCAAGAGTTTAAACTGCAAGGAAGACATTACGAAGAGCTAGTTTAATTCGTAATTTAGATTGGCTTAATTCAGTAGGATTTAAGGTACATTATTATCGTTTAAAAGCATCTGTAGGTACAATAGTTTTAAAGGTGAGGCAGAAGAAAATAAATTATGTGCCAGTAGGAAATTTAAATATACTGAAATCTGTCTGTTACAAAATGAAAAAAGCCTTTTATTTCTTGCATAAAACAAATAAAAAAACAGTTAGATAAAAAGCATACACTTACATGATGTAATTAAAGTATGAAGGTATTGGAATGAAACAACTTTAACGGATTTAACTCGCGTATTTTATTTTTATTGGCTGTCGTTTCGGAGCCTTTCAGATTCCATAATCGTAGCACGACTGAGCTGACAATAGTCTTATGCTAAATCCGTTAAAGTTGTTTCATTCCAATGTATAATAACCGCGAAGGCATCATAAATTATTATGTAGGTATGTAAGGAAGTATGTATCTTTTTTTCCTTAGTGTTAGTGTGTTTCAAGTTAAGTTAACAGTCATTACACATTGGAATGAAACAACTACAACAACAGCCAATAAATGCATGTAGGTACGTGAAAACTGGCTGATATTGATTACAAAACGATCTTAACCAAGAGCAGATCGGGTACCTTTAAAATACTTTCTAAAATGTCTTAAAAATGAATTACCCGTGCTTGGTGTTCGTGTCGGACCGATACCGCTAGAAATCCAAGTAAATCTTATATATATGTACTTCCGAATCGAAGAACGTAAATTTAAGGCTCAATAAAAAGGCAGTGCCTAAAACCCTACTGCCCGTTAAGGGTCTGATGGACCATTACAGCTGTTCGAATTGGTAGCAGATGCCTTTTATGTGAAACCACAGGATAAAGAAAATATATGAGCAGCGGGGACAGTCTAAGATTTCAAATATTTATTGACAAGAATGGACAAAATCGAAATTTCAAGTTCAAATGATTTATTACCTATACGGCGCAAGGAATTCAGCTGAAAATATTTTCTTTTTTAAATTTGTATCTACAAAAATAATATTTTACTCATAAAACTATATTTACTTACATAATTTTAAATGAACATTAATACGATAAATATCGCACCTGTTTATAATTTATAATAAATTTTAATTGTACTCGATCTGGTTTTCCACGCTTGTCTTAGCGCAAATTAACGTTTAATAAAACAAGGTTAACGTTTAACGTTGAACGTTGAACCAAAATATATGGGATTTGACATCCGCGAATTGTACGTTACATTTTCATTCGTTTCGTTTGACGTTAACGGTGAACGCTGGGCCCTAGACAAGTGCCCAACGTTCAACGTTAACGTTAAACGTAAGGACCAAAATGTATGGGATTTGACATCCGCGAACGACTGTCACGTACGTCACAAACGTTCGCGGGTGTCAAATCCCATACATTTTGGTTTTAACGTTTAACGTTGAACGTTGGGCACTTGTCTAGCCCCCCTGATCTAGAAAAACCCTTTCTATTTATTTATTTTAATACTTTCTAGTTCGTTGAAAAGTGGCCTGTCTTATCATAATGTTATCTTTACGAAAAGGTTTTTACCAAATTGTTTTCCTACGAGTTTTTCCGGAGGACCTCGGCCTCAAACAATAGTTGTTAGTTTTATTCGATAAATTTGAATACGAATTGTATCCTTTGGACACAGAAACTCTTTCTTGAATATTCCGTGTAACTTTCACCCGTGACTTTGTCTGCATAGATCAGTACTATACGTACTTAACATAAAGTTTGTAACGGTCAGTATCTATACCTATAAAAGAAAATACGCGAGTTAAATCCGTTATAGTTGTTTCATTACATATAATGTGTAATTACCACGAAGGCACGTAATTAGAAATTATTACGTTACCTATTTAAATTACTTGTTTCTCACTGCTTCTGGGAAATTTAGTTAATTGAACTATTCCATCCCCTTTTCACTCTTTTCTTGGATGATTTCCTCTATAAAATTCATTTAAATAAGTTCAGCCTTTTAAGCACGCAGAGGTAATAAACAGACAGACATACGGTACTTTCTCATTATCACATTAGTTAAGAAGACTTTGCTAGCATAGAAAGTATCAAGATTTTCATATACTTACCCGAAGTTTAATTAATATAAATGGAGAGGTCGCGGGGTCAAAAGTTCCAGTACCCATAAATGAGGTTGTGGTTCCGTTTAATCTCATCTTGATCCTGGATCTCTATGCAGAACACCGATAAAACGCCACATCGACACGTGTTTTCTGGGTCTTCGAGCGTTTAAGTCGCCGTTTTTGTCTCTAGCTATATACCTACAATGGTTGCAAATAATTTTATTAAGTACTAGCTGTGCCCGCGACTTCGTCCGCGTGGAATTTAAGTACTGGGACATAAGTATGGATAATTAAAGTTTTTTTTCTAAAATGAGTTACTCTTAATTACATAAGCTATCTGCCAGTGAAAGTCCCGTCCAAATCAGTCCAGCTGTTCCATAGATTAGCCGGAACACACAGACTCCCTATCTGGAAAAGACTCCAAGGCGCGAGATAGCGAATGACGTTCACGATCAGTATTTAGTCGAGACTCCCTTTGAGAAGAACTTTCCGAGAGGCGATTAAGTGATTTTTTTTTTCTCGATTAACACTAAGTCGTGCCTGTCTTTCGTCATTCGATTCTTGGGATCTACTCATCCGCTGTCTTTTCGCTTGTCTACTGTTCTGAGACAGATTCGACTTTCTTCTGGGCATTTTTAAAATCAAAGCAAACACATATTTATTTCAATAAAAATCTACGTAGGCAATATTTTTTTAGATTATATCCGATATTTTTCAACCAATTCACAAAGCAAGTTCAGAGTCCATATTTTCATATCCAAGTATAACATCAAAATCATCAACTAACCGAATCGCAAGACAAACAAAATTAAATAGTTTTAAACGTTATACTTTTCAGAGAAAAAGCTATAGCGCGTTTTAAATGCCTTGAGGCGCCATCTAGTACTATATTATGTAACTATAAAATCTCCTATAGAAAAATTACCTTTAAACTTTAAAAGACAATATCTTTTTTATTTGACATCCGATTTCGATGAAACAAAGCCTATATGTTGCTCAGGGAAGAGCTTAATCTATTAGTGAAAGCCGCGTCAAAATCTGTTCAGTAGTTTTCAAGATTAGCGAATACATACAGACAGACAGACAGACAGACAGACAGACAGACAGATAAGAAAATCTAAAAAATCATTTTTGTGTTCTGTTACTCTTTTGTTATTGCCCACACCCATTTTTTGTTAAAAATTTCAATTGTACAGACACGCGGTTTCTACTGTTTTATTATATGTATAGATAGATCAATTGGAGCCGTATTTGTACCAGTACCAGGGGATAATTTAACAGTAGTTTTTTTACTTACTGATTCCGTTCTTAAATATAATCTGAAACAATAATGGCATTACACATGTTCAAAGATTTACTCACTTACTTCGTTATCTCTAGATTAGGGAGGTACCTCGGCAATTCAAAATATCAGGCACACTGATAATGAATCTACCTCTGAAACTATAATATTAAGTAAAAAATCCTTATCTGGTACTAAATACCTAGGTATTCATAAGGTTTAAGTATTTCTTCGGAGCTGAGGACACCTTGCAAGGTATTTTGTGTACAAGCTGTTATTTGGGACTCACTAAACCAGCGGTTATTTTCTAGATATAATAAAAGATGAAAATGCAAAGGCTATTTTTATTTTCTCTTTACATTTCGATTTAATATCTCTTTTATCATAAAGATTGTAAAACCTTAATGAAACTTTATATTACAAATATGAACGGTTCAAAACCTCAAGTTGATGACGCGAGTTGATTTTCATGCGTTTTACATAATCAATAATTTAAAAAAAAGAAGGGAAACTATGTTACCTATGATGAACTGCGACCTAGTCTCAAGTCGAAGTAGTCTTATTCTCGCGGCGATCTGTCAAAATTCGGTAACGTTGTCGATAGCGAGAAATCTTATCATGCGATGTCGTCTCTTATTTCTTCATTTCGATAACGAAACAATATCTACACGACAAACGTTCCCCTTGTCGACAACTTTCCTAATAGTATTTCGACACGACAGTTCATCATCGCTGGAACCAGTACAAATGCTGTCAATTGATACTTGATAATATTATTATTTGCGACCATTATATATATCACTAGCGGTTCGCCCCGGCTTCGCACGGATCCCTATTTTTTCAAAATATTCTAGCCTATGTTAGTCAGGGTGAACGTAGCTTCCCAACAGTGAAAGAATTATTAAAATCGGTCCAGTAGTTTTTGAGCCTATTCATTACAAACATACAAAAATAGGTACAAATCTTTCCTCTTTATAATATTAGTATAGATATATATATAGATTATAGCTAGAGACATTGACGGCGTCTCAATCGCTCAAACAACCGCGTGTCGACCGCTCGTATATCGTCATTCAATTTGAGATTAGATCGAATATCCTTTGAACGGCAATACGTACCTTCACGGCAAATTCCTTAAGAAATTCCTGTTAAGCGACAGAGGAATTTAGTTGTTATCTACAACACAGTTGTTTAAGATGTAATGTCACCGAAATTTTCATCATCATAAATGACTAAAACTAACTAGTCAGACAAGCTGAGATTTCATTACAACATAATATTTTAGCAGAATTCGTATATTTTATTAAATTCTAATGGTGCTGACAGAAAAATCTTAAGTACCTAGTTAATTTTCAGTCGTTAAGTCGAATAAAGAGTAAATGAATAAAAAATATAGTAGAGATATTTGACCCTATCTAATAACCGTACTTAGGTACCTGCATACCTAATTAAATTGGCACAGTAACATAACAATAATTATAGCGTGTTTAAGGTTCACAAAGGGGCGAGTTATTAATCTTAGTTTATCGCTTGAAGCGCAGTTAATTCTCTGAAGAGTTAGCGGAGAAATAACTACAGGGCAGTATGTGAACATATTCCATTCAGAAAAGTATGCCGTAAACCGAATACGGCCTAGTTAAAATGGTACACATAAGTACCTAAATCCTTCACACTCATGCCCTTTTGGGACCGTTTTTAAAGTTATTCGAATGAAATTCAGTATGAGAGTTCTTTATCGGAAGTCATGAAACATAACATTTCTTAGAAAATTTACCCCTAAGAGAGTAGAATGGGAGTGCATATCGAGCGCAGACAAAGTCGCTGGCAGAAGCTAGTACAATATATGAGCGATGTAACTTAGTGGTGAACTAGTGTAGTAATAATCCGCTTCTGCGTTTAATTATTTTATAATAGAACCCTTTAGTTGGAGTGGAAATATAGCACGTAATGCAAGTAAGACCTTATTGTAAAGTTCGAACTAAGCGAACTAAGAACTAAGCCTTTACAAGTGTACCTACCCACGGTTTGCAATCTCAAACTTCTAACACAAGGTGTTTAGTATATTATTATCCTTCGATTAATATAAATGAATATCAAAAAGCCCTACACTCACCCAAAAATATGCATACCTATTACCTAACACTTTCTTGTTTAAAAATATCGGAGCGCTCCAATCCAGTAACGGTACAGTCACTAAACGAAAAAAAAAAAACATCCCGCAATTGTTCGTAAAGTTGGCAGAATACCCGTTCCCTATTCAAATTTGAAAGAGGTTGTATAATTATATAGGTATAAAATAAAATATGTGTGAAGCTATGGAATGTGTACCTATTATGCCGCGTACGGAAATTTTACTAGATTTAAAAAAAAATAAACACAAGGTTTCAGATTAACTAAAATGCTGGGGTGTTGAGTGCACCTATTGCTGAAAACAATGTTTTCTTGACGTCATCATTCAATAGACTTAAATGAAAAATTTATAGAATTCACATAAGTGTAATTTTTTGATTGAATATCAGTTTTTTGGCATTAACTACCATATCAGCTCCAGAATATTTCATTATTAAATTATTTTGAGCGCTAGTGAGGTTTTTATCCTTAAACATGAAAGATACTCGTAAATGGACATATCCCTTAAGGTTAGCTAGTATTTCTAGAGTATTGATATTTGCCTTAAGTACAATTTATTCTACTACTAACTGATTCAGCGAACTTCGTACAGCAGTTTTTGAGAACGTCTTTTTTTCTTGTAATCCAATTTTCCTCGCTCACCGTATAGTCAAACCTGGCTTGGAAATTTGGCCAAATCGACCCTGCCGTTCTGGAATTTTAGCGAGACAAACGAACAGGTATTATTTTTTATATATATAAATGTATTGTAATTGTAGCACGACTGACAAGTCAATAACCTTTACAGATTATGAAATCGCTGCTTTTCTAAAATAGTGTCACAACTGAAAATGTATCAGCATTTTGAATTGAAATTTATATGTGACGGTTTACAATCTAAAATGGAGTAACAAATTATTTCGAGTTGTGACACTATTCTAGAAAAGCAGCGAAATATGTAATGGTTCGAAAACTTCAGCCAATATATATAAAAAAATAAGTACGTAAAGTTAATCCATCTATAGCTGTTTCATTCCAATGTATAATAACCACGAAGGCATCAGATATTATTATATAAATGTAACTGGCGACCCGCCCCGGCTTTACACGGGTACTATAAACCTTCCTCTCGAATCACTCTATTAAAAAAAACGCATCAAAATCCTTTGCATAGTTTTAAAGATTTAAGATTACATAGGGATAATTATTATAGGGACAGAAAAAGCGACTTTGTTTTATACTATGTAGTACCTATTATCTACCCGGAACTTAAGAAATATCTCTCCTAGAAAAGTTGTCATAAGCGTACTTGAAGACGGTGAAAAGGCCGTAAAGACCCTATTCACGTTGGTCACTAAATCCATTGAATAAGATACTTCTCATAAACAAAAGTCCCAACTATTACCATCGATGTTAACATGCAATATAGAGGAATAGTCCCTTTTCCTTAAGGACGCAAAGTAGTAAAATAAATCATTTAAGTGGTTTCCTTGTGGATTCCTATTTATTTATTGTGACTTACTCGGGTATGATAATAAATCCCCAATTGGGTCAACGCTTCCTCGAAAAAATGTGTGTTTGAAGGTTCTTGTTACAAATAATGTGGGCTATTTCATTGATCATTTCTTATAACTTGGTGGTAAAAATTACTATCACTAGGTACTTAGTATATACTCGTATAGTGTCGCGTTGCTAATACATTTTTTAATGGATAGAGAGTAAGGGCGTAGCGAGGTAGTTCCCTGTAGGTTTTGATTCCCTTGCGAGTGTCGATAATTACCTTAGATCAGGGATTCCCAATCTTTTTCAACCTGCGGCGCAGTTACAAGTTTAGTATTTTGTAACGGCGCCCTGCCCTAGCTAGGTAAAATCACGTCGAAAAACAGTGACATGACGCTAAATGATTTACTAGGTAAGTAAATTATGTACTCAAATAGGTAGCCGCGAATATTTGTGGTTTCGGATAATGATAGAACTCACGGCGCCCCTCTTTACTTTCTACGGTGCACCAGGGCGCCGCGACGCACACTTTGGAAACCCCTGCCTTAGATATATTCTTAGTTACTGTTTACCTAGACCATCTCATCATCTTTTTACTATTTAACATTTCTCCAAGTTCCACTCGAAGTATCAATAAACAACTAAGAAAAACTGTAATATTTCAAAGAGCTACATTTGTTTCGTCCAATACATTTATCGGAATATTTTGTCCCTCTTGAGATATCGTACCATACGTCAAGTGGACGGGTCAACGACATAGATTTAGCGTCGCAATAGATACGACCGTACTCACTCTAATGCAAAGGCGAGCAGGACAGCAATATAAAATTAATACCAGAAAATGAGATAGAAGTATAATATTCAAACTTCTAAAATTAAATAGTCTGTAACTGTTCTATTTTGTAATAGCTTCGAGTCATACTGTATCTAAAACGATATTGTCTATGAATTGTAATATTATTACAGTATATTATGGTTGGATCGCAATGAAACGTTGTTATAATTCCACTAACAATAATAAAAATAGACAAGTACACATCCTACTGCGGGTGGTGACAGTGCGTAACTAACTCTATGTTTACGTTTAGGTATAGGTGCGTGGTAATATAATAATATGAAAAGAGTTCACTCTATGAGACTTCAACATTTCAACTTGACAGTAAGCATCTAGACGTACATAGTAGGTAAATAATGGTATCATCAAAGACATTGGAATTATAAATAGACTAAGCCTAAATTAGCAGGAACTATAATGACGCCAGTGCTTTCTTTCTCACAAATGCTGGCCATTGAGTGAAAGAATGAGACCACTCTATTTTCGTCGGAACTCAGATTTACAGATAATAAACTACAACACTAACTGTCAAATTTGTAAGTGTAGTTAGTCGATATCTACTCGTATCTGTGAGTATTATTATGCTCTATGCTATGACAAGCTAAAGCCATCTCTATATTATCGTCTAACTCTGTGGTCGATATATTATGTCCCGGCTTTAGTAAGAGTATTGGATACCATTTGAAAGGTTCTAAACAAGATAAGAACTTTAAAAGATCAAGGACAGAGGTTATTTTTAGTGTTATTTTTTATATATTCTGCTAAAAAATACCTAAGTTCTAGGTAAGTATATGCCCTATGTTCTTATATTAGGTTATGACACAAAATGTTTTTTTTTATAGTCAAGTTATATTTATTTCTTATTAATTTGATTTTAAATATAAAAAAATACTCGAATAACGGCAACGTAGATAACAAACATTTTGTTACGAATAAATAAAAAAAAATACAACACATTTTCCTTCCATTTAATATTTCATTTCGGATACTTAGTAAAACTTTATATTATCTCTAAATGTATTCTTTAAAAAAAATGTTTATTGTTTAATATAACCACAATAACAGAAAAAATTGAGAACAAAATTCAAAAAACAATATTCAACGAATTCTTTCAACTAAACAGCCTGAAAATAATTTTAAAAGGCAAGCAATTTCTTCAGTATAAACCGGCAATTTCATTTGCCGTACAGATTGCATTCGAAAATGAGTTCCCATTCATCCACATTGCTTGAAGGCAATTTTTCAATTTATAGAATAGAAATGTGAAATTTCTAGTTTCTTAGAAATATGTGGGCACAATGAGAATCATTTGTGTATTGTGCCAGGTTCTGCAATCGGCTGGTATTATGTAGCTCGCTTTTGATCTGAGATAATTCACTCTTAGGACCTCTTTCACGACGTCTGAGTTGATCTCTAAATTATTTTAATAAATTTATTTATTTATTTATACTTTATTGCACAAATCTTCTCAAATACAAAGTATAAAGGCTAACGTGAATTGAGGCATTCTATACCAGTCAACCTTAGCCTTACAAAAAACCTGCAATAAATAGGTAGGTACTAAAAACAAAATTAATGACTATCAAATATACTATAAAGTTATGAAGTACCTTCATAAATATAAAAAAATAAAAAAAATATCTAAACTGTACTGGAATGAAACAACTATAAACATACTTAACTCGCCTATTATTTTATGACGTTTCGACAACTTCACTACATAACTTTATTAAAAAAATACGAAATAGGTACATCAAAAACACACAAACACAATAGAAATGTCAAAAATGTAACAGCTCTTTTTTCGCGTCGGAGATAAACAAAAGAAAACCCATAATGATGACAAACTTCCTTCTTAAAAAAGATAAAATTACGTGCAGACTTTGTCACACCTCCTTACCCAAAAATCACTTCCAAGCCGCCAAATTACAGGGAAAAACGTCATAAGACCCTTTTGAAATCAGCATACGCAAAGACGGCATATTTCCATCGTCGCGTTTTGATTGGTAAAAACAAAAGAAAGTGTCAAAGCATCCTCATGAATGTATAACGAGGCTACCTGATTGAGAATTGCTTCAAGCGATTGTGGCTTTATTATATTTTTAAAGTGGGTTCTTTTAGGGTGGCTGTTATGAAAATGTTTGTTTGACATATTTTACTAAGCGGTTTTTCGGTGTGCTCAAACTTTTTTTGGTAATTTACATTTTAAGAGATTTTCACACGCGATGTTTGTCACGTATATATAGGTACAGTATAGTATGTAGGTTATTATCGAATAAAGGTAGAATAATGACAGATTTACCTACTTACTTCGTTTTCAAAATTACTGATTATTTCAAAAGCAAGAAAAAATTATTAAGTTTCAAATAGTTCTGACCAACAATATTTTTGCAATCAAAAAAAGTTCACCACGAAATGAAATCAGTACGAGCATGGAAAGTTTTTGAAAAATATAAGTATGAGACCGTTCGTCTGTCTGCTTGTACAAGGTGATGTTATAATCAGAATAAGTTTATATTATGTTCGTATTGTTCTATATAATGATATATCATATTATGTATGTATTTTTTAAATTCACTTTAAATATGTTTATTTGCTCAAAGTTACTGTTTTTATGGGCCACGAACCCATTGATACAAAACCTGTTTAATAAGATTAGTGAAAGGTAGTAGTAGGTAGGTAATTAGTATACGAATGAAAAAATAAAAATTTATATCTGTATTACTTTAGATTATAAAAGAATCGATTAAATGACCCTGAAAAATAAATTATGTAACAAACAGCTGTTATCACAAATTTAATTCAGAAACTGAGCGTGAGCTCAGTATAATATTTCAAACCAACTGTGCATAAATAAAATTTGTTTCAGAAAAAAGCACCTTAATTTCTGCTAAGCTGAGCATTTAAAAATTAACCAAGATTTATCGCAAGTCGGCTGGCAGGCGCCGACAAATAGGTCAAATTGGCAACAACGCGTCGAACTCACTCAAAATACCTAACTCAATTACAAAAACATCATGCAAATATCGTCTCCATTACTTCACAAATAAGCTTTATAATAGCGCAAACAAGCTTCCAGTTTAATGGGAAAAGTTAAAACAATTTGCGAGTTGTGAAGTGTGCTAATGGTCATGACGTTTTAATTTCCCGCGTTGATTCGAATTTTGAATCTTAACAGCAGGCACGTAGCTTCAGATGCCAGCTTTTTAAGTTACATCCGTGTAAGTTTTTTGTAAAAAAAAACATGTTGATTATCTAAACATTACAATGTATTGAAATCTAAGCCTACTCATATTTTTAATCCCTTCTAATATTATAAATGCGAAAGTAACTCTGTCTGTCTGTCTGTCTGTTACGCTTTTACGCTAAAACTACTGGACCGATTTAAATGAAATTTGGTACCTACAAAGAAAGTCTGGAGTTTAATCGACTGCAAAAAAGGTGGATTTCCACGCGGACGAAGTCGCGGGCAGAAGCTAGCTCTAAATAAAAATTGTCCATGAGGGTGACATTTTTTATGACACGTAAATTTTTGGATGCTACGAAATTTTGTAGTTATCGAAAATTTTTGAGTCTGTGTTCGCTTTCCACCAATCCACGTCATGCTACTTTGTGATTAGTGAGAACTGACAGACCGATCTCATATATTTTTTTTGTGATTATATATTTTTTTAAATATTATTAAACGCTAAGAAGGCAGAGCGCAGCTATTTTTAAACATAATACTGAATATTTTTCATAAGCCAGTTCCTCCCCGCTTTCATTTCTGGTTCGCCGCTGTATTTATTCCGCTACATAATTCCTTCACTTTCGTATTGCTCACGTCATGTGCCTTTTCTAAATCTTTTTACAACAATGATAAAAATGTTTCAGGTTTTATCATCCCACTTCTAATTATTACTTTTTAGTATTAGACCACTTAATTCACAATGCTAGTCCACTGCGGGTAGGTTAACTAAATTATAATAAACTAGCAGCTCGCCCGGCTTCACATGAATCCATTTTTTTTTTCAATATATTCTATACCTACGCGAATCCATATTTATTTTTCAATATACTATTTCCGAATGACATGGGCTAATAAGGTAGCATGTTATTCGAAAATAGTGTAGCTTCTAAAACAACTGATTTGAAAAATTCTTTCACGGTTGGCCGTGAAAGAATTTTTCAAATCGGTCCAGTTGTTTTGGAGCTTATTCAACACAAACAAATGTTTCCTCTTTATTATATTAGTGGAGATCAAATAAATACTCCACTACTTTTGGTCTAAAAAATATACGCGTCTTTACTCTCTATTTTAGAGACAATTTGTAGCCAACATGCGCACTGAAATATGTTTTTTACTATCTTCCTCTCCACAAAACAGAGTTTACTCTCTCAAGGGGAAAGATGTATTTTTGTGTTAACAGAAAGTAGTCTAACGTTTTTCTTAACATTTCGCACCTTCGGTGGCACAAGGGCACAATTACGCTTTTTGTAATTTTACAGGAGAGACATTTTAAGATTTTTTTTGCGTTCAATCTTGTATTGTGCAGCTCATATTGCTTTGAAGTAATTTATCTTCGCATGGAAGAAGCATAATACTATTGGGAATTGAGAAATATATCTCATAGGAATTAAGAACCCTACATTGATTTAATATATATTTTTTTTTTAGCAAAGGTGTACAAATATGCCCTTTTTCTACCAAAATGTAATTCATTTTGTAATTGTGACTTAGTTGATACTGGTACCTACGACTTTTAAAACCCTTCTTTCATTAATAAAACACGAGGATTGTCGTTAAATATTTATTTATTATTACTTATATTTAGTTCAGGGACCTTTTGTTAACCATTATAGTATAGAGATCAATAGAAAGTCTTTTTAATCAACAATATTAGGTATTCATTGTTATTGAGCAACACTACGTAATAGACTTTTATTTTTATCACAATAAACTTTCTTCTAAAACAAATAAAAATACTTAATCTATAAACAAAACAATAATCAGCTGTCGAATGTCTTCCTTTTTCGAAATGGGATTGATAACTTTTCTTTATTCAACACCTTTAATACTAAATGTTAAAGACGTCGTATTAAAGGTGTTATTAATCAGCATCAATTTTTTCTACTCCGGGACTCCATTTTCTTCTGAAAATATATCTTTTTTTATAGCTTATTCACTTATTATTAGATGATGATTAGTTACTGTAATAATGTAAATAATAATTAAGAAATATTAAATACATAGGTGCCTATAAAATTACATTTATCATTGGAATGAAACAACTATTAACGGATTTAACTGGCGTATTTTTATTTGATTTTATTTGCTGACGTTTCGGATTCTTTACAGTTTCCATAATCGTAGCACGACTGAGCTGGCAATAGTCTAACGCTAAAGACTTGTTAATTGTGTTTATTGAAATAAAAAAAATTGGAACTACAAAGTCACATTTTAAGCAGTTCGGCCCAATTAAAAAGTAATAATTGTTAACATGTTCTTTTTTTTTCAAAAAGAAATGGAATAAAAAGGCCCGATTTCAATTTAAGACTCAAATGAAGTTCTAAGGTATTGGAAATACAAAGCCACAATTGTTTGAATGACTTTGTTTCTCAAACTTCGTAATTATTAAATGGGCCAAACTGCTTAAAATGTGACTTTGTAGTTCCAAAAATGTAAATGAAAAAGGACATATTTACCTGAACGCCTTTGTAGCGCCATCAAACAACCACTTCACTCGCGGGCGGTCGCGCAAATGACCAATGTGATCTTGTCGCGCCGAATTACACCAAAAAACGCACCAATACGACAAAGTCACTGTCGCCATCTAGCGATTTAACGCGGAATTTAACGGGTGTCTTCGTCACTCCAAGTGAAGGCATAGTTTTGGAACATTTCTGTATACTTAACTCATTTTTGGATTTTTTGACAATTGTGCCCTTGTGCCACCGAAGGTGCGATTTCCTCCGTATAAATGGCTTCAATCGTTCCAATTGTTTCATCGAAGTGTTTTGCTTTCATTTGAAACGCTAGTGTTTTGTTTTCATTTGAAAATTCTCAAAACTGTAGCATTACACAATTTCAATTTGTTCAAAGTACTTGCTTTATTTATTTTAGACGAAATGTCATTTATAGTGTTATTGCCGTTACAAAAGTTAATCTACTTGATTGTTAATCTCGACTAGTTTCAATATATCATTCATAATTGTGAATCCAGCATTATATATCAGTCAGTTTGAGTCTAATTTGATGTGTGATTATCATTCATTTTTAATTAAAACCAGTGAAGCATTATTTTAAATGTTATTACGTGAGTGCTTTTATTTGAATGAGTAAATTATATTTTATTAGTTATTTAATAAATATGAAAGAAAGAAAATTTCAAATACACCAATCAAGCGTCGAACAAAATATATTTTATGTAGTATAGAAATATTTTGTTTTGCACAGACTACAACAAAGGCATTCCCTGGCAACATTACGCAAAATAAGGGCGGCCATTGACATTTATTGACACCATAGACATTAGGTTATTTTATCGCTTCCTTGTTGACTGACGAGCATAGAGTTAGAATTTAATAATAGAGAAGGCTTTAGTGAGCCATAGAGCAACGAGTTATAGTAAGCCATCAAAGCTGATCTTCACTATACAATGGCTATGAAATGATTTATTTTTAACAGACGCAATTTCAACAACTGCTGTATGACTTATTTCAAGAGGGTAGGTTTTGGAACGTGTCTTTAAACAGCAAGTGTATCTAAATATTAAGTTAACAGTAGCTATTTCATTAGTATGACGAGAGCCTAGAAAAGTACCAATCTAAAAAATTGTATAGCATTGACGTTAATGTCACCTCATCATGTTTTTATGCCAATTCCGTACAATTTTGCATTCGTTTAGTTTGATCGATTTTATCTATACATCTTCGTATAAATTCACCAAGCAAAAATGATATAAGTACTCATAGTTTTGACAGCTAGTGACAGTAGGTTTAAAAGGTTTTAGAACGTATTTTTAAAAGACAGCGTGTGAACTCTCTTATAATGTCTATGGCAACTGCATTATTTAGAGTGAGTACGGCCAGATCTATATTTTCCTACGTCTATGTTGACGAGCGAAGAGGCCTCCGTAGAATTATTTATGGTCTCCCCCAAATATTTACTCTGTGCTGCGTGTTCAAATCAAAGGTCTCCAGTAATTGACAATGCTAACTCGTTCGAGATGTTTGCTTTGGATTTCTTGATGAATTGATGGATTTATTTGGGCTTGTTATTCATCAAATGTATTTTCGTGACTCGGTAGTAATGAGATATCGTTATTTAATTCTATTGTTGTCTATGCTTCGTTTTATTTTTACCAGTTTTTATATATAAATAAGAAAAAGACGAGCGTAGTTATCGTTAACTTAAACTGAGGAGGTTTAGAAGTAAATTAATAAATATTTTTATACAATTAACACCAATTGATATAGTCTCAAACTAAGTAAATCTTGTAATGACAAAGCGTGAGACGTTTCTGTGTGTGTAGGTATCTTTGTACGTATGTTTGTATGTAATTTGTGTGTGTGTGTGTGCGTGCGTAAATGTGTCTATCTGACTGTGGCATAGATCTTGAACTGTCGAAGCCATGATTTAATAAGCAATATCTCTACGTGTATAAAATGTCACATTTAACTTTTGAAAACGTAACAGTTAATTCCTTACTAATATTATCTATTGAATATTTATGAATGAAAATCTAGGATCACTAGTTAACTTAATCAAAGCCGACCTCCAATACTGGGTTTAGTTCATCTAAAATGTAATTCGAGCTGAAAAGCAGTCTAAGCCAATTTCGCTCTATTAGCTGGAGCCGTCTTCAACGTTAATTTGATTTAATTTCTATAAATTGGAATGAAATTGGTAACGGATTTAAGTCGAGTATTCCTTTTTATTTACTGGTTTTGAGAAAACTTTAGTTTCCATATTCATTGCAAGAGTAAGCTGTTTTTTCATCCAATTTGTAATAGCGAAGGCATTCGAAATTATTCTGTATAGGTAAGAAATTATGAATACCATAATTATTATGAAGTTAGCTTCAGATTGTCCGCAGAATATGGATAGTCATAAAAAATATTTATACTTAGAATTACTATATTATTATGAATCCTGCCATAAAAATGACTTGTAAATTTCAAGTTATGTAAAGTTAGGAGAAATCTAAGTGAAGTTATCGACGGTAATGGTTTTAATTTGTTATTAAAGGAACGGAAATAGTTGATCTTAATTTCTACACTAGCGGCCCCGGCAGACGTCGTCCTGCCCGTCCGATTGTTTCGTCAAAGATCTGTCAAAGTCTTCTGTCACTTCTTCATAAGGCTTCATATTTTCCCCGTTTTTTACACATTTTACACTGTTTCTTCGCTCCTATTGGTCGCAGCGTGATGTTATATAGCCTAAAGCCTTTCTCGATAAATGGTCTATCCAACAAAACGAGAATTTTTGAATTCGAACCAGTAGTTCCTGAGATTAGCGTGTTCAAACAAACAAACAAACAAACTCTTCAACTTTATAATATTAGTATAGATATAGAAAAAATATAAAAATTGGATTAAAATCACTATAATGAACATAGTTAATAAATTTGATTTTTCGACACCCAGTAGACTCTCCTATCCTATCTCTCCCTGGGACACACGATTCCGGGATAACATGTCGTTAATAGGATCCTTGTACATAGTGAGGTTATAATATATGTCATACCTACTTTTTTTTTTTTTTTTTCGAACTGAATACTGAAGCGCAGTTGGCCAGCTAATGGGCCTTCACTGCAAAACCGGACGGGTGGCGAGACTCCTGAAAGGAGACTCTTAAGCCTTTTTCTACCTACTCTAAGTAACGTTTTGTGTGAAAATTAGAACCTCCGAGGCTCATAAGGCAGCGTCAATAAGGCTTGTGACACCTGACTTCCAATGGAAAAGATCACCCTCAGCATATATGCTGAAATATATTATTTTGTCCGTATTCTGATATTTAGCTTAAGTACACAAGTTCTATATAAGTTGTAAAAAGGCTGTAGAAGAACGACATCCTATTTAAATTTGTATGTTCATGTAAACAATAATTTCTGATGCTTTCGCGGTTATTATATATTGAAATTAAACAATTTTAAACGGATTTAACTTGCATATTTTATTTGAACGACTGATGTTTCGAAACCTTTACTGTTTCCATAATCGTAGCATGACTGAGTTGACAAGTTATGCAAACATGTTTCATTCCAATGTGTAATATCTGCAAAGGCTCTAAACTGGGGGTCTAAAATTTTTCTACTCTTGTCTTTGTATAAATTTTTTTTTAAAGATAATGTTAAGATGAACAATTCACCCATAAAGCATTTTTGTATAACTTTAACTATATGCTCAGCGCACGCCACGGAAGGCCTCAGAAACGATACTTTTCCCCCGTTTTTGAAACATTTTCGGTTACTGCTCCGCAACTATAAGACCTAGCGTAATATTATATAGCCTATGTTACTCGGGGATAATGTAGCTTTCCAAAGGTGAAAGAATTTTTGAAATCGGTCCTGTAGTTTCGGAGCCTATTCATTACAAACATACAAAAATACAAATCTTTCCTCTTTATAATATTAGTATAGATATAGATAATTATAATTAAAAACTAATGGTATTGAACCAAGAATCTATCAATCGATTGATAGATCGTAGTTAATATCCACTAAGTCGTCGGAAATTGTTGCCTTATTATTATTATACTTAGGCCTCAGAATAGGTCAGTGAAAGGATTAATAAGTGTGTGTAGGGCCCTACAGCCGGCCGCAACCAGTGGCCCAATATCGAAGGGCTATTCAAGGACTGGAATTGACGGTTAAGCTACAGAGCGTCCCTTTATAAACATACTACTAATCCTTATATATATAAAAGGATTTGCCCGTGACTTCGTCTGCATAAGATAAGTAGGTACCGCCTTACTTTTTACCTCCTTACGGGAGTATTACATGGTCAAAAAAGTGATAGATTTGACTCTAAAGGGATGAAATAGGGGCAATTTGTATATGTATTGTAAATTAGCAAAAAATTTGATAAAACTTGAGATTAATGTTCTTTAAAAACTAATTAAATGCGTATTTCATAGTTTGTAGGAATTCAGCCTCCTAAGGTGCAAAAAAAATTTCATTCACTTTAGCGTTAGACTATTGTCAGCTCAGTCGTGCTACGACTATGGATACTGTAAAGAATCCGAAACGTCAACAAATAAAATAAAATAAAAATACGCCAGTTAAATCCGTTAATAGTTGTTTCATTCCAATGTGTAATAACCGCGAAGGCATCAGAAATTATTATATTCATTATTTACTTCTACGGGGTCGAAGTCGCGAGAAAAAGCCAATATACATAAAATACTAGCGGTCCCGGCAGACTTCGTCCCGCCCGGCAAAGAATCGATTTAAGTATCCTATGTCCTTTTCCTGGTTCTGAGCTACCTCTCCGCCAATTTCCAGCCAAATCGGTTCAGCCGTTCTTGAGTTATAAACGGGGTAAATAACACGACTTTCTTTTATAAAGATAGAAGATTATGATAATTATAATATATTATAAAAGTGTGAAATGTCTCTCAGCGACACGTAAAAATGATATTATAATATCTCGACCGAGCCAAGATTTTTTTAAATAATTAAAACACTAATAAATCTGGAAGCCGATACATTGTTTTTGGATTCATTTTTATTCCTTTGTAGTCGTTCGACAAGCAATAAACCGCACTTAATTAAAAACCCTCCCCTCGAGCACTGTTCTTATAAAAAACACCCATTATTGTTTCAAAGAATTGTCGTGAATTTTTTTTTTAAAAAGAACTTTCTTACTTTTTATATTTTACACAATGCCTTAGTTTATTCGGTAATTATAATAGGTACTTATTATACCTGAAAAGTTAATGAATAGGTATTTTAAAACTTGACTTCTTTTAAATTATTAAAACTTTAAAATCTAACAACCATAAGCAGATAACTATTTAAATAAGCTATCATTATTGATGATTGGTTAAGTTATCTAGGATACCTGATTTGTTTTATACTATTGTTCAGCAATGTACTAATTAATAGTAGGGTCATTCCAGCGAAACCGGCACCATAGGCATAAAATATAAATAACTTAATTTATACATAAATACATATTTAGAGAATAGAACATTATGCCTTGTTTTATTAATCAATGAGTTTTTCATTTTTATATCAATATATTTTCCATTTTATTCGTTTTTGACCGTACTCCTAGCGCCAGTTGTCCACGCCAGCCTATTTTTACTTTAAGTTTGCAGCACTATTTCGCGGCATTTCTGAACATTACGGAAAAAGTGATACGTATAAAGGAAAATAAATGCAATGACTATTCAAGTATTTGATAATGTCATATTCAATACGTAAATCGTTGCCGTTTGTCAGAAATAAAGCGAAGTGCAGGCACAAATGAGTATAAATGTCCCACCCGTCACAAAGATTTGGAAAAGTTTGTAATAATAGTTGTATGATGTTAAAATAAAAATCAGAGCAAATTAGTTTTTCATACTTTACCCGTAAACGACATTGCCCAGACATACCCTTTTTATTAGGTATTTAACAAAAGTTAGTTCACTTAATACTCCTAAAAGGTTTCAAAATAGAACTGGATTAAAATCCAAACCAACCAGTGAGCTAAATAACCACTGCAAAGTTCTCTAAATGCTGCCAAACTATGTTTGCCGCTGAAACTGTGGGTTTTTACCACAATATATTACCCTAGGGTCTGTTTCATGAACAATGAAATAAATTCTGTTTATATGAGCGAATTGTTTAATGGTCTAACCTTAAAATGCGGCAACATTGGTACTTAAAAATTAAACAATAACTTTTTCACAAGGATTAAGATTTTATAATCTGTTGTTTTCATTTTATCTCTTAACACTTTATTATAATAATTTCTGATGCCTTCGCAGTTAAACATCGGAATGAAACAACTATTAACGGATTTAACTCGCATATTTTTATTTTATTTTATTAGCTGACGTTTCGGATTCTTTACTTTAGCGTTAGACTATTGTCAGCTCAGTCGTATTACGATTATGGACACTGTAAAGTAAAAATAAAGTAAAAATACGCGAGTTAAATCCATTAATTTAATACTTGTTTCATTTCAATGTGTAATAACTGCGAAAAAAATATTATGAATATGGGAATTGTTAAGTTTTCGAAACGTCAGCCAATAGAATAAAACCGAGTTAAATCCATTATAGTTGTTTCATTCTAAATTATAGACAACTAGCTTCTGCCCGCGACTTCGTCCGCGTGGAACTCCTTTTTTGCAGTCGGTTAAAAAGTAGCCTGTGTTCTTTCTCAGGCTCCAGACTTTCTTTGTACCAAATTTCATTTAAATCGGTCCAGTAGTTTTAGCGTGAAAGCGTAACAGACAGACAGACAGACAGCCAGAGTTACTTTCGCATTTATAATATTAGTTAGGATTCCATCTCCTATCGTTTAACATCAGTAATGGCAAAGGCGTGCATTCCATATAAATATAGGCACAATTTCAAAAATGTATTGTTAGTTAGGATTAGTTAAGATGTAACACACGGCCTTACCCGCATAACCCCGACATATAACATATCAAGACACATACATCAAACCCATAAGTTTGTTGTTTAATACATAATATTACGTAGTTGGCACTTTGAACTGAGTAATTGATATTTACAGAGAGATTAGGGGCTGCGGTAACAAAACATGGGTAAGTGGTCACTTAAGTAGATTTACATAATATTAAGGAGTATTAGTTTGTGGTTATTTTTGACACGTCATTAGGTCAGGTGAGTTATTTTGTTTTATAAGTTCCACTGGGAAAACGAGAACGTTTTCTTTACTCTTGTCATTATCATTTAAATTAATCTTATAGATACACATCGATCGAATCCCGATTGATACACCATAGTAAATATTTAAGTAGGAAAGTAAGTATGTACAGAAAAAAATGATAACAACTAATTTACCCCGTTAGGGGATGAATATACCAAAAAATTCTTAGTGCTCACTTACGACATATTGGAAACTTTTATGCAGAATTTGAAGCTTCTAAGATTTTAGTTGTATTATAGGTAGTTACATAGGTAGGTACCTATGTAATTACTAAACTCATAGAGATGTTCCGCATTTCGTAATAGTCAAAATACTTAAAATTGAACGGGGCTATTGGCATACTAGCTAAGTGACTTTACTTGGAACTTACTTGGCACTGTGTAACCCTGCCCTACCTAATTCCCTATCCTATAAACTACGTATGTAACCAATATAATAAACTAACCTACCTACCTAAAATCTACTTATTTCTACGCACAACTGGTAAAAATCCCGAATTCAATTCATTGAACTCATTAAACTATTCATCTCGACTTTAGAATAAATGAATGCGTTTTATTAATTATCTTCTTTTGTACACTTTTCATTGTTACCTAAGCATCCTTTGTTATAATTATTTAAAAAAATATTCAAATTCACTGTCCATTATTCTTATAAAAACATTAACAAGTCGGAGTTGTAACTTCATCCCGCGACGCCGAAACCACAATAAATAATATTTTAACAATAAGTTTACTTATCAGAAAAATAAGTAATAAAATAAAAGGAACATTGTCACATTGTCTAGCCCCCCTAATTATATTGAACATTAATCTTGATATATACATTATGTAAAAATTCGTTGTGTCGTTTTTGAGATTGAAATCTTCTGACATACCTACATTTAATTTATACAAGAATTATTAGCATTATTTCATGTGTATTACCTACGATTCTAACAAAGCTCTACCTAATGAAATATTTTTTTACCACTGACCTAAATATAGACGCTATGAAAGTATTTTATGTTCTTCTGCTTACTAATGAGGTAATTTATCACCTAGAATGACAGGGGACTTAACGAGATATCTTAATTACATAAAAAAACTCATCGATTGTTATATCAAAAGGCTTGATATGACGAGAGCATTTCGGGATAAAACTTCGCACCATTATGGGTGTTATGTTACAAAGGTATATTATGTTTTTTTACAATATTTGCTAACTAGTTTGTATTGCAAATATATTTCAATATAGGTATTTGTATTAATAAAATATCTAAAATATCTAATAGACAATTGGTATAAAACATTTATAGCAGATTTAACTAGCGAGTATTTTTAGACTAACTTTTCGAAAACTAAGCAATAGGTACCAAACTGAGGTGACGATAGACAGATCGCTACAAATATGGAAACTGTAAAGTTTTCGAAATATTTACTGATTCTGTAAGTTAATAAAATGAACTAAAAAGTTAAAAATAAATTAATTTTTTTTTTTTAAATTTAGCACTTTTTTTTCCTCTTGCCAATGTCACACAGTTTTATTTATAAAATGTCTAACCACTGTCAAGAATTAAACGAGCCCAAACTCGATGTTCCTATGGCCATCTTCCAGCTCATCAGATCAGCTCCATGTCACAATAATATTGCATTGTCATCCGATTTATACATGCACGCAAAATATCAGCTCAGTCGGAAACCGAAAAGTGGATCAAATTTAACTTGTGAGATTACGATATTTTTGTAGTTGTACATAAATATCCAAGCCAAATATCTCATTTTCTTGGTAGAATAAAATATTTAGAAAGCAATTTGTAGATACCTTACAAACTTAAAGTGTCTTGACGACATCTATTTTTAAAAAGTCATAACTTGATGGCCTCGTAAGCTCTTTACGTAGTTTTCCTCGAGTTCTGAGACTGTTTGAGCCTCAATTGAAACCGCATCAAAACACGGGGAATGAAATAAAACGCTCCCTGCGTCTACTGGCCAAGTTCTTCACTTGGCAAGAGAAAGCGGAGAGTGTGTGTCTGGCTTAATTGAAAAGAATTTAACGGAGCTAACTTCACGTTGAAAAGTTATTTTAAATAAAGAATTATATCACGGCTATAGGTACATCACTACATAGTATAAAACAAAGTCGGTTTTTCTGTCCCAATACCTATGTATGCTTAAATCTTTAAAACTATTATACGCAACAGACTTTGATGCGGTTTTTTTTTAGTAGATAGAGTGATTCAAGAGGAAGGTTTATAGCACCCGTGTGAAGCCGGGGCGGGTCGCTAGTTTAATATAATAGGTGTTTCGTTGTATTGTTTAGTTTTAGGTTAGATTGTTAGATAAGTTAATTATATTATCACCTTGAAGGTGAATGGAATTGACATTTCAAACAAAATTTGATAACGTAATATTTCATGAACTATCGTAAATCCGTACATTTCTAAGGTTCCTGTCTCGGGTTGTGTTACATATTTTATATGTTCTAGTGTTGTTACTATTTATTATAAATGTTATAATTTATTCAATTTTAAAAAGGCATAACAGCTGAAGTAAGTATTTACTAAATAAAGAATCTCATTTTCATATTCGACGTATTTTACATGCTTTTTTTAACCGATGAAAAAAAATCTCAAGTCGACGCATATCTACATCTACACTAATATTATAAAGAGGAAAGATTTGTACCTATTTTTGTATGTTTGTAATGAATAGGCTCAAAAACTACTGGACCGATTTTAATAATTCTTTCACTGTTGGGAAGCTACGTTCACCCTGAGTAACATAGGCTATAGAATATTTTGAAAAAAATTAGGGATCCATGCGAAGCCGGGGCGAACCGCTAGTCGGTATATATATCATCATCATCATCATCAGCCCATCGCAGTCCACTGCTGGACATAGGCCTCTTCAATTGCACGCCACTTTGCTCTATCTTCGGCTGCTCGCATCCAGCTCCTGCCAGCCATCTTACGCAAATCGTCACTCCACCTTGCCTGAGGACGTCCTACACTACGCTTGCCGAGACGCGGTCTCCACTCTAGAACACGTTTACTCCAACGGTTATCGGTTCTTCGGCTAATATGGCCAGCCCACTGCCACTTTAGCTTGCTAATCCGGTGGGCTATGTCGATGACTCTGGTTCTCTGCCGAATCACCTCATATATATATATATATATATATATTATATATATACATATATATTATAATCAAAAATCGCTAGTTCTATAGACGAGCACCAAGCTTCTCCACGACTGGCCTTTTTGGACCTCTTCCAACACTGACCGATTATAAAATCTATAAAACGTGTTCAGGTTTGTTTTCTCCGCCGGCTAGTTGGACGCTTCCTAACTGTTTTATTCAGCTATTTTGTTTAAGAGAAAAATCCGATCGGTGCAGTTTTAAGTAAGATTGGAATTTGTGCCAAAGTTTATGCTCGGATCTGGATGCATTTCAATTTCTTAAGGCTTTTCTTGCTACCGTTCTGAGGAATATTTATGATACTTTGTAAAGATTTTAACATTTCAGTTCTTCCTAATTTAGGTAGTGTTCAGAGATTCAGCACTTACTAATTGATCTTTAATGAAATTACAATTATTTCAAGGGTTTAAAAAAGGTCGCTGAGTTACGCAGCAATGTTTTCGTTATAAGAGAGAATGTAATACCTGTTTTTATATTGGTTTAAATAACTGTATTCGATAAATTGATACTTTATTTCAGTGCTACTGTTTTTTAAATTAGACAAATACCTACTTAAAAAAGTTCAATAGTCATTTGTGTTTACTAAGGTTCAGTTTGATTATAACCGAGTAAAGTCTACAGGTATTTAATATTTTATTTCAAGATTTGATACAAACATGTTCTTATTTATTTTATCATAACAAAAAATCACTTAGGTTTATTAACACAATAATAAATAATAATATATTATTTACTAATCATTTCTGATGCCTTTGCGGTTATAACACATTGGAATTAAACAATATAATTATCTAGGTATATATTATCATACTAGCGGTTCGCCCCGGCTTCGCACGGATCCCTAATTCTTTTTAAAAATATTCTATAGCCTATGCTACTTGCGAGTAATGTAGCTTTCAAATGGTGAAAGAATTTTAAAAAACGGTCCAGTAGTTTTTGAGCCTATTCATGAAAACCAAACAAAATAGTATAGATAAGTAGGTACCACATATTCAGGTTGCAATAAATATGCCTGAGTAGGTAGCAGTACTAAAGCTTGCAATATCCTCAGTTGTAAAAGGGCGGTTCTCCCACTAGAGTGCCTCGGGGTGCGTTAATTTCCGCCGTTACACCACTGAGTTACCCGCATTTCTGATTTGCAGTCCTTTGTGAGCGTTTACCACAGGCAAGAAATGAAGTTTGCTGAAATAGACTGTTTTCTTTTTTAATTCCTTTCTTGCCGTAATGAGGGGACAATATTAATCTATATATAATATAATAAAGAGAAAAAGTTTGTTTGTTTGGATTAAATAGGCTCCTAAGCGACTGGACCGATTTCAAAAATTCCCGAGTGACATAGGCTCTAAAAAAGGGATCCGAGCGAAGCCGGGAGGGGTCGCTAGTCGAATATATTATTATATTGACGAACAACTACGACGTATAAATTCATGATAATAATATACCTTCCTATAAAAATATAGCCATTTGTTGGTAACAAGGTTTGTTTTCCTACTATTTTGAGAGCTGCTTTAAAATAAACAAAATCTTTAATTAAAATAGTTTCGTTTCTATCTCAATTGCTTTCTACGGATCTAACCTCGCCTCATCCGCATTTTATTTTGGTCAGAAAATATCCAGCATTTACTAGAGATTGGATATCGATTCCTATCACAAGAATTCACTTCTCCTTACTGCCAGTATGCATATAAAAAGACTTAAAAAAGGCGTTACCTATGGAATTTTAATCAAATATTACCTATTCTATGCGCCCTTTCAATAAAAGTACGTTCCGTAAAACCTTTGCTGTTTAAATAAGTAAGTACATATTTGTCAATTTGACATATTTACATCATAATAATATTATTATAATATCTTACTGCATGAATGTCAGTCTTCCTGCAAGCCTGTCTTTCTGTCTGTCCTATTGTCAGTCGCACTGTCTGTATATCTAACTGCGTTAATGTCAATTTTCCTGCCTGCCTGTCTTTCTGTCTTCGTCAGTCTGTCTGTCTGTATATCTGGCTGACTGGCTTATGTCAATCTGCCTGCTTGTCTTTCTGTCTGTCTGTATATCTGGCTGAAAAAATTATACCTCATTGAGTTTCTTCTCGATTCTTCTCAAGAGGTTTTTTTTTGCTGAATCGAAAAAGAATATTAATTCTAACGTTGACATTCACAAGTGCCTGTAAGAGCCTAGACTGAATAAATGATTATTTGAGTTTGAGTTCTGTCTGTCTGTCACAACAAATTTGCTCTGAAACTATTACCTACAAAATAAATATCAATACCTCACCTCCATTTTCATTACAACTTCATGTAAACCTTATGACTTTGTGCATCGCGAGCACTTTGCCAAAGGAAACCTCTATGCCTTCACTTTCTTTATACAAAACTACATTGAGAAATCTGCCGTCATTAGTACTAAGTGGGTAAGGACTTTGCCGAGAATCTTTGTGATAAGGGAATGTAGCTCGCAAAATGAGTTCGAATAAAATGACTGATTCGTTATAGTAGAGATTGTTCTAGATAACAAGTAGACATATTGTGTTACTAGACGCATAAAATTGTGACATGAAATATAAAAAAAAATATGACACGAAATTTTCCATACCTAACATTGATACCATATTATTGACAGCCGTGTGTATAGACACTTACCTTCTCGCTTTTAATTATATTTGTTTAATAAATTCGAATGCCTTTACAGATCCCATATTCGTTGCACAACTGAGCTGACAACAGTCGAACGCCAAAGTGACTATAAATTTATCAAAACGTTAGCTAATATAATAAATTAGTACAAGAGTGAATTTGTTTATAAATAGTTATTTCATCCTAGTTAATTTTAAATAATAATTTCTCATGTAGTCGTGGTCACACATTAAAATGAACATATTATATGTCTATTGTCACCTTCTGTCGTGCTACGATTATGGAAACTGTAAAGGTTCCGAAAAGTAAACCAATAAAATAGAATAAGTTCGCGAATTAAATCCGTTTATAGTTGTTTTATTGTAATAATTTTTATTTAATTAATTTACTTTAGACAAGTTGTACCTACCACAAAAAAAAATACAATGTAACATAGTCTGTGTTTAATAACATTTTTATTTAAAAAATGAAATTTCTAACAATGCAAAATTAATAAAGATCAACTGACCGGCTGTTGATGCTTTGTAGAATATATCGTTTCCATTCAAACGTAGAGTGATGGATGACATTTTCTCATGTCGATATAGAAGGTTTCGTTATTCACAAAAACAGCTCTGGATACAAAAGGGAAAATATACTACATTCAGGGCCACTTTTCATTGTGGCTTAAGCCTTCTATTGGGTGATCAAACGACTACCATATTTTTAGTATACCGATTTGCAATGATAGTAAGGACGTTGAAAGATTTACTAAAGTTTATATGCTTTAAAAATAGTATTAGAAATTTTGTATAATTTTTAGTATACCAAACCGATTTGCAATGATAGTAGACAAGGACGTAGAAACAGGATTTACTAAAGTTTATTTATATGCTTTCGCACAGCGGGCTATGGAAAGGGCTATGCTCGGCGTTTCTCTGCGGGATCGAATCAAAAATGAGGTGAATCGGC
Source organism: Polylopha cassiicola (assembly GCA_038024825.1). Lineage (NCBI taxonomy): Eukaryota > Metazoa > Arthropoda > Insecta > Lepidoptera > Tortricidae > Polylopha > Polylopha cassiicola. The sequence continues at coordinate 18,627,829 of CP149047.1, read as the reverse complement.
AGAGAACCAGAGTCATCGACATAGCCCACCGGATTAGCAAGCTAAAGTGGCAGTGGGCTGGCCATATTAGCCGAAGAACCTATAACCGTTGGAGTAAACGTGTTCTAGAGTGGAGACCGTGTCTCGGCAAGCGTAGTGTAGGACGTCCTCAGGCAAGGTGGAGTGACGATTTGCGTAAGATGGCTGGCAGGAGCTGGATGCAAGCAGCCCAAGATAGAGCAAAGTGGCGTGCAATTGGAGAGGCCTATGTCCAGCAGTGGACTGCGATGGGCTGATGATGATGATGATGATGATTTATATGCTTTAAAAATAGTAATAGAAATTTTGCATTAGGTATGTTACAGTACAATAGTTAATTTTCAGATGTACTTCTGTGAAGAAAATTCTAAGTAATTTTATAATAATATAGACAACATAGATAGAAATAGACTGATAAAATTTCTTTGCAAGTATAAAAAGAAAATAGTACTCACGGTGACATATTCTATGAAATAACCTAATATTTTCTGATACCTACGCGGTTACTACACATTAGAAAGAAACAATTATAACGAATTTAACTATTTTGCCGCTGTTATGAATTCATTACAGTTCCTATATTCGTAGCTGTTTGAGTTCATTCCTTTAAAAAACCCACAGTATAAACTCAAACAGGAGTTCGAACAGTCCATTTATGCAGTAATTTGTTCAGCGGTTTCACACGGGCGGAGTAGGCCGCCGGGCGGACGCCGGCGGCGCAAACCGCAATCCGCTTCCAATCCAACTCGTACGAGTCTTTGTGCGTATCGCACGAGCATATTGCAAGTCCAAGTGGCAACGTGACGTGGATCAAACTTATGACACTTTCATCATGGAAGGTGCTTTTTAATCGACTACGGAGATGGAGGACATTCTGAATTCGACTGTAAAAATTCGCCTGATAAAGGAACTGTTGTGCAATTTTTTAAGTTTGTAATTCTTATGGCTTGGCGTTATTATTATTCAAAGGCGTGCATTCCATATAGGCACAATCGTATACATGTATGGAGTGCCTACCCTGACGTGGTACACGCGCGATCTTCACTGCACGCGCCTGTTATTATTAGTTTCATTGTCTTTTTCACATACCTCGCTATTTTGATTTGGTATACAGCTATCAATTATAATTTGGTATCTGTCTATTGTCCAGTTTATAGGTACCAAAACATATTAATTACAACATGCGTAGGTAAATAGGTCAAAAACCGATCGGCTCGTGCGAAGATTGCTTAAACTTTATCTAGAAAAACTAACCTAACATGAAATACGCTCTTAATGGCGTTTTAAAGGAAGATAAACTAGGTTAGCCGAAGTTAGGACTTTACTGAATGAAAAATGTTTCTGGAATTATTAAACGCATGTTGAAAATAGAGCCGTGGAAAAAAATATCAGTATTTAATGTAGTATAATACAGTCATTTTAGTAATTGCGCGCTGTATATTAATTATGTTAATAATGAAACATAATAATATAGAACGTAATAATCAATTATATTGCTAATAATATCTAATGCCTTCGCGGTTATTATTACCTACACATTTAGCTTAAGTTTAGATTTAGCGCTAGACTATCATCAGCTCCGTCATACTACGAATATGGGAACTGTAAAGTTTTCAAAACGTCAGCAAATAAAAAAAAATATGCGAGTTAAATGGGTTAAATTCGCTATATAGTAAGTATTTCATTCCAAATTAAATCAAGTGTATTTCGTAATCAGCAAGGGCATGCATTCAATATAGGCACAATATCCTAAATAAAAGGAAGGCATTCCCTATGCATATGACCTTTCACTGCACGCACCTGATAATCAGGGGGCTGGTAGGTAGGCAATGGAGTTCTTAACAGGACGAGGTAGGTATATTTAGTACATTTTTAGAATCATTTTTTAATATATTTTCTTAACCAGGAACAAAAATTATATATGGAAATGTTACACTAATCCTGCTTTCATGAATACGACGTAGGTAGTTTTAGCACATAATTATGCAAAATAGAACTAGCAAAATATTCGTATGAGAAAATTTGCTTGTTTTGCAGAATGTAGTCTCACATTTAACATTTTATTACACATTTGTCGTTTTAAAATAGTTTTCTAAATTCAATTTAAAACTAACTGAATTTACTATTTACTTTTATTTTAGTTAAATGTATTATTGGAATTTGAATAGTTAAACTTTCTGACTAGGTACTAAGTTAGACTATAAGTTCGTGTTGTCAAATATATTTTGAGTTCAAGTAAGTAATTATCATGGGCGTAACGTAGAATGCCTACCCCCCCACTGCACGCACCTGGTAAATACAATATTTCTGCTTAGTTATCAAATTCCATCCTTATTCCTATTGTTATAGTTTTATAATTATATAAGTAACAGTATACTTAATGTATAGATATGACATAAATTATAATTATATAGTATTAGGCAGCAAACAAGTTGCTACAAAACAAAAAAAAAACATAAATCTTTGCCAAAACGTAGTGTATTTTAACATCAAAAAGGCAACGGATACTGACCACTTTATCACTCAGAATTGCATGCTTGCACTACTTGCGTCTCGCTCCAACCGGTATACCCGTCTCTCTCGCACTCGCCGCCATTACACAACGATACCGGAACCCTGACGGTCATTAATTCACGAAATGTGTACCATTGAGATAAATTTTGTAAGAATTTCGAGAGAAAAGAGGTATTTGGTTATGTTGCAGTACATATCTCGCTGTTGCTATGTGTGCACTGTTATGCATTTGTTTTCAACCATTTCAATTTCATACGCTGTGTCTCCTAGTCTATGGTGTTCTATTAAGTGGTACCTAGCCTATATGTTAAAATCACACTGACTGTATAATATGTCCATCCACCTAAACAAAGGTGAACGGACAAAACCAACATTCTACGGAATGAGGGCCACCGCGTGTCAGTAATCCGCTAGATGCGCTAGTGTAGAATGAGGTCTAGCTGTCATGTACCACCAATCACAGGCCAGTAGCTTGCTTCTCATTGGTGGTACATGACAGCTAGACCTCATTCTACACTAGTGCATCTAGCGGATTTCTGACACGCGATGGCCCTCATTGTCATTCGCAAACAAAACTGACCACGTGGCTGTTCATTAATAATAATAAAAAGCCATTTATTTCTTGCTTTTACAAAGTTTAGTGTTTACACTGTGAAAGTAGCTACATATTTAAAAAACAAAAATAAATATAAATGTATGTACTTAGTAATGTTAAGTTTGTTCTTTTTTTCTTGGCTTTCATTAGCTTATGCTAATTACATAGGTTTCATTTCTTTCGCAAATCGTCTCCTTGTCTAGCCCTCTAGGTGCCCTAGGCAAATCGATCGAAATAAAACGAAAATTTAAACGTAACTTAACAAAAAAGTCACGTGGCCACTTTAGTTACAATTTTGCATTCGTTTCGTGCATTCGCTAATATCGATTGGCTTAAGGGCAGTTATCATTGGACGACGGACATAAAATCTTCCTATAACGACCTTATGAATCACTCTGCTTTGTGACGATAAAGTACTAGGAAATGTTAAAGATTATTTTAGGAGAAAATCTTATATGAAAAAGGGAACGACAATGTGGCGCCTTAGAATGAAACAAGTATTAACGGATTTAACTTGCGTAATTTTGTTTATTTGCTGACGTGTCGGATTCTTTACAGTTTACAGTTTCCATAATCGCAGCACGACTGAGCTGACAACAGTCTAACGCTAAAGTAACGCGAGTTAAATCCGTTAATAGTTGTTTCATTCCAATGTGTAATAACCGCGAAGGCATCAGAAATTATAATGTGGCGTCTGTTTGTTCCATAAATTCTCTTTTAGTGCTAATTGTGCTCCAATTAGCACTAAGAGAGAATTTTCGGAATTTTATTTTTCATTGTTTAAAATTGTGCAAAATTTCAAGTTTCTGTAGGTAGTTTATTAAGTGATACCAGAATATACTGATACCGTAGTTTCTTCACGGCGTCTCTCAAAAACCCAAAGAATAAGTTCCAGAAACTAAGTTTCAATTCTCAAACACTAAGGAAACGGATGAAAGAAATCGCTGACCGTTAATAAGTCTGTCTTACTTGCTACAAATACGTTTCCTTTATGTTTCGGGTGAATACGAAATTTCAGGAAACTTGGAAAATGTTGGTTATTTCGTTTAGTTTTATTGTTATTCTAAGAATAGGGTGTTTATAAGGAAATACAACTATAGCAAAGTTTAACTGTTACTTTAGCATTATATTTTTGAATGTTAAAAACTAGTGTAGTTCGAGTTTGAAGAGGGAAACATAATTATTTAAATTGGAATGAAACAACTATTAACGGATTTAACTCGCGTATTTTTTTAAATGATTTTAGTTGCTTTATTCCAATGTGTAATAACCGTGAAGGCATCAGAAATTGTTATAATAATTTGAATTTTATTCCGTGCACTTGTCATTACTAGCTTCTGCCCGCGACTTCGTCTGTGCACAATATGCACCCCGATAAGTTTTACCTCCTTAGGGGATGAAGTTTCAAAAATCTCTCTCTGTTACAACTTACAGACTTATTCGGTCATATAAAGCAGTATAAAGCCTTATAGATCCACTTAGGTATTACTAACGATCTATAAGTGGATTCATGAACTAGGTACCTACCTACCTAAATGATCACATTCTAATAAACTTTACACAAAAAATGCCCATAAGATTTTTAATTATTACAATAATACTAGGTATGTTACTTTTCATATAAATATTAATATTTTGGAATGAAACAACTATTAACGGATTTAACTCGCGTATTTTTATTTTATTTTATTAGCTGACGTTTCGGATTCTTTACAGTTTCCATAATCGTAGCACGACTGAGCTGACAATAGTCTAACGCTAAAGTGTGTAATAACCGCGAAGGCATCAGAAATTATTATATTAACATTTTAACAAACATTTTCATGGATATAAACGTTATATTTTACGAGAAAATCTAAAATATTCAAAATGTATTTATTACCCATAAGTAGGTAGGTATACTGAATTGATGTAGACGTAGAATTTATAATTTTGTACAAAATATAGATTTGACTTACTATTTTAGAATTAATTAAATAAAGTGCACTTATATATAAGAACAGCCTACATTTTTTTGACATTACGCTCGTTCAGATAGCAAAGTGTAGTAACCAATGTTTTCGTAATTAGCCGTATTCGAATTATCGTTACGAAAATCTGGCAAACACAGAATATCTTTCTCTTGGCCAGTAGCCAGCGGTTAATGTAATTGTTTGTATATTGGTAGAGACCCTGTCATGGCCGTCGAGACTTGCCAAAAGAACACGTCGCCTAATTCGCTTTTTTGAAATATGACACAGTATTGTTTAGTACGGCTTAGATGTTATCTTATTCAGATATTTATGTCTATTTTGATCGATGGACACGTTTGTACAGCAAAACCAAATTTGATTTTTGGTTGCAATTAATTGCTGGCCACGTGGCTGAGTAATATTTTTTTAATGATATTGTTATGTTTCGAATAGTGAAAAGGGTTGTTGTTGTCTATAGAAGAATTGTTATAAAAGATAATCAATAAAAAAATAATTATTTTATCTAAAAAAATAGTAAATATTGAAAAGACAGTAGATATCAGACATATTATGTTAACTATAATCATTTCTGATACTTTCGACGTTATAACACATTGGAATGAAACCACTATAAACGTACCTACTTAACTCGCGTATTTTATTTTATTGGTTGATGTTTAAACACTCTACAGTTCCCATTCGTAGCACGACTGAACTGACGATAGACTAACGCTAAGCAGCTTATAAAGCTTTTTATTAATAACACTGTGAAAATGCTGAGCCCATTGGCTAGTTCCGCTGTATTTATAGGGGTACCTACTTACAACAGCAATATGATATTCTAGGCCATGGTCAAGTACAAACAAGTTAATATCGGCAGATAAATCTGCGGTGAATATCATTCCATTTCCTTGGATTGCTCGAAACAGATCGCGAGTTTATGCGATCATAAAAAACGACGTTTTACGGTTATATGTCTTTTCTATTTGGTGTGCCAAATATTTCTCTAGTTTTTATATTTATCGAAAACTTTCTGTCTGGGCGTTCAGTCGTAAAATGCGATAGGAATTCGATTTATTGTTTTCAATTTAAATATTGACTTGAGAAAATAAAATACAATGTAAGTTTTAAGACGAAACATTTGTCGATGAAGACATTCTTTGTGAGAATATAGAATATAGAATATCTTTTTGGACAATTCACACCAATTATCTAGTCCCATTTTAAGCAAAGCTTGTGTTATGGGTACTAGACAACGGATAAATATACATAAATACATATAAGACATCCAAGACTCAGGTACAGATGCCAGTGCTCATCACATTGACATCTGCCCCTAGCGGGATTCGAACCCGCAACCTCCGGTTTCGTAGTCAGGGCCTCTGACCACTAGACCAACAGGCCGTCAGAGAAAGTGGTTTGGATATATTTTGGATCGAACTTTGGATTCTTTTTTAATGAAACAGCTATAACGGATTTCAAACGCGTATTTTCACACAAAACAGACTATCTCAGTTAAGGCAGCTACAAATATATCAGCTGTAAAGTTTAGGAAAAGTCAGCAAACAAAAATAATACACGCGGGTTAAATCCCGTATAAGTAGTTGTTTTATTCCAATATTATTATGTGAAAACCGATAAAGCTTTAGATAAAATTTGGAATTCAAGAAAGAAAAAGAAAAAGTAATATCTTTATAAAATAATAACGCGAATTAAATCCGTTAATAGTTGTTTCATTCCGAAATCTTAATATTTAGCAGCTTAAAATAGTCTTTCTTTTATTACCAAGTATATTCAGTATAAATTATATGCCTAGCGGTCCACAAAAATTTCAAATGCAGAGTTTAATATACACAAACAAATAAATCTTTCCTCTTTATTATAAACTAGCGGTCCCGGCAGACGTCATCCTGCCCGTTCGAAATTCAAATTAGATAACTTAGACAACGTTTGTATGGGAAAAGAAAAGGGCTGTTTTTAGGGTTTTCCCGGCAATTATTCGATTTTTTCTCGCCGTAAGAACCATCCTTGGACTTCAACTTTAAAAAAAAAATTGGCCAATATGCGCTTACCAACACATTTTGCGATTCATTTTTATATATAAGATAAATTATTAATAGATAATCCATATGGTAGGACTGTAAATACATATAGGATATAGTATATGTTGGGTGTGGGCTGTATCACATTAGAAGGGGCGACATACCGCGAGACAATGTGGCGACGGCCTGCACTTGCTAATGGAAGTATAAATTATACTTACACTGTGTATACAGTTACAGAAGGCACGGTAAGACTTTTGTATCTTATCATTGTAACACCACTTACCATGCTCGAAATTAAAAAAGATGTTAATGAAGTAAATATTACAATCTATTTTTTTTTTCGAACTGAATACTGAAGCGCAGTTGGCCAGGTAATGGGCCTTTACTGCAAAACCGGACGGGTGGCGAGACTCCTGAAAGGAGACTCTTAAGCCTTTTGGGTTGGGTTTAGGGTTTTTAGCCCTGACCGACCCGAGGGCCCCCCAAGGTGGGGGTCACACCTCGGCTCGGGCCGTCAGGAGGTGTGTTGACACGACTATTTTGTTGCAAGGGAACAGAAGGTCCCTGCGGATAAGACCGACGCGCGCCGGGTGTATGTGGACGTCTTCAACCCCGCCGGCGGGGCCGCTGTAACACTATCGAGTATGCTAGGTGTGGGTGAGGCCGCATGCCGCGCGGCAGCTGCCTGTGTGTCGGTGTACGGTTTGTGTCCGTGGGAGGGGGCGCGGCGGCCGCTATGGCAGCCGTGATCGAATCGGTATTACAAACTAACATTTGTGTTGCATAATAAAAAAATCGTACCTAGAGAGCGTTCAAGTATTACGTAACGCAATTTGGTGGGGGAGGGGGTCTCGTAAAACGTTACCAGGGGTAAGGGGGATCGAACAACGCATTACGTAACATTGTTTTTTTATTTAAATAAACTCAAAAATTGCGTTACGTTATACTTGAACGCTCCCTTATTACTGTGTGCGCTTGTGTGTGTATGTGTATATTTGTGTAATAACAATAAAATTTAAATTGTAAATGTGCTATAATATCGCCTATAACTAACGGTGCTGATAAACAAATCGCAATCTAGCGAAAGTTTACTGACACGGGATGTCATCTTGAGCAAATAGTTAATTTTCAATGTACGAGCTTGCGAGACGACTCCTACGCTGAACAGTATTCGTAACGTATCGGTATGAATGTATCGTTTTGTAATACCTACTGTTTTTTCTCTATTGTAGGACTTGTGATAATGGGACCCAAACGGCACCGAAAAAACAGTGTTTTAAGTCATTGTACCTTATAATTTATGACTCTAAGACATAAGGGAAGGGGGGAGTATTCTACTGAGATAAAGGTATGGGAGTACCTTTTTGTTATAGGCATACTTAATTATAAAACTAGCTGCAATATCGAAATATCACTGTCATAATTATTAAAAAAGTATCGTTATTTATTTATTTATAATGGTATATTTAAGTTACGAAAGGCAACATTCACGCCGATTTATGATAGGCTATTGTATATTTTGACCAATGGCGGACAAGCGAGAGTGGCCAATCAGCGGCGAGCTTCTCGCTGTCATGGCAGAAGACGCGGGAACGGTAAAAGCTGTTTTTTGTACAAATGTGAATTAATTCGTAATGTTTTGATGATTGAGGTTAACGACCTTTTCAAAAATAATTTATTAGAATATTTTGGAAGTTGTGATTTTTTAGAACGAAATAGAATGGTGATCACGTTATATTTGAAGTTTAAAAAAAAATCTAAGCAATAAACGATTACGTAATATATTCAAGTTCATATGTTACGTAATAATAAATTATAATCTTGGGTTGATCGGGCTGGGAAATGCCCGGTCGGGTGTAGGTAATGCTTAGCGGTATAAAAAGGGACTTTTTGACTGGCTATCAAATCAATGGATTCAAGTCAAGAGATATCCCGGTTCTGATTGAAACTAGAATGGGAATAAATATATAAATAAATGCATCAAAATACTATTTTAGAAATAGAAGCGGAGTAGGTAGTAACTATTCCACTTGGACGAAGAGCACTTGGAGAAAGCTAGTGTTGGTAGTTAGGACGAAATCTGACTGGAGACATACTCGTAGCTTCTTATGTTAAATTCTTCGTGTTGTTTGTAATGTCTATATATATATATATTGTTTAGATAGAAATAAAGTTAAATTTTTCCAAATTGACTTTGAAAAAATGTCTTCCTAATGATTTTTTTCCGGCGCTCTTTCTCAGCAATGACGGTGTTTCCGAAGCGCTCGTAGATTCATAATAATATAACGTGTATTATCTTTTTAAGATTTCTCTTATAAATAATTTGATTTGTAACCGCTTGTAAATTAAGCCACGCGAATGCAGTACACGCACTGAATAATTCAATGTCTAGCCTATACCCGATACTTCAGGCCTTCTGTTCCAGACCTTAAAACTACCGCCCAAGCATAAAGAAACACTTGTTTACCCCAAACTATATTACATAATTGATCGAAATCTTTTATATAACACGCATGTCACAGCCAGCCTATTTACTAAGTGCCGTATTGATTGATTTGTCTTAAAGATATAAAGGAAAGTTGTATTAGTTAAATCCTAGCCCTAATTCATATTATAAATGCGAAAGTAACTCTGTCTGTCTCGCTGTCACGCGAAAATTACTGAACTGATTCAAATGAAATTTAGTACACATATAGTCTAGAGCCCAAAAAAGGACATAGACTACTTTTAATTGCTAATTCCACGAGGAATCACGGGTAAAAGCTAGTTATTTATAACTCAAGAATGGATAAGCCGATCTGGCTGAAAATTAGTCGAGAGTTTAGAATCAGGAGACGGAAACAGGATATTGTTTAACCCATTCTCTTAGGATAAAAACGTAGCATGTTTTTTTTACCTTTGATACCTGCTAACTATAAAGTGTTGCTTTCAGTTTAGCGAGTATCCATTTATTATTATGTTATACAAATAATAATAACAAAAAAAATACGTGTCGACTTGAGAACCTCCTCCGTTTTTGTCGGTTAAAAAAAATCATTTTTCCTAAAATCTCGTCTGGGGTGACTGGCATCTTACTCAACTAGTGACGGTCTCGAATGTAAAGTAGGTAACGACCGTTAAACTTAACTTACTTACCTTAATCTTTAATTCCAACAGTGGCCCCTTTGATCAGTGCAGCATGGGTACAGACCTCATTCTGCTTAGTAAATCTGATCTCAGTGTAACCTAATTTCTAGAAGTCCAGCTCAATTACTTCTCATCCGTTTACGAAGCCGTTTTCCAGCTAAAGCTATAGGCGTGTGTTAAACCTTATAAGTCAATTAAAGTACGCTTCAGTGAATTAACACAGTAAATACAAAGCAGTATGTGATCTTCACATTGATAGTTTTTCTTATGAAGTAAAATTAGCCACCCCCGGCTTCACACGGGTGCTACAAACCTTCCTCTTGAATCACTGTCTATTTAAAACCGCTTTAAAATCCGTTGAGTAGTTTTAAAGATTTAAGCATGCATATGGATGGACAGACAGCGACTTTATACTATGTAGTGAAGACATAATATGTGAAAAAAACGACCAAGTGTGAGTCGGAGTCGAGTAGGTACATACAAAAGATACTATAAAAACGGCAAAAATAACGTGTTTGTTGTATGGGAGCCTACTTAAATATCTATTTATTTAATTTTTTTACTTTTTGTTAGCGGCAACAGCTTAAAAGTTCAACTGGCTAATTCTCACGGTTCATGAGATACAGCCTGGTGTCAGACGGACGAATGGACAGAAATAGGTCTAGTTTTACACTGTGCGCGCAAAATAAAATTTATTACTGAAATTAAGGAATACTTATTTTATACAATATTAAAAAACTGATTAGATTTAAAAATCTCAAGTTTACAAATAAAACGTACTTAAAATGTTCATTTTAAATTATAACTCGACATGATTTAAATATTTCGACGGAGGAATTCAAATCCGATTATAATAATATAGTAAACTAGCTTCTGCCAGCGACTTCGTCCGCGTGGAATAGTTATTTTCTCCGTTTTTTTACACATGTTCCACTGTTTCTTCGCTCCTATTGGTCACAGAGTGATGTTATATAGCCTAAAGCCTTCCTCGATAAATGGTCTATCCAAAAAAAAAGAATTTTTGAATTCGAACCAGTAGTTCCTGAGATTAGCGCGTTCAAACAAACAAACAAACTCTTCATCTTTATAATATTAGTATATATATAGATTTTGTAATCTGCAATACATCGCTACGATGAAAAAAAATAATTTCTCTTCAAAAGCTCTTTACGTACCTACTCTTTAAGATTTTCACTCTATAAAAATCTAGCAAAGATAAATTTATTATGGAAAAGAAAATGTTTTCCAAACCTTCGTTAAGACTTTCTTAGATGAAAAATAATTTAAAATAATAATTATTATGGCGACCTTGCAGGGTAGGTGAGTTTAAAATTTTGCAATTCATACTACATATTATAATACGGTAGTTTACACGATGTAAAAATCACTTTAGCGTTAGACTATCGTCAGCACTCTCGTTAATAATTATAACTGTCAAGTTTTCGAAACATATATAATAAAATAATCCGTTAGGTTTTTCATTCCAAAAATTATGTAATTCGCAGCAATAATTATTTAATTATGCCTATACCACAGAATAGTAAGGATTTGGAGAGGTTTTTGTAAATTACTTACATTGCATTGGTAAGTTTATAGAAAACTTTTCCGATAAAACGTTTCGTCTCTGACAGCTAGGTATAGACTGATTTATTCTTTATGTCACCTACCGACATGCATAGAAATAGAACTACCCACATAGTTTTTCAATGTCTTTATGACACGACACCCTAAAAAGTTGGTAGTATAAAAAATATTTTTTTTGCAGTATCCATACTGCATGTTTAATACTATGTGCCTTCAAGGATGCATCTATCTGTCATTTGTGAAGCAACCGGGTCACTGCCTCAGAAGTTATACACCACACCGCAGTACCTACAAAACAGTAGTTAAACTTCGTATTATTTGACTTTAGCTTAAGACTATTGTCAGCTCAGTCGTGCTACGATGATGGAATCTGTAAAGACTCCAAAACGTCAGCCAATAAAATAAAATACGCGAGTTAAAACCGTTCAAAGTTGTTTCATTACAAACTTCGTATTGTTTTAATGGTCCGTTTCCCAAAATTAGATTTTACTTTATAATCAGTATTCACTTGTTTCTAAGGTTAAATAAACAATAAGATACTCTTTGTGGAAGAGTAAATAAGACACAGATAATCTAGAAACTAATAGCAAAGGTAGTCATTGTTTAAACTTTATACTTTGACGGCCTGTTGGTCTAGTGGTCAGAGGCCCTGACTACGAAACCGGAGGTTGCGGGTTCGAATCCCGCTAGGGGCAGATGTGATGCGCACTGGCATCTGTACCTGAGTCTTGGATGTCTTATTTGTATTTATGTATAATTATCCGTTGTCTAGTACCCATAACACAAGCTTTGCTTAAAATGGGACTAGATAATTGGTGTGAATTGTCCAAACATATTTATTTATTATTATATACGTCAAAGAAAAAAATAAGTACCTAATTTTTAAATTGACATATGACAGTTCAAACTGTTACTAATTAACAAGTGTTTTAGTACTTTTTAGTTAGTATAGAAAATTCTACAGACTCGGAGACTATCAAGCAAGGGCGTGCATTCCATATAGGCACAGTATCACTAATGTATATCCCTGGCGCCATTCTTACCCTCCCTTCACTGCACGCGCCACTTCATTTATCAAGACACACAAGCGTTCGAATTTAAATTTAAATTTGAGCGTTGAACGCTGGCCGAATTTCGAAAACCAGTGATCCATCATATATTCTGTCTTGGTCGGTATTGAAAATCGGGTCGCATGCTCGCCGTGTCGTATTAATAAATCAGGCAGTACTGCTACGTGCGCAATCGATACCGGGCACACTGGCCACACTACTTCGTTACAAAAAAGTGGAAAGCACTAAGAAATCTTTAAGTTTTAAATGTTGTATAGTGTGGCTTGCAAACATTTTAAACATGGATAAGGGTAATCGATAATAGCAGTATGAAATGACGGCAAAATTGTATGTTTCGTTATATCTGTGAAAATAATAACTTATATACAGTAATTTCAAAATAACGTTGTATTACAATACTGCTGAGAAATTAAAATAGATAATTTAATCGATATATATGTTTTTTAACTATGGCTATCCCATTTTGGTTTATGGCCTATGGTCGTTTTGCCCTTAACGCGTGCCCACTTTAGTCCACCTTCTCGGGCAAAACGGGCAATCGTAGAGGTTTCATAAATTATAATTATTTTGTCTATAATGTTTTGAGAAAACAGACTGTTATAAATCGAAAAGTATTCAATAATGCACCTGGTTGCAAACGAATAAATAATATTACTGAGTTACAAAGCATTAATTGGTAAGGTGCCCTCTTTAGGCATCCTTCCCCTATAGGTACCTGTACTTAGTTTGTCAAATAGGTACTTCATTTTCTGTCCAAAGTGTTTCCTTTCTTTTTATTATCGCTCCTTGTTTGCGTTACGCACCGTGATGAGTGACTTTACGCCTTTTTTATTGGAAACGATAAGAATTAGGTATTCCAGTACTAAAGTTCAGTTTACCGCTGCCGTTGGTACTTGTTTTATTAGCATGGGAATGATGACGGGATGAGATAAAGAGATTTTTAGGGTTCCGTAGCTTTTTTATTCGATCTAAATACTGAAGCGCAGTTGGCCAGCTAATGAGCCTTTACTACAAAACCGGACGGGTGCCCGGGTGGCGAGCCTCCTGAGAGGCTTTCAAGCCTTTAAAGAAACTGAACCCTTATAAAATCTTTTAGCTGTATGTTACAGCCAATTTCCAAAACTAATCAAAACCAATATCAAAAGTCATTTAAGTATTCATTTTCCAAATGCCGATCACAAAGTCTGTACATGACTGTTTCTTCCATTCTTTATAATTAGTGTTACTAAAATGAGTAAATTAAGTTGTAACTCATTGATCTAAGGTAGACATGTAAAATATACAAATTAATATTATTATTTAAAATGTAGGTCACAATTGGAGGATAAATTAGAATATTAAAAAAAGGAAAACATTCTTGTATCGCATTTTAAACGGGCTTGTTTTGAGGACCTCAAAATATATACCTATTGATTTAATGTAAAAATTGTTTTGGAGTAGTTTAAGAAAGTATAATTATAAAATTAGCAAGTCCCTTAATTCCAACACTCGACTTATTTTAAATATTACGAAATAAGATGTCTGTCTATGTTATATATCGATACCTTTGGGTTCAATTGGCGTAAAAGCCATTTTGGCCAAAATGAGTTAAATATACAGTTTTTCTCAGAATTTTGAGCTCTATCGATCTGTATATAAGGATCATCGAAATTCGCAATTTTATGGCTTTTACTACCCAACTTTTTCACACAAAATGTTATCAAAAATTAAAAATGTTGGATGTATCAGACAAGCACTTAAATTTCTTAAATTATGACAGCCGTAATTGCCTTTTTAGTTTTTATTAACTACTGTAAAAACCAGTGCAGCCATTGAGGGTTTATACGTCACAGTATTTGATACCATATTATTATTGTTACGTCTAGTCGGACGGCGTAAGTTCACAATTAGTCAAGTATATTGACGTATAAACCATAATTTTACCTTAACGGCTTTTACGCCAATAAATTTTGAAAAAGTTTAAGTTTCTTACGCTGCCTACCTGATAATTGTGTGGCTTTTACGTCCATAACAAGTTTTCCAACAAAAAAATCTTGCCTTTACAGCTATATTTTAAGGATTCACTATAAAAGGTGGTGGTTTTTACATTAATATTTTAAACGTAATAGGTAAGTGTAAAAAATTATAATATGAAACAGAGAACACTGTATTAGCGACTTGAAACAGAATTTAATCTAATTTTTTTATTATGGTGTCACCCCATTTTATTTATTTTAATTCAGTTCGTGAAGAAACAACATGTCAACGAGAAAATAGAAACTTCGCCTAATAAGTTATTAAAGATTCGCACAGTAATGTCGGATTAAATCAAGGAAAATTATTATAATAATGTGTTTGTTTCTTTTGTTGCATCGATGTTTTGGTGACGATACAAAGATTTCAAAAAATTCAAGTAGGTACTGCAAAAGTTAACATAAACAAAAAAAACATTTTATCTGATAAAAATCTGCACATACCTACTTACATAAATAAGAACATGACTTGAATAAAAAAAAATCTCACTCCTGAATCCATATCCACACCTTAGTACCTGATGATATCTGCGTAAGTACTATTAATACCTACTCAGTATCAAATAGAAATCAATGAGAATACCGTTACTTCATTACAGAGAAATTAAAAAGATGCATCATCAAACACACTAACATTCTTTTTCTTAAAAAAAGCTGTTAAGAAATAGAAAACGCATTGGAAAAACTATTGAGGACAAATGAATTGGCGACCGATAAAACAGAAATGCGTATGAAAAGATCATGTTTTTACCAACTGCCAATTTTTGAAGCGACATAAATATTTTAAATTTTGAAGCGACATAAATATTTTAAATGTCTCTGGAAAAATGGTACCATTCCGAAATAATATCACAGGGGCTAATTGAAGAAGATGAATACAAAGGTGATTTAAGTAGAGTAAGTAAGTAAGTAGTAAGTTTTTAAATCACTATTGCTTTCATCTCCTCCAGGTAGCCCTTGTTATACATACCCTAGTCATTATAGATTTTTATTTTGTTTGTTTTTGTACGTTTTGTTGTCTAATTCAAAGACGAATAACAAATAATTGCATGATAACATTATTTTATAATATAATTTTTTTGTTAATATAGACATTTTTTATGGAAAAAGATAATATAATGCTGGATAATAATAAAAATAACTAAATATTTAATATTTGCTTTACTAAATAAAACAATACAAGCTGAAAATTTAACTACTGGACCTTAATACTGATAAAATCTTAGGAAAACAAAGTGTGCCAACTTTTCTTTATATTATTTCATTAATTAGAACACAAATATTATGATTTTTAAGGTGATTATTAGATATTATTGGCAAAAATAAAATATTTGCATGGTTAATACACCTAGTACTCTCAAACTACTGTGTTTTACGGCAAGAATTACTAACCCAAATTTATTAAAATGGGTGATACGTCACAGATCCATTCTTAGTTAATGATATTTCATAGACGTAATTACCATATCGAGCAAATATCTTGGGCGTAACTCCAAGCTATTTCCTAAACCGAAGGAGGCTGATTAATATTGACAATTTATTTATCTTCATGCCGAAAATACAAGCATATTTTGTATATATAACTTTTTTATATGGTTTATATTTACAATTTTATACGAAAAATAAGATTTCAAAAACAGTTTTTTGGCTCTCCTGAAAAGTGGCAATTTGGCTTTTACGCCAATTGAACCCAAAGGTATCGATATAAGAAAAAAAGACGCACGACGACTTTTTTAATTTTCTTATGTCAATCACACATGTAAATAAAAATAGCATTGCACGGAACCCTCTACACGCGGGTTGAACTCTCACTCGACGGGTATTGTTATCTGAATAACATCACTGACATACTAAAATCTCAAGTACCTGTGAAGTACCTAATAAAAGCCTATATTTACCTACCTGTCTTGATAAGAAAAATAATATAACTATGTATATATTATAATAACTAGCTTCTTCCTGTAACTTCGTCCGCGTGCAATATTTACTGCTCTGCTTGTATTAGTCACTAAAAAACGGGAGTTTCATAGTGATTATGTTTTACCCCCTCGGGGGGTGAACTATCATAAAATTCTTCTTAGTGCTCCCCTATGCTGTAAAAGGAACCCCGTACAAAATTTCAAGTTTCTTACCCTTATAGTTTAGGCCCTGCGTTGATATGGCAGTCATTAAGTCAGCTTTCGCTTTTATAGATTTAAATTATTATTTTAGGACTCAAATTTTGAAAATCTAATCTGGAAATTCCGAAATATTTCCAGCCATAATGTTTTTAAAATAAATAACCACTTTATGCTTATCCAATATGTTTTTCGTCTTAAACATTAAGCTAGTTGAATGCTCGCTAAAAGCCTTAACTTATTTAATCTCCTTAAATACATTTTAAGCCTATCCTTTAACAACACAATAGCATTACTGAAGATTTTGCGAAAAACTATAAGAAAATAATTTCTGATGCCTTCGCAGTTATAATAATACTAGCTTCAGCTCGCGACTTCGTCGAGTGAATTTACAATAATCCTTAGTATTCAATAATCCTCCTACGTCATAAAAGGATCATAATTTAAGTAAGGGCCGTCACCCTTATGACGTAACTAGGGTCACTGATTTTACCCCTCCTACTAACAACGAAACTTGCGCGCTAGTCGGCGCTACACTGTGCTCGGACTTGTCACTTTGACATTCAGCGTTTGAGACAACTACCGTTACCCCAATGAAATACAAGTTTACCCCCGCGGGGGTAATTACTCCCAGGTTCAAAACCCAGACCTTATCGTTTAGGCGTTGCGTTGATGGATTAGTCAGTCAGTTTTCGCTCATACCTATACCTTAGGTAGGTATAGGTATAAGCGAAAACTGACTGACTTTGGAATGAAACAAAGGTACAGCGAGGTAGGCATTTGCAGGTTTTGATTCCCTTGCGAGTGTCGAAAATTACCTTAGATATATTCTTAATTTGTCTACGCCCCCCCCGCGACCCCCTCAACAAAATCGTAGCTACGCTCCTTATACGTCTTATATTTACTGCGACTGAGCTCTGATAGTCTAACGCTAACCCTAAGAGAAATATGTAACAAATGAAATAAAGACCCCTAACCCTGTTGTACCGTAAATATCCTAAAAATAAACAGTAAATATCATAATTAGATAGACTAGATAATAGATGAAGGATGTAAGAAAGAAACTGTATGAAGCATGAAAGTGCGAGATGAATACAAGAGAGAACTGGAATGAATGTCAGTAGCCTAAAATAGACTCCGATAATGTTGGAGGAACATGATTAAAAAAAAAAAACCCTAACCCGGCCATGCTTGTTTGGTGTCATTGATGTCCTGCCAAGGTCTAGGTGAGGTATTAAGTATTGAACGATTTTCCCTTTCTTTGTGTAAAAGCTGCCAACCCGCGCAGATCCCGCGTGAGTCCGGCAAAAACATTAAAAGACTGAGATAGAATTGATCGTATTGTATTCAAAGTACACAGCATCGGTAGTTTAAACAGTAAGTACGCTATAACGGCTTTGAAAATAATAAATTCTGCGGATAATACATTATTTTATATCACATATTTTTCTACCTACATACACCAGGTATAAAATAACAATTGTATGTTCTCACCAGAGATCGCAATAGGTAGTGCCAATTTACCTAAACTTGGCGGGAGGAGATGACTAAGAGTGGTTACAACCACCAAAAATATTATTTATTTTTATCGAACGCGGGATTTCCCGGGATTTATAAGAATACATAATCGACACAGATTCACACTCAGCGTCAAATGATTAATAAAATGTAATTGTTTAATGCAAACATGTGTGTCGTGGTGTTTCACGCAGTGGTTTTGAAAATCGATCAAAAATGTAAGGTGTGCAAATTAAAACTCATTAACTTATGTAAAAAACATTATTTATGTATTCTTATAAATCCCGGGAAATCCCGCGTTCGATAAAAATAAATAATATTTTTGGTGGTAGTAACCACTCTTAGTCATCTCCTCCCGCCAAGTTTAGGTAAATTGGCACTACCTATTGCGATCTCTGGTTCTCACACACAAAATAAAATAAATTTGGTTACAATTAGATTATATAAAAGCACAACGAATGGTTACGAAGAACGCGGTGGACTAGCAGAGAATACACTCTACAAGTATAGAGAGAGATGCGAAGAGCAATAAAGGTGGAGTGAGAGGGACAGCTGTTTGTGACGTGATGATAATGAGGGCTACCGTGTGTCAAAAATCCGCTAGATGCGCTAGTGTAGAATGAGGTCTAGCTGTCATGTTCCACCAATCACAGGCCAGTAGCTTGCCTCTCATTGGTGGAACATGACAGCTAGACCTCATTCGACCTTATTCGACACTAGCGCATCTAGCGGATTTCTGACACGCGGTAGCCCTCATTAGACAAATCCAACTAAACCCTATGAAATGAAAATTATCCTAAGAAATTATTATTCTTTGATGAGTTTTAGAAATAAGAATTTTATCAAGTTCTACGTTAGGTAACGCTTGACACTTTTTGAGAATACATTTCATACTTTTGCAATAAGTGACTGCTAAATGCTAGTGATCTGTAACATTTCTCCGAGTCGTCATACTGTCCCGCGTGTGTCGACTGTGCTCGTCGGGACGTCTCTTACAAAGTGAAGTCGATGAATCACCCGTGAAATGCACATATTTTATTCTTTTGTGAGACCAAAACCGCTTTTGTTGTATTAGAGAAAATGCGTATGGGACCAGGGCACACTGGCTGTTTTGACAACGATCTAATGTCATATATTAAAAAATGATTTAACCGGACTGCCCCATAGACAAGTGACGTTCGATATTCAGGCACCCGTAATAATAGAAAGGAATGAAAAATTAATATAGGTATTTAAAGCTCATTTTCTGTATTTAAAGGGTAAAACGGAACATCACTGAAACTCCGCTGTCTGTCTGTCCATCCGACACCAGGCTGTATCCTCGTATATGTTCCTGCCTACTATGTTGAGTATGAGTTTAGTACCTAGGTACTTAGTACCTAATTTCTAAAATAATCAATTTAGTGTTTGATTTTTGTCAGCTCAATCAGCTACGAATATATGAAGTAGGTATAACATTTTTGAAACTTTAGCAAAAATAGATAATTTCTCTTGCCTTCGCGATTATTACACATTGGAATGGAACAGGTATAAACGGATTTCACTCGCGTAGTTTTTTTGCGTAAGGATATATTAAGTTCAGTCGTGCAACGACTATGGAAACTGTAAAGGTTCCGAAAAGTGAGTCAATAAAATAAAATAAGTTGTTTCATTCCAATGACAGCATATAAAATAAACATGTGCGAGTTAAATCCGTTATAGTTGTTTCATCCCTATGTACCTAAGTGTAGGTAATAACCGTAAAGGCATCAGAAATCAAAATCTATTTTTAGTTTTTCAATGTAACCCTGTCTTTACATCGTAGGTACATCTGACCTGCTCTCAGAAGAAACGGATACACACGAACGAAGTAACAATACAAAAAAATATATTCATACATCCTTACAATTCGAGATAAAGTACCCCAATCCAGAGGCACGAACCCGTGGACGGATGAAAGTATTCTTTCATGCCAGAATATACGGTTTAGTTGAGGCAAAAAAATGAGGTAAGTATGACAAATATTATGTTTGGAACTCAGCGCTCATTATATTTTGTATGAGAATTAACTTTTCCACATTTTCGTTCGTATTTTTATAGTTGTAGAAGTCATTATTAATTTTTGTGATTTATTTCATCTTATGTTAGCTAAAACTAATAAAGGCACAAAAACAATCAATAAAGATAATAATCTGCTTTAATAATATGGTTATATTTTTTATTTATGCAAATAAATATATCACAAAAAATAGATACAATAATATATAATAACGCTAATACTTAGGTAGGTATGTAAGTATAATACAATAAATATATAGATACACATATTTATTATATAAATAGCTGCAATGACAGATTATGAAATCTGACGATAAAGAAAGTGCTTATATTATACTAATTGTTTTTTTCTGTCAATAACATTAAACCAACTCAGGATTTATATGACTTATTAAGTCTTTACCAAAAACTCTTATAATTTCCAAAATGGGTACATAATCAAATATATTACGAATGAAACTAGTACCTATTAATTTTTATGGGTGCCCCTTATATAGCATAACATTAATTGTCATATATTGAAAACGCATAACAGACTTGGCATAACAATATTATGCATAACATACAATATGCATAATTATAAAATGGCATACTGCTTAAAATGCATAATAATGAAAAAGCATAATTTTAATCAGTATAACTTTATCTGGTATAACTTTAATATGCCTAATAAAATAAATGCATAAACAAGGGGGCATCACAGTTTCCATAAAATGGAAAAGTCGATTATTGAGATACCGAAAATTATCTCAGACAGTTTTTCATCATAAATTATTACAATTCTAGAAACTTTTAACAGTTATTCTTAGACATATCATTTAGTGTCGTGTATAATATTAATCATACTTGTCTTTGTTCCAAAATTATCAGAAAAGTAGGTTAGGTTAGGTTAAAACTGCGACACTTGCAGGATCGATTTGCTACCAGAAAAGTAGATCAGTCTTTAAACATATTTTTTCATTTTATTGGCCCCAATAGATGAAAATAAAAGTATATGTATGAAATCTTTTTTTTTTTAATATTGAATATTGAAAATTTGGTATACATTATGCACACAAAAACATATTTAAATCAGTTGAAGTTGTGAACAGACACTTAAACTTTTTATAATTTTCCATATTTATAAAAAATAATTTTAGGCTTTTTATTTTTATGCTAGTTTATCGTTATGAGTAGATATTTACATTATGCGTATTAAAATTATGCATTTTCAATTATGCTTATTAATGTTATGCTGACTTACAATTATGCTTAGAATTGTTATGCTACTTCAAATTATGACGATTTATTTTATGCGTTTTAATATAGACCCAATTTTTATCCCAATTATTTAAGAGAAGGCTTTCAAAATCTAATATTGTTTACACCGCTACACCCTAACTACGTAACTTTTAATGTTTTCAATGAATTATCAAAGAGCAAGAAGGTTATATACAAAGCATATAGCGTTAACTCTTTCAGTTGTAAAGTAGGTTTTGTAGCTTCTCAACTCAATTTGTGGTAAAGGATCTCATTTGCGTGATCCGCAATAGCAGCTCAAGCCAAATGACACTACACTTTAACTAAGCTATTCTTCTGTCCTTACAAACTATCACAGAATAACTTATATAGAACCACCGGACTCGGCAGACGTTATTCTGGCCATTGATCTTAGCACCTTTTACCACCTGTCTGTTTGTGTACCGCAATTGGTTTGAAATTGAACGCAATTGGTATCCTTCAAGACGCTATATCTTACTCTCGTATTTTATGTTATTTGATGATGTTTCGGAATTTTTACAGTTTTCGTATTCGGAGCACTAATGCTAGAACATTTTTTTGAACGTCACGAAATGTAGCTAGGATTAGTTATATAAAAAAGCTATTAAACGGGTAAGAGAGTTGTCCTTTTTAAGTATTTTAAGTAAAAAGTCATGAGTATTTTAAATAAATCACGATGCTTATTAAGGTTTAAATAAATTCCTTACTATCTGCGACAGATATCTTTGTGAGAAAACGAGGCTATTTGCCTAGTTGCCTCCCACAAAACGCGGACACCAAATTACTTTGTAATGAGACACTGTGTTGCGAAGTCAAAACACCATATTATTGCAAAAGGACTCGCTTTCATCACTTTGAAGTATCATTTACGAGAAGAGAAATAATTACGGGAATTCAGAAACTATGTTGCGACGAAATGTAATACAGCTGTTATTGCTGACGCCGTCTGTATTGATAATTGGAAACATGATGCCTAACATTTTGGTATAGCCCTATAAGCAAAGTAATCCTATTAAAATAGTACATTACGCGCCGAGGCCAGTAAAATAAACAATGTCTCAGATCACATGTAATTGTCGTCCGAGGCGAAGCCGAGGTTGACAAAAATGTTATCTGAGGCTTTTTTATTTTACTGGCCGAGTTCAGTATACTTTTTTTCTGTTCGACGAAGCCAGAAAGCGGCAATTTCATTTAGCGCAGCGGCCACAAAGTTAGCGCTTTCTAGCCGGAGGACAGAAAATATTATTACTGACTGCGCCAGAGACTTCGTACGCGTGGAATAGTTATTTTCGCGTTTTTTACACTTTTCCACTGTATCTTCGCTCCTATTGCTCGCAGCGTGATATTGTATAGCCTAAAGCCTTCCTTAATAAATGGTCTATCCAACAAAAAGATTTTTTTAATTGGAACCAGTAGTTCCTGAGATTAGCGTGGTCAAACAAACAAAAGAACATACGTCAAGCCAATAAATTAAAATACGCGAGTTAAATCCATCTACAGTTGTTTCATTCCAAAATATTATAAGTTTGGATATACTAATAACGTTCTTATAATTTAATTTCCAAGGGCCATCAAGGGCTTGCATTCAATACAGGCACATTTCCACTAAATAATGTATGGAGTACCCTGGTGCCATACTTGTGCTCCCACTGTACGCGTCATAGGCTATGATAAGATGAGGCATTTCTATTTTCGAAATGAAATTAATATTGAATCGCAGTTGCCAGCTAATGGTCCTTTACTGCAAAACCGGACGGGTGGCGAGCCTGAGATGAGGCTTTCAAGCCTTTAAGATCAGGCATTGGACATCCACGCTTGTGAGGAATAATCTTTTTAATTTAATGTAGACTGAAATATTTTTATTTTATGATTACTGACCTAGTTCTTAAGTCAATATGTTACTAATCAATTTTATTATGGATGATAATAAATATTACTATTATTATTAACAAGGGAAATAAAAATAGTGGTGAGATCGCTGTAAGCACTGATTTTGCTTGTAGGGAGGTGTGAGTTCGAGTCCCACTGGGGTCTCGATAATTTTCTTTTATTGTTATTTAATACTATTCTTTTAAGCAAAATCAATTAACGCCTTTCATTAACCCTCCTATTGTCTGCACGCAATGAATAAAATTTTCTTCTATTTCAGTTAACACATTTATTTTGTTTCCAAATAATTACTTTGTTTCTAAGGATTTTCTTTACGCAATTATCTCAACAAACGATTGTCTAACATAACTACATTAACCGTCCGTTGTATTTTACGTAACATTAACTTTGTAACTCATTTTAATGTTATTTAAAACAAATGTTTCTTTATTGGAACAAAACAATTGCAGCGGATTTAACTCGCGCATATTTAATTTTCGTAGTTAATACTAAATAATTTTAATTCATTAAACCACCAGGGATTAATTATAAAATTTTTCATTCCTGCTTAATATAAAACAAAAATATTTCATATTAAAAAGTGCAGTAGTTAATAATGCACTATTCTATCTCCAAGGTGCACTCGCATGAAATATTAACCGCTTAACTCATATTTTTCCAGTTTGCAAGGATATTTCTCTACTTTCTCATCTTAGCCTTAGGTAAAAATAATATACTACTTATCGTTTTGTCAATAAATAATCCAACAGTTCAAAACTACATGTTTGTTGAGTTAGCAACATTTAATTTAGTTTAGTAACTAATTTCAAGCCGTATGTGGCAACACTTTTCTACCTTCTTCTCTCTCGATTTGTGGTGATGAATACACGTAGTTTCCCAATCAAAATAAAGTTTTTATTATAATCGCCGCTCCCGTAAACCAGCCCTACGATACAAGGCAGCTGCCTGCACATGGTCCTTCAAGGAGTGAAAAAATTTGGAGTAAGGCGCAATATATTTTCAATATTTGGAAACCGAAAATCGTGTCAATCAATGAAAAAATCGCCATTTTGTTTCAAACAAGAAGCAACAGAGCTGCTTGACGCTGGGAAGTATAACCCGGCCAGCTCTAGAAGAAACCCGTTGCCACTTCGTGTACGCAAGAGTTTATACCTGCGGAAGCGCAAAGGCAACATTTCATCGCCATTACGAGGTACGAGTGCGAGCGAGACAACAAGTCACGACGCGCGCCGACTTCGGGTGTCAACGGGAAGTATCGACGCCGTTCGTGGATCGCAACATCGAAGCGGCAACGTCGCGATCGCCATTTTATCGACGCTTTAGCTGCTTACGACGCCACGTTACGCGCTTCGTTATATTTTACGTTAAAACTAAGTAATTTTAATTACAATTAAGTTAACCAGTGTAATAATTCTGTTTTACGTGTTTGTTAATCGTGGTTTGTGGAATGGAGGACGAGTTGAAGCGGAAAGTAGCCGAACGCGGTTACGTTAAAGGTACGATCACGCGATTAACAACGTGGATCGAAGATCCCGCTAATTCTTCTCACACAATTTCAACATACATCGCTAAACGCGATCATTTATTAAAAGCATTCAATGAATATGAAACTCGTTGCAAAGAAATTTTATTTTTAAATACAGATGATGTTGAAAAGGTTGAGACCGTTGAAAATAATTACTTTAAAATATTGGCCTTCTTAGATGGGCAGATTAATTCGAAAACTCCGCAACCGCCTGCCAATCCACCGACTACGACCACGACTCCGGTAGCTTCAGGTTCAAATGTGTCCCTGCCGGCAATTACTATTAAAACATTTGATGGTAAGTTCACAGACTACGTACCTTTTATAAATATGTTTGAGTCATTAATAGATAAAGATAAAAAACTCGATTCAATTCAAAAATTATACTATTTGCGTTCGTTTTTAAAGGACGAACCTTTCGATTTAATCAAGAACCTTCCTATAACCTCTGAAAGTTATATAGAAGCATTAACGTTGATAAAATCACGTTACGATAACAAATATAAAATTGTCAATGAACATATAAGCAATATTTTAGATTTGAAAAGTCTCAGTAGGTCTACTGCAAATAATTTACGAGATTTTGTATCATGTGTAAAACAGCAATTAGCTGCAATAAAAATCCACGAACCCAACGTTAAATTCTGGGATGCTATATTATTATGTATTTTATCTCGCAAACTAGACACGTTCACCGCTCGAACGTATCAACTCGAGCGCAATGCGAGCACAAATCCAACTCTGAACGAGTTTTTGGAGTTTCTGGACGGACGCGCCTTGGCGATGGAGAACGCTGAGCAAGGAACGCACAATCCGACGCATCATGGCACGTCGCAGCAGCGGGGCCCGTCGGAGCAGCGCGGCTACGCGCAGAGTTCAACGAGCAACTACTACAAAGTAGCAGCTCACGTCGCAACAACTCCATCGTGCAGCTATTGTAAGTTGAAAGATCATAAAATATTTATTTGTCAAAAATTTCAATTATTACCAGCACATGAGAGGGTAGCATTCATTACAAATAATGGTATGTGTAAAATATGTCTGGGGAGGCATACACAACGATGTCGTTTCCATTTCAGGTGCTCAGAGTGCAAAGGTATGCACAACACTCTGTTGCACAACAATTCAACTGAAAGCAATGTGTCCACCCCACCTGTCAGCTTGGCAGGCAATATAAATAATAATGTCCTTCTTCCCACAGCAAGAATAAAAGTGATTGGGAAGTGCGGCAAGGAATATCTCATCCGTTGTCCTTTGGACAGCGCATCACAAGTGTCACTGGTGACTTCTAAGATTGCTAGCATTTTAGGTTTGACACCAAAGGAGAACAACACTAGCATCATTGGCATAACCAATGCAACAAGTAGTGTCAAATATTGTGTTCCAATAGAAGTGCATTCAATGAAAACCCCATTTAAAATAAATGTCACTTGTCACATAGTTGATAAAATAACATGTTCATTACCACAGCAACAGTTTGATGTTAATGCAATAAAAGTACCCGCTCATATTTCATTAGCGGATGAAAAATATAATGTACCAGGTGAAATTCACATGCTAATTGGAGCTGACGTGTTTTTTCAGGCGCTGCTGCCGAGCGAACACCCAACTCAGCTGGAGGTGTCTGCGCAACCGACGGGCTCTTCGCAGGCGTCCCGGTGTTCGGAGTCAGCGGCTGATTCTGCGGCCGCGCGGCACAGCAGCGAGCCACGTCTACATGTGATTAATACGGTATTTGGGCATATTATTGGAGGAAGCTTACCTTGTCATATTTCATCACCCACCTGTAATAAAGTTGTATTAAAATGTGAGGTAGGGATTAATGAAACTATTACTCAGTTTTGGGAGACCGAAAAGGTTCCAGAAATATATAATGAAAAAAAATTCAGAGCAAAGTCAATGTGAACAAATTTTTCAAAGCACTGTCAAGTTAAATAATAATCAGTTTGAAGTAGCCTTACCTTTGAAATTACCTCTGTCTGAGGTCAATGACACCTTAGGAGAGTCATTTAAATATGCGCTCAAACGATTTTTGAATTTAGAAAAGAAGTTACATTCCAATCCAGATTTATTTGAACAATATAAACATTTCATTCATGAATACTTATCACTCAATCACGGTAGGTATGTCGACATAGAGGCATATGATTTGAACAAGCATGCAATTTACTTTCTTCCACACCATGCTGTCATGAATGAAAATAGTAAAACCACGAAATTACGCACTGTATTCGATGGTTCAATGTTAACAAATAAAAAGATATCACTTAACGATTTACAACTTAATGGACCAGTGGTTCAGAGAGATTTATTTGATATTATTTTACTTTTTCGATTTGGTAAACACACATTCACTGCAGATATAAAGCGCATGTTTCGTAATGTAAAAGTTAGCCCTGAATATGCTTCTCTTCAAAATATACTTTGGAGAGACAATCCGAATGAAACAATAAAGTGTATTAGATTAGATACAGTGACTTATGGTCTAAAATGTTCAAGTTATCTAGCCACGCGTTGTCTAGACGAGCTAGCAAATAGGTATGGAGATTCATATCCTCTAGCAGCCTCTATAGTTAAAAATAATATATATGTTGACGATGTGATCTATGCGAATAATGATTTACAAGCTACTCTTGCTGCGAAAGACCAGCTGTGCAACTTACTACAGTTAGGTAGTTTCCATACTCACAAGTGGTCCTCAAATAATGAGCAAATATTGTCAAATATACCAGCAAATGAGCAACATTTTGATAGCTTAGATTTACAAAAGGATAACCATAATATGAAAGCATTAGGATTGCAAATAAATATTAAAGATGACCATTTCATTATCTCATCTCCAGAGCCATTTGACTCTGCAAAAATAACTAAAAAGACTATATTGAGCTATATAGGTAGATTCTATGACCCAATGGGCTTTGTAAGTCCAATTATAGTTACAGCAAAGGCTATCATGCAAAAGTTATGGATGTCAAACACTAACTGGAACGAAAGTCCGCCCTCTAGTGTTGAACAGGAGTGGCTCCAGTTCGTAGGTGATTTGGCAATAATGAAACCTATCTTATTAAATAGAAATATAGACATTTCAGATGCTCATACAGTACAGCTGATCGGGTTCGCCGACGCGTCCAGTACGACGGCCTACGGTTGCTGCGTGTACCTGCGAGTGACGACTAAAACAGGTACAACGAATACATATTTACTCTGTTCCAAATCAAGAATTAACCCTGTACAAATGAAAGGTATGACGGTACCTAGGCTAGAATTGAATGCTGCACTTCTTCTTTCAAAACTAATATTAAAAACGTATAATACTCTCAAGCTTAAAATCGATATTAAAGATGTATATTTATTCAGCGATTCACAAATCGTTCTTGCATGGCTAAAAACGGAAATAACTAAGTTACAAGCTTACGTAGGGAACAGAGTGAATGTGATTCGCGAAAACACAAATAGATGGCGCTGGCTGTATGTCAACACATCCGAGAACCCTGCAGATTTAATAAGCAGAGGAGTCCAGCCTGGAGAGCTGAGCAGCAACGAGCTGTGGTGGCGAGGCCCACGGTTTCTACAAAACAGTGAGTACGATTTTAGTTGCCATGATGTCAACATACCACTGGACCTACCTGAGGTCGTCAAACCCTGCTTAGCGTTCTCCAGCAATATGACGTGTGTACGCTTAAATGCACTTGACTATATATTTGAACGCTTATATAAGTATTCCGACATTAACAAAATCTGTAGATTGTTTGCATACATACTGAGATTTCTTAACAATACTAATAAAAAGAAAGATAAAATAAATACAAAATATTTGTGCACTGCGGAATTAAAAGCATCGCTTATGTTAATCGTTAAATATGAACAATATAAATATTTTCAATCTGAGATTGCTTGTTTAAGTAAAGGCGATAAATTAAAAGGAAATTTAACAAACTTGCATCCCTTCCTTGATGAGTTAGGGCTCTTACGCGTAGGTGGTAGGTTGCATCACGCTGATATTGCGTACGATCGAAAGCACCCCGTTATATTACCTAAAGCTTCATATATAACTACTTTACTTATCAGATGTGAACATGAAAGGTTACTGCACGCAGGACCAAAGCTTTTGCTTGCCAATTTGAATCAAAGGTTTTGGATTGTAAATGGCTTGTCAGAAATTAAGAAAATAACTCATAAATGTGTAACTTGTTTTAGACAAAAGGCCACTGTGGCCAAACAGCTGATGGGCTCCCTGCCGGCAAGTCGAGTTACTGTTGCTAGTCGGCCGTTCGAGAGAATCGGGATGGATTTCGCTGGGCCAATAGATGTGAAGCTCTCACGCGTGCGGAGGTCCGTTATCGGTAAAGGTTATATCTGCGTATTCGTTTGCCTTGCTACGAAAGCTATTCATCTTGAATTAGCATCAGATTTGACCACCGAGACTTTCTTAGCGTGCTTGAGGAGAATGATCTCACGAAGAGGGCTGCCCACTGAAATTCATTGCGATAACGCGAGTACATTTAACTGCGCAAGGAGTCAATTAGCCGAATTGTATTCGCTGCAATCTTCCCAGGCGCACCAAGATAAGGTTCATGAATTTACAACGCAAAAAGGTATAAAATTTCACCAAATTCCTGCTTATACGCCAACCCAAGGTGGCCTCTGGGAAAATTCAGTTGGAAAATGTAAATATTACTTAAAAAGAGTATTGCAAAAAACTGTGTTAACCTATGAACAACTTAATACTGTTTTAAACGAAATAGAAGCGGTCCTTAACTCGCGGCCGTTGTTACCATTATCTACAGACCCCACTGATTATTGTTATTTAACTCCAGGTCATTTTATTATAGGTAATGCATTAACTATGTACCCTGAAAAAGATGTAAGCGAAACGCCACAAAATAGACTTAAATTTTGGCAATTATGTACTAACTTGAAACAGAATTTCTGGCGCATCTGGCATAAATACTATTTAAATACATTGCAAAATAGACCAAAGTGGCTATTTGATGAGGTTAATGTTAAATTAGGTAGCTTAGTAATTCTTAAAGAAGATAACATGCCCTGTATGTCCTGGCCAATGGCGAGGATCACAAAACTGTTTCCCGGCCATGACGGCAAAGTTAGAGCCGTTGAAGTGCAAACGCCTAATAGGAGGTCTCACACTCGTGGAATTAATAAAATTTGTATACTACCTATTGATTAAATATATACTTATATAAGATATACAAGTAGGTATATAAACATAAGACTCATAATAATAAATACATACTATAGACAACTTGTTATAATTACTGGCTATACCTACCAAATATATTGTAATGTATACTTACCTATACCATTAAAAACTTAATAATAATCTGTAATGTGATTAAGATTAATTAGAACTAAGATTTAATTTCATAATATGTGTATTGATTGCTGTGTAAACAATTGCTGTCTCTTCATTTATTTAATGATACGATTATAAAAGAATTTGTTTAATTTTACATAAGTTACAAATAAGATATGTTTGTTCTTATCTTTGCTTGCGAGGTGGCAGCATGTTGAGTTAGCAACATTTAATTTAGTTTAGTAACTAATTTCAAGCCGTATGTGGCAACACTTTTCTACCTTCTTCTCTCTCGATTTGTGGTGATGAATACACGTAGTTTCCCAATCAAAATAAAGTTTTATTATAATCGCCGCTCCCGTAAACCAGCCCTACAAATAAGGCAGCTGCCTGCACAATGTTTTTCATTAAAAATGCTAATTTTAGAATACTAGATAAGGGCTTGATAAGTGCCAGTCGACAATACCGAATAAACGAAACGAATGAAAAAATTAGCGAACGAAAACTAACCACGTAATCAACGCATATAGGAACTACTTAGGTACCTAGTCGTGTTTAATGGAGTTCCTTATTATTATACATTCATGAAACTAAATTAAAAATATTGCGTGGGAATTATAGGTACACCTACATAGTAATGCAATTATTACCATGGTGCTGGCCTTGCATTAAATTACATAAAATGGTTCAATATTGACTTAAGGATAAACATGTATTTTTGCAGATGTATGTCATTATTAATTCTATAATTTTAAATAAAATTTAAGAGGGCTTCATGCCTTCCATACTTATTTATGGAACTGACATAGCGCAAACAAAAACTGGCTATAGACTACATTCACGAACGCTTAACAGTGACAGATGGAATGAAACCGATGTAAGCCCACGAAAAGTCCGTGGTCAGTTTTCGTTTGCGTCAATTCTACACATTTTTCAACTGATTCTATAATGTTATAATTGTGTTAAATGTCTAAAGAAACATAATACGAGTATAATGTTCCCTTAGACGTATCGTTCGCGTATCTAGCACACAGTTTCACATTCGTTGCGTTCGGTTGCTATTATCGATTTGCGCTTGTACCTATAGACCAAGTGCCCAGTTTAGATAAATAACCAATCTTTAGATTCGTTATAGTCACAAAGCGTCATCAACAAATATTAAATAGTAATTGACGCCATTGGTCGTAATTATTGTGTGATTCATTTGAAATGTAGGGTCTATCGATGGCTGTAGGTAATCTGACACTTTTGTGTACCCAACTTCATCTTAAAAAAAAATCCTTTTTTACTTTTTCAAACACTTTTTGTAAAACGGCCTCTTAATGACTATGCCTGCGCTATCTCTTTAGCTTCTAGCATCATTTCATTCTCTGCGACAGTCGCAGTTGCATTAGAATTCAGTCTGATCAACAAGAAATTTAAAAACTCAAAAAATGAAGACAAGACCTCAAAAAGAGGCCATAAAAGGACTTTGCAAAATTATGTTTTACATGGGCTTGGGTAGCTTCTGGTATGAAGATTTGGGTATTAAATTAATAATTCCTATGCGAGTTTATAATGCAATAGTCCGAACGGTATATGTAGCATATGCGTTGCTTCTGGTAAACGAAAGCCTCTCGATCCTGACAGAATTAAACCACAATGACCAAATGGAGCTGATCCTAAACTTAACCGGACAAACTACAACTTATGTTAAAATTATAATTATATATATGCAGAAGAAACGTATCGAAACCGCGTTCAAAAAACTGATAGAAGAAGTCGTGTCATTTGCGGTTTTTGAAATTGACAATTTGGCATTGCGCAAGGCGAAGTTGTTTTGTTATCTCGGATTTTCTTTGGGTTTTTTTGCATATATGGCACGAACCGCGACGTTGGTTCAAATGGCACTAGCAGAAGGTACTTATTTTTAACAATAATAAAATACTTACTACAAAATAGTAATAGCCTGTAAATTATAGAAAGGCGTAAAATAGCTAACGATAATTTAGTCTGCTTTGAATATTGGCACTATATAGCAACTTTACTAGAAAAGTGTGACATCTCGAAATATTATACTACTCCATATAAGACTCTAAGTTTGCACATTTATATTTAAAATCATGTGGTGACACATTTCGAATTGTCGTACTGAAAAAGTTCTGACCAAAATCATATTAAATAAAGTATCTATTACCTTTCGCAGGAGTACCTTATTGTGAACTTAACGTAATCTACTACCCGAATAAGAGTCAAGTGGGTATCATAGACAATATCTTCCGAGGAATATTTTCCGTTTTAGTCTGGATTATCACTTTACAAATGACCGTGACTGATTGCCTCTGCTTCTGCTGTTTGGTCTTCACAGCCTGCAATTTCAGACTTGTCCAGGCTTACTTCTTGAGCATAAACGATAAAGTTCTAGCTGATTCTGGAGATAAGACGAAAGAAGAATTGGCAGAAGATTATATGAAACACTATGCTATTGGAGTAAAGTTTCATCAGGACACATTATGGTAGGTAGTAAATTATAAAAAAACAACAACATATTTAAAACACCTCACTAGTAAATAAGTCCATTAGTGTACTGAAAAGAATACTTGATAATTTGCTTGATTGCTATGTGTTTAGGGGGTCACATCTTCACAATATATTATTATATAAAGCAGTTAACACCCAATCAGTTATTTTGTTATAAGTAATAAAAAAAGTTTTGTAGTGGGCTAACCTCGAGAGCTCGTCTGCATTTCCGTACTTCCACATCACCGGCTATCACATGCACGTCATTACCACTTCAGGAGCGTCTCATCCTGCACCTCTCCTGAAAATCACGAGACCTTCAGCATTCCATAACCCATCGAAACACGACCATTAATCTTTAAACACCTGCACTCACTTTATTTGCACTCAAAATAACTTGGCGCCTTCACTGCACGCTCTCATATCATTTTTCCTACTCACTGCTGCACTTTTCTTTTTAAATTAATTCATTTTTAACGCTTTTTAGCACATTTGGTCATATTTTGACATCATCTTTTTGTTTGTTTACACCCGTTCCCATGCCAAAATTCCCATGCCAAATTTAAAAGTATAACCTGTCCCACTCTACACACTATATAAGCCCATACAAATCGTTCACCTCATTCATTTCGACGGCAGCTGAGCCAAGTTCAGCACCCGAAATTAAAGGCCTTGTCCGGGGCCAGCTCACCCCGGACTCTACAGGCCCAAAGTCTGTTGACCACCTTTCGACCTCGCGAGTTGACCTGCCTCTGAAGAAACGAGAAGAAACTAAATCTAAAACCTCAAAGCCTAAAGTAGGTACTCAACGTCACCGTCTTCATCTAACCCTTCATTACCTGAGGGGCAGTCCTGCTTCACCTACCTGCTGCACTGCACCTACCTGCGGCTGCAGCGGAGCTCGACCCGGGCCTTTCCAGTCCGCCCGGCTACCATAATTGCCGAGGCGGCAGGCATGGAACGCCGACGACCCGAGCCCTGCCTCCTGCTGTCTACGCCGAGCCACCCCTTCATCACCTCTTCAATTCAGATCCGCGCTCGTCCCTCTCATTCATTCCTTTATTCAACTGCCGTTTCACGCAAGGTAAGTCTTTTCATTAGTTTTGATATGAGGTAACGGGGTTTAAACCTGTGTTTTTTAATTTTCAGGTGTGCGCAATGTGTTCAACATGCACTGGGGAATGTTTTCGCAGTTCAAGTAATCCAAAGCGTCGTTTTAACAGCCACTATATTAATTAAATTTGCCGTTAGTATGAATAATATAAGATATATGAATTACGTTTTAGTTTGAATTACCTATTTCACAATGTCTGACTTAGTCTCATGTAAGCGGTCCTCAAAATTTCTTGCAGTTTAAAATATCGTTTAAGTTCAAAATAGTCCTTTTGTATCATATCACTTATGTAGTGGACAAAGTTTATAATTATTTAACTTTTTGGAACTTAAACTACATCCTTATAATTTATGACTTCTTCGGAATGTGTGAAGTTGATTCTAATTGCCTGATGGAAATTTTACGTTTGCAGCTCGATGACCAGCGTGACATTATTATAATGGTCTTTACTATATTGGGCGTCGGTGGCATGATGTTTCTTACCGGATGCTACATGATGAATTCTGGTGACATCACCTATGAGGTGGGTAACATACGACTTCGTTTGTATCCAATATCTTTTCTAAACTGAAGACGACCACTGCTGGACGGAGGTGTCCCTCAAGGATCTTCAGGCCGACCTCGCCAAGGGGCGTAGACAAGACGTAGACGATTGTGACGTACGTTGGCCCATACAATTTGGTCGTTTCCTTTTACGTTAACGTTGAACGTTGGCACCTTGTCTACGCCCCCAGGTCGTTAAATCTCCAGATCGATCGAACTTGTAAGGGCCTACACATGCTATATCTTTCTGACTTAAGCCAAAAATTAAAAAGGACAACGTAATAGGACGCAGGGTCTTTAACTAAAATTACAGTGAAGGTCAAAGGGGCGTTGCATCGTCCTCTACAAATATTGCTTTCACTCCAAATTATTGTATTTCATTAATCAAGAAGAGGAATACAATAAAGAACAGCTAGGGCTGTCTTCAAGTAATCCTTTTGTTAATAGCTGTACTGTTAACTTCTTGATATTATGTCCATAGGCTTCTTTGGTTCCAACGTCCATGTTCCACTCGGGCTGGGAGCAATGGATGTCGCGGCGCGGCCTCCGTCCCCTCCTCGTAGTTAGCATCATGCGAGGGCAGATGCCAGTACAGATGTCAGCTTATGGGATCATCAACCTCTCCTACGAAAGCTACATTAACGTGAGTATCATTATCATCAACTTGTCAACGACTGGTACTTAAATCTTCTCTGAGTTCTTTTACAGCGACCGGTTCTGCGCCATTTACTTCTAGCGACCTCCAACGTCACTATAGTACATTTTCTACATCGATAATATTTTTGTTATGTTTAATTAACTTAGGTACTCCATATACCTTATTATTACCATATACTTTGACGGCCTGTTGGTCTAGTGGTTAGAGGCCCTGACTACGAAACCGGAGGTTGCAGGTTCGCATCCCGCTAGGGGCAGATGTCAATGTGATGAGCACTGGCAATCTGTACCTGAGTCTTGGATGTCTTATATGTATTTATGTATGTTTATCCGTTGTCTAGTACCCATAACACAAGCAAAGCTTTGCTTAAAATGGGACTAGATAATTGGTGTGAATTGTCCAAAGATATTTATTATTATTTATTTATTATTTATACCTGATTACTGTAATTACAATATATTTTTTTGTTACAGATTCTACGAGCTTCTTATTCATTTTTTACTTTAGTGTATTAAAATCCTCTCGCAGATTTTTTTATTATCGCATCAAATTTTTATTAAAATTATGAGCACGTTTGCTATTCTTACACCTTTTTGAGCTGTCATTAATTATTTAATAAAGTTTATTCTAATTAACAAAAAGTCTTTGCTTTGATATTTTAAAGATTGGGTTTTCTGATGAATTGATTAAAAAGTTTCTAATTACATTTGCCTTTACTTTAACGTCGTAGCCCAGTAGAAAATAATTTAACTAGTCATTGTGAGGTGAAGAGATATAGGCCGTTTCCTAGAATAAAATACACAGCCAACAGTAAGCATAAATGAAAAAATCCCACGAGATCTCAATTTCTTCGTTGTATTTGCAATCAACAATGCTGTCAACGGTCTCCTCGGTCCCTGAAAAAGTAAACAAAGCTCAAAGGGTCAAGTCTCTTTGGAGTGCAGGCTGGGTGCAATGGATCACACACTCGCATGAAATATTAACCGCTTAACTCATATTTACCAGTTTGCAAGGATATTTCCCTCCTTTCCTTTCTTAGCCTTAATAATATTATAGGTACTACTTACGTATAGTTATGTTAATAAATAGTCCAACAGTTCAAAAAATACATCGTGTTTTTATACAAAAAAAGGCTAATTTTAGAATACTAGATAAGGCCTTGACAAGTGCCAGTCAATAATACCGAATAAACGAAACGAATGAAAAAATTAGCGAACGAAAACTAACCACGTAATCAACGCATATAGTAACTACGTACCTACTTGTAATTATCCGTTGTAATGGTTTAATACCAATATGATTATACATTAATAAAAATATTGCGTGGGAATAACAGGTACACCTACATAGTAATGCAATTATTATCATGGTGCTGGCCTTGCATTAAATAACGTAAAATTGTGAAATATTGACTTAAGGATAAATATGTATTTTTGCAGATGTATGTCGTTAATAATTCTATTCTTTTCAATAAAACTTAAGAGGCTTTCCATACTGACATAGCGCAAACAAAAACTGGCCATAAACTACATTCACAGACGCTTAAAAGTGACAGACAGAATGGAATCGATGTAAGCTCACTAAAAGTCACGTGGTCAGTAAAGTTTTTGTTTATGTAAATTCTACACATTTTTCAACTGATTCTATAATGTTAGAATTGTGTTAAATGTCAAAGAAAACTTAATACTCGTAACTTTTCGTTCGCGTATCCACACCATAGCACACTATTTCACATTCGTTGCGTTCGGTTGCTATTAAATATCGATTTGCGCTTGTACCTATAGACCAAGTGCCCTGTTTAGAGAAATAACCAATCTTTAGATTCGTTATAGTCACAAAGCGTCATCAACAAAATATTAAATAGCACTTGACGCCATTGGTCGTTTGATTATTGTGCGATTCATTTGAAATGTAGGGTCTATCGATGGCTGTAGGTAATCTGACACTTTTGTGTACCCGACTTCATTTTGAAAAAAAACCTTTTTCTTTTTCAAACACTTTTCGTAAAACGGCCTCTTAATAATTATGCCTGCGTTATTTCTTTATTAAATATTGCTTTTATTTAATTATCTGCGACAGTCGCAGTTGCATTAGAATTCAGTCTGATCAACAAGAAATTTAAAAACTCAAAAAATGAAGACAAGACCTCAAAAAGAGGCCATAAAAGGACTTTGCAAAATTATGTTTTACATGGGCTTGGGTAGCTTCTGGTATGAAGATTTGGGGATTAAATTAATAATTCCTATGCGAGTTTATAATGCAATAGTCCGAACGGTATATGTAGCATATGCGTTGCTTCTGGTAAACGAAACCCTATCGATTCTGACAGAATTGAATCACAATGACCAAATGGAGCTGATCCTAAACTTAACCGGACAAACTACAACTTATGTTAAAATTATAATTATATATATGCAGAAGAAACGTATCGAAACCGCGTTCAAAAAACTGATAGAAGAAGTCGTGTCATTTGCGGTTTTTGAAATTGACAATTTGGCATTGCGCAAGGCGAAGTTGTTTTGTTACCTCGGAGGTTCTTTGGGATTATTTGCATATATGGCACGAACCGCGACGTTGGTTCAAATGGCACTTGCAGAAGGTACTTACTTTTAACAACAATAAAATACTTACCTACTACAAAATAAAAATAGTTTGTACATTATGTAAAAAAGTCATATGTAAAATTAGCCTAACGATAATTTAGTCTGCTTTGAATATTGGCACTATATAGCAACTTTACTAGAAAAGTGTGACATCTCGAAATATTTTACTACTCCGTTTAAGAGTTTGCACATTAAATTCAAAATCATCATCAATCACACATTTTGCGTTGTCATACGGTTACATTAAAAATTGTTTTGAAAAATGTTCCTCGATTGGAAAGTAAACTTTCAAATATTATTTCGAAAAAGTTCTGATCAAAATCATATTAAATAATTTATCTATTACCTTTCGCAGGAGTACCTTATTGTGAACTTAACGTAATCTACTACCCCAATAAGAGTCAAGTGGGCATTATAGACAATATCTTCCGAGGAATATTTTCCGTTTTAGTCTGGATCATCACTTTACATATGACCGTGACTGATTGTCTCTGCTTCTGCTGTTTGATTTTCACAGCCTGCAATTTCAGACTTGTCCAGTCTTACTTCTTGAGCATAAACGATAAAATTCTAGCTGATTCTGGACATAAGACGAAAGAAGAGTTGGCAGAAGATTATATGAAACACTATGCTATTGGAGTAATGTTTCATCAGGACACATTGTGGTAGGTAGTTTAAATTAAAATGACACCAATTTAATACACCTCGCTAGTAAATTTTTAATCCTTTAGTGTTAACCTACTGAAAGAAATACTTGATAATTAGCTTAATTGCTATGAGTTTAGGGGTCACATCGTCAGCAGCGCATCAACAATCGAGCAGTCAACACAGTTCAGTCAGTTTTTCAGTTCCATTTTGTTATCTATATCTATACTAATATTATAAAGAGGAAAGATTTGTATTTTTGTATTTTTGTATTTTTGTATTTTTGTATGTTTGTAATGAATAGGCTCCGAAACTACTGGACCGATTTCAAAAATTCTTTCACCTTTGGAAAGCTACATTATCCCCGAGTAACATAGGCTATATAATATCACGCTAGGTCTTATAGTTGCGGAGCAGTAACCGAAAATGTTTCAAAAACGGGGGAAAAGTATCGTTTCTGAGGCCTTAAAAAAATCTTAAGTCCCCCCGTGCGAAGCCGGGACGGGCCGCTAGTAAGTAATAAAAAAAGTTTCACGTATAGTAAGTCTTTTCATTGTCTTTGATATGAAGTACCTAACGGAGTTTTAACCTGTGCTTCTTAATTTCCAGGTGTGCGCAATGTGTTCAACATGCACTCGGGAATGTTTTCGCAGTTCAAGTAATCCAAAGCGTCGTTTTAACAGCCACTATATTAATTAAATTTGCCGTAAGTATGATTAATATTGTATCTATGAATATGTTTGAATTACCTGTTTCACAATGTCCGACTTAATCTCAAGTAAGCTGTTCTCAAAATTTCTTTCAGTTAAAAATATCGTTTAAGTTTAAAATAGTCCTTTTGTATCATATCACTTAGGTATACAGTGGACAAAATATATAATTATTTAACTATTTGGAACTTAAACTACATCCTTTTAATTTATGACTTATTCGGAATTTGTGAAGTTGATTCTAATTGCCTGATAAGAATTTTACGTGTGCAGCTCGATGAACAACGTGACGTTATTATAATAGTCTTTACTATATTCGGCATCGGTGGCATGATGTTTCTTACCGGATGCTACATGATGAATTCTGGTGACATCACCTATGAGGTGGGTAACATACGACTTCGTTTGTATCCAATATCTTTTCTAAACTGAAGACAACCACTGCTGGACGGAGGTGTCCTTCAAAGAACTTCAGGCCGACCTCGCCAAGGGGCGGAGACAAGACGTAGACAATTGTGACGTACGTCACATACGTTCGCGGAATTAAAATCCCATACATTTTGGTCGTTTCTTTTTACGTTAACGTTGAACGTTGGCACCTTGTCTACGCCCCCAGGTCGTTAAATCTCCAGATCGATAGAACTTGTAAGGGCCTTCACATGCTACATCTTTCTAAAGAACCTTCTGACTTAAGCCAAAAACGAAAAAAGTCAACGTAATAGGACG
Organism: Polylopha cassiicola; assembly: GCA_038024825.1. NCBI lineage: Eukaryota > Metazoa > Arthropoda > Insecta > Lepidoptera > Tortricidae > Polylopha > Polylopha cassiicola. The sequence continues at coordinate 18,587,754 of CP149047.1, read as the reverse complement.
CAGGGTCTTTCACTAAAATTACACTGAAGGTCAAAAGCGGAAATAGATTCAGGGTCATCGTCCTCTAGAAATATTGCTTTCACTCCAAATTATTGTATTTCATTGTTATAGAAGAGGAATACAATAAAGAACAGCTAGGGCTGTCCTCATGTAATACTTTTGTTAATAGCTATATTGTTAACTTCTTGTTATGTCCATAGGCTTCTTTGGTCCCAACGTCGATGTTCCACTCGGGCTGGGAGCAATGGATGTCGCGGCGCGGCGTCCGTCCCCTCCTCGTAGTTAGCATCATGCGAGGACAGATGCCAGTACAGATGTCAGCTTATGGGGTCATCAACCTCTCCTACGAAAGCTACATTAATGCGAGTATCATTATCATCAACTGAAACATGTCCACAACTGGACTTTAGTCTTTTCCAAGATCTTCTACAGATCTTCTACAGGTCCTGCGCCAGTCATTTCTAGCAGTACCCAGCGACCTTCAACATCACTATAGAATACATTTCTTTACTATTTTTGTTATTAATAATAATATATTTTTTGTTATAGATTCTTCGGGCTTCTTATTCATTTTTTACGGTAGTATATTAAACTTACACTCACAGATTTTTATTGTTATCACATCAAATAATTCTAATACTTTTTTGCTCTAAGTCATTTATTATTATTCAATAAAATTTATTCGAATAAACAAAAAATCTTTGCTTTGATATTTTAAACATTGTGTTTGCTTACGTTTACTTCGTAGTTCAGTGGTAAATAAGCAAACCAGTGTTTTTTAGGTCAGGACATCAAATCCTATCTACGGGGTCAACAATAAGTTCTGATATATTTGCACGTTATCGTATAATCCTAACTAGCTTGAGACGAGCGTGGTAAATTAATATCTGATCCTTTAGGTATAGGCCGTTTCCTAGAATTAAATATACAGCCAACAGTAAGCATAAATGAAAAAATCCCACGATCTCAATTTCTTCGTTGTATTTGCAATCAACAATGTTGTCAACGGTCTCTTCGGTCCCTGAAAAAGTAAACAAAGCTCAAAGGGTTAAGTCTCTTTGGAGTGCAGTCTGGGAACAATGGCTCCCGAATTCCAGACCCGCTTGCGTACTCTACAGGGACCTGGCTCGACTGGGTTCCGCAGTTAATTGCTCTGTAGTCAACTGAGATTAGAATAGTCGACAGAACCCAAGTCAGAGGAAGGTCGCAATAAATGTGTGTTTGGACAGGATAAAAATATTTTTTTAACTTATGTATTAATAAAGAGAAAACGTCAAATCGTCAAATATTTTTGTCTCTGTCGCACGCGCGTAGTAATAGTGCCCTCACGCTCGCATGGTAACCTTCAAGGTTATAGAAAAAGGGAAACGTCCAATTTTCGCTGTGCTCGGAGACCGTCCTTTAGTGGACAGAAATATCTTTTTTTGAACTTATTAATAAAGAGACCATGTCAAATCGTCATATATTAGGAAGAACATGATATGGAAAACATCAAGACCTCAGCAGGACACGAAAACACAATTTCTAATAGCTGATTTCACATAGGAATAAAACAATTACAACGGATAGAGTTCGCGTACATATAAATTTTATTTTGACGTTTCGAAAAAAAATACTGTTCCTATATTCGTAGAAAACTGATATAAATATTGTCAGCAGAGTTTCGTTATATTGTTTTATTCTAATATTGATTCATAAATGATTATATCCTTGAGCTTAACCTAGAAATTAAATAGGAACTAAGCGTGGGAAATAGGTAAAATGTAATGCAATTATTACGGTACCCTTGAAATCAATTATATAAAATTGTTCTGTATTTACTTACGGTCTACATAAGTTTATGTGTGTATTTTTGCAGATGTTTATAATAATTGCATAAGTACTTTGAATTACTCAAGTCATATCATATTAACTCAGTGCGCTTCACTACGATATGAACGAGCATTGCATGTAGGCAAAAGATATAGAGTGCCTACTCTACCACTTAAGTACATGCACGCGCCTGCACTTAACAAGCTATAGTATAGAATAAGTATAGAATACATAAGTAGGTATAGAACAAAAGGCAGGACTTGAACACACGTCCCCTTAACGACAGTGCGGGATACGCCGATGTGTTTTTAGTGGGTAGGCCCGGGAACTAATCCCGGGAGAGTCCCACATACCCCCAGGCCGCCCCAGGCCCGGGGGATGCGTAAGGCATTTTCACACCGTCAAAAAAAAAAAAAAGGACTTGAACACACGTGAGGACGAGATTGCTTCGTCAAAAAAATATATAGAATATTTTACAACCAAATAATTCACTTCCATCATTAATCCAATATTAAAGATTGAAAATTTCAAGGAACCCCAATAACTAGAAGTGTGGCGCTAAAATGCAAATGCATTTATACCGGGGTAAGGGTATCTTTTTCTACAAAACGACGTACACATCTAAATTTTCTAGAAGTGACATAAGTTACCTTAATAATTTCTGATGCCTTCGCGGTTATTACACATTGAAATGAAACAACAGTTAACGGATTGTTAGCTGACGTTTCGGATTCTTTACAGTTTCCATAATCGTAGCACGACTGAACACGAAACGTCAGCTAATAAAATAAAATAAAAATACGCGAGTTAAATCCGTTAACTGTTGTTTCATTCCAATAAGTTACCTTATTTATATTGTGATATCACTGCTCTCTCCGGCTAGCTTTAAATGAACTAAATAACTGAAAACAATGTACTGCTACGAGTATCTGTATTCGAACCTGCGGACTCTAGCTTTGTAGACAGGGGCTCTGACCACTAAACCATCACTTAAAATAAAACTCGCGATCTCTTTCAATTCCAGTTCAATTCAGTTATATTTTCAATTCCATCTTCTATCATTTAATATCACCAGTGGCAAGGGCATGAATTCCATATAGGCACAATTTCGAAAATGTATTTATTGTACACAATAATTTCTGATGTCTTCGCGGTTGAAACAACTATAAACGCATTGAACTTGCGTATGCGTGTTTTATTTATATCTTTACTAATAATATATCTCATAAAGAGGAAAAGTTTGTTTGTTTGGATTGAATAGGCTCCAAAACGGCTGGACCGAATTGGAAAATTCTTTCACTTTTGGGAAGCTACACTATTCCCGGGTGACATAGGCTTAAAAAGGGATCCGTGCGAAGCCGGGACGAACAGCTAGTACATATTTTCCGCTTGTTCTTATCCAGTGCAGCTAACTTCTGTGTATCATAATGGATGCGGTGTACAGTGCCAACAATGACAGCGTTGTTTTCACCGTTTCGTGGGATTTAGTAACACGACCTTCCGGTGAAAATAAAGGTAACGGTTTGAAAGCGGCTTTGTTATCAATTGCTATTTAAGTTCTAGTGGCATTTTATATCAAACTAGCGGTCCGCACCGGCTTCGCCCAGATCCGTTTTTTTATAGCCTATGTCACTCGGGAATAGTGTAGCTTTCCAACAGTGAAAGATTTTTTCAAATCGGTCCAGGAGCCTATTCAATCCAAACAAACAAACCTTTCCTCCTTATAATATTAGTATAGAATAGTATAGATTTATCTTCATAGCTCAAATTCGCTTGAGGACAGAGTTTTTGTATAAAACGTTTTAACTTTCAAATACACGAGCACTTACCTACTTTTGAATTTATCCGGTAGGTATACGAATATGAATTGTTATTTAATTTGCATTTTTCTCAATGTAGTACGCATAATTAAATTTTACAATGTCGTTACCCGTCATGACATACGGAGCCGAAACGTGGACACTGACGGTACGGCTGGTTCACAAATTAAAAGTCGCTCAGCGGGCTATGGAAAGGGCTATGCTCGGCGTTTCTCTGCGGGATCGAATCAAAAATGACGTGATTCGGCAGAGAACCAGAGTCATCGACATAGCCCACCGGATTAGCAAGCTAAAGTGGCAGTGGGCTGGCCATATTAGCCGAAGAACCGATAACCGTTGGAGTAAACGTGTTCTAGAGTGGAGACCGCGTCTCGGCAAGCGTAGTGTAGGACGTCCTCAGGCAAGGTGGAGTGACGATTTGCGTAAGATGGCTGGAAGGAGCTGAATGCAAGCAGCCCAAGATAGAGCAAAGTGGCGTGAAATTGGAGAGGCCTATGTCCAGCAGTGGACTGCGACGGGCTGATGATGATGATGATGATGAATGTCGTTACTCCATTAAAGATTGTAGGGTGTTACATTTAAATTTTAATTCGCCTAGTGACACATTATGGATTAGGTCATACAGAGCTAAAGGAGTGAATACTTTAAGCAAAAGAATATATGGTTATTATACAGAGCTTTTTTGTGTTGTACTAATAATGAAAATAAATATTACATTTAATTTGTTATTTGATACAAATTTCGATAAAATGGGTGCAGTTATTCAAAGTGAATATTGACTAACAACTGCACCATCAGATATTAAGTAACATATAATTAATGTTTAAAATCAGATATTATTATGTGTTAAAATATAATACTTAAACTGAATTATTAACGATCCATTTGTTGTTCAAAATGTTCTAGCCTTAAGCCAGTGTCTGTTATTACTCGGTACAAATAAATAGTTAAAAGCATTCCTAAAGGACTTGTTAATTATGCTAAAGTGTTAACTTCGTAAATAATTATGTTTAATTTATCTTTTACGAAGTAAATGAAAACTTGGATTATTCTCTTTATACTCTTAAATAACACGAAATACTATTAGGAAATTGTTTTTTGTAGTCGCGCCAAGGCGTTGTCAGCAAAATCTGATAGATGTTGCTAATCTTAAATAGAACCTAAGTTCTACCAATGAGAAACAAACTACTGGTCTGTGATTGGTGGAATCTGACAGCTACACTTAAGCCAATTCTAATGGATTTACGACTCACTGTATTGCCTGTTCCTTATAAATTTTAAAGTCAATAAATCGATATTATTATGTATAGGAAAATTAACTAAGAGGAATGAAAGTGGGTTATAAAATTAAACAAGGAGCTCGGTGTTAAAGAAATGTGTACAAAAACATTTAAAAGATTCAGAATTCAATGGAACACTCAGTAGTCCCAAAATAGGCAACGTAAATGAATGTAGGCGGTCCCAGGGGACTTTTTAACGAAAGCAAAACAAAAGGGTTTTAAACTATGACATCGCCAAACTCTCCTTTTAACGTGTTAAGAAATTTAACCTTATTGTTGAAGACATACAGTTTGAACTCCAGTGAGTTTGTTGGTGGTTCTAGCCGACACCGGTGAAATATGGCTGTAAAAGAATAAAGTACAATTTAACTAAATGCCGTAACGCAGATCTAGAGAATACAACGCTCTTTTAATACAATAGTGGTATGAATCAAGATTGGAAAATTTATTCTCATTTAATAAACGGATTGAAGTTTGAGTTAAATACAAATGAAAACGAAGTGATTATAGTGGTGTTCCTATTTGCTGGGGACACGGCAGTGCCACCATTACAAGCCGAAGAAACAGAACACTACATCACTTTACTCAAAACGATTTATTATGGTGTCAAGCTGTAATTTTAATTTGAAATGTAATAGATTAGCTGAGATATTAATAAAAGTTTCCGCAAATAAAACACCTACATACGCAGTGAGTCAAAGTGTGACAGAAAAGATTTTTATGTTACTTGTTGTCAAGCTGTTAATTTATTCCTTGATTAATTTACTTTAAGGTTTGTTCAGTTTTTGGATATTCAACCCCTAATTAACTAACGATAAGGTAACACTTTGTACCAAAACATTTATTTATACTAATGTTATAAAGAGGAAAGTTTTTTTTATAAGTTTGTTTAAGTTGGAAAGCTACACTATTCCGTCCTATAAGTGTCACGTTATCTCTCTTTAGATCTGTGATTACGTGATCCCGGAAGCGGGCAAGATCATATTTTATCATAAACGCTACGCTTTGTTCTCCACTCATTGTGTAAAAATAGTTTTTGTTACACTCTTTGTGATACAGAATAACCTATACATTTTTAACTATACTGAGTTGACGATAGTCTTAATCTATACTAATATAATAAAGGGGAAAAGTTTCTTTGTTTGTTTGGATTTTACAGGCTCCTAAACGACTGTACTTTGAAAAATTTCACTGTTGGAAAGCTCGAGTGACATAGGCTATAAAAAAACGGATCCGGGCGAAGCCAGGGCGGACTAGTACTAAATATATACAGATTCGCCAAAGCTTTTGTTTCCTAATTTTGGCTCAAGTTTACTAGGGTACTTTTAATACAACCCGAACGATCTAGTGGTCATTTTAAGGTCCCCAAGAGCCTAGCGGTTCCATCGCTATTTTACGCTTCACGACTTTTGGGGCAGATCTCGTTGTCTTCAAAACTACGGGTTGGATTTTTAGGCGCCATAAACTTGAGGTTTACTAGAATGAGGAAATTTTATCTTAGGTTTATGTTCAGCGGTGAAGCTGTTAATTTAGATGATAAGGAAACAACACAAACTACTGACAGCCTGAATAATGTTGAAAATATGATACACGCTTATGTCATTTGTCTTGCAATGGTTCTATTATCATTTTACAGGTATTTGTTATTCGTGTCAAGACTGAAAAATAACTTGCAAGATTTGATTACAGATAGACAACGGGACAGGTGAAAGTAAATAAAAGCTTGTAAAATGATTTTATGGAATTGAATTATTTCATATTGGTTTCGGTGTTACCGAAGCGTTAGCACATAGTGCTTCCAGTTGCTTTAATTGTGATGTCTATGAACTACTAGCTTCTGTTCGCGTGAATTTTCAAAAATCCTTCCTCAGTGCTCCCCTACTACTAAAAGGAATCATCATTATCATCATCATCAGTCTATCCACTTCACTTCACTATCAGTAGTGTGTCCACTGTGCAAAATTTCAAGTACATACACCCTTATAGTTTAGTCTTTGTATTAATTGAATACTAAATTGGTTTCAGAATAAATGTGATAACTGAATCCGACTGTACACAGACGACCCTCTGAGGCAAATAACAATTTAACACAACATTTCATAGTAAGTGTACATTACAACGGCCAGCCTGCACAGCTTACATATAGTAAAGAATGAGCCACAGACGAACGCTGATCGAATTGAATTTCCAAAGTGATTACTTTTGGAACTTTCTGGGAATTGAACAACATCACGGAATTAACATATTATGACTGGTTTTTTTTTCTGTAGTAAGTAGGTACTGTAAGGTTGACTGGTAGAGAATGACTTAAGGCAATAATTCCGCCTTTTGCACACTTACTTTTGTTTATTTTTGGGCAATACAGTAGTATATTCAATATTAACTACGATCTATCAATCGATAATTCGATTGATATTTTTGGTTCAATACCATTAGTTTTTAATTATAATGATATCTATATATATAAAAGAAAGTTGTGTTAGTTACCCCGTTTATAACTCGAGAACGGCTGAACTGATTTGGCTGAAAATTGGCGGGGAAGTAGCTTAGAGTCAGGAAAAGGACATAGGATACTTTTCATCCCGATCCAGTAAAAAAAAATATTTAGCTCATTTGTTAAAAATAGGTAGTATAACAAAACGCAACAATGACAGCTGTCAAATCGATTGATTAACGCCGCTACATTGCTTCTTTGCCGGGCGGGACGAAGTCTGCCGGGACTAGTTATTATTAAATTCGCATGTAAAAACAATAAAAGTACAAAGACCGAATTGAAAGGAGTAGAGAAATTCGATGACCTGTCAGTGGTCCCTATGGTGTAATGGTTCAGCACGCTGCCGCTAGTAAAGGCATAGGCGTGGGTTCGAATCCCACTGGAGGTCAAAAAATTTTTCTACTCTTGTCTTTGTACAAAAATATCATTATAATATAAGTATATTATCAAATAAACTTATGCGAACGAAAACTGACCACATGGCGTGACGTTCGAGTCAATTCCTTACATTCATTTCGTTCGGTTACTATTATCGATTGGCACCTAAGGACATGTCAAAATCTGTTATTTAAATAGTATTAGCGCTGTTTTATCTCCTTCCTGCTACAGTATTAAAAACGGACACAATTGTACCGCCAGCAAGCTTGATTAAAACGTATTTTTACTCCGACACCCGAATTTAAATTCCGACCTTTGTTTGTCGAAATATGCGCTTCCACGACAGTTTTGGAGGCTGTTTCAATTATATTAAGAGCATTTCAACAATATGCGACAATTCAAAATAAGGTAGTTTGCATTATGTAAAATCACTTTAGTGTTTAGTGTGTGTCAGCTAACCTACTAATTTAGAAACGTCAGATTCAGATTCGTTTATTTCTCAAAATTTATTTAGGTAGGTAATTGCTTTATTCCAATGTTTAAATAGGAAGGCATGAGAAATTATTAAGATCCCTTTAAGCAGGTCATTTATCAACCAAGTAAGTTTCCATTTCATGTCACTGTACCACCATAATAGAACCAGAATAATAGGTAGACCTAGGGCCCTAGACAAGTGCCCAACGTTCAACGTTAACGTTAAACGTTAGCACCAAAATGTATGGGATTTGACATCCGCGAACGACTGTCACGTACGTCACAAACGTTCGCGGATGTCAAATCCCATACATTTTGGTGTTAACGTTTAACGTTAACGTTGAACGTTGGGCACTTGTCTAGCCTCCCTAGATACTTCTGGAGGTGTAACTATTGGGGGACTTTTCTGTCCTGCTAACAATAAACAGTAAGTTTATATGAAACTCATATGTACTTACAGCGTTTATCACGGTAATATTATATTCTTAAGTAAGTACATACCTTACCAAAGTAATAATTTAGTATTTCTGTATACCGTTCGTTGTTTATAAACAGTTTTGTGTAAACACGGCACTGATGTATTATTTCGAATTGTTTATTTAGGCCTATTGAGTTTGTACTGAATTGTTTGCATTTAAGTAATAATTTTCAGACATTTTATTTTGGAGCTATACCAGTTTGACCTAAAATAACCATTTTTTGTAAATAGTGAAGTAATGTGTGAATTCGTGTAAATTGAATTCTTCTTCAGATAATGATTGGGTAATCATTAAGACTAATATGGGTTTACCAAGACCTAATGGCAAAAAAAAGTTTAAAAAGTTAGTCAAAAAGTTTACTCCAATTTAAAACAGAAGTATTGCTAGAGTCAATTTCTTTTCATTTCTTTATTATGTTACAAATTTAGTAATTTAATAATTGCATACAAGGATGTCTTTTAAACTAACGACCTGCCCGGCTTCACAAGGGTTCTATAAACCTTCCTCTTGAATAACTAACTCTATCTATTAAAAAAAACCGCATCAAAATCCGTTGCGTAGTTTTAAAGATTTAAGCGTACATAGGGATATAGGGACAGAAAAATCGACTTTGTTTTATACTAAGTAGTGAAGCTTGGCAGAGCATCATGACATGAGTAAGTATGTTGAAAAAAATGTTAGTTATGTATTAGCTAGGTACATTAAGCCGACTGTGATCTAAGATGATTGGATGTATAATTGTCTTTGTGTTTGTTTAGTTACGAATGAGCTAGATCTCTCGTGTGCTAAGTAAACTGTAGCATGATTGCTATATCTTGGATGGGTTTAACAGACAACTTCCAATGTACACATTGATATACTATCTAGTGATCAAACGGTGGATATCTGGCAAATATTTCACAGTTTAAAAAAAAAACTTTTTTTTTACATAATATTTTCCCGTTTAACCGCCTCAGATCTGGAGCCTTTATAATACACAGTTTAGTAATTGTCGTTTATCAGTTGAATCAAATGTAAAAGGGATGCTAAGTAAAATTTATATCAAGCTATATCGTTTGTATATAGCATAGGTTTCCGAATAACCCCATTCGTGTTGCTCAAATTTCCAATTTTCCTAGAAGTTTGGAAGAACCGAATCACAGTTCACACTTGGCTCGGAATTTCTGGTGAGTTGGGAACTTTTCTACCAAGGGATTTCGATTCGAATTATCTTGAAGGAATCTTATCAATACATAGTATAAAACAAAGTCGCTTTCGCTGTATGTCCGTATGTATGCTTAGATCTTTAAAACTACGCAACGGATTTTGATGCGGTTTTTTTTAATAGATAGAGTGATTCTTAAGGAAGGTTTATAGCCCCCGTGTGAAGCCGGGGCGGGTCGCTAGTTAATATTATAAAGTATATCTTTTTGAATGGACGCATGAGAGTTAAGACTAAAAATTATAATAAAACCAGAGAACTAATTTGTCTTAAAATACCTACTAATTTCTCCATTATATTAATTTTGGATATTTGTCAACTTTTCATAATAATAATATTGTGAAAGCTGCTGAACTGATTTTTCTTACTATTGGTAAGACTAGTAAGACCAATTAAAAAAGTAAAATAGTACATATTTATATTAAAGAAGTATGGCCTAACTTGGGTCCCCGGGTTAGTTCCCCAAGAAAACACCAAAATATATCTATACTAATATTATAAAGCTAAATAGTTTGTTTGTTTGAACGCGCTAATCTCAGGAACTACTGGTTCGAATTCAAAAAATATTTTTTTGTTGGATAGACCATTTATCGAGGAAGGCTATGTAACATCACGCTGCGACCAATAGGAGCGAAGAAACAGTGGAAAATGTGTAAAAAAAATATAAAGCCTTATGAAGAATTACTCCACGGGGACGAAGTCGCGGGCACAGCTAGTTTTTTATAAAAGAATAAGACGCCATCTATTCTCCAAAACTCCTTTCTTCGAAGAAGGGTTTTGGAAAATATACGTTTACAGAAAACACGTTTTTCAAACCTACTAAAGATAGTGTTAACCAAAGACCTCTACTCATACTCTTATACTCTTTGGCCGGTCGACGGACGTTTTCCAATAGTTGCGTCCGTGTTCCATATTTCATACTTTGTAAGGATTATGTTGAGCTAGATCAAAGGCTTCGAGCTATGTCTAAGTTCATCCACTCAGCTCAGTGCAGAGCTCTTGCCAATAATGGCTACGGTCGGTTAAATTCCTATTAATATGTATAATGTGACATGTGAATTTAGGTATTGATATGTAAATTACTTAGTTATAACTGACAATTGACAATAATATAGTTATTTTAAGATATTCCAGGCCATTTATCAAATGTAATCTCAATTACTAATAGGGATGACGACTATATAAAGAAATCGAAATTATACAAACCAAAAACACAACTTAGGGAGTGGGGGTTTGTGACGTAATTTTATGGTATAAATTGTATTTAAACTTGACGTCACGAGCTCCAACTTGCCACATTTTGAAGTGCTTATCTTTGCAATTAAACAATATAACGGATTAAACCCGTATATTTCATTTGCTGATGTTTTGAAAATTTTGCAGTTGTTATATTCGTAGCTGACTGAGCTAACAAAAGCCTAACACTAAAGTCTTTATCATATTCGATTGAGAAAAGATTGAATACGCGTCGAATAATTTTTGGTATTCTTCTTAATGAATATAACGTCCTGCTTATTGTAGGTAGGTAGCTCATAATTTTGTAAACCACTCAATAAATCGTTACCATAAAAGCATTAGAATGAAAATGTGAAATTTTCCTTTTAGTAAATTAATAATTTCCGTGCTGAAATATTGTCCTAGACGTGTTAAGAACGTGTCCTAAGTAAACAGAAATAGCTCTAACTACGCTATAAGACGTCACATATTTTAAGCTTACTACCCCTTTGTTGTAAGAAATTAGTCTGGATTAATGTAGAAATTTATAGCACCATTTTTATCAAAAGAAAGTAGAACTGGGTCAATTCAGAAGTCAGGGAGAAATACGAATATATATAAAATCATAATTCGCATTTCTTTAGCTATTATGTTAACAATGTTAAGCAAGACTTAACTAAAGACCCTTTTTATATCAGATCGTGGATTTTAAGACTTCGTTTCATAGGATTTAATTGCAGTGGTGTTTTGTTAATGTTTGTTTTCATTTGTTTACTAAATACAACATTTACCCCAGCCACACAATTGCGCAGAGGCGAGGGAAGTAGCGAGGAATGGAGGCAGACTATAGTGTGGCCACTCTACTCGTCATGCTCTTCGTCATGCATTGCTCCAATTTATTTTGGTGTTTTGTCGCAAGTTAGTGCCACAAGGCGAAACGATGCGATGAATTACGCGAGTAGACTAGAGTGTGGCCTGGGACGGCAACATTGCGGTAGCGCGAGGAAAATAGTGTGGCTGAGGCAGGAGGAGCAGAAACTAACAACGAAATATGAGTTTTGAAATTCATATATTATAAGCAAACGTGTCATTTTACATATTTCCTTGAATCCAAGTTAGGAAGGTGGTAACTCTTGTAAACACAGACGGGTATGACGACTGACAGCGTTCCCCTAGTCCAAAAGAGACTATTCCAATCTGAAACATACAATTTCAAGTTTATCTTATCCTACTACTATTATAAAGGCGAAAGTTTGTATGTATGGATGTTTGTTACTCTTTCACGTAAAAACTACTGAATGGATTTGAATGAAACTTTACCACAATATAGCTTATACATCAGAATAACATATAGGCTATATTTTATAACGATATAGTGTAAAATACTAATCATACGCAGACGAAGTCGCGGGCAGAAGCAAGTACTTTTATACATTCATGTTCGTCGAGCACAGATAATCGACAAACAGCCAATGTTGTCTATGACTACGTTTACGTTCACATTTCGAAATGTTTTTTTTATTGGGTAATTTTGTATTGATAGTTACCATACCATTACTTACGGTTATTAAGTATTTTAATAAAGCTAAAAGTTTTTGACATATTTAAGCAAAACAATTTAACAATTCCAAAATTATTATGTTTTTGGCATAAAACTCCGTGTCATTAAGAATTTAAAAAAGCAATTATATTACCCGGATAAACTAGGAATGTAGCTAAATTATTGGAAATTTAGATTAGGTACAGACACACAACATAATTATTGTCATTGTGTTGAAAAAATAATTAGCCATTTTCTATTTTGGTAAATCGTAATTTGAACGCTGGCAAGCATCCATTAAACTTTAAATTACTACGATATCAACAAAACATCAACGTCTCCTCCTGAACAACTCCTCGCGTAAGTTGCACACAAAAAACAATTTTAAATCACAAGGCATACTGACCAATGTCCTTTGATTGTTCCACACAGCTGTGAGCGGGCCGCCGGAGTCTCCATCACAGGTGCCCACGCCGCTGGCGCCGCTGGTGCAAAGATGGCTGCCATGTATGGAGACATCGAAGCTCTGCTGGCAGACTGCGTTGGTGATCACTTGCAGGTTCACTTGGTGTAAGGAGGTCGTAGCTGGGAAGCTGTTTTGAGCTGGAATTAAAAAAAGAAGGTTGGATTGTCAAGTTAGCCAGTTGTTCTTTTGTTTTTTAATTCATGAATTTAAGTGTTGTTAAGTGTGCCATTGATAATGCTACAGTTTGTAGATTATCCAGTTTAGTTCCTATAATATCGTAAGATAAGACGATAGTTTATTATTAATTAACTATTAGGGCTTATTAATTATGATAAGCCCTGCGTACCTAATGCACTGGTCTAAAAATTAGAAAGTAGGCATACCTAATCTAACATAATAAGTATGTAGGTACTAGGTATATTTTTAAAGGTAGGTACTTACCTTCGTAGCAGAGAATTAGACTGGAGGCTACTTTTATCATTGAAATAGTTAATTTGAATAAGATTTTATGAGTCTAAAGAACACTTACACGTAGGTAATTAAAAAAATAATTCATAAATTATATTTCATTTCCACAGTGAATCCAACCACTTGCTAGCTAGAGGCTGTTAAGATTTTAAAATGAGCACTTAATTAAGAGCCGTTGGCAGTGGGATACTTATTCAAATTTTCATTTCCTTGTGTGCTTTATATTAATTTTGTTTACGTAATATGCTGAATAAACCCTGTAAGGCTAGCAGTAAGTGAATCGATAAAAATTAACAATAAAAAAGTGAAAAATTAAAGGAAACTTAAACGAGTTTTTTTGTGGTTTAATATAAGACCATAAACAAGACCGTCGCCTGTGGCGCCATTTTATAGTATACATGTATGAATGTTAAATCTATTGCACAATTTTCACAAATATCATTTACAGAAATCTATAGGTAACTACCTACATTAAAAACAAAAGTACCGACAAAGAAAAACATTATTATCGTTTTAAGGTGTGATTGCTATCAAGTTTGTAAAAAAATAATCCACCATCAAGTATTGTAAGCCAACAAACATTTGGCGCTACCTATCGTCTAAAGGTACGTACCATCGCTAGTCTTTCCGTACCCAGACGCGATGGCTGTCACTCCGGAAAACAGCTGGTTCACATCCGCCATTGTTGGAACTGCGACAGCTTGTATGTTATCTGTGGGCATGTTTCAGACAAAGCATTAACCGTTGCTGTTGGACATTCCATTTTAATTTGTTTTGTACCTGTCTATTTTTTTTTTATTTTATTCTGTAAATTGCTCAGATCTTTGCACATTACGAAAAATATTCACGTCACATAATAAATAAGTAGGTACTTAGGTTTTTAATCTCTTAAGAAAATACAGCAAGAAATACTTATTCCGAATAGCTTCTTTAGAGAAGAAAAAATGGAACGTATTTTGGTTGAAAATATTTTTCGTTTTGATTATCATTCCCCGCATTGTTTGCGACCGAAAAATTTATTATATAATGCAGGGCAGGTAAAATAATATTGGTAAGAAATATTTTCCAAGACGAATTTTTGGTTTTCATTTAATTATATTTTTACCTTGGCGGCGAGATTTTGTTTATCACGTCAATTAGCTAAAAATTTCTAAATTTTATTTTTTATTAGGTATTGTACGATATTTTAAATGGACTGTATATTATAGGTAAAAAAAGACTTGCATGCGCCTCGTTACCTGGATTCCACCGGTGAGCTTATATGACCTTTTGGGGCCCCTGGTCTGTCTCCTGAGTATCTCCAGCTTGTCCAGGGTATACGGACACCAACAGTGATTTATTAACAGGCCGTAAGACGCTTGCTCGCAAATATTAATTTCCAAAACTAAGGAGCTGTTACTACGCGTGTGCTTCTAATCGAACGACATACCGGAAGACGCCTTCCATTTTTAAATGTAAGTGACGTCACGTCGTAGTGCTACAATTAAGATGCGCTCCTACATACGCACCATAGACAATAAGAAAAAAAAAAAAAATAATTTTATACTAAATACTAAACATACCGCCCGCCTTAGAGTCACCAGCTCTAACAATACAGACGGTAACTGAACATCTAACATCTAAGCCTAACTTTAACACGAAGATGAGTCCGGTAAGGGACACACCTTAACAACCGCGCGCTTAAAGGTTCCGCGAGCGGTGCGTACAGTGACCACGCGCACTACACCGTCGGCGCCGGGGTGCGTTTCTACTATAACACCGAGTCGCCACTGCATCACCGGCACATTGTCTTCAATAAGAACCACTACCGAACCGACCGTCACGTTATCTTTCGACACTTGCCATTTGGGACGCTGCTGCAAAGTGTGCAAATATTCTTTGCTCCAGCGTTTCCAATAGTGCTGGACCATGTTAGTTAACAGTTGCCACCTAGTCAACCTATTAACGTTCGTATCCGTAAGGTCAGGCTCCGGAATAGCTACAATTGGTTGCCCTATAATAAAATGCCCGGGCGTCAGAGCTTGCGGATCACAAGGGTCGCTACTAAGAGGGCAAAGCGGCCTCGAGTTCATAATAGCCTCTATTTGACACGATAGAGTGTGAAATTCTTCATAAGACAACGTCTGTTGTCCCACTACGCGTTTCATATGTTCTTTAAAACTTCTAATTTGCCTTTCCCAGTAACCGCCCTGATGGGGAGAGAGGGGAGCATTGAAATGAATTTTAATCTTTTGATTAACGCACTCTCTATTAACCTCTTTGCAAAATTCATCCGACCCGCACAATTCATGGAACTCTGAGAGCATTTTTGTTCGCCTTAACGAAATTTCCTCCACAGTCGCTATATAGATCCGTACACACACCGCGACGGCTACAAAACCTCTTCAAAGCTCCTATAAAGGCCTCAGCTGTCAAAGAATTTACCATTTCTAAATGCACAGCCCGAGTTTGACCACACACGAAAAGACAAATCCAAAACTTTGTTAATTTTGAACTTCGTTGTTTACCTAGCTTGATAAAGAAATGACCACAATAATCTACACCGACCTTCAAAAAAGCACGACATTGATTCACACGGAATGACGGCAGGTCGCCCATCATGGGTTCCACATTTCTTGGTTTGTTTCTGAAGCAAACGACGCACTGAAATACTCGATTTTTAATCGCACTTCGTGCCGATAAAATCCAGTATTTCTGTTGCAACAGATACTGCAGAGTTTGAGGCCCTACATGTAAATGAATTTTATGAAAGTAATCGACAATTAACACAGTCAGAGGGCTTCGTTTTGGCAATATCAACTGATGTTTAGCATCATAACCTAACGATGACTTAGACAACCGCCCGCCCACACGCAACATGCCTTCGTCGTCAACAAATGGGTTCAAACGTTGAATAGCTACGTTACATGGCTTATTCTTTTTTAAGCACTCGACCACGTCAGAGAACTCATTTAATTGCACGATTTTAATCAAACGTAAAAGCGCGTTGTCTAGTTCACGGATAGAAATAAAACTTGATGTGCTATTGTCAATTTTCAAACAATTATTTTTAAAACGAAGACACCAAGCCGTCACCTTTAAAAGTTTAGTCAAATCCGAATATCTGGTTATTAAATCGGTAAAACTCGGGAAGGAAGTGAACGATCGAACCGGTCTTTTCTCGCTAATAATCACGTCCATATCGACTTCACACATCTGAGACTGGGACACAGATAACGGCCAGTCACTATCTACCTGCGACAACCATTGCGGTCCGCGCCACCACAGCTCATGCTGCACGAGCTGCGAGGGCAACACACCTCGCGACGCACAATCAGCAGGGTTATGACTTGAAGGCACGTGATACCAATTCTCAGGCGAAACATTACTCTGACACTCACTAGCCCTATTAGCTACGAAAGTCTTGTACTCATAAGACAGGCCTTTGATCCATGCCAAAGCAATAGTGGAGTCAGACCACGCGTAGATCTTATCGATTTTTAATTTCCCCTCATATACACACGAAACATATTTTAATAACCGGGACATAATCACGGCACCGCACAACTCTAAACGTGGTAAACTGACACGTTTAAGAGGAGCGACTCGTGATTTAGAAATCAATAGGTGTGTACTCCACATACCATCACTATGTAAGACTCGCAGATACACTACTCCTGCGAAACCAACTTCAGAACTGTCAGAGAAGCCATGAAGTTCCGCCTTCACAAAATCCTTTAGAACAAACCTATCCAGCGCAAACTTCGAGACTAACGATAATTCATTGACGTAACGCAACCAAATAGTTTGCATATCATGAGGCAGTGGCTCATCCCAGGTCACACCTAAAACCCACAATCTTTGCATTATACACTTTGCAAACAATGTAACCGGACACAACCATCCTAACGGATCATAACATTTAGCAATCTGCGACAATACTGCTCTCTTCGTACATTCCTGACTACCAGGTGAAATATTGTAAACAAACTGATCACTTTGCGGTCTCCATTGCACGCCTAACACTTTAATGACACCTTCATCTTCGGCGGCTAAGAACGAAACACAGGTTTCTTTGTCGCAGTCTGGTACGTCATCCAGAAGAGAAGGGACGTTACTGGCCCACTTACGCACTGAAAAACCACCCGCAGCGCATAATTGAACCAGCTCCCTTTTAAGCTCGCACGCAGACTCGAGGTCCGCGGCTCCGCTGACGACGTCATCAACAAAAACATCGTTGATGAGTACAGCGGCCGCGCGCGGATAGCTCTCGCCTTCATCACTAGCCAGCTGCTGCAGCGTCCGTATCGCGAGATACGGAGCCGAGGAGAGACCATAGGTGACGGTGCGAAGCCTAAACTCCTTCACTGGCTCAGAAGGAAGCTCACGCCACAATATGCGTTGGTAGTCGCAATCGTCTTTGGCAACTAAAATGCCACGAAACATCTGCTTTATGTCAGTAATAAAGACCACCTCATGCAGTCTAAAAACTAATAATATCTTTTCAATACTCTGTTGAAGTTTTCGACCTATCAAAAGTTCATCATTGATCGACACTCCGTTACTAGATTTCATCGAACCGTCAAACACGACACGCAACTTTGTCGTGGAACTCGATTCCTTGATAACGCAGTGATGAGCAATGTAGAACGGCTGAACAATACTCTCTGACGGATTCTCCACAAGTTCCATATGACCCGACTCTAAATACTCTCTGAGAAAATCAGAATAAGCCTGTTTCAAAGAAACATCACGCGCGAGTCTTCGCTCAAGAGAGTATAATCGCGACAGGGCAATCTCTCGGGAGTCACCTAAATTCGGACGATCCGATTTAAAAGGGAGCCGCACTACATATCTTCCCGCTGCGTCACGATAATGACCATTCACAAAGATATCTTCGCAACGTTTCTCCTCGACACTAAGAGGAACATCGCTGGTCGGTTCCGCTTCCACTTCCCAAAACTTCCTTAAAATATCATCGAGACTATCTTCAGAACACAAAGAAGTAAGAGAAACACTTTCGAGAGGTTTAAGATTCCTACCGGATGTCCCACCTATCACTAGCCACCCAAACACACTATTGATGGCAGATGGATAACCCTCAGGACCTAACACACGCCCATCTCGTAAGATTCGTGGATACATTTCCGCACCTAATAAAATATCAATCCCAGCAGGACAATAAAAATTGGGATCAGCAAACTTTTAATTATCTAAATGTGACCACTTGCCACGTGGTAAAATCGTACTAGGCAAAAAACCAGTTATATTGTTTAATATTAAACAAGAAACATCAAATTCGTCATCACCGTCAGAAGGTAAAATCACACACGAAACGACACCTTTCGCTTTACCTACTTCAGACATACCGAGACCACTAACCGGCACACACACACGCCGACGCCGTAAGCCTACACGGTTTACAAATTTAGATGTCATAAATGACGACTGAGAACCGGGATCCAACAAAACGCGAGCGGATTCTGTGCCGCCATCACTACGACGTACACGCACCACACAGGTCGACAGCAGTGCGACCGAGCTCACACACATCGAGCTCTCAATGGCCGCATGGTTCACCACACCCTGCTGCGTCCCCGCGTCCGCACTGCCGCTGGACTTGTCCCCCTCGGTACTCGCACGAGCCACACTGGAGTCACACCTTGCCCTTGAATCGGACGCCTCCTGCCCGTGAGAACCTTCACGCGAGAAATGAAGAAGTTTGTTGTGCGGCCTAGCACACTTATCACACAACGAACCCGAGTGACAATCATGCGAGGCATGTTTGTCACTAAAACAATTGAAACATAAACCAACACGTTTCACTAAATTCATTCTTTTGAAAGGAGATAATTTCAGGAACTTCGAACATTTATTCAGCGAATGCTCATTACCACAAGAAATACACACTCGATTGTAGTTCACATGAGCCGCGAAAGAATTCGTGCCCCTGCTCTTACTCGAACCCGCGCCGCGGTGGTACTCGACTGTGACCGCCGCGCGCCGCGTACCTGACTGAGACGCCTCACACGCATGCAATTCCGACCCTAAGAATTCCATGAAATCGGCATAAGTCGGATAATCTTGGCCGTTAGGTAACGATAATTCATAACGACGCCTTGAATCACTACCGATTTTTTTCAAAACAATATGTAGCAATAAAAAACTCCATTGGTCAGTGGGAAAACCTAACGCTTTTAACGCACCTACATTTTCAATCAAACTATTTAACATACGTTTCATGCCTTCAATATCACTATCACTACGCAACGGCACTAAATTAAGCAGTGCGTCCACATGCTTGTTCGCTATACGGCGCTTATCCGCGTACCTATCTGCTATAGACTTCCAAGCGACACTAAAATTATCACTAGTCAATGGTAGGCACTTAATAAGATTATACGCTTCGCCTTGTAGACACGAACGTAAATATTGGAATTTTTCAATGTCCGATAAACACATATTATTCTTAATGGTTGAACAGTAAAAATCGTTAAAGCTATTCCATTCAGAATAATCACCGGAAAATGATATTAAAGGTAATTTGGGTAATCGTACATTAGTTTTATTGCAAGTAGTATGTGCATCTAAATTCTTATCACACTTATTTTCACTATCAGATTTACTTTCGGTTACCGACTTATTTACGGAGTCCGATTTCTGGTCAGCATCTAAATACTCGCAAACAGATTTACGTTTATTCACGAGCTTCGTATACCTAGCACGAATGTCATACAACTTATCCATAAATGTATCACGTATTGCCTCCTGATCAGACTCGTTAAATGCTTTTTGAGAGATAAGCTTTTTCTCGATTTGTTTTTGAGTCTCTTCAAATTGCGAACGAATCAAATCTAGGTCGCAATAACCCGCTTCAAACTCTTCGATGTGATTCGTCTTTTCATACTCTAAAAGTCTATCCAACTGTTTACAAATGAATTTCCTATGATAAACTAGTTGTTCTAATTCCATTTTTATAACGGCAAACGATAACGAGATCAAAAAATAAAAAACTGTACTCACGTAAAACTTGTTAACAATCCAATAGGTAATAGATAACGTGACACGGCACTATTATATACGACACTTTCAATTTATAAGTAAACATTCAATATGGCGATATGCTTAGGCGAAACTCGTATAATAAAATATCGTAATTGATATCTGTTCACGACACAAAACAATGAAATAGGCGGTCAGTATACGCACTACACAAAATAAATTTAATATAATTAATCGCGTTATTAAACTTCACAATTTATATGAGAATATTACGTTAAACATTAATAACTTATGCGATGGTAAACACAAACCGTTCGACTAGCGAAATAACAAAGCACAACGCGCCGCACCGCGCACGTCACGGACATGCAGTACGCGAATCTACCCCGCACATTCCAAATTTAAAAATTATGAATTAAATTATGTTCGGAATCAAATTCGTACTTATTTATTCATAAACACACACGATAAATAAGTAATAAATTTGATGACAACTATCGAACTTTTCTATTATTTAATTGCAAAATGTACACACAACGCAATTCAACACTAAATAATTACACATGAAAAGTCGAAATAAGAACAACGAATAAATTCAATATGGACGCCGCGGTCGTACGCAATATTAATCGTAACACAAACGAAAACGTGACGTAAAATTTGGAAAATGAAGCACTTGATTTTTAATAAAATCAAATTTAAACAAACTTTCGGATCGTAAGGACCAAAATTATGTACGATATTTTAAATGGACTGTATATTATAGGTAAAAAAAGACTTGCATGCGCCTCGTTACCTGGATTCCACCGGTGAGCTTATATGACCTTTTGGGGCCCCTGGTCTGTCTCCTGAGTATCTCCAGCTTGTCCAGGGTATACGGACACCAACAGTGATTTATTAACAGGCCGTAAGACGCTTGCTCGCAAATATTAATTTCCAAAACTAAGGAGCTGTTACTACGCGTGTGCTTCTAATCGAACGACATACCGGAAGACGCCTTCCATTTTTAAATGTAAGTGACGTCACGTCGTAGTGCTACAATTAAGATGCGCTCCTACATACGCACCATAGACAATAAGAAAAAAAAAAAAAATAATTTTATACTAAATACTAAACAGGTATATTATTATTATGTTAAATTATAACAAAACTAACTTCTGCCTGCGACTTCGCCTGCGCACGATAAGCACTACAGTATACCCCCTTTAAGTTAAGTTTCTTAAATCCTTTTTTGTGCTCCCCTACTAGGAAGCCCCATTTCAAATTTCTAGCCCTTATAGTTAGGGCCCTGCGTTGATACGTCAGTACTATATAAAATAAAATATATATGGAGATAACTTACTATTATACTCCACGTCTGCAATCTTCACCATGGCAATATCATACGTGATGTCCTGGGGGTTCCACATAGAATGGACCACCACGTCGGTACTATCCAGCCTCGTACCCCCTGAGAAGAGCAGCAGAGAGCCCAGAACGACGGTGAACCGCCTGGCTTGGTTCTGACCGTCCCACCAGCAATGCGCTGCTGTCAGGACCCTGGTGTTCGAGATGAGGGTACCCCCACAAACTGATGTCCAACCAGTAGATAAGGTGACTACCAATCCAGCCTGTGAAATTGCCGCATTGTTAATTCAAATGCGAGATTTTTTTTGTAACTTTTATAATTTTTGACATTGTGTTATAATCTTTATTACTATAGCACTACTTATATACCTAAACCCGGTCAAGTGCGAGTTAGACTCACTCACAAAGGGTTCAGTGCTATCACTACATAGTACAAAACAAAGTAGCTTTTTCTGTCTCTATGTACGCTTAAATCTTTAAAACTACACAATGGATTTTGATGCGGTTTTTTTTCAATAGATAGTGATTCAAGAGGAAGGTTTATAGCACACGTGTGAAGCCGGGCGGGTCGCTAGTTATCTATACAAATACAGTACGAAAGTGCAATAAAAAATGAGATTCCGGAAATTGAAAATATAAACTCTATATGAGAAATATTTTACGAGACACTGTAGGTGGAAATACAATATTTAACGCATAAATAGCAAGAACTACATCGCCTTTATATTAGTATCTACTTTTAGTTTTTGAATTTTAAAACAATCGTAAGTATATGGGATAGGTAACAGTAATACTGCGAAATCTATCACAAGCTAATATATGTACATAGATAAGGTAACAATAAATAAAATAACCTGGTAAGGTAGTGCAAATTGCTGCGTTTGCGCACCTCCCACGATCCTTAATGCACTCAGCCCTTCATACCTTAAATTAAAGTAAAACATCAATCTAATATAATAATGGTCAATAAGTTTTAAGTAAGCAATCATGATTCACACAATGAAGGGACTGACTCTAAAACTATCCAATATATAAGTGAATACTCACTTATATATTGGATAGTTTTAGAGTCAGTCCCTTCATTGTGTGAATCATGATTTATGATTTTTTTATTATTATGATTGCAATTGTCAAGCAATTGTCACACAAAGACTAATATTGTCATGTCGATAAAATGTCGTCTTTTAACATTGGTCGTTTCGTCCAGCTTTGTCGTTAACGAAACGACATATTGTCGTCTTGTAAACGTCAATGTGGAAAATAGCATCTACTTTTAATGTTTAATAGAAGACATAATTATGTCAATAGACAATTCGTGACACAAGTGGTCATCCAAATTTGGAGCCCTGTGTTTTGCTAAAGTTTGCGAAAATTTTAGCTAACTTATATTATGTCCTTAAGTTGGTAAATATTCTTTTATAGCGTTGTTACCTTAATATCGATTGGGCTTGAGCGATCCCAACTTTCTCATGGTATCCGAAGTTCGATTCTTTCAACTCCACACTGTTTATTAACAAAGCAAATATTATAAAAGGTACCGCTCTCATTTTGCTGTTCATCGATCAAATGCAATTGTACCTCGATTATAAATATTTGTAATGAATTATTTATCTTTATTTTATCTTTAGTTAATTACTTACACGTTTTTAATCTTATCTGTTTGATTTCCAACAATAGTAGTTCCATAGAAAACGATTTCCTAAACAAAATAATTACTTACGTCTTTTACAACCTAATGCCTTGGTAATAAGGTAAATTCTTAAAACTCTTTTGAATTATAACACACATCAAGGTTTTTACCGCAGGGTTTTCCGAGATTTCAGTATAATCCAGAAATGTGGTCATATTAAATAATTACATCATAATAATATAGTTCTTACTAGGATTTAAAATTGTTTTATCCAAGAATCTATATCGATTCTTGGATAAAACAATTTTAAATCCTAATAAGTAATTATGATAATAATATTATAAGTGATATTCGTAAACGAGCACGTTAAAAAAGCCGAGTGCGTAATGAATTATACACACGCGTTCGTATATCTAGCCGTAGGTACGTAATTTTATTATTAGCACACTTTGTGATTAGTATTTTTCGTTATATTTAAAAAAATCAAATCTATTTTCCATTTCTTTTAATCAAATATATTATAACCCTTATAAAAAAATGTCCACTCTGTGTAATAAATTCCATGAAAATGCATAAAAACTTTCCTTTCATAGTCCAACTATAAGCACCGACTCGTTTGATCAATTTAATTACAGTTCACAAAAAACAAATCTGTGTTAATAACTGCTTTTATAACTGAAACCTTTGTGAGGTGCTAGTTGATTAGAATCATCAAGTCCTGGTCACGGATGGAGGCTACTGGCTGCCCCACGGCACTCCATCCTTAATGATATCTGTTCGAGTAATTAATTCTTTCATGATACAGAATAGCGAGTCACTTTGTCCTGTGTCACTTTGTTTTATTAATACTTTTACAAATGGCAATATCATAATGAAGCTTTGCCACCCGCGTACTTGGAATCTGAGCAATGTGTATATAAATAAAAGAAATGCTGTACGGTAAAGTAAAATATAGACATCACTACATAGTATAAAACAAAGTCGCTTTTTCTGTCCCTATGTAAAATCTTTAAAACTACGCAACGGATTTTGATTCGTTTTTTTTTAATAGATAGAGTGATTCAAGGAAGGTTTACACGTGTGAAGCCGAGCGGGTCGCTAGTAATAATATAATTAATGAATTCGTCGGCAGATAGGCGGTATTATGATATTTTTTTACTAGGATCCGAAATTTTGATAAGAATTCAATAACCACAAAACACAAATTTATTTCTCTTTGAATTTGAATAAACGGACACTTATAGGTATTCGTTTTCTAATCTAGGGCCCTAGACAAGTGCCCAAAGTTCAACGTATACGTTAAACGTTAGGACCAAAATGTATGGGATTTCACATCCGCGAACGACTGTGATCACGTACGTCATAAAAGTTCGCGGATGTCAAATCCCATACATTTTGGTGCTAACGTTTAACGTTAACGTTGAACATTGGGCACTTGTCTAGCCTCCCTAGTAACAGTTGGTTTGACAATTTGGTATTATCTACATTTTGTTCATTGACAAAAGCAACAAATTTATTATTATTTTTAGTCGTCCGGTGACAACTGTGTGTTGGTTCCATAAAAACAACACATTTAATATAAAGATCCTTATAAAATACATTTTCATGTTTAATTCCTGCTCGAACCCTTGTCAAAACACGAGAAAGTAAAATATTCGAGCGACGTCATGAAAATCGGGACTCGACAATTTTCTTGGCAATTTTCCTATCTAAACAACCTTTAGAAAATTTCCGAAGGAACCGTTCCATCGTCGGACCCTATCTATAAAGGGACCGGAAGGACCTCGCAGTTCCATAGAGCTCTTACAACTTTAACAGGTAAAAATTACACATAATGTTAAAGGTAAAGGAATAAATTGCCCGGCGAACTGATAACGGGTTATGGATTCTAAGAATTGCTTTTAACGGCTTTGGATACGACTTTAGGAAAACCTTAACAAGCAAAGTAGTGCAATAAAAATGTGTAAAAATGTGTACTTGAGTATGGAATTGCTAATAACGTTCTTGCGCTCTTCAAGTATGTTATAAGGCTTATTAACATGTACAAGTTGATTATAAGTTAGGAATAATTGATCCTATAACTGCGCCCAAAGTCCTTATTTAAAATTTTTTCGTAGTAACGTAACGTAGGCAGTTACAAGTTTCTTATAAGAAAAAATAAATTAGGTAGTCTAGAGAACACTGTAAGTACTATATTACTTGTTGGCATGTCAATGTGTTTGTACAAAACCTCTTCTATTATCTGATTTCAGCAATTGAGAATTATGTTTTTAATACTAAATCATAGCATGAATAAGTACAACGGATTTGACTGATGTGACCTGCTAGGGGGCCTAGACAAGACTGTCACGTACGTCACAAACGTTCGCGGATGTCAAATCCCATACATTTTGGTCGTTTCGTTTAACGTTAACGTTGAACGTTGGCACCTTGTCTAGGCCCCCTGATTAACCTATCAAAACGTCATGTTGACATACCTATTTCACCAATCAATTATTGGTGTTAAGTGACAATGTTTCCACTACAAACTCGATAATTATCTACATTGACTTCATACTGACTACATTGCATTTAGAATTGTCACTTATCACCAACAATTGTCCCGTTTGTGAAATAGGGCCAGGTGCCTGTTACAATGCTGTACATTGTTATATCTAATTTTAAGGTAAAACCACCGATACATGTACCGCTGTAAGCCATACATGGTACCTCGAAAGTTCTCATTTCCTTTGCAAACATTTCATTGGCTTCAGAAGCATAATGTCCAATGTTTAAGCTTTGCATTCCAAAATGATCTTTATTACACAAAGATTACGTTTGATATTTCATGTGTATGTTACTTACAAGGTAAATTCAAGTTGTCCATGTAACCTCGAAAAGATTATATTTTAAGTTAGGAGTTTATCTTTAGAACTTATGTCCTGGGTTTCCATAACGTAGCATATAATTAGGACCAGTTCGCAATGTGTAGTCAAGTTAATATTAACTATTTTATAACAGAGCTAGCTTAACCCCTCTAGCTAAACTCCTCCTTTTTTGCAGTCGGTTAAAAAGTAGTCTATGTCCTTTCTCAGGCTCCAGACTTTCTTTGTACCAAATTTCATTTAAATCGAAAGTAGTTTTAGCGTGAAAGCCTAACAGACAGTCAGACAGAGTTACTTTCGCATATATAATATTAATAGGGATTTATACTTAGTCAAACATAATTCGGTATATTATCTTTTCTGTGAAAATTTACAAAGATTTTAAATTAAATTGAATGTTTTATTTTAATTGTTTGATCCACTATTTATCTTTAACTCCTCATTGTAAACAACATGATTATGCAATAAATGATTACTGATTACTGATTAATATGTTTGTTCTGTAAAAATAAATTGAACACCGATTGAGTTATTGAATGGGTGCGCTTACCCCAATTTCCAAAAAAAGTAATACGACACTGCAATCAAAAAATATTACTTACATTTTTTTAATAAAATGGTGAAAATAATACGATATCGGTATTCACAAAGATATCAATTATTTTAGCTGAAAAGGGTGCCTAAATGAATATTCCAAAAGATTATGGGACCTATAATAATAAAATGACGACTAAAGAAAAAGAAATTCTATTTATTCCGTCAGTTAGATTATTAAAAACTACACTCCGACACGTATGTTTTCTTTTCTCAAACATACATATCTATAATTAACATTATAAAGAGGAAAGGTTAGTTTGTTTGTATTGAATAGGCTCCATAACGGCTGGACCAATTTTAAAAAAATATTTCTCTGTTGGGAAGCTACACTATTCCCGAATGACATAGGCTATAAAAAAAGATGATCCGTGCGAAGCCGGGGCGGACAGCTAGTATTATATAAGTGCTTTTAATGTTCGGGAGTGGAGGCTCGTGACGTCACGTTATTTATTTATTTATTTCAAGGAATAGTAAACAAACCACAAACATAAATCAAATAAAATATGAAAACATGCAAATATATATACATTGGCCGTTTGCAGTTCAACAACAACTATTCACAACAATTACACTATAATCTAAACATTTATTCTATCTATCTATTATGATACAATTTATACCATTTCACTCTTGAACTTTTAAATCTGTTAGAATAGCTTGATTCCAATATATGAAACTAGTAGTTGAATTTTATACTTGAAAATATGATACGTAATATTTAGAAAGTCTTCTCTTAAGGTGGTTAAAAGTGATAAACAACAAAATCTAATTGAAACATCGTTTTCTTCGTGTTCGCGGTCAATTTTTATGTACCTATTAGACGTAATAAATTTATCCTGAATCCAGACAAAGTCCCGAAATATAGTCGTCACGTCCACAACCTCTTGAAACCTTTCCTGTAAGTCCTTTATTTAAGGACCTTTGTGATGTTTCTTGGAAACTAAGGAAAATCCCTATTTTCACTTCACGGAATAACTCCTAGTATTTTTAATTTAGACAAGTTTTTTTTTTTTTAAATCATAATAAGTTTTTTTTTATGAATGGAAAACAATTGACAATAAAAAAGACTACGTAATAATTTTAAAAGCTCAGTTGTGCTACGATTATGGAAACTGTTTCGAAACGACAGCCAATAAAATAAAATACGCGAGTTAAATCCATTTACAGTAGTTTCATTCCAATGTGTAGACTACGTAGTTATGTAAGTAATTAGTAAACTCCTAAATAATATTTTTTATTTGCAGTTATACTTAAAATTATACTAATATTATTAAGAACTAGCGGTCCCTGTAGACGTCGCACAGACGTAGATTTGGCCGATCTAGGCGGCCAATATTATTTTTGCATCTTATCATCCCTAAAATGGGGTAAATCGGAAAAAATATTCATTTTCACTAAAATTAATTTAATTCGGAATAAAAATAAATCGGGATTTCGATAAAATCTAATTTATTACAAAAAAAAAACTCTGAAATAAAAGAAAAAAAATCTCTAAAAAACTAAAATTTAATTAATACATATTCTATCAATGATATAACATAAAACAATAATAATAAAGTGTAAAAATATGTACTAAATAAATAAAAACCAAAAATAAATTATGAAAGTCCACTGTCTTTTTTAAGCAAATCCTGGCAATAATAATTCGATTGCTTGACGAAATTTTTTTTAAGTATTTGAGAATTTTTGGAAGTCCTCATACTTCAAATATACTGACGTGCGCAACAGTCTTAGTAACAAATGACTAGGTTGCACTCTTATCACGAAAACTTTCTTGCAAAATTTAGACGGTATGAGAAATTTCGGGCTTCTGCAATGTCTTTTGACAGTTGGCAAATTATGCCTAAAGGCTTTCTTTATAGTTTTAGCACCATAGATCACAATTTTGAGCCATGCTGGAGTCATGGGGTGCTCCCATACCTTCAACATGCTGTGTTTCCGTACTCTAGGCATATTCGTCATATTTCTCTACATACATTTTATATCCACTTGAAATTGCTTACAAAACCACTTTTAATAAGTAAATTAGTTAATTTCAGATGCAAATTAAGTGTTTTGGATAATCGGAGACGCCTACTACCATCGCGTTATTGGTGTTACCAAAGTGGGATTTAGGCACGTATATCAATAGGCCAGTTTCTGCCCGAAATTATTCATGGATTTCCATTTTTTTTAGTTTTTCTAACTCTTTCTACTTTTGGTTTATAGGCTAGATATATATATGCTTTGAAAAAGCCGTATTCTTGCATGTATCACTGTAATCCCAAACTCTAGGGCATCAGAACCTATAGCATTGCAATTTTTCCTATTTTTCACGTAAACATGGGAAATTTTGATCTTGCATATTTTTAAACCAATATTTATGAGTTACCACTTTAAATGCAGACGTTCTGGATGATTCTGTAGAAAAAAAACGACTTATTACCCACGTAGAAAAAAAATCACATTTTTAGTAGATAATTCAGTGTAGGCTTCAAAGTACTTTTTTTTTGCACTGGGCAGGTCTCGGCAGAAACTATTCTATAATAAATAATGCTGAATATATACTTACACAAATAAAATAAAAATGAAAGCAGAGAAATACTGAGAAACATTTCAAATTAGCTTTTCAATTCCAAAATCACCAATAATTTTCTTAAAAAATACTTGTTACGTTTGAGCCCTATTTTAAGACAATAAACCAATAAAAAATACATTAAATTTATATTAGTTTGAAAGATACTTTCCTGTATAATAAGAATCCATCATTTTTTCTTAAATTAAAGACGTTAAAATATATTTTTTTAACCTTTTTAACACAAGTAAATTCAAGGCACCGAGAACTGATACGTAAACTTCGAGTGATGACCTAATTTCGATTATCTGTATCTCAGCACTAACATTATCAAACGGGGTAAAAAGGCTGGGGGTAGGTGCCCAGGAATGTCTATTAGATAATGTAATATAAAGCTTATTAGTATGTTGATTTTTAAGATTTAGACTTATGGCCGCCTAGAATGGCAATATCTACGTCTGTGCGTCGACCTGACCTGCAAAGCAGCGCTATATTAATCAATCTCAAATCTCAATATGCTTCAGGCCGCCATTACATGTGTAGGTGTGGTAGGTACAATAATCATATCAGTCAATGAAATATACTAACGTATAATAATTATTCTGCTATAATTGATATTCTAAAAATAAACTTATCGAAATATAACGAAACCTTACTTTAGAGTAATAAAATTTAACCTCAGGTTTATGAATGGTTTATTTTTAGGTATTTCATTGACGTATACCTACTGTAATAAACGGTTCACGACCGGAGTCTCTAAAAATAGTATTATTTTACGAAATAGGTACTATTAACATTTTATAGTCTTCTAATAAAATATATAAAATGACTAGCGGCCTGCCCAGGCTTCGCACGGATCCCCATTTTTAAAAAAAATATTCTACTCAGGGTGAGCGTAGCTTCCCAACTTACAGTGAAAGAATTTTTCAAATCGGTCCAGTCGTTTGGAACCTATTCAATACAAACAAACAAACAAATATTTCCTCTTTATTATATTAGTGTAGATGATGTAAATCCCCTGTATTATACCTAATTGCACTAACCCTTTTTTATTTCCCTATTACAAACCACATTTTCCTTTTATAAAACACTAAGCACTTGATCCCATCAGCTTAACCGTTTAAGGAAAAATGCCAAGAATCCATCATAACAGGTTCTCACGTAATATATTACGCCTTGTCGGGAATGTTTTGTAAAAGTCGGTTAAAATGTATCGCTGTACGTGCGTGGTGAAAAGCTAGTCTTCTCATAAGTTCCCGACAAGCCTCCATTTTTCATACTGTGGCTAACACTCGCTTTGAGCCAATATAGTTTTAGCAGAAACAGAAATACCACTGTAATCTTTTGGACATAAAAGTTATTATCGTTTTAAGAACGGTTTTAAAACGGATTTGACTTGACAGTCTTTTTTGTTCCTGATGACGTTTGAGATAACTTGAAGACGTGCACTTAAAATTTTCCTACAATCTAGTTACTACTTCCAGTTAGGTACTGTTATGTTATTTAATATTAATTATTAAATAACATAAATAATTAAAACAACCATTAAAGTTCAAAATCAGAAGAAGGAATTTATTTTTTTAAAAAGTCAACAAGGAAACAAACATCAGCCATAGAGGCTGTATATATGTACAACATCTCCCTTACAAAATTTTAAAATAATTATTTCTTATAAGTAAGTAATTATAAATCACGAAAACGTCTCGGGGGACGCACTACCCTTCCAGATGATGTGACTACTAATCCATCATTGTTACGTCTTGGCTGCATCACACTATCACTATGAACACTAATAGGTTCATCTGGTATATAATATGGTACAAATGTAGTAGGCTTTATAAGAAACCTATTTCTAATAAATGATCTACCATTGCTTTCAATTTCATACGATCTTTCATTTATTATATTTTTAATAACACCTTTTCTCCAATCATTACCAACCCTAAATAACACATTCTCTCCTACCTGTAATTCCCTTAAGTTTCTCTTATTTCTATCATATAAATCTTTAACATGTAACTGATTCTTTACTAACTGACTCCGCAGTGTTTTAAAACACCGAGGTGTATTTTGTGAAACTGGTAGCATTCCCCTTATTTTCCTACGAAACATATTTTCAGCAGGTGATGGAATGTCCTTAGAGATAGGAGTGTTTCTAAATTCTAGCAAAGCAAAATATGGATCATTATTTTCATATAAACATTTCTTTAATAATTTTTTAATTGACTGAATTGTTCTTTCAACCATACCATTTGATTGTGGGTATTCAGGGCTAGAACGTACATGTTTAAAGTCCCATTCATTAATAAAACATTGAAAATTTCTACTTGTAAACTGTGGCCCACCATCACTCACCAATGTCTCTGGAATACCATATCTACTAAAAATTTGTTTTAAATGAATTATTACACAATCACTAGTGGTACTACTCAACAACACAAGTTCTGGAAATTTAGTAAAATAATCGACTACAAGTAAGTAATTTTTACCCTTCAATTCAAATAAATCCACTGCAATTTTTTGCCATGGCAATTGTGGAACATCATGAGGTCTCAAAGTTTCTTTTCTATTATTATTACTGTACAGTTTACATGTTTCACAACTAGACACCATATTGTAAATATCATTATAAATGCCAGGCCAATATATAGCATCCTGTGCCCTGAGCAAAGTTTTTGTTACTCCTAAATGTGGGTAATGTAATCGATTTAACATTTCTTTTCTTAATTCCCGAGGAATTAGTATACAATCATTTTTAAAAATAATATCAGACTTACAAGTTAAATCATTCCTAACAGACCAATAGTTTTTTAATATTTCAGGCAACAAATTTTTGTGGTCAGGCCACCCATTCAAGATATATTTTTTCACTAATTGCAGCTCCATATCATCATTAGTCAAGTTCTTAATATTTTGTTTTTGTTTCTCACTAGCACTAAAATTAGAAATAATACTATTTATTTGTGCCTCAATGGCATCGGATTCTAAATCAATCTCTGTTGAATCCCTTTCATCAAATGACCTAGACAAAGTATCAGCCAAGTACAATTCTTTACCACGCTTATATATCAAATCAAACTGATACTTTTGTAATTTAAGCAACATTCTTTGTATACGTGCAGAACAAGAATTCAATGGTTTTTTAACAACACCCACCAAAGGAGCATGATCAGTTTCAATAATAATATTTCTACCATAGATATACTGATTAAACTTCTCACAACCAAACAATATAGCTAACAGCTCCTTCTCAATCTGAGCATAGTTCTTCTGACAATCATTTAATGCCTTTGAGGCATATGCTACTGGCAAATTATTTTGAAGTATCACAGCTCCTAAGCCATCTTTTGATGCATCCACAGATAAAGTAACAGGTAATTTCTCATCAAAAAATTGTAAGACAGGTTTGGAAATTAGCTGCTTTTTTAATTCTTGAAATACTTTTTCATGTTCACTGAGCCATGAAAACTCAACATCTTTTTTTAACAAACTTCTTAAAGGTGAATTCATAGTAGAAAAATTTGGAATAAACTTTGAAACATAATTTATAACTCCCAAAAACCTCTCCAATTCTTTTCTATCCTTTGGACTTTTCATTGAAATTATAGAATTTATCCTGCTATCATCTAACTTCAAACCGGCTTTACTAATGACATGCCCTAGATACTTCACTTCCGATACACTTATCTTACATTTCTCCTTATTTAACTTTACATTCTCATTTCTCAACTTATCTAACACTGCCTTCAGCCTCCTATCATGCTCTTCCTGTGACTTTCCATAAATAAGAATATCGTCGATATAAACTTCTACTCCTTCCATACGCTCTAACAACTGCCGCATTTTCTGTTGATACACTTCAGAAGCACTACACAAGCCAAATGGCATTCTTAAAAACTTATATCGGCCAAAAGGAGTATTAAAACAACATAAATCTGAACTAGCCTCTGATAATTGAATATTCCAAAAACCATTTTTTATATCCAATGTGCTGAACACTGTTGCACCAGCTAACTTACATGTAACCTCTTCAAAAGTAGGCAACTCAAAATGCTGTCTCTGAATTGCCTTGTTTAAATCTTTCGGATCTATACACAATCTTAAATCACCATTGGGTTTGTGAACAATTACCAATGAATTAACCCAATCAGTCGGGTGAGTTACCCGAGTCACAACACCTAATTGTTCCATCTCATCTAATTTCTCCTTTAAACGTCCTTGTATAGCCAAAGGAACTTTTCTGCACGCATGAACTACAGGATTTGCATTCTCTTTAATTTTTATGTCATATTCACCTTGCATACATCCTAAACCATGAAATAAATCATCATACTCATCAACAAAACTCTTATCTTTATTCACACTAGACACTGGTCGTACTAACTGTAACTGTATAGCTGATTGCAACCCTAATATGTTGACAGCAGCCTTTGAATCAACAACGTAAAAATTCATATTGAAAATCTGACCTTCATATTTACAAGGTAAAATCAACTTACCTAAACATTTTATATTCTGTCCTGTATAAGTAGAAAGCTTTGTCTTACTCGGAATCAAGTTGTGCTTATCGTGACCAAGTTGTGGTAAACAACCAGCCACTAATACATTAGCCTGCGCACCCGTATCTACCTTCAGCTGAAGAGGAACATTATCAACACCTACTGTAACCGACCAGTCCCTAGATATCTTTTTAACAGAGTCCACAGAAATCACACCAAACTTCACAGACTTCTCATCATCACTTGAACTTAAATTTTCCTCTAATTCACGTATGTACGCACTCGGACACAAATGAGCAAAATGACCAAACTTATTACACCGAAAACACTTCCTATTATAAGCCGGACATTTGTTGATAATATGATTATAGCCACACTTTTTACACGAAATCGTTTTATTTACACTCATATTATTCGAAGCCGGCGCCTGACACTGACGTTTGTCCATACTTGATCCGCCAATAGCGCGGCTTGTAGATAATCGGTGTTGCCTGTGCCCTGACGACGTGGATGCTTGCAAATTCATCTTATCAATTCGGTCACTGTCATCAATTAAAATATTATCACTCTTCGAAGCAGAACAAATGTCTCTTATCCGCTCTTTAGTACATTGAGATGTACGACAAACTTCCATAGCCTTAGCCAATGAAAGCTCTGTTGTTCTTAAGAGACGATCTTTTACCGCAATGTCTAAAATTCCGCAAACCAGTCTATCCTTTATTAGACTATCTGTGAGACTACCAAATTCACACGATCCACTCAAATCCCGCAGTTCTACAATGTAGTCTTCATACGTTTCTCCTGGCTTTTGATCTCTTGAAAAAAATTTGTACCGCTCATATGTCACATTCTTTAAAGGATTAAAATGATCTTCAAATTTTTTAATCACCTTATCATAATCATTTTCGTCAGACGCCTTCTCATACTCAAATGTATTGTACAATTTTATAGCTCGATCACCAATACAATTCAAAAGAAGAGCAACTTTTGTTCCTGATGCTTTCTCTACATTTTCTGATGCAATTAGATAAATCTCAAATTTTTGTTTAAAAAATCTCCAATTCTCCGCCATATTGCCTAACCATGGCAATTCTGATGGAACACAAGCACCAGCATTAGCGTTAGCCGCCATCTTTTCAAAAAATTTCAACACGAAATTTAAATACAAATCACAAACTTTTGCTTCTCTGAAATCACTGCGCTCTTCACTAAGACACGATAACCAACTATTTTAAAATTACTTTAACTGGAATCGACTGCGCCATGTTATGTTATTTAATATTAATTATTAAATAACATAAATAATTAAAACAACCATTAAAGTTCAAAATCAGAAGAAGGAATTTATTTTTTTAAAAAGTCAACAAGGAAACAAACATCAGCCATAGAGGCTGTATATATGTACAACAGGTACCGTTAGGAATTTTTGGTTTATAATATAAAGGACCTTTGTAATGATAAAAGTGTGCTTTAAAGTCATGTTAAATTTAAAAACATAAGTAGGTAGGTAGGTAGATATATTATTATTATTATGTTAATTGGATATATTTTTTCTTGGAAATAGTGTTGTTTAGTTGGAAAGTGTTAACATCAAAATCTAATAATATGAACGCGAAAGTTTGTAAGAATCTATGGATGATTGAATGTTTGGATGTATGTTTGTTCCTTTTTCACGCATAAACTACTGAATGGATTTTGAGGAAACTTTACAATATTTTTTTTGCGTTTACTAATGTGCACTTTCTTTAAACTATTTCTCTACACATCGTCAGACAAAGACTACCCGCGGACAGTGCTCTTAGCATTTTATTCATTCTGGTTGCACTTTAACCTTAAACATTAAACATTTTGAACTCTACACCAACCTGAATAAAGTTGAAAATTAAATATAAATGATAACTGCACGCTTGAAACGTCCGTGAAATTACGCTTTTCATTTACAAAAGTCGGTAGTAATTTTGGTGAGTGAGATATTTTTTAAAGAACATTCTTTGATAAATGTTGTCTGGCGTTGGTAAGCTGAAATTACAGCTGTAAGTATATCAGTGACATTTTATAAGTCAAAAGTAATTTTTGATTATTGAGTTATTTTTTAGTCGCTAGTTAAAGATTTTCTAGGGTTATAGTGAAAGAGAGTACTTACCTATAAGTTCTTCACATGCAAATTTAAATTTGCTCCTTATTACAAGATCACTGGAAAAACAAAAACTCAACGTAAGCGATTTGTAAATTACTTAATAATAGGAAAAATGAGAAAGACAACATGACACAGACACATGCAGAATGTACGGTCTACCTAATCTGCAATTGCAATTTATACCTGACTAGCGACCCGAAACTGCATCGAAATCCGTTGCATAGTTTTAAAGAATTAAGCGTACATACG
This sequence comes from Polylopha cassiicola, assembly GCA_038024825.1. Lineage (NCBI taxonomy): Eukaryota > Metazoa > Arthropoda > Insecta > Lepidoptera > Tortricidae > Polylopha > Polylopha cassiicola. The sequence goes on along the minus strand of CP149047.1, from coordinate 18,551,269 downwards.
GATAAAGGGACAGAAAAAGCGACTTTGTTTGATACTATGTAATGATTAGGTACCTACTATTGTCTAAGGACAATAGCTGTAAACTTCCAAAAAAAACTACTGCTAAAATTACCAATCCACTTTCATTATGCAAAATTCAAAATGCGACATATTTCATTTTGAATAAAATAAAATTATTCAAATGAAATTCCCCTGCTTGCTCATGTAAAAAAGATACATATCGCACACCTAGATCTAAAATTAGCTAACTCAAAAACCTGAAGATTTGAGTTATGCACACCATCGGATTCCTTACATCAAAACCCATTTACCACTAAAACAGATTTAAACTAACTCTGCTAGCTTCATTATAAAAAACATAAATCTATACAGAAAACTCATGCGTGCATATGGATAGGTTAATCAGTTTTTCGCCTCTCCTGAAAAAGTAACTTTTTTGAGTTAGCTCCCTTTAGATCTAGGTGTGCGATATATAACTCTCAACCTTATATGTTAAGTGCTTATCATTTGGTCTGATAACTTAATAAATGTCGCTTCGAAAGCAGACAGTCAACGATCTTGTAACAACGTTGCCCGGGATTATACCCTTTGGCTGCTAAAATAGCGTTTTTTTTTAAACCCAAGCATGCACCAGTTCTTGTATAAAAGCTATATGAATTTATGGTGGTTATTACACAACTTATATAGAAAAGATTACATCTCAACGAAAAGACTTTAATTAGGTAAATTAATGTGTAACTTTTGCGAAAATCCATTGATAGAGCCTTGATATTTTTGGCTTGTGAACTCAAATGACTAAATACGTCTATGATAAGATTGTAAAAAAACAATGAGTGCGTATTTTATTTACAAAATACGATATATATATGTATATATAGTCTAATATTCGTTAATAATGTAACCAATAGATTTATAATATGGCCCTTTTAGAGCCTTTACTACAAAACCGGACGGTTAGCGAGTTCCTCAACAAACCTCCAGAAGAGAGGCTTTTAAGCCTATACTTTGCTTGAGTTTTTAACCCTGACCGACCCGAGGAAATATGAGAACTATAAAGTGTTTGTCAGTAAATAAAATAAAAATACGCGACTTTAATCCGTTACAGTTGTTTTATTAGCTTACTAGCTATGCCCGCGACTTCATCCCCGTGAAATAGTAATTCTTCATAAGGCTTCATATATTCCCCGTTTTTTACAGATTTTCCCTGTTTCTTCGCTCCTATTGGTCGCAGCGTGATGTTATATAGCCTAAAGCCTTCCTCGATAAATGGTCTATCTAACAAAAAAAGATTTTTTGAATTCGAACCAGTAGTTCCTGAGATTAGCGCGTTCAAACAAACAAACTCTTCAGCTTTATAATATTAGTATAGATTACACAACTAGCGGTTCGCCCCGGCTTCGCACGGATCCCTACTTTTTTTTTCAAAATATTCCATAGCCTATGTTACTCAGGGTGAACGTAGCCTTGCAACAGTGAAAGAATTTTTCAAATCTCTCCAGTCGTTAAGGAGCCTATTCAATCCAAACAAACAAACAAACCTTTCCTCTTTATAATATTAGTATAGATTTTCCTAACTTCCTAGCCCCACTACTGCTCGGTTATGCGCGTCACTTTGGACAGCACTTTGATAAGTTTCCATGTCATCGCAGTCTAATATGATATTCAGAATGCAATATCCTGTTCGACATCGATGCATTATATTATGTCACTGCTTAGATAATCCCTACTAATATTATAAACGCGAAAGTAACTCTGTCTGTTACGCTAAAACTACTGGCCGATTTAAATGAAATTTAATACAGAGATAGGGAGCCTGAGAAAGGACATAGGCTACCGACTGCAAAAAAGGAGAAGTTCCACGCGGACGAAGTCGCGGGCAGAAGCTAGTTTTTTACTATAACAAGAGTAGATAAATCGAGACCTTAGTGGGACTTCAACTCATCTCTAGATATCTTAACGCATGGTATCGTGCTTTAGTATGTCTGTATGTTGTCCTGTTAAATTATTAGAATTTACAATAATCTTATTATATATACATTAAATACTTTATCCTGAATGACTGACTGACGGACAAGGGGCCCTAGACAAGTTGCCCATCGTTCAACGTTAACGTTAAACGTTAGGACCAAAATGTATGGGATTTGACATCCGCGAACGACTGTCACGTACGTCACAAATGTCAAATCCCATACATTTTGGTGCTAACGTTTAATTAACGTTGAACGTTGGGCACTTGTCTAGCCCCCAATCCGATAAAAAAGGATTTTCCAAAATTCTACCCCAAAAGAGGTGAAAATGAGAAAAGTTTGTATGGAACAACGTGATTCTTAAATCTTAAATGATAATTGAAGATTCTTATTTGAAAATATACACAACGTAGCGTCCTGCCGAAAATATCTTTAATAAAAACCTAATAGCCGGTTACCACTACTTTCTAATTAAAATTGTACCATTGCAACCTTTTTAAACAATCGTGGCATGATTTTAACACCAATAATCTTATCTTCAGACATAACGACATACAGTCAGTATCTTAAAACAGCTCTTTTATCGGCGAAAGGATAAAATATGAGCTAACACGATGAAGACAAATATTCAAGTTGCATTGGGGTCGCGTCGCAGCCTGCATTTAAATGTGCGATTACCAAGGACGTAGGAAATAAAGTAATATATTATACTTATACCATATTATATAAAGAATGTATGTATATTATAATAGGGGTTGCCGCATGTCCTTAATCCTATTTATCTAAGACTAGCGGCCCGTCCCGGCTTCGCACGGGGGGACTTAAGATTTTTTTCATAGTTTTACGTTTATACTTTTCCCCCGTTTTTGAAACATTTTCGGTTACTGCTCCGCAACTATAAGACCTAGCGTGATATTATATAGCCTATGTTACTCGGGGATAATGTAGCTTTCCAAAGGTGAAAGAATTTTTGAAATCAGTCCAGTAGTTTCGGAGCCTATTCATTACAAACATACAAAAATACAAAAATACAAAAATACAAATCTTTCCTCTTTATAATATTAGTATAGATATAGATGAGCGTCGTGTACCTATTTTATAATGAGATCCAGCTTTCATGTTCCACCGATGAGAGACTAACTACTTCCCTGAGATTGGTGAAATATTATTGTCATATTGGAATGAAACAACTATTAACGGATTTAACTCGCGTATTTTTATTTTATTTTATTAGCTTTAGCGTGGACTTTAGCGTTAGGTTATTTTCAGCTCAGTCGTGCTACGATTATGGAAACTGTAAAGAATCCGAAACGTCAGCTAATAAAATAAAATAAAAATACGCGAGTTAAATCCGTTAATAGTCGTTTCATTCCAATGTGTAATAACCGCGAAGGCATCAGAAATTATTATATTATTGTCATATTCGACGGCCTGTTGGTCTAGTGGTCAGAGGCCCTGACTACGAAACCGGAGGTTGCGGGTTCGAATCCTGCTAGGCCTAGGGGCAGATGTCAATGTGATGAGCACTGGCATCTGTACCTGAGTCTTGGATGTCTATATGTATTTATGTATGTTTATCCGTTGTCTAGCACCCATAGTACAAGCTTTGCTTAGTTAGGGACTAGTACGATTGGTGTGAATTGTCCAAAGATATTATTATTATTATTATTATATTTTTTGGGCGTTTTCTTATTTACAATCTTTAATGATATAATGTGAATACACAATCAAGGGTGTACATTCCATACAGACACGACGGTATATAGTGCCTACCCTCAAGTATTTCACGTGCACGCGCCTGTACATAATGTGAAACAAATAAAATTGCTTGCTTAGCCAGAAACGCTTAATATATCATAACTATGATAATAAATAATTATATTACTTTAGAAATGTTTTAACTAAGATAAAACAATCATTAGAAAACAGGAATTGTACTTATATCGTTTTATTGTCCACAATTTTTACTTTTCTAACATATAAAATAAAATAAAATATTTTCAGTATTTATGTATTTTAAAGACGCTAACACGGGTGTGCGTCCCATAATCACCAGTTTCAATGTAGGTACCTATGAAGTGCCTACCCTTTCGCACTCGCCACTGCACGCATCTGCACGCCTACATTGTTATGTAGTAAGTAAAAAGGGCAGATTTATTGGGATACTGTATTTTAATCTCTTTCATACATTCATGGCACTTACGTTCTATTCCCGCCACGGCCCGCTTGCAAGATGACTCTCGTAGCTCCCGGAAGCAGCGGCTTTACTGTGGTTTATTTGTTAAATTATTCAGAATGATTTATCTAGTACTTACCTTTGACGTCTTAGAATGGGAGAATTATAAAAAAAAATCTATTTTTGTAACAATAATAGGACATAGGAATAAACAATTACAACGGATTATTTCACTCGCTTAAATACAATTAAAGACATCCAAATATTAAGGTGAAATATAACACAAACAATATTTTCCAAACGTTACCAATATTAGAGAATAAAACGTTCGAAAAAACACTTGATTGAAGACTTCGATAGACGTGGCGCGATTATGCCATTATTATCTTTTAGGCACTTATACTGACGAATAAGAACCATAGATAAATATAGAATGTTCAACTGGATTACCCAGTGCTACCAAATGAACAAGAAAAATCTGCTTTGCCTGTGTTGCCAGTTTTTATACTAAATATTCTCCCATTAATCAGTAACTCATCAACATTTTTACTAATTTCATATTGAGTTATTTGTAATATTCATTAACAATATTATTTGATTTAAAATGTAACCCCTTGTTCAAACTTTTTTTACTATGCATAATATATATTCTGTGTTATATTCCCAAATAACAAGAAAACATACTTCATACATACATTACATTTCCATACAAATATGAATAAACATTCCAGTTGAACGCAGTACTTATTCCGCGGAATTAACTCTTCAATCGAACTTCACCAAACAAGAAGACATTTGAACGATAAATTGTCAATACAGAGACAATCTCCGTTAACTTTGAATGTTCATTAAATTAACGAATACTCGTGACGAATTAATATTTCGCAAATGGCTCGGATTTGAATGTCAAGAAAGGCTTCTTGAGGTTTTAAGTTTAACGATGTTTTGAAATCAATTGTTTAGGGCGCTGCCTTACAAATTGAAATGGTATTTGGAAGGAATGGCGCCATATTGCGTAAAAATCATTTCCACTCGCTTCTTATTTATTTAATAAACAAATGAAAGTTATTTGTGATGTTTTCGCAGTTATTATACATTAGGATAATTAATTAATAAATAATTATACATTGGAGTATCTCAGAGCTCTCAAACGGGTACATGTGAAACTAACCACTGTAAAACACTTGTCAAATATTATGTAGTAGGTATGCAATAAATATCTATCGTATTTTTTACTTCACGTTACCCATTCAATATAAAATATTATAATACTTCGAGCTTTTTACTGTGCAAACATTTTAGCGAGTTTGATTTGACACGAGGCATACCGTGTTTAGGTAAGGATAAATTTACCGACGTAGTCGTGCAGAACCCAAAAAAATGTAACGGATTTAACTTGCTTATATGAAAGACAATCATCAATACAGTCGGCTACGAATATTGAGTTAGGTTTCCAAATATATAATAATCCTTACAGAATAAAAAATTTAGATAAATGATACTCGTAATAATTTCTGATGCCTTCGCGGTTATTACACATTGGAATGAAAAACTATTAACGGATGTAACTCGCATACCTATTTTTATTTTATTTTATTTGCTGATGTTTCGGATTCTTTACAGTTTCCATAATCGTAGTACGACTGAGCTGACAATAGTCTAACGCTAAAGTCAAAGTAGGTAAAAATAAGTCGGTACCTACTACTGTATTTTTTACTTTACGTTACCCATTCTACTGAACCAAACTATACTTAACAATAAAATGATGTAAAAAATATAACACTTCGAGCTTATATCTAAGGTCTAATAACACATATTTGATTGAAATCGACGTGTCTTCATTTTCCGCTAGCTAAGACTTGAAAAAACTGCGTAGTTCTAGGGAAACTGCTTGCATGACGGAATAGCCCCACTCAGGCGGGAAACTCCGTCTACCTGACTATTTTAAAAAAAATATATATAATAAATTAAGCAACCTAGATACAGGGAATATCATACTATTATTTGATTGCCAAGTAAATTGTTGGTCTAATACATACGCGCCATGGGTAAATAGTTAAAAATAAATGTCTCAAACTTTTAACCAAAGTTGATCTAGCTCAAAAGTATGCCGGAATTAGAAGCCTTGACCTTACCTAGAGTTCCTAAGGTCAGGCAAGAGAGATGCAAATTCAACAATACCTAATAGGTATAAATGTTAAGCCCTTATGTGCACATTAGAAGAACACATCGTTAGCGCGATGTAGAAAATATCACTGGCTGATAAAGCGCCATCTAACGGTAATATTTTACACTATAACCCCAAACAGGAACTATCGACACCAATCTTGGGCCCCCAGACAATTAGTGTCAATCGATAGAAACCGAACGAACTATGTCAATTTCATAATTTTTTTTTCTACCAATATAATATAGAACTTAGTTACAAGCTGGTTTCTGATTATAGTAGGTATTCTTAAATACATAAAGGGCATTTATTTGAAGAACTTCCTTTCTGAATATATTTTAGATCCTTATATTATGTGTCATTAAAAAAAAGATAAATATAATATTATGACTTCAAATATTTACTATTATGTATTAAAGTGAATATTACGAGTTCACACCTATAAAGTGCTTAATCGATTTTTTAAATTTTAATTGAAAGATAGAAGTGACCTCGAGAAAGGACAGACTTTGTATCCTGATCTCTCGGGCCAAAAAAAAATTCACCCAGTTGAAACCGCGAGACGCGCCTAGTTGATTATAATGGTAAGCATATCAAACCCCTTAGCGCTCTTCATGGTTCAATATATAGGTTCTTATCAAAACCTCACATTAAAGCCTATTCAAAGTTAAATAAGGGCTTACAAACAGCTCCCTAAATTAACATATCTCTGAAAAGAGTTTAAAGAGACCCGTTTGTCATTGAAGGAAAACCCTACCGCAACACGCAATCTTCGGATAAGTCTAAAGATTAATGGCTCCGCATTCATTCTGTAGAGCTGGTGAACTTTTGTGCGTAAAGTCGACTTAGCGTGACTTAACCCTTCTCATTGATTTGTTCAATTGAAGAACTCATTGTTTGTTGGGAACGTGAGATGTGTTAAGTGTCGAAGTTCTAAGGTTATTGTTTAACCCTTGATTTGTAAAGAGGGTGAACTGTAACGGATTTAGCCATTACGAGGCAATTTGCTGGTAAAAAGCGGATGGTGAGAAACTTTTTGAGTTGTGTTGATGACCCGAAAGATGAAGTGGGTCCCTACCAGGTTCGTAGACCTGGTGAAGATCACCGGATCTGGATACGGTCGTTGCGAATCTCGGGGCCTAGGAATGTCTAATAGTCTTTCAAGTAATGTTATGTTGAAGCTACTTCTATACTTACTAACTTTTCAAGGATCTTATTTATCAAATCATATTCGTATTAATATGAGAGGATAAGAAAGTCTATATTTATCACTCGCACTTGCACATTTTGACAACAAAATGGTGCAGCTAAAAACTAACTTTTCTACTTTTAGATAGGTCTATAATAAGGGTTTCACTATAAACAAGCCGAAGAATAGTCTATTCGATTTATTCTTCGTGTACTCATTTAGAACCAATATTTAGCCGTATTAACGATTAGATACGGTAACTAGGTAGGTAGGTATGAAACTCATAATGCTTACCTACTGTGATTAACATTAGCAGGATAGTCTTCTAGAATGTCCATGACCAACTAATATTCAAAATATAATAATATCGTTATATGCATGCGGCCAGCAACCACAATAGATCACAACCTCTACAATACCTAAATAAAGTAACGAGTCAACTTTTTGGAATCACAGCTGACAGCTTTTGGTCAACTTTTTGGAATCACAGCTGCTTTTGCACTCATAGTGTAGTGTACTCTGTGTAGGTGAGAGTGTGTGTGTGTGTGTGCACTGTGAGGCCTGTGAGCTTCTGCCCGCGACTTCGTCCGCGTGGAACTCCTCCTTTTTTGCAGTCGGTTTAAAAGTAGCCTATGTCCTTTCTCAGGCTCCAGACTATCTTTGTACCAAATTCCATTTAAATCGGTCCAGTAGTTAAGGCGTGAAAGCGTAACAGACAGACAGACAAACAGACAGAGTTACTTTCGCATTTATAAAATTATATTAGTATGGATTTAGGTACATAGAATGAGTCGTCTGTAATACTAAACTGTGTTTTTGCCAAGTCACGCTGGAGCGTAGCTCGCTCATCCATCAAGTCTGTTGAATACCTTAATTTTAGATTACAGCTGCGTTGTACTACGTTTATGTAACTCGTTCTTTGCCAAGACAGCACACCGCAGATCTTTGTTCTTTGCATAGTTTAGGTAACTTTTTGAAACGTCCTTTGTTTAACTTTAAATCAATTTTGTTGATAATAAATTAGTCTTCTACAAGTTTGGGATGGCATTATAATGAGGACCACCGCGTGTCAGAAATCGGTAAGATGCGCTAGTATAGAATGAGGTCTAGCTGTCATGTTCCACCAATGAGAGGCAAGCTACTGGCCTGTGATTGGTGGTACATGACAGCTGGACCTCATTCTACACTAGCGCATCTAGCGGATTTCTGACACGCGGTGGCCCTCATTGCGGCTGATGACCTCATGTGAAATTATTTATCTATTTTTTAGTAACAAGAAAAGGACTTAGGTTAAGTTATAATTGCATGTAGCTATTTACTTAACTTCGACACTTATTTTTTCAAAAAGTACCTAAACAGATAATAATTTCTGATGCCTTTGCGATTTTAACACAATTAAACTTTAGATTATACTCGCGCTACAAATATTGGAACTATAAAGTTTTTAAAAATTCAGCAAATCGAGTAAAATACTACAGTAAATCCGTTATAGTTGTTCTATATGTTATTTAAATTGCTGACATTTTCAAAACTTTATAGTTACCATATTTGTAGCCTTACTAGACTAAGCTAACGATAGTTTAACATAAAACTTTACACACACAGTACACAGATAGCTTTTAAAGGTATGGATAATTGGTATGGGTAAAGAAATCAAGGCAGCGCGGCGCTCGTAAGGTTTCGCGGGTAGATTGGCATCGTGACGTGCCAGAAAGGCTTTCGCGGCATTATCTGTGATTGGAAAGGAGGGAAAGACGGTCTCATGAATGTATAACAAGCCTCTTACGATACAGGGATACAATGTAGTATCAACGTAACTGTTGCTAAGTCATTGTGCCTTTTTTATAATTAGGTTTATTTTTGCGTATTGCTTTTACACTAGGTTTTATTAATACACCCTTCACTATAACAATGTTCGCGCCAAATTTTTTCTTATTTTTTTAAGATTTCTACTTACAACGGCTTGAAGATTTTTTCCAACCAGACAACCTTATGACCCTTTGGCGGAGCTTGTGCCCGGTTGCAAAAAATACGAAAAATTTATTAAATAATAGAGTTTTATGACTTATCTTCGCCATCAGTTTAGCCTTAAGACGACCGCTGCGGACGATGGTTTTCCTAGGTCCTAGTGAATATTTTCAGAGCGGATTCCTGAGACCTTCACCATGTCTTCAGACCACCTTCTAAAAGACTTCACCGGTATGCTATCGCGACTCACTACGAGGAACGTCAAATTATCATCTAAGTTGAAATTATATTAAGATCTGATCTGTGTCCAATGTTTTTTTTTTATTAGTTTGCCAGACTATTATTTAAAAAAATATGAACCACATAAGTTATTTTCAACTTATCTAACAAATTAGTCGTGTCTGTATCAACCCTATAGCAGCAGTAATATTTTAGTCACAAAAAATCCAAGCAACAGTGACTGTCTTTCTTTCACTCATTGGGAAAGTAGTGACAGACACTTTTTCGCACAAAGTAATCACTAAGTGCGAGGGCGGCGTATGTTAAACACATGACGTATGTGGTTGACTGGTAGAAAAGGCCTGGTATCATTTTGTGCTTTAAGAAGTTTTGCACAAGACACCTCATGCCTTCTCATACGAATTCACAATAAAGATCTTATGACGATAAAGACATTTAATTTTTCTACGTGTTGGACTGTAAACTGATGGGATACCTAGTATAGTTATCCTGCGAGTCTATGATGAAATGTCGAGTTGACATCTTGTCATGTCGATGTCTCTTATTTCTTTATGTCGACAACGAAACAATATCGACACGACAAACCTTCTCCTTGTCGCCAACGTTCTCAATATTATGTCGACAAAATGTCGACACGACAGTTCGTCATAGGCATCATCACCGTTGCATTAGTGTGAGTATGTCCATATCTCTATGATCTATGGTTGAACACGAACGCCGCAATTCCGCGCCATCTTTGTCAACCGCTAAGTACCTATACGCAATAAATAAATACTTAAAGAGCAAACTTACGCTAACTCCCTTTATAATTAATAAATTATTCTTCGGAAGATTTCAGCAAAACCTTGTTAACTTCAGCGAAGTAATTAATGTTTCAATAATCTTTATTTATGCTTCCATTAGTAGCGAGCTAAGCAGATTATTAAATTCCCTTACAATTTGTTAAACTTATTTTTTAATTTCATAATACATATGCTAACCAAATAACAAAATTACTGAAAAACTTGGGACAATTCACACATCTACCTATCTAGTAAACTAAGCAAAGCTTGCACTATGGGTATTAGAGTAAACATATACCAATATAACCCAAGAAACAGCAACGATTGCTCGTTCCGTCACATCATATTTGCCCCTAGCAGGATCCGAATCTGCATCCAGTTTCGTAGTCTGACCACTAGACCGGTAAATAAACCCGCCTTCAAAGGAGTAAGGAGAACCCACTTGTGCGAACATTCGTTTGGATTTAGCAGAAGAAAAATGAATAAATAAAATTACTTTAAGACGTTTAAGAATGATTTAACGGCTCGCCCTGACTCCTTCACTTAATTGGGTTAGGTTTTGTTTAAGATTTTTAAACGTTAAGCTTGGAATAAAATTTTATATCCAGTCTTTATCTACGGTTAAATTAAGAGATATTTTTCTCTTAAAGTTTTAATTTATGCCTTGAATTATTTCTTCGTTAAAGTTTTAATTCGAAACCTGTGGAAGGTGGGAATTTACTTAAACCCATCTATTTATAAGTGTTTAGGTATTTAATTGGATACTTAAATTTAAATTTACTTTAGTACGTTACGTTATTACTAAAGTAATGAGGTATTTTTCAAGGCGAATATCTATAGATATTAATTTAACTATTACCTACCTAACTCGAAATTATATTAAAAAGGTTGCAAGCGAAGAGTTTAAAAAGCAAACTTAAGGAAGTAAAAATGTAAAACTGGTTCTACTCGGACAAAGTACAAAATACTGAAGTCTTTATTAATATCTATAGATACCGTTATTAAATTAACAATAGGAATTATAAAGTTCTGTAATAATAATATGCAGTTCCGAGCACCATAATAATAATAATTATACTGAGAGACTTTAGTGTGACCGATTCTGAAACTCTATAGTGAAGACTTTCTGGCACGGATATACTCCCAGAGGCAAGCAAAAACGGTTGGTATCATACCTTTTTCTTTTCTAGACTTCGGCCCAGATATTTATGGGTGATTTAACTGGCGTTTTAACCGTTCTGTCGGTCCCTTGCCTTGAATATTAAAAGAATAAGCTACAATAAGATTTAAACTCGATTAATTCTGAACAACATGTACGAGCACATATATTATATCGTTGTATCAAAACATTGTGCTTGGTGTAACTCACTTGTTCAATATTTAAAATTGGGATCCATTATAGAAAACTCAAATCTATACTATACTATATATACTATACTATATACTATTATACTATACTATATATACTATTACTATATTAAAATTATAAAGCTGAAGAGTTTGTTTGTTTGAACGCGCTAATCTCAGGAACTACTGGTTCGAATTCAAAAAATCTTTTTGTTGGATAGACCATTTATCGAGGAAGGCTTTAGGCTATATAACATCACGCTGCGACCAATAGGAGCGAAGAAACAGTGTAAAATGTGAAAAAAAACGGGGAAAATATGAAGCCTTATGAAGAAGTGACAGAAGACTTTGACAGATCTTTGACTAAACAATCGGACGGGCAGGACGACGTCTGCCGGGGCCGCTAGTTTTCTATATTCAGTGAACGGAAAAATAAACATATTCCAAAATTTAAAACCGACACTTAAACTACCAAATCAATTAATTTACATGTTTGTAATACAATTCAGGCAGATTGAATTCTACGTGTAATTTCAACGGCCATTAGAGTGGGACAAACAGTATTGTATGCCCAATGTTGACATTGCAGTACCTATTCGACAGGAATTGAATTAATCGGAATTGATTTTGCCAGGTGTAGTAGGGGATTGCAGGAGCTTAACGGCGACAAAACGTGAATTGAACTCATTATAGGAACAAGTCGACAACTGTCAATTTAGCGCGACTGTGTCGATACTGTGGGGCGATCGATAATGACTTTTTAATTGATTATGCTTTACTAATCATTTCTGATGCCTTCGCGGTTATTACGCATTGGAATGAAACAACTATTAACGGATTTAACTCGCGTATTTTTATTTTATTTTATTTGCTGACGTTTCGGATTACAGTTTCCATAATCGTAGCACGACTGAGCTGACAATAGTACGCTAAACGTCAACAAATAAAATAAAATAAAAATACGCGAGTTAAATCCGTTAATAGTTGTTTCATTCCATGCTTTACTAGTTTAATAAGTCAATAAAATTGCATCACTACTATAGTATAAAATAAAGTCACTATCGCGGTGTATCTGTTCCTATGTATACATAAATCTTTAAAACTACATAACAGATTTTGAAGCAGTTTTTTTCTATAGCTAGAAATTATTCCAGAGGAAGGTATACAGCACCCGTGTAAACCCTGAGCGGATCGCTTGTAAAATAATATTGTTAATGAGTAGGTATTTATAAGATATATTTAACTTTCCTCAAAATGCATAAACCGCTCAGAGTTATATATGTGTATACCTAGGTATTGATCCATTATTTCCACTTCAAAATACCAACAGAATCGTATATTGCTGATCTTGTACGATTTGTCAGTGAGCTGTAAGCATGAGGCATTTTGTTCCTTACCCTCGTCACGTACGAATTGCATCAGTTGCATCACTGGTTGCACTTTTCATATTCGATGCACTTTTCCCCCGGGTCTCAATGCTAAATGATTCTCACGTACACATCGACGTGAGAATTTTTGATACAAAAATATTGTTCGTACCTACAAATATGCTGAAAGGTACCTGAACTCTATAGTTTAAATGTAGGTACCTATGTTACAGTTCATGTATAACGGATAGGTATATATATAGAAATACATAGAAAACTCAAGGAGATAATGGCAAAGTGAGTACCCGTCAAAATGGAAATTAATTTTAGTCCTCTCTACATAATACATGTAGATATTGTAACTAGGTAAGTAGTACCTACTTACCACCACCCAAACATCTACCTAGTTTAGACGTGATTTTAAAATTTTATTTTAATGAAATGTATATATTTTTTGGAAATGTTACTACTATATGCTAACCTTGTTCTGACAAGAAGGTATACATAAAAGGGAATCTCAATTAGGTGTAGTCGTTCAGAAGTTACGTGCGTGCATACATTACGGTGATTCATTTTTATATAGTTACTAGCTGTGCCCGCGACTTCGTCCGCGTGGAATAGTTATTATCCCCGTTTTTTTACACATTTTCTACTGTTTCTTCGCTCCTATTGGTCGTAGCGTGATGTTTTGTAGCCTTATAAAGCCTTCCTCGATAAATGGTCTATCCAATAAAAAAATGTTTTTTTCGATTCGAACCAGTAGTTCGTGAGATTAGCGCGTTCAAACAAACAAACAAACAAACACTTCGGCTTTATAATATTAGGTTAGATATACCCATAATAACTGTCGCATATAATCCATACAAATCTATGCATTCTTTTATAACATCTAACCTTCAAGGTTACCGTGCGAGCGGGTGGGCACTATTACTACGCGCGTGCGACAGAGACAAATGGTAAAAGAGCAACGTCCGTTTTTCGCTGTGTTCGGCGACCGTTCTTTAAGTGTTTCTGTATACAGGGTGCAGCAAGAGTTTCAAAGCATTGTTAGTGGCAGTAACAGCTTTGCCTACGAGCTCCCGGAGACCTTGCTTATAACACTTACAGTGCAGTCTAGATATTTAAATAATAATTTTTGATGCCTTCGCGGTTATTACACGTTGAAATGAAACTATAACGGATGTAACTAGCTTCTTACATTTTTTGCTGTGGTTTCAAAAATTTTACAGTTACATATCATATTTGTTAGCGTTAGACTATCGTCAGTTTATTCGTGCTACGAATATGGAAACTGTAAATTTTTCGAAAAGTCAGCAAATAAAATATAATACGCGAATTAAATTCATTATACATAAAGTTGTTTAATTCCAATAGATATTTTAATATCAATATTTTTAAAGACTAGACTAATCCCAGGGGCAGTCCAAAAAGAGGTAGGAGGTTAAACCTTTCCATAAAAATATTTTGGAGAATTATTTATTAGCCCAAAACCATAAATCTTGTTTTGCTTAAAGAAATTTCGTCATAACAAAAAATAACTGACTTCAAATATTTTTTAAACTACTACAATGTTTTCAAAGGAGTTAAATTTTTTAGCATAAAATAAAATAACACCATATTTCTACTGTATTTTTCTTCAGGCCAATTTCTAATTATATTTTATAGAAATTAGATTTCTTTTATAGAAAGTCGCCAAAGGAATCCCACGTTTTTCAATTCAGTTCTAAGCAGCATTTATTAGACTAAACCTCGCCCATTTATTCTGAAACAAATTCCTTTAAATGATAATGAATTTTTGTACCAAGACAGGAAAAAAAAAAGTCAAGACCCCAAGGGGACGTACAGAGCAAGGCATCGTGCTTCCAACTACACCGTGGATGTCACTGATATCGATCGAATTTCGATTGATCGTAGTAAATATTTATTCTTTTTTAAATATGGATGCTGTGTACGTCCACTCTAAGATTAACTCTCCGTCTTACTTGGCAATATCAAGGCAAGTTTTTTCACCAACATTCAAAGACCCTATTGTTGCTTTTGCATTGTTCGATGCAAATAAGCCTTTCTTTTCAACCTTTTTAATAATTCACAATTACGCTTGAAAGTCTTATACAATATTCTTTTATCTAAGTTATAGAATTTCTTTAGAGGCCATAATGTAGTTTTTAACGTCTAAAAAGTAAAAGTTAACAATGTATTGCGCGCATCATTAAATAAATAAAGGGGAGTTTTTTTAAATATTAAAGAGCCCTCTTAGATATTTATCCAGAAATTTGGTATTAGTTCTTATTAGAAATACGTCATTTGTGAAAATTTCAACTGGCTACAATGTTTCATGAGATACGAGCTGGTGACAGACAAACCAAAACAAAGTAAAGTATGATAGAAAGATTATGGGAAGAAAAGACCTTTATTTACAAATGTTTCGTAAATTGTGTCATGTTTATATTTGGCATGGGCCTCGAGAGAAGAGAGAGAGAATTAGACTTAGGTACCTTCTTTTTATCGATATCCTATTTTATAACTTACTCTAAGTACCTACTTCAATTATTTTAATTAATGTCTAATAAGTAGGTATCTACTACCCACACGCGTCTACTACACACGCGTAGTCACGACTCATCACGCCGCACGTCATGTTTTTTGTCATGCTCTTCGTCATGCCACACGTCAGACCTACTTACACGAAAAAGAACTCAATATTGTTCATACATACGAAACAATTTCTACTAAGTATGTCATCGTGGGACGTCTCTATAATCTACGAAATATTCCGATCGTGCAGCATCTATTTTTCCGCTCGACTTTTTTTGGGGTGGCATTACGTTTCAGCAATTTGTCAAACTGACATTATCGTTTGTCTTCGGCCACTTTTAGAATAGGACACCGTATTTATTTTGAAAGGTATTTTGTTTTAATAAAAACCGGTCAAATTCGAATTGGACTCGCGGACGAAGGGTCCCGTACTATTATTTATAAACACGGCAAATCAAGTTTGTTGTATGAGGGCCTCTTAAATATACCTATATTTTATGTTAGTATTTGTTATTTTACAGAAATAGGTACCTACCTATATCCTTACTAATATTATAAATGCGAAAGTAACTCTGTCTGATTGTCTGTTACGCTTTCACGCTAAAACTACTGGACCGATTTAAATTAAATTTGCTAATCATGGAGATAGACATAAGCTACTTTTTAACCGACTGCAAAAAAGGAGGAGTTCCACGCGGACGAAGTCGCGGGCAGAAGCTAGTTATCTATGAAAATGTCATCTGGCTAACTATAATACCTATATTATCTTGATACAGTTGTCATTAGAACTTTAAAATACAAATTGTCATTACAAAAGCTAAGACAACTATTAATCGCCATAGACATCAACAATAGTTACGGAAATTAATGCATAGACACGAATTTGGCTAACGTAGATGGTCGTTCTGATATCTCCGACTATTATGTTGGCAATAATCATTTGTATGATATTTGCGTACTAACGATATAAGGTACTGTTGGGTAACATTAGTTTTAGTTAGATACTATCTCTACATCGTCTACATCTATGACAATTCGTAATGTCAGACGTACAGAGGCCGCACTGCTCGTCATGCGCTCGTCATGCTTCTCGTCATGCCCTACGTCATGGTCCTGGTCATGCCCACCGCTGACCGCTCCCCGTTTTGTTAGAATTTTGGCGCTGGTCACCCCATTAGACAACTTTTTTCTATAAAACAATATTTAGTACTACCTTCCTTACTTCCTTCGATTAGGCAAAAAAATCTGATCTTAAATACGAATAACTTACCTTTTAACATTTAGTTTATATTATGTTTGATTAATTTTAAAATACTTTAAAATGGAGCACATGAAAATACTCGTGCTTAAAAAAATGTTCTTTAAACAAAAAAAAAACGGGGTGTGGCTGTGTTATGGACACGGCCGATTGTTGTACGTGAATACGTCTCGTAACGGGTAATAGTTTTTAAATAAAATATTATTATTTATACAGTCCTTACTTAGCGTAATAAATTTTTTGATTCTTTAGCAATCCAGTGGTGTAACTGAAATTTGGATGGAGATGATAGACATGTAGCTACAACACTAAACTGTATCCCCCGATTTTGTTATCATTCGTTTTTTTGGATTGCCGCGTAATTTTAAAGACGTCTCCACGTCAAAAATTACATTAGATTTTTTTTTTGCAGTTTTTCAGTTTAGATCTCTTTACTTTACTAGTTTTATGTTGTAATTAACCTATTTGTCGTGGCGTCAGACCTCCTTTGTTGACGCGGCCGACTGACAACGGACTGGCCACCGCGACCGTGGAATCTAGACTTGACATGAGACCGGAACAATTGAGACCGACGACAGGACACGACAGGTCGCTTTTCTATAATAAAAATGACGATTATATGAAAAGCGGGGTTTCAATTCTTCCACATGTTAAGAATTGAGAAACACTTTTAAAAACCACTTTTTATTAGCCAAAAAAATAGGTACGTTGTCGTCCGTACGTCGTCGATCTCAATTGTTCCGGTCTCATGTCAAGTCTAGATTCCACGGTCGCGGTGGCCAGTCCGTTGTCAGTCGGCCGCGTCAACAAAGGAGGTCTGACGCCACGACATCCCCACCTCCAGTATTGGAGTCCACCAATACTCAAAATGAGGAGTGGCGTCCGTCCGTCTCAGTCAGGTCCTGTCAGTCCTCCCTAGCCCGTCAAGTCTAGGTCAGAGTCAGTCGAGTCAGGTCCTGTCAGTCCTCCCTAGCCCGTCAAGTCTAGGTCAGAGTCAGTCGAGTCAGTCACGTCTAGGGGTCACGTCTAGTCTACATAGTTTTGTCACCGGTCGTTTGTAAAGTCCGTGTCCCGTCCTTACATCCGCCACCCTTACGTGCCCGTCTCGCCCCGGATACGTCCTTGTGATGACTCCACGAGGCCATAGGTTTCTGGGCAGCTGGTCGTCGACGACCACCACCAAGTCTCCTTCAGCAATAGAAGCAGACGCTCGGTACCACCTGTCCCGTCGAGTCAACGTAGGCAAGTATTCCTTCACCCAGCGCTTCCAGGTCAGGTCAGCCAGTCTCTGCGACTCCCGCCATGTTCGTCGCACTAGATCGCCGTCGGTGAAGGAACCAATGGGCGACGTCACTGTCCCCTCATTGCTAGCCCCTGGCAACAAGAAGTGGTTCGGAGTTAGCGGGCGGTCGTCCTCATGGTCTAGCGGTACATACGTCAAAGGCCTGCCATTAACCATGGCTTCCGCTTCGGCCATCAGTGTCAGCAACGTATATTCTCCGGGAACCCTTGTCCTTAGCGTAACCCTCAAAGCAGTCTTGATCGAGCGGATGAGGCGCTCCCAACACCCACCCATATGGGCGGCCCCTGGTGCAATAAACAGCCACTCCAGACCTCTGATGCTACCAAACCTTACCAATTCGTCCCGGTCAATAGCTGAAACGGCTCGCTTTAGCTCTTGGTCTGCCCCTCTGAACGTCGTAGCGTTGTCGCTCCAGATCTGTCTCGGGCAACCTCGTCGAGCAATAAACCGTCGTAGCGCCATGATAGCGCTGTCCGTCGTCAGATCAGCAACTAAATCGACGTGTACCGCTCTGACAGTGAGGCAGGTGAATAGTACCCCCCATCTCTTCTCCTGTCGTCTTCCTATTTTAACAAGCATAGGCCCAAAGTAGTCTAATCCAGTATAAGCGAAAGCTCTGCCCGCAGTCGTCACTCTCGCGTCTGGTAGTTGTCCCATTAGCGGCGGGCGAGGCATCGCACGGTCATTCCTGCACTTCTGGCACATGTTCCATGAAGCCTTCACTGCGTTACGGCAGTTGAGTATCCAAAAGCGCTTCCGTAAGTTATTCAGCACTTGCTCCCTGCCAGAGTGCGCTAGATCTACGTGATATTGATTGACCAACAGCTTAGTGAACTTATCCTTCGGGTGCAGAATAACAGGTCGTCGCGTATCCTCGTCGATGTCAGCACGCTCTAGTCTGCCGCTTGCGCGTAATAGTCCGTTGGCGTCAACAAACGGTGTTAGCTGTCGTATGGGGCTATCGTTGCATAGGACGCTGCCTCGTATTAAACGGTTGATGTCATTGGCAAAGCTTCTCCTCTGGCTCTCCCTAGACTCGGAGGACGTGGAGAGAGCCAGAGGAGAAGCTTTGCCAATGACATCAACCGTTTAATACGAGGCAGCGTCCTATGCAAAGGAGGTCTGACGCCACGACACTATTGTTAACTAATTTAGCGAGTTATGACCTTTACAACAAATCCCGTCGTTTTAGTTCATCCAGACGATTGTTCATTTTGTGTAATGTGCAATTTCTCGACTGCTGGAGTAAAAGCGAGCATTTTTGTGCATAGAATAAGTTAAATAGAAGAGAAAATAAAAATAGATGAGATAATTCATAAAGTTACTTTTAAAATAAACTTTTTAAAGTCTATAGGTAAAGTAAGAATTTGGAGTTCTAAAAATTTAATTATGGTAAGTTGTACCATTTTGGTTTTTTACAATAATATGATTAATGGGTGAATCTTCGAGCGTTTGAGACGCCGTCATTGTCCTCTACATCTATATTATTATCTATAATGTTTGCAAATAATATTATTAAGTATCGATTGAAATAGTATTTGTAACAGTACCGGGGGATAATATCACTAAAATTTTTGTTACTTATTGACTCTGTTCTTAAATATAGATGTAGAGGACAATGACGGCGTCTCAAACGCTCGAAGATCCACCCTAATACTTAATTATGATACTGCATTTTTTTATTTAAGTAAGATATTTAGTAAGTTAATTAATTGCTGATGTTTGTTTCTTAAGTACCTAGTTTCTGAATATTTTTTATCCAAGTAAGCAGGTACCTAATTATAATAAGCATTTTTAAGTCACAAAATACTATCACAAATTCATTTATTGATCTTCTGGTTTACAGATCAATTGATATAAATTTCAAAACTAAGCGAATAAGTTTTATATGGCAGAATTTAATAGTATATTACGCACCATTTAATAGTACATTACGTACATTACCAGTAAAATAAAAAATGTCTCAGATCACATGTAATTGTCGTCCGAGGCGAAGCCGAGGTTGACAAAAATGTGATCTGAGGGCTCTGAGGCTTTTTTATTTTACTGGCCGAGGTCTGTATACTATTTTTCTGTTCGACGAAACCAGAAAGCGGTAATTTCATTTAGCGCAGCGGCCAGAAATTTGGCACTTTCCGGCCGGAGGACAGAAAAAGCTATTTTTCAGTTCTATACATATTGTACTCTTTCGCTTCATTCTAAATTAAGTAACGCCTGTGGGTCTATTTTGCGACAAGTTATTGTGATAAGAATAAGCTGAAAAGGCTGAAAATTGCTTTTTATAATAAGTTTTAGCTCACGTAGGTATTTCAAAATAAAGATTTTTTGTCACAAAGAATACTGAAATTATTTGTGTGTAAAATTAGAATATTTTTATCTTCTTAGCTATAATACAAATTGAAAAATTAATTATTAATTTCTTTAAAATGAATGTCCTATAATCTAATAATTCCTGATGCCTTCGCGGTTATTACACATTGGAATTAAACAACTATTAACGGATTTAACTCGCGTATTTTTATTTTATTTTATTAGCTGACGTTTCGGATTCTTTACAGTTTCCATAATCGTAGCAGACTGAGCTGACAATAGTCTAACGCTAAAGTCCGAGGTAAAGGTAAAATAAAATAAAAATACGCGAGTTAAATCCGTTAATAGTTGTTTCATTCCAATATCCTATATCTATCTGCTTCCAAACACGACTTATAAAGGCTATTCTAAGTCGAATAAAGGCTCCAGTTTTCACATAAAAAAATACGGTTACGGTCTAGAAAATAACTAGGTAACCTATGAAACGACTACAGGAAATGACAGTGTGCGTAATAATTTCTTTTCAGTATACATTTCCTTATGGCAGTAAAGTTTCTTTCTTCTCTCTTAATTTGACAGACGGAAACCTTCACGGTGAGACGAACGGACAGCGAAGTCTCAGTAATAGGGTCCCATTTTACCCTTTCGATACGGAACCCTAAAAACACCATTTTAAACCGAGTGTAAGAGCATTTCTCTCTTTCACAAGTTGTCTGTGAAAGGGACGTATGTGTTTGTAAGTTTAATTAATTTAATACTAGCCTGTAGCAATGTTGACCAACATAAATAGCAAAAGCGTAATAAGATTTAAAATTACAAACAATAATTCATGCAAACGGTTACCGCTAGACGAATTCGCAGCATACTATTCAAATTAATAGAACACGACTAATTTACACTATTCGTCGTCTACTTCTGTCATTTCAAAATGAATCCTATTTTTAAAGAAATAGAGGTTATTCTCGGCTGCGTGATTAAGCGTTTGATTATGTGCACAGTTCATTGCTCGCATAAGAATATTTGAAAAGCAGAGAACAGCTGCTGAGCTTTGAAATTCAAATGTGGAACGCCATATTCCGTAATTGCATAGACTAGAACATTCAAAGATTTAACGTAAAAAAATGTGCAATCTTTATGGTTGATATTATTATTTTGAAAAAAAATAGCAATGTAGCTAAATGGTCTTTTAATGGTAAGTAGGTAGGTAATAAATAAAAGAATCATACAAATTATTAAAATGCTCACAAATAAACTTGAAATAGATTTACTTACCTAGCAACACTTGTGGCATACGATGATGGACATTGGACATAGAATCCAAGTAAAGAATAAATTAAAAGAAAGTCGAATACGAAAACTAATAAGACACTATTTATTCCTTCATGATATAATTGTCTACTTTTAATAATTAGATAAGTGCAGCCTACTTAATTAATTGTGTTTTGATCGAAATTATAACCTTACACATAATAATATGTCCTAAGTACATCCTAACAAATATCCTAACAAATATTATAAATGCGAAAGTAACTCTGTCTGTCTGTCTGTCTGTTACGCTTTCACGCTAAAACTACTGGACCGATTTAAATGAAATTTGGTACAAAGAAAGTCTGGAGCCCGAGAAAGAACATAGGCTACTTTTTAACCGACTTCAAAAACGGAGAAGTTCCACGCGGACTAAGTCGCGGGCAGAAGCTAGTATATGTATAAGTTGTTGAACTAACCCTGTA
Source organism: Polylopha cassiicola (assembly GCA_038024825.1). Classification (NCBI taxonomy): domain Eukaryota; kingdom Metazoa; phylum Arthropoda; class Insecta; order Lepidoptera; family Tortricidae; genus Polylopha; species Polylopha cassiicola. The sequence goes on along the minus strand of CP149047.1, from coordinate 18,528,930 downwards.
AAAGAGCGCACATTTATGTACCTAACAGAACATAATGTGGTGCCTGGGAATCTATATTTAATTATATCTACATAATTTCGGATATTTTCCTAGAAGATCTAATATGATTTACGATTTTAATCATGTCTGGTCGCGTAAAACACAAAGTTACTGTTTGTATTTAATTGTTTGTGTGTGTTTATTTTGGTCGCTGTCGACGTCCGACGATGGAAACCCGTCACGTATGGGAAGTGAGAACCTATCAAAATTAATTGGAACATCACAACGGTTAACGGAATAGTGTACGTCAGTTGAAGGGTTGTCACATTTCGAAATGACTTAAGTTCATAAAACTCTTTTTAGAAAAGTGCACCTTTTAAAATAGTGCTTGTTTAAAATAGTACATTACGCACCGAGGCTTGTAAAATAAAAAATGTCTCAGATCACACGTAATTTGACAAAAATGTGATCTGAGGCATTTTTATTTTACTGGCCGAGGTCAGTATACTATTTTTCTGTTCGACGAAGCCAGAAAGCGGCAATTTCATTTAGCGCAGCGGCCACAAAGTTGGCGCTTTCTGGCCGGAGGACGGAAAAAATACTTCCTTAGAAGGTGATCTCAAAAAGAGTATTTCCCAATAGCACACTTTCTCAAATGTATCATCTTATTGTAGAGGATTAGGCTCATGAAATATTATTATGTGTAAAATGTTCGGTTTGGAAAAATGTACTTCTTGGGAACATGTACTTAAATAGGTACTGGGAATGTGCTTTAAACGCATAAGTGTTCATTTCGTGAATGTACATTTTGCGGAAAGTGTCCTTTAAGAGAAAATGTACGTTTCGGGAAATTGGGTTCTTTAAGAATTTGAAACAACTTTTTTAAATTGCGTTTGATGCGGTTAAGTAGAATTATTTGTATTGAGTATACCATTCAAATTAATCTATGTGTACCTATGTTGAAATTGATGATTGTATGGTTGACATATTAAATATATTTAAATTTGTATCTATTTTGATTTAAAGTTTTATACTTGCTTACTTAATTAAAAAAATAATGAATATCCTAGGCACTTTGGTAGTTGTTTGGTTTAATTTCATAAAATGTAGTATTATAAGACCAAACGAATTCAATGAAAATCTTAATAATATATGTTTTAATTTAGGTACTTAATTACTTTTTCATTAGGTAATCATAACAACTATTATAATTTATATTGAACTAGCTTCTGCCCGCGACTTCGTCCGTATGAAACTCCTCCTTTTTTGCAGTCGCACACAGGTGAAATTTACTGAAAAGCTGGCCAATATTACGTTATGTGTGTAAATTGCTGTAGTTTGTCTAAATTAATAGTTTAAAGGTGCTTTAGAAAAAATAAACTTTATTGATACTATGTTTAATTGATATATTTAATCTTACAAGTATTAAAATGAAAAAGTTAAAAAAATTCAATTAAGATAAAGAAATTATTATACTTCTGGTTCTTTTAAAAGATTTATTACATCTTGAGATGCTACGATTGGAATGCGACGCTGGGAACTGCCTGAAAAATTGTTATAAGTATTTTTTAAATTCATAAACGTTGTTGAGTTTTATTATATTTTGTTTAGGTGAAGCAGGTAGGTGCAGCTAATTTTATTGTCATATGAAAGCTATAGATATGTTCTTTCGAAATATGTAAAATATACTGATTGAGTGCGATTGAGTATGAACTATTTCACTATGTAAAAAAAAACTAAACTGTTAAAGTATAGCCTTCTATTCAAAACTATTTAACTATGAAATCGTAAGGTTTATAAGCGTTTTAATCATACAGAAATAAGATGCTTACCTGAAGGTATAGACTCCATAAAAATTTTCACCTAATATCAACTAAATAAAAACTAAACGTTGTTGTTAAACTTATGTTCAAAATTCTAATAAATTACTCCATAAGTAAAACTGTTTAAATCGAGTGTTGTGGGTATCTGAATAAAAAGTATTAAACGTTGGACAGATAATTAATAGATGGCGTCATATGTCTTGTTCCTAAATAAGTTTACTATTTTTAAATCGGAGTAACTTTGTCTTTGGCAATATTGGCCATGAATTACGTAAATTTCACTTGTGTGAGTCGGTTAAAAAGTAGCCTATGTCCTTTCTTAGGCTCCAGACTTTCTTTGTACCAAATTTCATTTAAATCGGTCCAGTAGTTTTAGCGTGAAAGCGTAACAGACAGACAGACAGACAGACAGACAGAGTTACTTTCGCATTTATAATATTAGTAGGGATTTATTTTTTTATAGACAAGAGAGGTTCAGCCCTACTTTCAACTAGTTTGTTTACTTTCAAAGTTTACTTTTAGTTACTATGGCGACATTATTTCGTGGAGGCTTTTGACAGTGAATAAATATTATGAAGGTAGTTACTTGTCGTTTAAAGGACCTATAATGCTTATTTTATTTATCACTAGTAGTTCAACCGTGACCATGCCCGATGCATTGTTTATAAACTTTTTGGAATGAAACAACTAGTCATCTATACTAATATTATAAAGCTGAAAAGTTTGTTTGTTTGTTTGTTTAAACGCGTTAATCTCAGGAACTACTGGTTCGAATTGAATAAATCTTTTTTGTTGGATAGACCATTTATCGAGGAAGGCTTTAGGCTATATAACATACGCTGCGACCAATAGGAGCGAAGAAAATGTGGAAAATCTGTAAAAAAACGGGGAAAATTATTATATGAAGAATAACTATTCCACGCGGACGAGGTCGCGGGCACAGCTAGTTTAGAAATATTCGTGGTCAAACGACAAAATCTTTTAACGTAGTTTAGTATTGAGAATTTATTTTAACTGAACGGGCTATTTATTAAAAACTTGTTTTATACTCTTCATATTATTATTACCGAAAGTCAAAAGTCTTATTCATAAAAATATTTCAAAAATTCCTATTTATTGTCGTTGAAAATGTGGAAGATTTTATTAAAGTCTCGGAAAACTTTAACTTATATCATAAAAGGTTTCCTTTGCCGTCACAAGTGGACGTATTAATCTTACGGTATGACACACATACAATACCCGCATATACAACCATTTCGCTATATTCAACTCCAATAATGTCTTGGGCTTTTAAGAAAATTGAAAAAGAATGTTACGAGGCGGTGTCTGAAATTCTGCTTTCAGCATTTATTTTGAGGCTCTTTGTTTAAACTTAGCTGATTAATATAAAAGGCTTTTGTTAATATTTTCTACTGATACGTCTTTCTTTTAAGTAAAAAAAGAATAAGGTTGGAATGAAACAAGTATAGACGTAAAAACTCCGACTTTGTAAAGGCACCTAAAGAATTAAATTCATCTATAGTTGTTTCATTCCAATGTATAATAACCGCGAAGGCATCGGAAATGATTAAAGAATAAGGTATTGAAAACAACGCAAGTTGCTTCATTATCTATGTTAACATTTTTGATAAAGAGTAACATGAGATATAAACATTCATACATAATATTAGTAGGTACATTACGCACCAAGGCCAGTAAAATAAAAAATGTCTCAGATCACATGTAATTATCGTCCGAGGCGAAGCCGAGGTTGACAAAAATGTGATCTGAGGCTTTTTTATTTTACTGGCCGAGGTCAGTATACTATTTTTCTGTTCGACGAAGCGAGAAAGCGGAAATTTCATTTAGCGAAGCGGCCACAAAGTAGGCGCTTTCTGGCCGGAGGACGGAAAAATATATTATATTATAATACAAAACAGACTTCAGTCAATTAATAAATTTACTATTAATTTTGCAAATAATTTTGTATCACGCCTAAAAAATCCATCCACGAAGGCTGTATAAAGACATCCCCTCATAAACCATTATACAGCTTATATAGAACTTATATACTAAATGAAAAAGACAGCTAAAAGAAATTTAGTGAAGAGAAAACGCTGCAGTGGTAGAAAACAAAATTGATAAATATTATAGCACTTACCAAAATAACATTCCATGTATTTATATTTTAAAGCGGCAAATTACATCAGTCATTAGGTACTGTCAGGTCAAATAACACACTATATCTTATTTCAAGTATTTGCACAGACCAACTATATATTTTAACTGTAAATGAATACCTACATAGAGTTTGTAATATTACCGGTAAGTAAAATTATAAAATACCAAGCGGGCCGCCCCGGCTTCGCATGGATCCCTATTTTTTTCAATATTTAATATAGCCTATGTCACTCGAATAGTGTAGCTTCCAAACACTAAAATATTTTTTCAAATCGTTTTGGAGCCTAAGTATTCAATCCAAACACACCTTTCCTCTTTATTGTCTTAGTAAGTACCTATAGATATACAAGCGAGTCGTCTGACGCATTCAGTAACAAGAATCCATTAGGACTATAAGCCCGTTTTCTTGTACAGAAATTATAATTTTATTTTATGGATTTATTATTAAGTAGATACTAATTGGAACCGATGAATTTGCTTTGGTTATTAATTAAATAACCTAAAACACATTTCGTAAATGCTGTTTTCGGAACTGAGGTTACTGCAAATTGAAGTAATTGAAATAAGAAGATTTATAAATGTGTTTTATTCTACGCATAAAATACTTATTGATTTAACCCGTTGACTAAATAGGGGTTCATTAACATTCCTTATGTTTAATAGGAATAAATGGCAACACTAGGTTACTAAGACTTATACTTTTTGCAATGGACACTTTGAACACGTTATTTTATTTTAACATAGGTAATTTATATATTATATAAAACGCCGCAATACAAACAAGTAAGAACAATTCTATAATTAGGTATATACTTACATAGCATTTTTCATAGTTATTATAAACTTTTTAAAAATAATCAGTGCACAGCGTCTATTCGGACCCAAGACTTACAGGGACATAGGAACTTAGTAGAAGGCTCTTACAATAAATGTAAGAATATGGGTAAGTATAACAAATAGGTAATTCCGCCGGATAATAAAACAGGCCTAAGCGAAAACGCACTTAGCGCAGCGGTGAAGTAACGCGTTTTGTGGCCGAAACGAAATACGCCCAACTGTAAAAGGATTACGAACATATGATAATGGTTTACCTACACTCACGACATAGAGTGAGAATATAATATAGAATGAATGCGGAGACGTTTTTTTAACTCTAAAATAAATAAAGTGCCTAAATTATTTTAAAAATCTTAATTTCAATCAACTTTGTGACGATTAGGTATATTAAGTTTTAAGAAGAAATTAAGTAAATTTCAGAACTGACCACTAAACTTGGCACTCAAAATATATTAGATCTCATGTCGGTAGTCGTCGTCTCATGCCGCATTTATGTTTTGATTGTATTATCTATATTAAAACTCTGAAGTAAATCAATACAGCTACTATCCCTACTAATATTATAAATGCGAAAGTAACTCTGTCTGTCTGTTACGCTTTCACGCTAAAACTACTGGACCGATTTTAATTAAATTTGGTACAAAGAAAGTCTGGAGCCTGAGAAAGGACATATGCTACTTTTTAATCGACTGCAAAAAAGAAGGAGTTCCACGCGGACGAAGTCGCGGGCAGAAGCTAGTTTTAAATAAACAAAGGATCAAATCAATCAAACGTGAAATCGAAATGCAAATCGCTTATAAAACGGTAGTAGGTACCTAATAGGGGTGAGCACGTCGGTTTACCGGTTTACCGGTTTTACCGGACAGCGATCCGTGACCATTCATGACGATTTGCATAAAACCGTAAAACCGTACATCAGTCCGCAATGCAAACGACCCGGCTAATCCTGGGAAACAAATCTGAACGTGGATTATAGAATACTAGATTATGCCTGCGACTTCGTCTGCGCAATATGAGCACTTTACACAATAACGTTATAAAATATAGCGCCTTTATGTTATTCTGATGAATAAGCTATATATCGTAAAGATAGATGTTTTTATAATTACCTATACGAATTACAAGATTTCAGTTGCAGTGAGCGTGGCAAGTTGCTTGCAGAGTAGATGGTCAGAAGAGTTGGCGACCACGGACTGTCAGACGCAACGTGAGTAAGGCCTTATACAAGGTGCTTTGACAACGCACGCAGGCGGTGTTGAACCAGTCACTATGGAGGTCCTAGGAAATCTTTGGCCAGCAGTGGGCGTCTATTAGTTCATATGATGATAATGATGAACATTAGGTACCTATACTATTAGAATATTAGAAGCTCAGTTCTCTGGAGTAACGATGAACATTTTAATCGATTTCTTTGCAAGGCGTACTCTTGCAGCATCTTTGTACTTATTAAAATTTATAATTTGATTTAATCCGTTAATATACGGTACGATAAAGTTTATTTCGAGTTAAATAGATTAACCATCATCAGTTATAATTTAAACTTGAAATCGTTACTCTTCCGGGGCGGGTACCTTCATCTGTAACTTTCCTTTTAGCCACATATTTCGGGGTAGAAACTTGATTTAATCATTTTGATACAGAATTTCAGATTTTATAAAATTACTTATACATATATATACTTAAGGATAGATATTTGTGAAAATTATTTAAACAAAAAGTATTTTATTATTACTTAAGTACCTATATTATTATACACATCAATAAAATAACGATTGAGTTGTAACCTTGCAACGTTATTCGCAAAAGAACATTTATGGCTGCCTTATTTGTCTATGGTTTTTGCGTAGCCATAACTAAATCTGCAGTGTAAAAAACCGATTCCTGAAACCGTAATTTATATCGGCTCTAATAGGTACTTCCACATAACGACCATAGACTAAAAAAATCTTGAAATTAGTTGTTGTCTATGGCACTAAGAACTGTAAACTCCGCCATATTTAAACCCGTTTCCACCTGTTTAACGAAACTTCAGACAAGTTTAAATTAAGAAAGTCGTAAGCTACTACGAAAGTCACACAATATAGCGGTTTTCTAACAACGTACATTTTTAGTAAGTGTTTTTAAACTCGCATCTTGCTTAACGACGTAGTATCCTAAACTTTAGAGTTCCTGAGTGTCAAACCGCATTCCTAACTCGGAGAAGTGTGACTTGGATGTTTTTAGTGTTTTAGGTTTATTTTGTAAACCTGTACCTACGCGGATTTTAATACCTAGTACCCAAGGGCGTGCATTCCATATAAGCACAGTGGTATAAATGTATGGAGTGCCTACCCTGACGTCGTACATGCGCGACCCTCACTGCACACGCCTGCTAGTACCTACCTCTATACCGTCAGCATCAAATGCAATACGGTACCAATCGAGTAGCTTTAATTTATCTTCACACATGTTTGTTAACACTGTTGGATAATTGACTGACGATTACGCGATTACATGTAATCATGACTACGCTGTTGGTTATTATAGCCCATTAGTAATTTGATTATTAACTACTTAACTGTAATCGCAATCACCGATTACTTTTTCAATGTCACACGTCGTAAGGTTATATCAAATACTAGCGACCCGCCCCGGCTTCACACGGGTGCTATAAACCTTTCTCTTGAATCACTCTATCTATTAAAAAGAACCGCATCAAATCCGTTGCGTAAAGATTTAAGCGTACATAGGGATAGAAAAAGCGACTTTGTTTTATACTACGTAGTACTTAAGTATCAATTTGGTTGCTGTCTTACATTTTTCCTGAATCCATTTTATTAAACAGATTATGGAATATCGGTAGAGATTGCATGAAGAACCTCGTCAGTATCTGTTCAACGATATCTACCTACTCTTAATATCGCCTAGCTCTAGGCTATAGTCTAGTGAAGACAATGTACAGAAGCGACAGTTTATAATAATATAGCATGTGCATGTGCAGTGTATGGCACTAGGGTAGGCATAGTGTAGGCACTCCGTGTGTCACGTTGGTACAAATTATACTATATCCTGACGTCACAAACCCCCACACCCGAACTTCTGAAGCGCTTATTTTTGTTCGTTATATAAAATACTGTCCTGTATTATATTCTTCATATTTCAACATACCTACCTATTTATTTATTAAAATAAATGACCCAACTACATATGTTTAATTTTACCCTAAGTAATTTTATTTTGTATTTGAAGTAATTTATTTATCTACCTACTTATGAATAATTAATTAATTTATTTAAAGTACAAACCTTTTATCGTAACTAGTACAGGACCTGTATAATGTTGACCCGATAAAATATTAAAACGATAGTTGGGTTAGGTACTTCAAAATTGGAAACATAGGTTTCGTTAATAAAATAGGTATATATTATAATAGTTCAAAACACTCATTTAGTTATTTAAGTACTTTTTTAATTTCTAATTTATATTAATTTCATGCTTTCTAGTGGTAAAAAAAAACATATTTATTAAACTCATTGCAAAAGTATTAATTTACTGTCCCATATTTTAGTTCTGGCAACACTCAGTGTTACCAACTAGTTGCCACTAAAATACACTATTTTCCACTGTGTAGAGGTACCCTTAAGTCGAGTTAAGTTTATGGCTGAGTGACAAATGCTAACTTGCCTAACAAAGCTTACAACAGCTAAGTAGTTCATATTCTTACCTCTGCATTTCCCTCTTTGGAGATTCATGAAATTTTAACGCCGTCATGTCGACGCACCTGGGTCTTTCCGACTCCCTTATTAGCCATTATCGACTCTATTGCCGCGAGAAGTATACTTGAAGTGTATGGAAAATGTCCTTTTATATTTTTATCTTTGCTATGAAGCTATGAATTTTAAATCTTTCTTTGTACAGCTGGTGTTTACTTGTGAAGAAAGTTTCACGGTAAAAAATATATTTTAGGGTTTTGATAAATCGAGTTACTGCCTACATAGGTAATATATTGTCTAGGTACCTATCATAGTACCTATTCAGGAATTGAGTAGAATATTTATAACAAGTAAAGTAACTAAACCGCTAAGTAAGTATTTTGTTTTCAAAACTGCAACATTCACAATTTAATAAACTGAAGGTCAAGTACGATAGCAATTTCTCACATAAATAGTTAGAAATAATAATAAAAAGGAAACCAAGACAATGTCTTTTTGCTTTATTGTAATACTCATACCATATAGGAGAAAATATAGGTCTTTACAATATTTTATTTTAAGCGTAGTTTACCAGTAAAAGCTACGAAAGTTATTTTTTTATTTTCACTTAGGTAAGTACCTACTAACAATTTATGTGGGACTAAGAAAATACAATTTTGTGGTTATCGATTTATTTGCCAAAAAAACAATTTTAATTGTTTTTTTTTAATTAAAATACGAAAAACCGCGCTATGACTGTGTCGAACTGTTTTCCTCGGCAACCGTTATTCGCCGTCTCACTTACAATCTATGGATATTTAAATCTGTCCCGCTCTTACATTCTGTATTTAAAATCAAAGAGCGTTGCAGTAAATGGATGGATCTTCGAACGTTTGAGACATCGTCATTAACGTCTCACTTTAATTACTCGTATAAATTTAGAAACAAAAACATTAAGTAAGAAAAAACATAAGTGAAATTATCGTCTGGTACTTGTTTGAATACTGTTTCAATTGATATCCTACTTAATAATAATAGTTATTAATATTTGCAACCATTACATAATGCAAAGCAATGACGGCATTATAATATACCTACCTATGTGTAGATTTATTAATGTCGTTTTTTTTTTAATTATGTAAGTACCTACCTATTTCTTTTATAATAATCATAGAGTCGCTGAGAATGGAATACTTTCTTAACTAACAAAAGCTACGTTACGTTTCGCCTTACGTCGTAATAAACATCTCATTACATTTTAGTACCGCGCAGAAAACATTAACTGATACTCCAAATATGTTTCCAGGTTTTCTGAATGTTTGAAGGGAAAAATAAAGCGATAATGTTCAGTCGTAAACACAGTGTTATTGTTCTGGTTTACCATTGTTATTAGATTTCAGTGAGCATGGTAAATTGAATCTAACGGGGTAACTTAGTGCGTTACTGTAGTACTACTAAGCTTAATCTTACTTAAGTTGGTTTTTTTTTTATAAGTAGATGAGTAGGTACGTAGATAAATAGTTACTTCAGAGAATAAAAATATCTTAACTTAACCAAGTAAATAATACCTACTCTGGGTAAGTACACCTAATCTATTTAAAAAAATGTAAAAAGTAAGACGTGTAGGTAACTACTACTTAACAGGTATATTATCTACTTTAATAACTTAAACTAACATAATAATATTATAACTTAAATAGCATAATAATATAATACCTATACCTATTCAACCTATTTCAAACGCGTTTGAGCATTAATTAGCTAATGCTGGCAAGTACCCCCCAAAAAAAAATATGCGAATGCCATTAAAAAGTGGGAAAAAGAATACTTTTTTACTTTTAATTGCCATTCAATTAGTTCCTTGCGATTTATGTGCCAGTACTTTATGTTCATATGACAGAGGTCTGTATACTGATTTAAATAATTGTATTACTAAAATAAAAATTTAATATATAGTTTTAAGTAAAAATGTTAAGAATATTTAAAAGAAAAATCTTTAAAATAAATACAAGAAATTGTTAAAATAGGTATTGTTTAATGCAATCACAAAACGTAGACGTCACTGTCATGAACGTCAATGTCATGTGGAAAATTCAGTTTAGATTGTGTTGTTTTTGTTGTTGATTGTATTTATTAATGTTTTTCGCGTACTTATACAAATGTTCATTGTGTTATTCCCAGGACTATATTAATTAGTATACATATACCAAATACACTATGAGTGAATTGACATCGCCTGATAAGTCATTGAATATTGTTAATAGTACAGAAAAAGAAAATAATGAAAAAAGTTATAAAAATACGGAAGGGGGTAATTCGAAAGATAACCCACCATTGTCAAATATTACACCAGCATCTACGATGATTTTAGATGGTGTCCGAAACGAGGATCAGGATATTTCATTGAAAAAAAGAAAATTTGAGACAGTGTCGCTAATTGTGTCGCATTTACCTAAATATTGGACGTACAGGCATATAAACACATATATAGAGAACTTGGTGGGTCGTTTTGTTTAAGTTGATTTAAATCTTATTTACACTAACTAATCTTACTAATATTATAAACTCGAAACTTGGTAAGAATGCATGGATGTCTGGATGTATGCTTATTACTCTTTCATGCAAAAACTACTGCAGGAATTTTGAAGAAACTTTACAATATTGTAGCATAATATATATCAGAATAATATTTAACTTATTTTATAACGAAATTGTCTAATTTATAAAATACTCATTGTGTGAAGCTAGTTTTTATAATAATATCACAAGTTTTTTTTTAAAGTGTGGCCCGGTGAAAGAAATAATTTACTTAAACAGCGAGTCAAAAGACCATCATATAATTAAAGTGATATTTGATAGCACAAAACAGTTAATCAAAGCAAAGAATAAATTAAACTCTAAGTCTATTGAAGGAGTTAGAATAAAGGCAAAACAATCAGGTAAGTAAACATTATATTTTGTGGTACCTATGTTATTATATTTTATGACTATATACTTACTTGTAATTATTAACTTAAAATGACTCACATTTCATTCCAATTAATTAATTTACACACTATTGAATATACTCATATTATAAATGTAAATATCAAACAACAAAGCTAATATTCATCAAGACAATCCCATGATATAGAAATTTATGGATTCTTCATGTAAATCACATGCCAAGTTTTGTATCCTCGATTCAAAGGCCAGACATTTATTTCATAATAAAAGCTGAAAATTGCCTTTGGTACACGTAAGAATGATACTCATGATGCCAAGGTGTATAAAATTCTATCTCAAATTTGTTAATCTGTAAAATTCATTTTTTTTAATATTTAATTCTTAACAACTTATCAACATCCAGGACCTAGGGTTCAGGGGTGAAAAGGTATGAATTGATCCTATCAGCACATCAAAAATTTTTGGCGGTTCATGTGCCGAACACCCTGTATTATAAAAGCTAAATTTATTACATAAATATAAATTTCTAGGGAACTAATAACTATACTAAATAGTAGTTTGTCATTTTCGAGGATTTTATCATCCTGCCAGATGCATTAAAGTGGCCAATTGTTGTGTTGCCTTCACAACCCATTACTCTATAAAAAATCTGATTCTTGAATTGAATTGTACCTTGTTTTGTTTATCGTCTCTTTCTTGTTTTCTAGATTCTGATAGCGATGAAAAATCACAGGATGAAGAACCGTTGGCAAAAAGGTACACCTTTTTCCCATATTCATGTTTCCTTAATTTTTTGTTTGATGACCAAGTTTTGGGGTGAGAGGGGGCGAAACCATCATCATCACTCGCCCCAAGCCAACCTCACCTGCACGCGGTGCACCCTGCTGTCCAACGAACGAGGCTCTGGCGACCGACTGATGGCGGTATATCCACCCTACATAGGCGTAGCTAAATTCCGCTCGATGACGGGCAGCAGCGTCATCGAAGCAAGAAGCTACGCCCTGCGATCGCCAACCCGCCTGCCCAGCGTGGCGATTATGGGCTTTTACCTCCATGCAGGCACACCAAAGACCACGGCCCCTAGTTCCCGGCGGTCCCGCTATTCCTGGTCACGGTGGCGACCATGGTAACGGTGGGACGGGGGGTGCGAAGAATCCCCGGGCTACGGGAGGCCATCACAGCAAACTGACCCTGGCGACGTACAACGGACGCACGCTACGGCTCGACTCGCATCTGGCGCAACTGGAGGTGGAACTTGAGAAGATTAGGTGGCACGTATTAGGGTTATGTGAAGTCCGAAGAGAGGGGGAGGACACCATATCTCTCGAATCAGGCCACCTAATGTACTTCCGAGAGGGAGACCAACAATCTCAAGGTGGCGTTGGGTTTCTGGTCAATAAGTCCCTGGCTGACAATGTTGTCGAAGTGTCCAGTGTGTCGAATCGGGTAGCGTACCTCATCATCAAGCTCACCGAGAGATACAGCCTCAAGGTGGTGCAAGTGTACGCACCGACCTCGACACACTCGGATGATGAGGTGGAGGTTATGTTCGATGACATATCGAGGGCCCTTCACTTCACCACTAAGACCCATTACAACGTTGTCATGGGGGACTTTAACGCTAAAGTGGGAGTACAAAATTGTAACGAATCGGTAGTAGGATCCCATGGATATGGGAGCAGAAATCATAGGGGGCAAATGCTCGTCAACTTCCTGGAACGCGAGGGGCTCTTCTTGATGAATTCCTTTTTCAAGAAAAAGCCCCAAAGGAAGTGGACGTGGCAAAGACCGGGCACTGTGACAAAAAACGAGATCGACTTCATCATGACGGACAAAAAGCATATATTCAGAGACGTCTCTGTGATCAATAGGTTCAATACCGGAAGCGATCACCGACTCGTCCGAGGCTCTCTGAATATTGACTTCAGGGCTGAACGTGTTCGCTTGATGAAGGCCAGGCTCCGACCAACTTTGCTCCAAACTAGGATGGGATCTGAAACGTTCCAGTCCAATCTGGAGAACCGATTCGCTGCCGTGGAAACCACAACTGACGTTGACCAGAACCTTGAAAATGTGGTTCGGATTCTCAGGGAAGAAGGTACGAGATTCTGTAAAATGCAACGTAATGGCAGGAAGTCGAAGCTTTCGGAAGAGACTTTAGGGCTAATGAAGAAACGACGTGAAAACCCACCCGTCACTTCGTCAGAGAAACGGATTCTAAACCGAGAGATTAGTAAACGCGTACGACACGATCTTCGGTCCTTCAATACTCTTTCGATCGAAAGAGCGATCGAGCAAAACCGGGGAGCAAAAGTGTTTGTACAATCTCTTGGAAGAAGCCACCTGACGAAGTTGACCACAGAAATTGGAGAAGTCGTTGCTTCGAAGCCGGCAGTCCTAACCGAAGTGGAAAACTTCTATGGCCGGTTGTACGCTTCGCATGCATCTCGACCTGATCCCGGAAATGAGGATTCTAGAAGCCACTTTAACACGCCACTACAGCGAAGACCTGCCAGAAGTCAGTATTGGCGAAATCGAGATCGCTCTTGGACAGCTCAAAAACGGAAAAGCCCCTGGAGAAGATGGCGTTACAACAGAGTTATTAAAAGCAGGAGGTAAACCTATACTTAGGGAGCTCCAAAAACTCTTTAACGCCGTCTTGTTTGAAGGGAGAACTCCAGAGATGTGGAGTAGAGGTGTGGTCGTCTTGTTCTTCAAAAAGGGAGATAAAACCCTGTTGAAGAACTATCGACCCATTTCCCTTCTAAGCCACGTCTATAAGCTGTTCTCAAGAGTAATCACGAACCGTCTTGCGCGAAGATTTGACGAATTCCAACCACCGGAGCAGGCTGGGTTTCGGAGCGGATACGGCACCATAGACCACATCCACACAGTGCGGCAGATTATACAGAAGACCGAAGAGTATAATCAGCCCCTGTGTTTAGCATTTGTGGACTATGAGAAGGCCTTTGACTCGATCGAGATCTGGTCTGTTCTGGAGTCCCTGCAACGATGCCAAGTCGATTGGCGATACATCCAAGTGATGAGATGTTTATACGAAGCCGCTACCATGTCCGTCCAAGTCCAGAATCAGCAAACAATGCCTATACCATTGCATCGCGGTGTGAGACAAGGGGACGTTATCTTCCCGAAATTGTTCACAAATGCAATGGAGGATATGTTCAAAACGCTGAACTGGCAAGGACGTGGCATCAAAGTAAATGGCGAGTACATCTCTCACTTGCGATTTGCTGATGATATCGTTATCGTGGCAGAAACGCTGCAGGACCTACAACAGATGCTGAATGATCTGGCTGACTCTTCTGTACGCATTGGCCTACGGATGAACTTGGACAAAACCAAGGTCATGTTCAATGAACATGTACTACCGGAACCAATTGCGGTACACGGCGCCGTTCTCGAAGTTGTTCAAAAATATGTCTACCTTGGACAGACGTTACAGTTAGGTAGAAACAACTTCGAGGATGAGGTGGATAGAAGAATTCAGTTAGGTTGGGCAGCGTTTGGGAAGCTACGTCAAGTCTTCATATCGTCACTCCCACAGTGCCTGAAGACGAAAGTCTACAAT
The DNA here is from genome assembly GCA_038024825.1 of Polylopha cassiicola. Taxonomy (NCBI): domain Eukaryota; kingdom Metazoa; phylum Arthropoda; class Insecta; order Lepidoptera; family Tortricidae; genus Polylopha; species Polylopha cassiicola. The sequence goes on along the minus strand of CP149047.1, from coordinate 18,513,925 downwards.
CAGTGCGTCCTACCCGTCATGACATACGGAGCCGAAACGTGGACACTGACGGTACGGCTGGTTCACAAATTTAAAGTCGCTCAGCGGGCTATGGAAAGGGCTATGCTCGGCGTTTCTCTGCGGGATCGAATCAAAAATGAGGTGATTCGGCAGAGAACCAGAGTCATCGACATAGCCCACCGGATTAGCAAGCTAAAGTGGCAGTGGGCTGGCCATATTAGCCGAAGAACCGATAACCGCTGGAGTAAACGTGTTCTAGAGTGGAGACCGCGTCTCGGCAAGCGTAGTGTAGGACGTCCTCAGGCAAGGTGGAGTGACGATTTGCGTAGGATGGCTGGCAGGAGCTGGATGCGAGCAGCCGAAGATAGAGCAAAGTGGCGTGCAATTGGAGAGGCCTATGTCCAGCAGTGGACTGCGACGGGCTGATGATGATGATGATGATGATGACCAATTTATTTTTTTCGTGACAGGAAAAAGGAAGTACCGTGGGGTGTAGACAATGATCTATGGTGCCATGACCCAAAAGGCTTGTACGGAATCAAACCTGAATACCTGAATACGCTGGGTATTAATGAACCACTACAGAATTGGGTTTTAGTAATGAATGTATGTATGTAAACAATTTATTTTATGTAAGATGTGTCACTGATTCCTTAGAATTTTTCAAAATGTCTCTCAACTAGGCGTGTATGGTGTTGAGAGTTACTTTAGACTTTTATCAAAATAATTTGTTATTGATTGCAGTTTCCATGCGGTAGAGACGAGTTAAAGGAAGTGATGGAGTTAGCGGGCGACGTGTTAATGTGTTCTGTGCACTACAGGCGGTCGAGTCGATACGCTAACGTCATGTACAGACATCCTTTAGAGGCTTTACAGGTAAGTTGTTTTACTAAATTCTTTTTGATGTTTCAAATTTTACAGTTAAGCCCTTATGTAACTAAAATTGTTTAGTTTACTTTCTTTTTACCACTACAATATTTTCAAGTCACTGTGCCTGGTTCACAAATATGCAATAAAAAAAACTGAGATAGATAGTAGCTTGTCTGTAACTTTTAAAAACACCTTAATTTTAGGCAGTATCAATGCTGAATGGTCAAATATTCTACAGTAAGCCTTTGACTGTCAAAATTTTGAAATGCAGTGCCGGGATACTTCCAAGAGGTTTAAGTGGAATTGGTCCTGGACTAGCTAAATACGGAAAACCTTTAAGAGAGGTCGTAAGACATTATGAAAGATTTATCAAAGGCTCAGAAAACAGCCTCAACTATAATTTATTTCGTACCCCGCAAGAACAAGCTGATGCTAATGATGAAGTGTTTTTGGTTGAAGAAAATTACAGCAGGAAGAGAGCAAAGGATACAATAGAAGAATTAGTAGCAGATGGAGTTAAAATACAGGACTTAGTTCAAGCTCTCAAAGATGTTATAGAGACGCAAAAGGAAGAATCAAGTCAGCAATTATTAACAGAGTTGATGGATATGTCAGAAGGAGAAGATAGTGATGAAAAGTCAGTTGTAAATAGTTCTGAAAAAAGTCTTCCATCTACGTCGAGGGAAAACGTTAGTAAAAATGCTGGGAATCCCCAAAGTCCAGATCCAACAAAATCATTTACCACTCGTCAAGATATTAAAACACCAATACGTAAAGAAGAAAATAGCTCTTCTGTGTATCAGACAAATACGAGAGCTTTGTCGGGGCAGTCCGTATCCCCTAATAGTACAGACCACTTTATTCCACCAAAGAATCCTTTATCAGGTACAGGGCCTAACCCTTCATCATCATCAATGTCAAGACCATCATCTGGTTCGAGTTTTACTGCTCCATCAAATCCAGTAATGACTAGTGAATCTTCTTGGGTAAATAATACCATGTCAGGCCCAGTATTGGGTAATATTAGCCCGATGTCTGGCTCTGGAGGTCCCACTCTTGGTCATACTGGGCCAAGATTTGGTCAGTCTGGCCCAGCTCCAGCGATTGGCCATGGAGGACCATTTTTCAATCCTAATCCATATCCGATGTCAGGACCAATGCCTAGGCCAATTGGAACAATGGCTGGACCAATTGGATCAATAGCTGGACCGCGTGGGCCAGTATCCGGGCCAGTCGTATCAATGGGCCCAAGTGGCCCAATACCTGTTAATATGTCAGGTCCCATTCCCCATGGTCTAATGTCAGGTCAAATGCATAGACCAATGGGCCCGATGTCAGGCCCAGCAGGGCCTATTCCGGGGCCATGTGGACCTATGCCAGGTTCTTTATCTGGGCCTGGTAATGTCCAAGCATCGGGACCAGATTCTTCCACAGTAGAGTTAAGTAATGTAAGTACTGGTCAATTATATCTTTACATAACTACTTTAAATAGTCTAAAACCCAGGGCAAATCGCCTAGTACACCACGGGCGAGACTTAATAAAGCGGTGTCCCTGGGCAGATCTTCCAGCGTTTGAGACGCCGTCATTGTCGTCTTTACCTATATCTATAATGCTTACAAATATTATTAGGTATCATTTGTAATAGTATTTGTACCAGTACCAGGAGATAATGTCACGTTCTTTTTACTTACTGATTCTGTTCTTAAATATAGTGTGAGACAATTACGGCGTTACAAACGCTCAAATATCCACACCCTGAGGGCTAGACAAGGTGCCAACGTTAACGTTAAACTAAACGAATCAGAATGTATGGGATTTGACATCCGCGAACGATCAACAAATCGCACACCTAGATCTAAAGGGAGCTAACTCAAAAATCTGAAGATTTAAATTAAACACACGCTAACAAAAAAGGATCCGATTCCTTACAACAATTTCGCCTCTGCCGAAAAAGTTACTTTTTTTGAGTTAGCTCCCTTTAGATCTAGGAGTGCGAAATGTCAAATCTCATACAATTTGAGTTTAAAGTTAACGTTGGCACCTTATCTAGCCCTATGTCTCTTGCAGCTGCCACCTTCGACAACATTTGCGTTGTTAAGCGACAAGCTGTCTAGAGTGGGCCATCTTGTGTCGCTGCAGTTCACGGTGCCGGGGTGTGCGGTGGTGCGGTTTGGGAACAGATCGCACGCCGACAGGTGTATACGTATCCTTTTAATATATCTGAAGTGAAATATACCTAATGGGTTTTTCGCCAGTGGTTTTACAGTAGATTTGGGTTTTTAGTCAGTATTCTCTCCTATTCCATATATTAATCTATACTAGTCTATACTAATATTATAAAGAGGAAACATTTGTATTTTTGTATTTTTGTATGTTTGTAATGAATAGGCTCCGAAACTACTGGACCGATTTCAAAAATTCTTTCACCTTTGGAAAGCTACATTATCCCCGAGTAACATAGGCTATATAATATCACGCTAGGTCTTATAGTTGCGGAGCAGTAACCGAAAATGTTTCAAAAACGGGGGAAAAGTATCGTTTCTGAGGCCTTCCGTGGCGTGCGCTGAGCATATAGTTAAAGTTATACAAAAATGCTTTATGGGTGAATTGTTCATCTTAACATTATCTTTAAAAAAGTCCGCGAGAGCATATGTCTATCTTTTATAGTTTACCCATAACAATCGTAAAACTATGAAAAAAATCTTAAGTCCCCCCGTGCGAAGCCGGGACGGGCCGCTAGTCTTTATATAAATTAGGCAAAATTTTGTAGACGCATAGACCTTTTAACGGATTAACTTTATACTCTGTATAATTTTGATATGATGTAGTTAAATAGTAAATTGAAGTTTTCTAAATATATTGTAAGGGTATAAAATTGGGGATGAAAGATAATATGAGACTTATTCCTCAATATCCATTTGAGGAATAATAATTTATTGAAAATATGATTGAAAAATCATTTCTTGTGGAGTTGAAAATAGGGTTAAAACCAAATATCTACATCTCGCAATTTTTTTATGTGAAGATACATGACTTACCAAATTATATTTCCATTTGAACCTTATTTTCACAGAATTGGTTTCATTTTCGTTTAGTTTTATTAAACTGTCTTTTTTTTAAATAAAACCCTTAGCTATGTCATCAGAGCAATTTGACAAGTCGTATTTGGAAGGCAACATAATAAATGTGAGATTTGTCTAAACTTCCGTAAGTATTTAGGTTAAGTAAGTACTTTATATTAGAACTAGACGCCCCGGCAAAGCGGCGCTATAATATACGCCTATTCATAAGAAATAATTATAAGTAGTTATCTATACTTTTTTGCAATATTTTAAAGTCAGTTATACCGCATCCAAAAACTCGAAAGATCATGAAATTCAGTTCGACCGTTCTTAAGTTATACTTAAATGACCTAGAACTAACCCACTTTGTTTTATGTACCAACATATTAGTGACTAAACTTGGAATAGATATTTTTAGTCCCAGAGAAGGACATGATAATTTTATTCTTGAAAATCATCATAGAAGGTGAAAGGAGGTGGAGGCGGCGATTATAATTTAATTTTTCCTTAAATAAGCCAAATAATAATTAACTTATTAATTTTAAGCAGGCAAAGTTGCGGAAAAATGCTAATACCTATTTTATTTGCTATATTATACTTAATACCATCCCCACTGAACCTTTTATGCTTATTTGGTTAAGGTATTTTTATTGTAGCATAGGCTTATTATTTATTTATTTTTAAGTATTTTTTAATTAGCCAAGTAATGTATACATGTACTTACCGATAATAAGTAATAATTAAATATCTAAGTAACATATAAGTAATTATAAAAACTGATTTGATGTTTCCTTTACGTGGTAATTATAATAAGTATAGTTATATATGTATTGGTAGTTACTTATTGAACAAAAATAGAGATTTTTTTTATTTATAAGGAATTAGTTATAGGCTACACTTAGGTATAGCAGTAAATTATTAATAGTTATTGCGTGGATCGAATTGGTAGTTCATGCATTCATTGTTCAATATCATTTTTGAATAAAAATTAAATAGTTAATTGAAGTTTTTTATTTTTTTCTTCGTATCCGTTACACAACAAACTTGGCTTTCAACTTCTTCTGTTCTCTCCTAAATATATTTGAAGCTGAAACATTGCATTGACATTACACTCTTTTTACCAGACCCTTCGATACGTAATTGTCATTCATCTGTCTAATAAAAATCAGACAGGTGAATGACATTTGCGTGTAGCGTACTTACTCGCTGAAAAAATAATGTTAGAATATAAATAGACTACGTCAGCAAGAAGTAAGTCAGTCAGTCGAGTTACTACATGCCCAGCAGCCTTATAAAACTCAAATTCTTACCTAATGAATTCTTCTGTATGTATGAATACCTGCCTAATAGTGACACAACTCCCAAATTTGTCACCACTTGAATTTCAATTTAAATGTGACGACTTAAAAACCTAAACAAAATAATTAGAATATATTTTTGGATTGTGTCACTTTTCTATTTATGCAGCGAAATGCTAAGAAAATTGCTCTCTCAAACGGCACGGATATTCGTACCTTTATAATTCTGCATCTATGTATCAATATATCGCCTGTTGAGAACGAAAGTGACTCACGAAATCTATATATATAATATTATAAAGCTGAAGAGTTTGTTTGTTTGTTTGAACGCGCTAATCTCAGGAACTACTGGTTCGAATTCAAAAATTCTTTTTTTGTTGGATAGACCATTTATCGAGGAAGGCTTTAGGCTATATAACATCACGCTGCGACCAATAGGAGCGAAGAAACAGTGGAAAAAGTGTAAAAAACGGGAAAATATGAAGGCTTATGAAGAAGTGACAGAAGACTGACAGATCTTTGACGAAACAATCGGACGGGCAGGACGACGTCTGCCGGGGCCGCTAGTTCAAGATATATCGTAACTCCATTAAACATTTTAATTTGAATTCATGTTAGGTCACTTTCATTCTCAACGTGCGAATTATGTAATAGGTAGTAGGTACCTACTTAATCTGGATAATTTCCAATTTAGATCGATTTGTCCGGGAAATACTTTCCACAAATTGCTGAATGCCGTAATGGAAATAATGGGAGGAAAAGGGTTAAGTGCTAATCGGGGGGGTATGTTTCGCGCCAATTAAGTCCAGGGTGGGGGATTAACCGCCCTAATATTTAAATCTGGGAATAAATGTACTTACATTGAAACCAGTTTCGGCTGTTTTTAAAATTTTAACGTATTTTTTTCTAGAAAGCTTTTATCATATTCATACAAGAGTGCCGCAGGGTATTGTTTTTACTTGGGCACTGCAAATTTTATATAGATACCTACTTACTTTACATTTATATTGTTTATGTAGGATTGTTCCAAATGAACGATAAAGCTTCGCAAAAAAATCTTCAAATTCAATGTTTTTTACAGCCTCAGGGCCAAACAAAATCTGAATAAGTTTTTAGTAAGTTATTTGGAACTTTTCTACCAGATAAGTAAATTATCATACAGGTCTGTTACCCACCTACTAATAAGGAAGTAGGTACTCCTATCTTATAATTGTAAAATGTAGATGATGTCTAACTGCTAGGTACATCGCAAACAATAACCCAGCGAGCCTATTATGAACTGTCGACAAGCAAGAGGTTCGTCGTTACGATATTATTTTGTTATCGACATGTAGAAATAAGAGACGACATCGACATGACAAGATTTCTCGTTGTCGACAACGTTGATTTTTGACAGATCATCGCGAGAATGAGACTATATCGACATGACGAGATGTCGACTCGACAATTCATCATAGGCTCGACACAGGAGATTGAAAAAAAAATCGTTTATTTAAGACTAGAGATCCATAAAATGTTAGTAACAGGTAAAATAGGCTCATAGTTGAATTACTTTTAACTGTAGGTACTTATTACGATATTCATGACACATTAGTTATTTATTGACTTCAGGTAAAGAATATAATAACTTACCTAATTATATTCCTATCTTATGAACAGCCTCACGAATATATCAAAGTAATGATTTATTGTAGTAATAAGTACCTTACATTTACTCTCATCTCATTTTTCTTTGGTTATTAGATACATTACAATTAACATTTTAGATGAAAGCTTTCTTTTATTTGATGTAGAAATAGGACTGTGATCAAAGAAATCTCAAAGTGGCATGATTAGCAGACCGTATTTGGGATTAATTATTGTAACCTCCATTACATTCAAGGTTTCCAGGTTAGGAGTCTGGCCTTTATTTTTAGACTTAATGTCTCCGCTATTAGTACCTAATAAATATGTTGTAATTACCTACTTAGTTTATATATTATTACGAATAAGTAAGTAGGTACCTACTATACTTATATGTCAGAGTAGGCAGTTATAACTAACTTTTCATTTATTGACGACCTTAGACGTAAAGTACTACTGGAAGGGGAGGGAAAATGGTGTGAGGGTCATTACCAATGCCCTATCTAAATAAATTTAAAACGGTTCCTCACTTATAAAATACTAGCGGCCCCGGCAGACGTCGTCCTGCCCGTCCGATTGTTAAGTCAAAGATCTGTCACTTCTTCATAAGGCTTCATATTTTCCCCGTTATTTACACATTTTCCACTGTTTCTTCGCTCCTATTGGTCGCAGCGTGATGTTATATAGCCTAAAGCCTTCCTCGATAAATGGTCTATCCAACAAAAAAGTAACCAGTAGTTCCTGAGATTAGCGCGTTCAAACAAACAAACAAACTCTTCAGCTTTATAATATTAGTATAGATAACAAAGTCGCTTTTTCTGTCCCAATATCCCTAACACTTTTTTAAGTCTTTAAAACTACGCAACGGACTTTGAGGCGGTTTTTTTTAATACCTAGTTAGAGTGATTCAAGAGGAAGGTTTATAGTACCCGTGTGAAGCCGGGGCGGGTCGCTAGTAAAATATAAATCAAAGGTATCTTTATGATTTAGCTCCTTAAAACATCAGAAGTAATTGCTTAGATCATTAGTCAATGTTTAATGAACCACGATTGATCTGAAATGCTCTACCTAATTGATTAGTCAAAGGCGGCTATAGGTACCTAGGCGAATTAGGTATTATCCGACGTAAGTACTACATTAATGGTGTATTGTATACCTTATTGTATTTAGCCGAGCAAACTTAATAACATTAGTTATTGCGATTATAGTTAAAGTGATACTTATAAGTAGGCTTAATAAATATACACACAGTTGACGTCATACGAAACGTCTAGACGAATTTCGTAGAAAGTACCTTCCTACTAAAACGGAGATCGACGAATCGAATTCCGCTACCTTATGAGGCTCTGGAACTTTCTACATGTTTTTGAAATGCCTCTCTACTAAGTAAGTGCGCTACTCCACGCTAGATGGCGCTAGGACTCGCGAGCGGTGAAACATCGAGAATGGAAGGTACTAGAAAATTGGCTTAGCGCGTATGAGTATAAAAGGCGATTGGTCTGTGAACCGCGGCAGTTCAGTTTAGGAGCTTGGAACAAGAGGATCTCTAAGTCGAAAAGTGGAAATGAAAAGTGACTGGTGATGTAAATAGAGAAGTGAATAGTGAGCTGAACGGTAAAGTGAACAATTCGCTACCCTATTTATATCACCAGTCACTTTTCACTTCCACTTTTTCGCTTAGAGATCCTCTTGTTCTGAGCTTCTAAATTGAACTGTTGCAGTCCGCATAGTACCTACTGCAGACATCTTTAAAACATCTAGAAGGTTCCAGAGTCTTACCTACATGGAATTCGATTCGTCGATCTATGACGTCATCTACGCGATAATATTTCGCACCTATTGTTAAAACAGTGTGACAACTAAAAAAGGTATCTCCACATGAATTTAAATGGAGTAGGTAATAAAATATTTTGAGATGTCGCACTTTTCTAATAAAAGTGCGATTTAACCGCTAACTTCATTCACTCAAAGAAATAAATATAACGATTGATTTATTATCTATATCTGGATTATTTGATCTGAAGTAAAAGAAAAATCAGTAATTAACCAAGTCCTTTTAAGACTTAGTTAATTACTGATTTTCTTTTTTCAATAGGTCCTGTAAATGAAAGAATCTAAAAAAAAGATAGGTACAGTAAAATAGTATAGTCAAGGTAACCGCCGATCCACCTAGCAGGAGTGCCTCGTTAAGGGAGACAGAGACTGATTTCTTCCCGCCTATTTCACAACACAAAAAAACAGTATAGCAATTTTATATAAGTAGGTAGTTACCTACATAAGTATAGCTCTTTAGCTGATGGCAAAATCTTTCTGTTTTAAACAAATAGCGGCGAATGTTTGCTACTGAACACGCTTTATGCAGATTCTAGCTAGGAATTTTACCTAATTGATTTTCTCTGTGTAGATAACTAGGTAAGTAATTGTGGTAAATCAATACATTCCACTTTTTTTTAATAAAAAGCGAACTTACAAGAGTTAACCAACACTTAAGCTATAAATGCATCCCATTCTTGAAATAAAACTGCTTTTATGGTTTAAGTAAATCATTAAGAATGTTAGCGTAAATTGGTAATAACTCTACTTACATTAGGTACCTACGAGATTTTTTTGTACATCTTTCCTACCGTTAAATGTTTAAATCGGTTATAGTTGTTTCATTCCAAGACTAGAAGATATTACAATGATTGATCCTTACTGAGTATAACTGCATTGTGTTTAAGTTGATGGCCTCACACCTCACTTGTCATTCCCGTCGTGTACACGCTTGAAGACCTCGTTTCAAGTTATGATGGAGGTGTACTTAGCACATAAGCATCTAATTAACCTATACTAACTTGGGCGTTTAATACGTTATTGATCGTTATACTCGATAGATTGATTTCGATTAGGAGATAATGATAATTAAATTTAGCTTAGTAATTTTAGGTACCGACAGGTAAATGAGAGTACCTAAGTACTCTCATTTACCTGTCGGTTTCTCTAACTAAATGTAGTAAGAGAAACCGACAGGTTAATGAGATTTTTTAAATGTTGATCTGTGTTTTGTTCTCGTCTATTTTTAAATGTTCTCATTTACCTGTCTATCTGACGAATGTGTATTAAAAAGACTTTCTGGGTATGTTTAACACTATGTAAAATAAAGCATTGAATTGTGAAACGCGATCAAACAGATTAATGGCCACAAATTTTTTAATGTTAGGTAAACATCACTTTAAGAAAAATGAAGCCTGATTAGTAGGTAGGTAAGTACTTATTCTGCTATAATAACGCAAATTACTTACCTACGTCTGGCAAGTAGGTACCTAATAAGCAAAAATTCATGCGTTTGAACCTTAAGACAGATCGACCTTGTATTGCCACAATATTTCAAAGCTTTGAGGCAAATTGGAATGTTAGACACGTTATAAATTTTGATTATGAGTGACGTTCAAAGTGGGTATGAGCGACTCTGTAAGTACATCGTACTTACCTATATCTTTTATATATAAAAATGAATCGCAAAATGTGTAGGTAAGCGCATAACTCGACAACGCCTGGACCAATTTGGCCAATTTTTTTTTAAATGTACGTTGAAGTCCAAGGATGGTTCTTACGGCGAAGAAAAAATCGAATAACTGCCGGGAAAACCCTAAAAATAGCCCTTTTCTTTTCCCATACATACGTTGTCTAACTAAAGTTACCTAATTTGAATTTCGAACGGGCAGAATGACGTCTGCCGGGACCGCTATTTTAAAATAAGAAGAGGATTTAAATTTGATTATTTGTGACAACATGCACTTGCACAGTATATTGCTGTAGCAAAACTTATTGCCTGGTGTAGCTCATTTTTATAATATTTAGTAATAGGTAATGACGGCGTTTGTACCGCGGCGCGGTGAAATTCACTATAGGTAAGTACCTACATCCTTAGGTAAGTAGCAACCTATTTTTTTTTAAACATACCAACCTACTTAGGTACCTACTTAACTGTATGTGTAGGTAACAGAATTTTTCACGAGCGTTCTGACATATCAACCATCCTAACTATGCATTGTCTCATTTATCACCTACACGTCCTAAAATACCTCTTATTGTACCTATCTACTTCAAATTTAATAATATAAGTAGATAATTTATTAATGTTTAAGAATTAGTACCTAATAGTTTGTTGTGCCCAACAGGGTCTATAAGTATATAGTAATACTATTTGTAAAACTATTATTTATAGAATGCAAATAAAGTATTGAGTATTGAGTATTGAGTAAATTACATTTGCTAAGAAGTCCAGACGGAGAGAGCCTCGTACATCACTGGCTGTCAGAACAGTTACATTTTTACGTGTTCACTTTTGTTATTTAATTTTGCCAGTGATTTCAAGTAGGTACCTAACTAAGTAGGTAGATATTCGCAATTTTTTATTATAATTTTGATCCTTAGGTATATTAATATCCTATTGACTAGTAGGTATCCATCTTTTAATTAGATAACAGGAGTTAGGTAACTATTATTACTTTATAGGTCGTCAGTTAAGTAATTTTCTTATCGCACGTCGACCACGAAAGTGACTTAACCCTTAAGTAAGAATTTTAAGCCTAGGTAACATTTAAATTTGAATTCGCGTAGTCACACATTTCGAGTTAGGTCACTTCGGTCGCCCGGTCGTTCTCAACATGCGTTAGGTATATTTTTCAATCCCTCGTACCTACCTACCTAAGTACCTATTAGGTACCGCAATATAAAATAAAATTTTATTTTCATGACTAAGTACGTTATCTAATATTTCGTAATTTCTTATTAAATTTTTAGCAGTCAAAAATATGTCGGCATTGTGATCATTTAACAGTTGCAACACTGAGGCCTGGCGCGATTGGAGGGAAAATGAACAGGCGGAGCTGTCATTCTCGCTCGCGTCAAGCGGAACGGCGCGACATTCAAGTTTCGTCGGATCGCTGCCTCTTATTGTTTTTGATTTACTTAGTAATATTGTTTCACAGTAAATTCTTATATTGTGTCAAGCAGTGTATTATTAAAGTTAGTGTGTTCTGACCGTCACCCGCGTGCCCACACAGCTATGTTGGAACAAGACAATACCGGCCATTCATTGTCACATAACTATGTGGATACAGTAAATAGTCCTCAGACCTTAATATTAGAAACGCATGATAACCTTAAGCCGACATCAGAAGTGGGATATCAGCGGTCGGAACAATGACGGAAGGAATTCCACAAATATGCAAACATATGAAAGCAGCGCCGATACCAGTTCTTTTGAAAAAAAAAAATTCTTCGCTTATTGCAAACTATGACGCAGCCAGCACCTACCTTATTAAAGTTTGATCCTGAGGACCCAGATGCGAATATTGAGGGATGGTGTAATATTAATGAAATTATTATTAAAGAAAAGAAAATACAAGGATCTGACTTATTACTGGCTTTAACACATGCTTTACGTGGTCGGGCAGGAACATGTTTATCTAAATTAAAAGCTAACGATATATCTTGGCAATGCATAAAACAACAATTAATAGCAAAATTTTCTAAGCCCATGTTAATGCAAGATCATTTTGATAAAGTTATTAAGTTTCAGTTGAACACTAAAGAGACTGCAGCTGATTCAGCCTTGCGGCTTTGGCAACTAATTGAAACTATACCAAATGTTGAAATGAATGAAAAAGTTTATGCGGATTTGTTATTTCAGTACTTTCTAATTGTGAGCATGCTCTTAGAAGAGAGTTGAATAATACTATATCCACTAAAACACAGTTGTGCCGAATACTGAGAGGAGTTGCTCTGAAGAGAAAATCTGATGATTCAAATGGTCAAACTGAATATAAAAGAGTTCGTTCCAGTGATATCCGTTGTCACCGCTGTGTAGAAAATGATCATAAAATGTATAATTGTCCTAAAAATGCTGAAAACGGTTCCCAATCAAAGTAAGGCCATCAACATCTGCGCTTAATCACGAAAGATCACCTGTTATATGTTATTACTGCAATCAACCTGGTCATTTTGCGAACATGTGCCCTGAGAGAGAAACACTTACAAGTAAACATGTTAAATTATGCAGTATACAAGCTATATCTGGTATGTTACAAATTTCTGGTATGTCTAATGTCTTATTCATTTATATTTTGCTCTGGGTCCGACTGTTCACTAATAAAAGATAGCGTTGCAAATGAGTCTTATAGACCCAAATAAAACTATTCGTAGACAACTCTACAGGTTATCAGCAGCGGAAATGTACACAGTTAATAATAAAGTGACAGAGTTATTAAATGCTAGAGTTATACGCGAAAGTAGTTCACCATTCGCAAGTCCCATATTATTCGTTAAAAAAAATGTATTGAAAGAATTAACACATTTTGGATTTTCCTTAAGTATGAAAAAATGTGGCTTCTTAAAACGTGAAATTTCCTGCTTGTGTTATATAATTAAATCGAAGGTAGTTAAGCCGATTCCAAATAAAATACGAGCCCTGGTGGAAACACCAATACAGGACCTAGCACTCCTACACAAGTGCGTCACTTTATAGGCCTTGCTTCGTAGGTAATTTAGATCGTTTATTCCGCACTTTTCTTTAATAATGGCACCATTGTATCTTCTCACTCAACATAAAGGACAAATTAAATGGGCAGATTAGCATAACAACGTTAATAAACAAATTACATACCTATCGTCGTAATAAAGCTCCATAATATATTATGTTACTATCTATTTCAGTTGTCGAACAACTGACGCGGAGTCTCGGTATCATTTGTAGGAACTTAAAACTCTAGTCGTTAAAGGTATAGAGTTATGTCGTCATTATTTGTACGGTCGTAAGTTTATCGTGCATACGGAGCATATATTGCAATGCACTCAAGTCTCCTAAGTCTAAACAAAACAACTTCTCTGCGTGAAGTACCACATGGGTGCGCAGGTTTAACAGAGGTGGTAGAAGCTATACTTGATCAAGTAAGTAGACTATGGCGAGGATATTGCCGTGTCGGCAGACATGGTTCATGATGATGAGAGCAATGATGTTGCAGATGATAATGGTTATACTGAGATAGATTATTTGTATGATGAGTTTTGTTAACGGTGTTGGAGATGGGTCAATTGAGGACTTGTGTTGATTTGACCATCTGGTTGGTTGTGTTGATTGTTTATTCGTTTGTTGGCCGCAAGCCTCTGGCCTGCCTCATTCTATATGGATGACGGTCCCCAGATTGGTGGCGCGGAGCTGAAACGAGTGCAGTCTGGACGTGGATTATGTTTGAAACTTTTGGCCTGCCTTTGATCTATATGGTCTTAGGTCCCCATTAGTATGTGTCAGGACGGGCGAGCGTATTTGTGATGATTGTGTTTTAATGTGAGTTCTGTTTTCAGACGAATAACGCCCGAGGTCGGGCTCTCGTCAGTATGGCCGTGTCGGCATTGTGATCATTTAACAGTTGCAACACTGAGGCCTGGCGCGATTGGAGGGAAAATGAACAGGCGGAGCTGTCATTCTCGCTCGCGTCAAGCGGAACGGCGCGACATTCAAGTTTCGTCGGATCGCTGCCTCTTATTGTTTTTGATTTACTTAGTAATATTGTTTCACAGTAAATTCTTATATTGTGTCAAGCAGTGTATTATTAAAGTTAGTGTGTTCTGACCGTCACCCGCGTGCCCACACAGCTATGTTGGAACAAGACAATACCGGCCATTCATTGTCACATAACTATGTGGATACAGTAAATAGTCCTCAGACCTTAATATTAGAAACGCATGATAACCTTAAGCCGACAAATATAATATGATTTGCATCATTCATATTCTTACTGCCCGGCCAAATACTCGCGAGTAGGTACGCGAAGGAAGTATGCAGGGCATGCGTGTGACCACCCCACTTCTCATGCCACTCGTCCTGCTCCTGATCCATCTGGGTCCTCCTCATCCATCTGTGTTGGGCCTGGCAGATATTTATACCTATTCAATAAGTATATGCGTGTACACTCGACTAATGATATTTTGCGTTTCGTTCCGTAAGTTACAGAGACGTTTCATTACACTAATAATTATTTTATCTGTGTTATGTGTTATGCGCGGCGGGGAACAAAACAAAGTGTCAAAACTGTCAGTTAACATAACAAAGTCAGTGTTTGCGTACAAAATTATTAAAAGTTAAATAAAGAAACACACTGACAAGCAAGATATTGTAAAAGATACAGTAGTTGTATCAATAGGCACAACAATATTACGATAATTATGTTTTCAATCCCTGCGGATGTTAATTAAAGAACAATGGCCGAACCCGAATCACCAGGACATGGTGAAAATGAATGTAATGTTACTACCGCGGACGTTCGGTTTGCCCGCTGTATGGACTGGCTTGCGACGCAAAACAGCGAAGGCTCACGAAAATTATCTCAGCAGAATAAGAACGATATTCAATTTATTATACAAACAAATGCTGATCGAAAGAAATTTTTACTCTCGGCTGCGGAGGACGAAGCAACCGTCCCCGCTGGTGTCGATGAATCTTCCGTCGAACCTAAAGCTTTGGTAATTATTTACGTCGTATTATTAAGATCATATAAGCAGAACAGTTGAATCCATTACTTATTATACAGTATTCATTCTGGTTCACTTGTCTACTACAAAATTAACTTTTTTTTCTATCCAGCCAATACACCGTCTTCGTAAGGAGTTGAATGTGGAATGTGAGTGGTTGTCGTGTAATTGGAGCTTCACGGACTATGAATTGTTCCAGAAACATTGTCGGAATCACATTTCTGACTTAAAAATTACCAACAAAGATGACAAGGGTAAAATAATGATTGCTATTTTTTATTTCATTGTTGTGCTATTTTGAAGTTGCTAGAGGGACTATAAATACTTATAGCCCCTGCAATTGTTGTACTGTAAGCTGAATAGGTACACTCAACTTTATAATTTCTTAAAAAAATCTGATGCCTTTCCTGTTAGTACACATTAGATTAAAACAACTATAATTTATTTTAATTTATTCTCTCTGCTTTCTTCGCCTTTTCATTTACATAGCCAAGTAAGCTCTACATCAAACATTCTTTTGTTTTTCAGTATTCTACACTTGCCTTTGGGATAGTTGTAATCACTCTACATCAGATTTTGAAGAAATGGTACGGCATGTCAACTACCATGCATACCATGCCAGGCTTCTCTCCATAGGCTTCAACGGACGAGCCACATTAAACCTGGCCCAGTGTAAGAAAGACTCTAGAAATAGGAATAAGCTACCTATTTTAAAGTCAGATTTCTGTTGCATGTGGACTGGCTGTGAAGAGAAATTTAGTGCCATACAGGTATAAACTTCATACTTAATAGTAATAATAAGCTTTTATTTAATACTAATTTAAAAACATTAATTTCTGTGCTAGACAACTATTATTTATTATACAGATATAGACGATTGGTTATTTATAAACTATTCAAAATGTTTTACATTATAATATTATTATTATTACAATAAGAGAAATGAATAAATCCAATTCAATCATCACTTCAACACCATCTCATTTATTTTTTTGTTCTCAACCTCAATAAAACACCTGTAAAACTGGAAATCATTAGTCAACAAAAGAACCTAGGCTTTAGCTCGGGATAAAAAAAATCCTACTAAAATATACTACCTCTTGCAGGCCTTCCTAGACCATGTGAAGGTGCACATAAACAGTACAGCAAAGCCGGTGTGTTCCTGGGCGGGCTGCGGCGCGGTGTTCCCGCGGCGGGTGCTGCTCTGCATGCACGTGCGGTCCCACTCCGGAGAGAGACTCATAGCCTGCTACCACTGCGGGACACACTTCGCAGCCAATAGGAAGCTCTGCGACCATCTTAGGCGACAAGTGAGTTTGTAATGATTTCAATAGAAATATAATTAACATTTGACGCTTTCGTGGTTACACATCATAATGAAACAACTATAAACGGATTTATCTAATTTATTTTATTGGATGACGTTTGCCGAAAAATTGACAGTGGCATTATTCGTAGCACGACTCGGCTAATGTTAGTTAATGATAGTTGAGCATTAGTTAAATCCATTTATAGTTGTTTCATTCCAAGATATGACTTGCTTTAACGTTAGGATTACTACAATTTTAAAAATTCCATAGATTCCATAATTGTAGCACGACTGAGCTGATAATACTCTTATGCTAAAGTCTAATTGTCAGCTCAGTCGTGCCAATAAAATAAAATACGCGAGTCAAATCCGTTTAAAGTTGTTTCATTCCAATGTATAATAACCGCAAAGGCATCAGAAATTACAATGTTAATTGTCTTATCACACCACTTTTACTATCAGTATCCCTTGAAATCTAGGGCGTGCATTCCATATAGGCATAATGGTATAAATGTATGGAGTGCCTACCCTGACGTGGTGCATGCGCGACTCTTATGCACGCGCCTGCTTGAAATCATACCTAGTCTCTAAACATAATTCCAGAACGTGATAAACAACGAGCACACGTGCACAGTGTGCGGCGCGTCGCACGCCACGGACTACCTGCTGCGCCAGCACGCCCGCCAGCACATCTCGCAGCACGCCTGCACGCTCTGCGACATGTCCGCGCCCACCCTCGCCGCGCTCGCGCTGCACATCCGCTACCGGCACACGAGCCCCGACTGCCGCATGCACGCGTGTCCACATTGCACTTATAAGTATGTATAACTGTAAATATAAAGTAGACTTGCTTGTGAACATGTCTGCCAACATGCTCGCCGCGTTGGTGAAGCTCATCCGGACACACACGAGCGCGATTGTAGGATGCACGCTTGTCCACTTTGTACTTATAAAGGGACTGAAAATAGGGACAAATTCTTAGATGTATTCCGTTTTTTTTTTATTGAAATTCACCCCCTAATAGCAAGTTACATATAATTATATTCATAATTATTGTTCTTTGTATTGACTCTGTATGAGTGCATGCTATTTGACATACTTAACAATATTTATGTATTGTGTGGTAAATGAGAAATAAATCTAACCAGATTAGGTTAGATTTATTTCTCATTGTACATTTCATTAGCATGTTATTTCCCATACATCAACCCAAAAATCAATTTTATTTGCAGAGCTGTAACAAACAGTGACCTCAGGAAGCACCTAACAACGCACAATCGTAAACCGAAGCCCAAGAAGCGGAGAAGGAGCCAAGACAGCGACGTCTCAGAAGAGAGTTCAGAGGAAGAAGTGAAGAGAAAGAAGAAGAAGGAGGCGAAGAAGTACGCGTGTCACATGTGCCCGGAGAAGGAGATGAAAGTGTTCCCCAACGGCGCGAGATTGACGCAGCATCTTGTCAAGGTGCACGGAGCGCAGTGGCCCTTCGGTCATAGTCGGTTCAGGTAATATATAAATCCCATCAAAAACATTCTGTAAAAAACTAGCCAAGCCTCGAGAATGCAGCTTGTTTATCTCTAAAAAGTGATAAAATCTAAACAAAGTCGTGCCAAGTCTAAGGTTCCTTGCTGCGATTTCTTTATTATTATAGTTAATGTTGTGTGACTTGGACGTTGAACATTTTTTACTGCCTACCTATATTTGTTAAGCGAGATAATAGCCCATAAGAATCAAGTTCAGCCGATATTAATCTAGACATTTGTTCATGTTTTTTCCTGCGAGTGTCGAGTCGACATCTTGTCATGTTCATTGTCGACAACGAGAAATCTTGTCATATATCTTCATGTCGATAACGAAACAATATCGACACGACCACCCTACTCCTTGTCGATAACTTTCTCAATATTACCTATGTCGACAAAATGTCTACTCGACAGTTCATCAGGCTCGCTGAAAGACTGACTGACTGACGGATAGCCAAACAGCCTAAATAATTAAGATTTTCCGAAATTCATCTCTTAAAAGGGTTGTAAAGTTTGTATGGGACAACGTGATTCTTTAGAGCGATCTATTTCTTTGCATAAACATTCTATGATGAAATTGATGAAAGAAGTGTATCATATTTCATTGAAATTTATCATAATTAAAATGAGAGAGTTTAATTGTCGCAATATGTCACTATTTAAAAAAACCGTAAAAAGCCACTGTTAAATTGAGAATGTTTCGTTGACATACATACCACGATTTGAAGTGAAGGGTATTCGTCTATGAAATTAAATAATTTGTTCCGTAATGGTAAATATGCCTTTATGCTATATCATATTGCATCCTGAGCTTAAAAACAAGAACGAACCCCCATCACAAGCAACTGTGTTGAAGATATTACAGTACACAAGCCTGTATGTTCAATTACAGGTATCAAATAAGCGAAGACGGCATGTACAGACTCACAACGACGAGGTACGAAATATTGGAGGTATCAAAAAAAATTGTCGACGGATACAGCGGCCCAAAGGACTCTATATCCAATCAATTTGAATTCGATATTAAACAGAAGGCAAAAGCCACAGAAACTACCCCAACTTGTATAGAAATCACTTTGAAAAATAGCCAAGAGGACTCCAAGGAAATGCCAGTGAAAAGTGAACCTAGTGTTAAAGATAACGCGGTTGAGATTACGATGTGCGACGTCGATGAGGAGGGAAATATTATTTGTTCGGAGATAATCAAGTCTGATGTTGTTTATACGTGATGTATTCACAAGTCTTGGGTAAGCTGTTAATTAAGCTTCAAATCTATACTAATATTATAAAGCTGAAGAGTTTGTTTGTTTGTTTGTTTGAACGCGCTAATCTTAGGAACTACTGGTTCGAATTCAAAAATTCTTTTTTTGTTGGATAGACCATTTATCGAGGAAGGCTTTAGGCTATATAACATCACGCTGCGACCAATTGGAGCTAAGAAACAGCGGAAAATGTGTAAAAAACCGGGAAAATATGAAGCCTTATGAAGAAGTGACAGAAGACTTTGACAGATCTTTGTCGAAACAATCGGACGGGCAGGACGACGTCTGCCGGGGCCGCTAGTATTTAATAATTTGTGATGCCTTCGCGGTTATTACGCATTGAAAAAAAATGTTAGTCCATTTTAGATTCTAAGCCGTCACTTTTAAGTTTAAGTTTAAATGATGTGATGGCACATTTCGATTTTTGACATTATTTTATTATCAACGTTATGACGTTATCGTTATCGATATCTTTAAATTGTACCTATACGTTATAATAATATTTACTAAGCTTAAATGTGTTTTTTTGCGCTGTAAAGGTAAGTGTAATTTACTTAGATATTGTAAAATTACCGTTAACGATTTTGAAATTATTATCAAATGGATAATAATATGTGATAATTATTTTACTCTATTACGCATTTACGTATACGAAACGAAAATTGTGGGTTGACCGACAAATTAAAATGAATGTAACAATTTTTTTTTGTTTTATTTAATTATAGAAAAATAATAGTATTATTAGCTAACATAATTCTTATATATTTTCTTAAATTTTATATAGCACCTTAATACCTCCAAGTATATTGTATGTATATTATAATAAATCCACTGTACATAAAATATTACAAAATATTAAGAAAAATAATTGCCACATGTAATAATGCGATCTAAATAGCATAGACAATTATATTTTTTTAAAAGCCTGAATCAAACGATCTGCCTCTCTAAATCCAGATTCCACGGCCCCATGGACAGCGGTGTGTCTATGGTGCGACGTGGCTTCTCCTCCAAAACAGACTATGGGGAAATATTGTCCATGGTAAAGAGGCTCGCTCAGTATTGCCGCGCTCCCGCCATTTTCTTCTATGGCAACACTGCGGTATGCGTATGCGCCTCTAGCCAGGGGATTTGAAGCCCACTGTGACCTGAAAAATAAGACATTATCTTAAGTAATTTTTTTCATAGCATTTTGTGCATGTATGGAAAATTTTACAGATTTTTATTTTTCAATGTGGAACTGCAACACAGCATAACTATGATTTTATAACTTATCGCATATTTGCAACTTAATTGGGAAATATTTTATTTATTAGGTACTTAGGTAACCTGACAATTAGGACCTCTAACGATGTGTTTACTTGTTCGATACAAGTAACTTATTTTCTTAAACGTTTCAATAACCTATTTCTAACTTACCTTATAATAGACTTTATAGGCGTAACGTTAAACTTCTTCAGAACACCCAACAACTTCTTCACGCCAGCCTTGACTCCCTCTAAGTTGACCTTCTCCATTCTCTCTGCCCCTTCTCCATAGATCCAGGCCAACAGCACATTGGGCTGATACTCCACGGTATTAAAACCAAATATCTCGGTGATCCACTTCTCATCGTCAGAGAATTTGGCCTTGTCTTCCTCTGTCCAGAGAATGGTGAAGTTGGCTGGTGATTTTGGCCACCAAGGTTTCTCGAACTCGATGTAGATTTTGTCCAACACGCAAAGTTGGAGGTTGTTGATGGTGTTGATTTTTTCTGCTGGTAAAGCTGGATTGAAGATTTGGGTGTGCCTGGAAATAAAAAAATCTTAAATAATTCTTGTTCAAATAAAATCTAAATAGTCGTCTACATCTACATTTGATAATATTTTATTGATAACTAGCGTCTGCCCGCGACTTCGTCCGCATGGAACTCCTCCTTTTTTGCAGTCGGTTAAAAAGTAGCCTATGTCCTTTCTCAGGCTCCAGACTTTCTTTGTACCAAATTTCATTTAAATCGGTCCAGTAGTTTTGGCGTGAAAGCGTAACAGACAGACAGACGGACAGACAGAGTTACTTTCGCATTTATAATATTAGTAGGGATTAGTAGGGATAATATTATTTGCAACCATTATAGATATAGATGTAAACGATAATGACGGCGTCTCAAACACTCGAAGAACCGCCCAGGTTTATTTTTGCACTAACCCAATTCAATAGGTTATAAAGAAAACTAACCGCTCTTTCAATACTCCTATAGACATGGTGACGATCACACTCTTAGCGGCGTACAGGCTCCCGTCCTTGCATTTCACCTGCACTAACGCGTTGCCAGGGTCACGGCCTGGCTGGCTGGTCTTCCATTTGATGCTCTCCACCTCTTTGTTTAGGAGAATCTGTACTGGGATTTCTTTGGTCGGATCCGGGTGTTTGTTCTGAAAAAAATGTATACTCCATAACAAATAGAGTAAGCACCCTTTTTTAAGTCACTTTAACGAATACGTAAGTGTCAAATTTTGGTGCCAAATCAGTCCCGAGTTATGGTTTACAGCGAGTTCAACTCGCGAACTTCAAAATTTCTACTACCTATCAAAAGGTTAACTAATCAAGAAACTATAACTTTCAAAATATTTTCATTCTTCTAAAGTAAGTAATAATATAGATTTTCAATTATTGTCCAAGTTCAACTCACCAGTAAAACGTCCAAAATGGTCTTATAGCCTCTTCCCTTCCAATTCAGCATGAACTCGCCCTCACAGCCCCAGCACTCCTCCAGGCCCTTCAAGGACTTTCCCTTGCGAGGGTCACTTTGACCTCCCACGTGGTTATTTCTCTCAAACCATTCCACGAAGGAGGGAGTCAATTGTGAGTGCTTTTGGAGAGTAGGATTTGTTTTGGCTCTATGGAAAAATTCAGTATGGTTATAACGTAGATTTCATTCTGATTTGTACCTACACAGTGAAAAATAGGTAATACTACTGGAATCTGTACAACAGTTAGAACAGTATTGGCGTTTTTTATCTATTTATTGTAAAACAAGGCCCAGGATGGGAGGACAAAGGACAGGGCAGGAATTGGCAATGCAAAAACCGTTAAAGTACCTAAGTATTTTCGCCAAGTAGAAAATTGCTGAAATTTTAACTTACGCGTTCCTAACGCATTCGGAAATGGACTTCTTCGTGTTCTTATCTGCTCTCCCCACTTCTTCATTGAGAGCCGCAACGATGGCTTCTCCAGTGTCGTTGGGTAATACTTCTCCATTGGATAAGACAAACCATTTGTTGTCCGGCTCTGGTCTGCCGAGGAGGCCTAATGGGTTTGCTAACTCGAAGACCACGTTATCCTTTTCACCGTGACACCTAGAATATTATAACATAGATCTACTAGAACTAGTTACTTAAAAATTACTCCTTTGAAGTAAGCATACATAGGTACTTACAACAGTTTTGGAATTTTCTTTACCTTCCAGAGAGGTACAAAAATCGCGACATAGGTATACCTATCGTGCTATTTGTGTTAATTGTGTATTTCGCGATTCTTGTATCCGCAGTCTATTATTTTTCTATTCTGGTATTATTTCTTATGTGAAAGGTAAAAAACCTTACAAGATGTGACTATAAATACTCAATGGTCCTTCGACACGGATTTAAAAAAAAATCCATCTCATTTTAAAATAATTATTATATTATTATCATGGAGGATTACTTACCAAGCGGCTCCTAAGTCAATGTTGTTCTCTCCAAAAGCGACAGTGCAGACCCTGCCTCCGATGCGATCAGCTGCTTCAAGCCCCAGGACCTTCAGACCGGCATCATGGAGCCGGCGGATGGCTGCCGTGCCCGCCGCTCCACAGCCTACTACTATGACATCCATGATTTGCCTGGAAAATATAGTCAGTGATTACAGGCTTTCTGCTATTCGCATTTTGAAAATAGTGATGCGAGAACCGGCTGTAATTTTGGTCGACCAGGTACCGGTTAATCGCAAAGTGCGTTTCTGGCCTTTCTTTTTATAATTATTTTAAGAAAAATATAAAGGTCTGTGTTTGGTGACATAGTAAACAACTGAAACTTGTATAAAATTTTGACGTTTGTTAGAAAGGCATAAATATAGGTATAAGAGAAAAAAAATAAAAGATGTAATTTTTACTTTCTGATGCCTTCGCGATTATTACACATTGGAATGAAACAACTATTAACGGATTTAACTCGCGTATTTTTATTTTATTTTATTTGCTGACGTTTCGGATTCTTTACAGTTTCCATAATCGTAGCACGACTGAGCTGACAATAGTCTAACGCTAAAGTTGTTTTATTGAATTCCATACAAATCAGTGCTTAAGAGACCGAACATATTAAAACGTTAAACCTACCTGCATGGTTTATCTAATCTGTGCCTATTAACCGGTAATTGTTTACTCCGTAGTTATTACGCACTTATGATAATTAATTCCTACCTATTTAAGTCAAACCGTTGTCACAAAATTACTATTTTATTTTTATTTACACTTTACCGCACATCTATAACACAAAACGCACACTTAATCCCATACTTCTACCAAACAACCTTTGAAGTACTATACACGACAACATTATGATATAACACTTGACAAAACGCAATAAACCTAACCTAAAAACTTGAAACAAATGTCACGGTCAGTGCCTAACCTCGGTATAAGTAATTAAACACTTAATGTCTTCAAGTTTAAAAGAATTGTCTACTTACGACATGTCTATTTCGATGTTTCTCACTGAATCCTCTTAGATTTGTACGCGATCTGACTGAAGCTTATCGCTTATGACCTACCGGTCACTTACAGCTATTATGTATCGAAAGTTATCTTTTACGTTTGTGCGATTGTTTTCGTGAGTTCACGCAACACGTCGCTTCTCGAAGTATTAAACAATCACAACGCCTATTCTTAAAGCACGCCTAACATTCATTCTTTTAGGCAAACATTAAGGTATGCTAGTCGTACTTTTTCTACCAAAGTAGACAAAATACGACTAGCATAAGTACCTTATTTAAGTAAATATTTTTGCTAGTAAATTAGGTACTAGCTAGTGAAGAATCATTTTACATCACAATTTTGTTTAAGTACTTTAATGGTAAAGGATCAAATTCTAGTGCTCATCTCTTAACAATGGAAGACTCATGACTTCTAAGTAGATACCCATACAATAATAATATTAGGTATCTATATTATATTGAACTAGATTTAATTTAAGCGATTACATATTGTTATTACTATGTTGGTTATGTATAGGTACACATTTATACTCGTATTATGCAATATTGTTCAGAAAGCGACAGATAATGTCGCTTTCTGAACAATATTGCATAATAGGTAGGTCCCTATTTCATTCTGTTGTTATAGATTTGATTTTAAGGTATGTTTAATGCGAATGAAGGTTTTTACGTAGGTATAGTACCTACCTACTTAAGATTGGTATAAAGGTAGGTGAACGTAAGCGACATGTGTCAAATATAATCCCTACTAATATTATAAATGCGTTAGTAACTCTGTCCGTCTGTCTGTCTGTTGCTCTTTCACGCCTAAACGGCTGAACGGATTTTGATGAAATTTGGTACAAAGAAAGTCTGGAGCCTGGGAACGGACATAGGCTATATTATATTCCGAAATTCTATCCCTAAGGGGTTAAAAATGGGGTGCAAAGTTTGTATGCAACAACGTGATTCCTTGGTCCGATCTATTTCAAATTTTACATAAACATTTTTTAACAGAATTGATGGAGTACGTGTTTCGTATTTTATTGAAATTCACCCCCTAATGGGGTTAAAAGGGAGATTTTCTTCCAAATTGATATGAATACTACTTAGTGCTTTTGATTTTGACCCATATTTAAAAAGTATAATGTAGGTATGCATAGCAACGGTTGCTAATGTCATTCCTGACATTAAATAAATACCCAAACTGTTACGTGTATGATTTCTTGATTTCTTCAGTGTTAACGAAAATGGCATTATTATGTAATATCCCGTGGATCGTGTAATGAGGACTATTTAATAATATTCCTGAGTAAGCAGACCCCGTTTAACTTGCGAGGGGAAACTGGTGTCATTATGCAGAGAAATAGAAGTGTTTTTCGCGACCAAAGCTGACATATATAAAAAAGCCGTGATAACAGAGGTGACGGAATGGGACGAGACGGAGGTAAAGCAAGCTCGCGCGAGCTCCTGACTGAGAAAATGACCCTGAACATATCCTCAAGACCGAGTGAGCTTATAAGATTGAATTGTAAAATTGTTTTGTTGTTTTGTTAGATCTTTGTAATAAGTGTGGTAATCAATCCTTAAATAAATAGCCAGCTAAACCTCACGTGTATGATTTCTTTAAAAACTTTGTCCGATTAAAAAAAAAATGTTGAACTCAGTGTGGTAGCTGTATAAATTATGCAATTTCGAAAGTAAGATAGGTAAGTACTTATGTACTTAGTTTGCATATTGTACATGTTAAACTATTGTTAGCTCCATTTATTACGAATATAAGGGAAGTGTTAGGCAGCGGCCGGCGAAGCGTCAGATCCGGTACTTTTAATAAAAGTATATTTACGACATAACATTAACAAACCAGGTTTTGTCAGTATACTAATAATATACTAATTAATTGAATTGCGACCCAACAATGCACAAGCCGAGCGAGCGAAGCGAGCGTGCCGCGGAAGCGGCAAATGAAGGTCTCCTTTAGGTACGACGACGAGCGAAGCGAGGAGGAGTGTTAGGTAGAATGATCGTCCAGCACGTGATCCAAGCGAGCGAAGCGAGCATGCCGCGGCAGCGGCCGGCGAAGCGTCAGAATTGGTACTTTCAATCAAAGTATATTTACGACATAACGTTAACAAACCAGGTTTTGTCAGTACACTAATTACTTGAACTGCAACCCTACAGGGCGAAAACCGAGCGAGCGTGCCGCGGCAGCGGCAAATGAAGGTCTCCTTTAGGTACGACGACGAGCGAACGAGGAGGAGTGTTAGGTAGAACCTTGATCATCCAGCACGCGATCCAAGCGAGCGAAGCGAGCATGCTGCGGCAGCGGCCGGTCAAGCGTCAGAATCGGTACTTTTAATGAAAGTATATTTACGACATAACGTTAACAAACCAGGTTTTGTCAGTATACTTATTAATTCAACTGCGACCCTACAGCGCGAAAGCCGAGCGAGCGAAGCTAGCGCGCCGCGGCGGCCGGCGAGGCGCCAAAACCGAATAGAATTAGGATGAATAATTAATATGGTAAGTGGGAAATACGTTAAGGAAATAAAACATTATGTGGAAAAAAAAAACATCCATATGATGTTAGGAAAACAAAAGATAGGTCATAAGAGTGTTAGTTAATAATCATTATGACATAAAACGTTAGGGAAATCAATAATAGGTTAAAAAACGTTAGAGATTCAGATATAGATCCATATTCTAATGAAGTTCACCCCATAACGGGGTTAAAAATAATAAAAATTACGCGGACGAAGTCGCGGGCAAAAGCTAGTAATTATATATTACTAGTGGTCCCGGCAGACTTCGTCCCGCCCGGCAATGTCGATTTGACAGTTGTCATTATTGCGTTTTGTTATACTATTTTTTTTAGAAAATCAGCTTAATATTTTTTTCTTTTTTTTACTGGAACGTGATAAAAAGTATCCTATGTCCTTTTCCTGGCTCCGAGCTACCTCCCCGCCAATTTTCAGCCAAATCAGTTCAGCCGTTCTTGAGTTATAAACGGGGTAACTAACACAACTTTGTTTTATATATATAGAAGAAGATATACATAAGATATGGAATGACTACCTACCTAACACTTACGGAATAACGCAATTTTGATGTTTTAAGTAGCTGGGTACCTAGTTGTTAGTAGGTAAAATGGATTTCCTAAAGCAAAAACATAAATAAGTAAAAGATTCAGGTATCTTTTACCTAAGTATTAAGCGAACTTTTTTTTATTTAACATAATTACACCTACGATAAAATGATGAAAATCTCTAATTTCTGGGTGATGTCGCAAGAGTTTGTTTGTATCTAACATCTCCCTAGAGGTAGCGAGTCTCGACTAGATTTGCAACATTCTTGTAGACTTGTCGCCCAACGGGTCTGCTCGGGGTGACCACAATATCCGGAAATCTGCGAATTCCTATATGATTTGTAATTGATACGTGTGCGGATATGTTGAATATTATAAACTAATTAAGTTTAGCATTCAAGTTTTTTAAGTTGATATCATTGACCTTACAGTTAATAACTCACGAAGCTATCTTTAAGTTTTGTTAGGTATTATACTTACTTGTTTTAATGTGGTTATAATAGTTTACATGATAAAAGAGTAGAATATATTTTACGTATAAAAATGTGAGTTAAATTTACGGTACGGTACGTGATAATTAAACACACAAAAAATAGTTAATCATAAAATAATAATAATGAACATAAATAAATACCTAACATAAAATATAACTACATAATGCCATTTAAGTCGGTACCCATTTTATAAACGATGTTCACCCTACAGTAGATGCAACTTTTTCTATGATCGCTGCACGGACAGGGTCCTGTAAATGATCATTTAAACATCAACAAGTGGTGGGAAACACTTGTTGATCTAATAATGTCTATCCTTGGACAATTCACAACTATTTTTTGATGATTGAGGGATTCACCCGCTTTAATATTTTTAGGTAGGTAAGTACTAGGGTTTCTGCTCGAGATTTCTCGAAGCGGGAATTCCCGGGAAATCTGGCCTTACTCGAGACGGGAAAAATCGCGTCGAGAAGTCGAGAAGTCGAGAAATCGCACCTCAAAATAATCACGCGTAAATTTTAGAATAAAATGGCCTTCCGCAACACTTTTTGCAATGCGTTATCCTTCACGCTAGTTCCTTGGATTCGGCCGATCCCGATTTTGACTTCTAACTACTTCCCCCGCTCTTATTTATTATAGGTTTTTGTTTCATTAAAAAAAAATCAAGTTGATTATTTACGATTTGCTGTGTTAAAAGATGACTGAAAAAGACGATTTCTTAGTTTAGTTGCTAAACTTCCTAATTATTTAATTTTGTTGATTGTTTGGGTTTCCAAATATTTATATCTCCTAACAGTCGTAATACCCAAAGTGATAAATGGGTTGTATCTCTAATCATTCATATATTATGATTATTAAGTGTTCGAAACACGTCAATATAGGTATGTATAAACTCTTCTAGAACTACGCAGGGTTTACAGGGGAAGATGCAGAAGAAAATACAGTATCTATACTAATATTATAAAGTGGAAAACTTTGTTTGTTTGGTTGTTATGATTAGGCTCAAAAACTACTGGACCGTTTTTAAAAATTCTTGCACCATTCGAAAGCTACAATATGCACGAGTATAAAATAAAATAAAATATTTTGTTTTTTTTTTAAATAGAGATCCGTGCGAAGCCAGGTCGGATCGCTAGTTAGGTACCTATATTATTTAAGTCTTTTAAGTCTAGATTCGCATTTATATTGTATTAGTTTGATGATTATAATACAATGTTTAGTGCAATCTCAAATGCCAATGATAAAAAAAGCAATTTCATTTAGATAGTTTATTATTTTTTCATTATGTCTAAGTATTATGTATGAGTCGCGAGTAGGCAGTAGTAGGTCTGTACATTTAGTTGGTGATCAAAAAATAGCGATTTTAATGATATTGAAGTGTTTTTTTCGCCTTATATTCATGATTTGCAAATTTCTCGAGATCCCGGGAATTCCCGGGAATTTTTAGTCGAGAAATCTCGAGCCCCGAGAAAAAAAATAGGTCGAGAAATCAGAAACCCTAGTAAGTACCTATCTATAGGTACTAATATAATAAAGAGGAAAAGTTTGTTTGTTTGTTTGGATTGAATAGGCTCCTAAATGACTGGACCGATTTGAAAAATTATTTCACTGTTGAAAAGCTGCTATAAAAAAAGAGATCCGGGCGAAGTCGGGGTGGGCCGCTAGTCCCTATATACGAGTATAAGTAGGTACCTAGGTACCTAACGAACACAACCAAAAAGTTGTATTAAATTGATAGATGGCAACACGTGTCGCAAGTCTACTCAAATATCGCGGTTTTGCCGGATATCCTTGTACAAAGAAGTACCTACCTACCAAATGTATTAAATTACGTCTTCCTTCCTTTTTAACCGCGAAAGGATATTGACCTTACTTAAAGTGTTCATTCATCTATTTAGGTATTTAATTATTCAGCACTAAGATCCACTGTAGAGTCTAATCACCAGTTCTATACAAGCTGTATAAAAGTGAAAAGTGAGACCTTAAAACCTTTATAAATGCAGTTTGTAAGAACTTATGTTCCAAAAGGCTTAAGAGCCTCCTTTCAGGAGTCTCGCCACCCGTCCCGTTTTGCAGTGAAGGCCCATTAGCTGGCCAACTGCGCTTCAGTATTCAGTTCGAAAAAAAGAAAAAAAAACTTATGTTCCGTCTGGGTTGCTATATATATAGGTATGTATATATATTTTTCATATACTACTTACATTAAAAACTTTATTGAGATATGTTAGTGATGCGCAGGCAATTATGTAAATTTCGTTTAGGTTAACAACAGTAAATATTACCGTTTTTGATTTAAAATATACCTGCCTACTGATCCTATTATTTTATCTGTTTTACCTACTTGTTATTATAGCGGCAACAGAAATAAATCATCTGTAAAAAAAATAACTTGCTAACTATCACGATTCATTAAATACGTACCTACTTACAGTCTGGTGGCTGATGGATGGACAAACAGCGGAGTCTTAGTGATAGCATCCCGTTTTACCCTTTAGGCAAGGAATCCTAAATCGCTGGTGAAACCACTGACAAACTTACTGTTTTAAAAGGTTTCTCATATATAGGGTGACAGGCAGGTTAACCACCATAACGAACAAGCAAAAAAGCAACTAAATTCGCCATAATATGAACACAATTATAACTGTAAGGATTGACACCGGGTGCATACAACCCAAACCTGTGTCCCACCCTTCCATCCTTTTCTTTCCAAGCATTAAGATATCAAGTGGGAGTGAGACAGACATATTTATTTTGTAGTTCGAAAGAGCCTGAAGGCTGCTTATGCCACGCGCTGTAACACCTGGCCTGCAGGTGCTTACGATACTAAATAAATGTGCTATAAGTAAGTATACCTAAGGTTTTTTGTTAAAAACAGGTGAGCTACGAAGATCTTATTGGAATATTGAATCTATTTTTAATTAGATGAATTGTTTATCATTCTCTTCTGGAAAAGTAAGTCGTAACTTTGATAACGGATTTAACCTGCGTATCCTATTTAATTTCATGCTCAATTTTAAAGTTACCATATTCATAGCAGAGATTAGAGTTGACGAGTCTAGCTTTATTAAGAGTCGCCTGGATCAAGTTTCATACAAATAAATGCGTGAACGTAATTTTTTTACACAATACCTACAAACATTTTTAAGACAAAATAAACTACTTGTGTATTTATGGTACTTACTAGGCCTATAATAATATTACCTAATTACTTAAGTAGATTTTTTTAGAAATATGACCGTAATATATAAATGACCTAAATTAGTACCTATCTTTTTTTTTTCTTGCCTAGATCTAGTTTAGGACGGATGCAGAATGCAAGCGTCATCTAGAAGGGCAACGGTATAATTGCTACATCTGACAGATTAAAATAATGACCCATAATATTACTCACGTAAAGGTTTCCTTTTTATTTTATAATTGGTAGATAAACCTATTATTCTTGTAGCATAACGCGCTTTACATTTACGAGTACTTATTAGGTATTCCAGTTTCCTATAATTTTAAGAAAAATATAAATTGAACACTAAGTAGGTATTAGGTATTTATTACTCTGTCATGGGTGTCTTATAATATGTTTTTATGTATATTTATCCACTGCCTACCCATAGTGCAAACTTTGCTTAATTGGTGTGATTTGTCCTAAGATGCATTGAATCTCTTAGCTCTACATCCTGTATCGTTACGCTATCACTGACTATTTTAAGAAATTTCGTTGCACTTGTTCCCGTGATAAGAGTTCAGTGTCCTGCAAATTCCTCATTTATCACCTCCCAACTCCGGGCCCGTGAGTGACATCTCGGCCCGACTGACGCATGTCCAGCAAGTAAGTCATTCCGACTACTCAATAACTTTCTTCAATGTATACATTATGAACCTTCGATAAGGTCATAATATAAAACACTGACATCATCATTTCCGGACTGTATAGAGTTCCCATGTAACATGATCAGTATACGTGCAGGCACAGCTCGCCTTATTAAAATTAAAAACACGCATCACAATTACCAAAAACAGCGCGTCGAGACAATGCGCTTTGAATTTTAAACACACCTATCGCTTGTTTATTTTGTAAACTATATTTTTGTTTATCTTCGGTTAGCTATATTGTTTATCTAGCGGCAATTGTTTTCGAGTGGCATTATTCTTTTGTCGGGGTGGGTTACGCACTCGGCGAGCCGGTGGTTGGAGCACCCCGCGCCTTGACATAATTACACTCCGACGCAGGTAAGTGAAGGGGGGCTGCGAGCCGGGCCAGTACTGGCAGTAGTCTCGCGACCGTCGCCCGAGCCGCGCGGCGCACGCTCCGCAACGAACCCGGCCGGATGCCCGAGAACCAGTCCGCGAGATGTCGAGCCGCGGCGTGAGCGCTGCGCCATGTTGAAGCATGCGCAGCGGCCGCCGGCGGCGAACGATGCCGACCAACGCTATCAGAACATGCCTCGGCGGCCGCACCATCATTTACCCCTCAACGTCTCCACGCTGGACTCCTCCAAGCACTCCGTCGGAGGCACGTCGGCGAGCGTGAGCCCGGGCGGGCAGCCGCAGCTCAACACGGCCCCGGTGTCCGTCGTGGCGCCCATCCCGGTCGCGTCTCCGAAGATCGCCAACGGGAACGCCACGGGGCTGTCGACTAGACCCTCGACCGCGGTCCGCGCTAGGAGCACCAGAGCGGCGACCGAGGAGGCGCTGACGTCGCTCGCGCTGCTCTGCCTGGTGAGCCTGCTGCTCGCGCTGCTGGCGCTGCTGTTCCTGCTGAAGATCTCCGCGCCCGCGACCAGTGCCCCCGAGGAGTTCGCGGTGGTGTACGAAGTGACATTAGCGTTGTGCGCATTGACACTCTCGCTGAACCTTTGCTGTCTGCTCGTGTGTGCTATACAATTCCTGTTCGCCGTGAAGCTGGTGCATTCGCAGTCGGCGCCGAACGGACGGTGAGTTTCGCATTATTGTCATAAATACCGAGTCATCGATCACTTGCGGTCGCAGAGAAGCCTCATGGGTGCGCCTCAACCGTTAAGAATGCTCGAAACTGGTTATTCTGATCAAGTTCAGCACTTTAACGATACAAAAGCTCGTATAAAGATTACATTCAGGCTCGCCGAGGCACGTTAGAGCTAGCCTGCGCGGACGGTCTCGAAAGCAAACAGTCTTATCTCAATTCAGGTTATCTCTTGCACAACGCATAACTGTACGAAAACGTGGTTCCTCTCGCCTTTATTGCTGCGTTTGATTTTCGTATTAATTAAATAAAACTCGTAAAGGTTCATTAGACTTAACTGTAGTCAAATATGTTACGCCGCGCGTTTATCTCAAGTATATTATGTTGACAAATTTCCTAATGTTTACTATCTTTTATCTGTATCATCTAATCGTTGTTTGCGTCCACCGGCGCGCCGCCGCGCCGCCTGGTGAGGTGCTGGAGCGAGCGCGGCCGCGGCAGGTGCTAACGGTCTTTATTGGCGGTTATGTTTGTGAATGGTTCCACAAAAACTGTTCCGTGTTCCAACGGTTGTGTTTTGCTCGCACGCGCCACTATCATTGTTAATTTAATTTTTTAGAATTTTTCATCATTAACATGTAATGCATGAGAATCACAACCCGTTAGGGGATTAGACTAGTTATTCCGGTTAGAACTTCGATGGCGTCCGGTGGAATTTGTTAATTAAAAGTTATAAACAATTTTGTTGCTTACTCAATTTTGTAATATTTATGAGGCATTCTGAGTCGGACCGAAGCTGGAGTGTAAGATGGATCTTGAAATAGTAACCTGTCGACGGAGTTAAGTGGAATACTAATTAGAAGCGGAAATACTTTCCGACTATCTATATTTATAAATCTCACTTAACACTTCTTTCACACAAATAAACAATAGAGATAGTAAACTTATAGTTTAAAAAAATATAAGTACTTAATAAGCAAAGAAGAATCGATTGATCGATTGGTAACACGTTATTTCGAAATTAAATAAACAACCTTTTTGTTTAATATTGTTATGATCATCTAATCATTTTTGTTTTACCTAATTAGTAAGTACGTACTTACCCAATAAAACCATACCTACATAATAATAATATATCTACTTATATAAAAACTCCTTTGCAAAACGTGTACCTATAATATTATTACTGTACATTAGGAACGTTCCTTCCGCATTTAGACATATATATAGCCATTGTATGTAGGTAATTATATTTGTCTCTGACCGCATACCAGAGAGAGCGCAGGAACACAACATAATTTGTAGATATATTACAGAGTTACCCGAGTAAACATTCATATTATATGTAGAATAATTTCTGACACCTTCGCGGTTATTACTCATTGGAATGAAACAAGTTTAGTCGGATTTAACTCGCGTAATATATTTTTCCGTCCTCCGGCCAGAAAGCGCCAACTTTGTGGCCGCTTCGCTAAATGAAATTTCCCCTTTCTGGCTTCGTCGAACAGAAAAATAGTATACTGACCTCGGTCAGTAAAATAAAAAAGACGACAATTACATAATATGATCTGGAGACATTCTTTATTTTACTGGCCTTGGTGCGAAATGTACCTACTATTATTTTATTTATTGACGTTTCGGATTATTTAGTTTAGTCGCACGACTGAGCTGACAATAGTCTAACGTTAAAGTCATGCTACGATTATAAAAACTGTAAAGAACCCGAAATGTCAGCAAATAAAATAAAATACATGAGTTAAATCCATTCATAGTAGTTTCTTTGCAATATCAATCGAAATGTTTTGATATAAAAACACCCCATTTATTTTCAAGCTGGTATCCTAGCAACAATTTTTTCAATAGATTTTAAAAACTAGGGGAGATAAAGTCAAACAAACATGATCAAATATTATTATTTTACGATGTCGTGTATATTTTTTCGTTATTTAAAAAAATATGGGCTTCTATACAAGTGTCAATCGATAATTAGTAAACGAACGAAACAAATGCAAAATTTGTCATGGAATTGACGAAGTCACGTGGTCAGTTTGCGTTCGCTTAAATGTCAATTCATACAATTTGACATACGTTTTATTTGTTCGCAATTATCGATTCTCACTTTTCTAGGGTATAGATTCCCCTAGACAAGTAAGTTTGTTTTAAACAAATATCATTAAAAAAACTTATGTAACAATGAATACCTACTTAGGTACTGAACAAAAAAAACTCATCTTACTAGTCTATGGTAATAAAGCCCAGAAGCTTTTCGCAAATTACAGATAAAATAGATTTGATTTAAATATCGCTCGATTTTAAATTAATCGATACATTCGCACAATTAATTATTTAAAATCTATTTAGACAACTTCCGCATACATAAAAAAAAAACCTTGAAAACGAAGTATGCAAACTAGAAACACATGAGATCATTTGAAATAATGAAACAGAATTACTTAAATTGAACGAATGCCTTTATCTTCATAAATGGTCCTTCGCACCGGACTAAAATGGCCCTTCGGACCGGATAAATAATGCATAATTAAACCATTTAGAACTTAAAAAAGAACTAAAAAATAAATAACAAGGTAAGCTAGACTTAGATAAAATGCCTAGAAACCAGTTCTTAAGAACAAGAGTGGCCTTAAGATGATAACTTATGGCAAAACAGGGGGCAGGTGCGTCTGTATGAAAAACTAGTCAAGCTTGAACTTAATTTATGAATGAGGTTCTACTCGAGTACCTTTATCTACAATCAAAAATGTGACTAAAATTAAATATTTTGTTATAAGAGCAACTTTTAAAGATATTAGTATACCTACTAGCTCATCGGGAGAATGTTTTCATGAATTATGAATAACACTTCGCGACCTTTTATCATACCTACTAAATTTGATAGGCACATACCTACAAAATTTGATGAAAATCGGTCGAGTCGTTTTGGAGGAGTGCGATCACAAACGTGCGGATTTTTCAACGAAACATCGTATGGGAGTTTACTTTGGATAGATTAAAAAAAAACATCCAATAAGGTCAAACTTGTAACTCGATTTTACTAAGACCGCTTTTGCCCTTATGACGACAGAATTGTTAATGATGAAATGATTTGAAGTCTTCCCACACTATAGCTCATCAAATAACGTTTACCAAGAAGCGTTTCTATCACGTACATACGGAACCCTGCATTCCTGTCTTCATTCGACGTTGGAAAAACTAGCATTACACGCTTGCATAAGGCTTTGTAAGGTGATTGCCCGACACGTACGCGACGGACTCTCAGCGAATCAAAATAATTGAAGATTTAAATCAAAAGACCTTCACTTAATCATTCCGCAAAATAAATGTTGGTAATACTGGCAGATTAAATCTCTAAAGCGAATTTTTAAAAAGAATCCAATGTTGCCTGTTTTATTTAATTTTTGACAACATCATTCAGCCACAAAAAAATTGTGCAAATGTCTATGGTATTATGAAATTGTCTATTGCTGTGTCGTGCAAAGCTTTTTTAAATCTCCACGCACTGTTGAAAACCGGTAATTGTATGCAACCCTTTCACACACAACTTTTTAAAAATTGACAGCTGATGGTAAGCACATAGGGTTTAGGTTAGGATATACAGAATAACACATAGGTACCTATCCTATAATTCTTAAAAATATTATATAAAGTAGGTATAAAAATATTATATACTTAAAGTAGGTACGGACGGTTTTGCTGGCAGAAGCTATGTTTTATAACCTACTTATTATCCTTCAATAATGCAGTTTACATTAGATCCACATTTTGCATTCATAACATTTACAATTTCTAAACCGCTATGTACGTCAGAATAAAACAATAGATTCATTATTTTTAAACATTGTCTTAAAAACTATTTTAACATTACGTAATCTCGATTCTCTTAGTTTGTATGCAACGAAACTAAAAATACCTCTTTATAAACAAACACACAATCCGTTTCATATTCCGTTAGGATAATGTTACGAATAACGCTACCATTTACAAATTAACATTAAACAAACTCGTTTTGTGCCTATGTATTACATTTTAATATTATTCCTCAAATTGTAGCTATTCTTTTTTATTTTAAATGCGTATAGTAAAAACAGGAGAAAAATACTTACGGATAAACTCTAGTTTGTCTATGGAATAGGTAAATAAACTTTAATTGAAACCATTTTTTTTTTAATGTGTGATGTAATCTGTGTTGCCAGCATCGTAAGAGTAACAGATAAAAAAATACGAATATGAACAAATGTTCCCAAAGAAAAAAGCATCTTTAATTGCAAACGTTAAAAGCACTCTTGCGTATCTCAGACACCCATAATTAAACAAAATTTTCTCGCCACTTTTTTTAATTACTTACGTACATATCATTTATATTCAAATGGATTTTAAGAGGTTTAAGTACTATTACGAAAATTATGTCAGTTTATATTTTTTTTTAAATAAAAAATTAAAACCGTTATGACCGAAACCGAATTAAGGTCGATCCAATGCGGAATAGCAAATAAAATAAAAAAAAACTCTCTTTTTTTTTAATCTCATTCCAGGATGACTTTTTTATTTCCGAATCTTTATTTAAATAGTATTTCTACTTAAGTAGATGAATATCTACTTCATGTTAAAGTAAAAACAGGAATCTAATAATAGGTCACTTCCTCTCACGAGAAAGTTTTTTTAAACCAAATCTTTTGTCACCCTTTAAAATCACATCCCTTTCTGTGATCGTGAGAACTTTGAAGACGTTTAAAAGTTCAACTATCATTGAATTCAATCACGATTTATTTTTGTATACAGTCAGTATCAACAGTAGTAGTCAAACCTATAGAATATATCAAAACTCGCTGTAACTCCATTGCCATCGATATATATATATCACTGTGACCATGATATAAATAATTATATTGGGTGCTGACTATAGATTTTTTTATGATATTATTATGTTAGCTTAAACTTGGCTTGACACTCTGCCGCGTATCTAGATCTGATAACTTGCATACTTACTGCCTTTTTATTCAGTTTGCATGTAACTTTTTTTTTTTTTTAAATACTGTCGTGTACATTTTTTGTCAAGTCAATGGCATGAAATCCTTTTCTCGAAATGAAAAGTAACTATACTTACCACAGACAGTTTGGAATGTAACAACTATACCGCAGACAGTTTTGAAAAAAAAAAGATATCTTCAAAATTCCTTCTCTTGTTATACTAACTACATAATACTATCCTTACCGCAAAAAATGCTAGCAATCATGAAACTGAGGCCAGCCTTCTAAATGGACGTACGCTTCGTACAATATTCACTAATGATTTCTTTTATAGCGTACAATTGCGGCTCTTGTTTATATTGTATTATGAAATCATGAAAGTTGCCGTGTAATTATTACTTTACATAATAATATAATTACGTTTTTAATGGCAACATTACAAAAAAAAAAGAAAAATTGGCAGATAATCATCTTCAATCGTTTTTCTTTTATTCTATCTTAAGTCTACCCATACACTAAAAGTTTCTTGTTAAAATAATATTAAGTATTGTCTGTAGGTACCTACTTAGTACTTACCTACAAAGAGTAAGGTAAAAGGCTCCTATTTCGTGATAGTACGTAATTTCGTTAGTTTTTTTTCTGGCGCAAAAAATAAGCAACTAAATTATTATTTATTTTAATTAAATATAAATAAAAAATCTCTATCTATTAATCTATTTAAGAAACCAAGTACCTATTTTATAGTGTCAAAATTGAAATTAATACGACTCTCCAAACTATCAGTCGGCTATAAACAGCTGAGCGGTGTGTGCGTACTCCTTGTAGACGTAAGGTTTACTCTCCGACTTCGTAAGCTTATGGAACGGCAAAGGTAAGTCCATTTGAATCAAACTTTTAACAGTGCTTGTATGGGTTTCTACAGAATTAATTGGGCATAAGAAATGATCATACGTAAGTATAGAAATCCCTTAAAACTGCAATAATTCGACTCACGAAGTAGCGGACAAGTTATTTTTCATGTGTCCCTTGTTTCGTGATACTACCGAATTAAGGATTTTGTTGAAACATTTAGGTTGCTTGCATATTATTATAAAAAACTAAAATTATTTAAATGTATATTGAAAAATATATAACTTGATTAATTAAGTTTCGATTGAGCTAATTTCGGTATATGTTTTGTTCACTACAATTCTCATTAAACAAGTTTGAATGTTACCCAAGTTTATATTTTTAAGGTGAATATGCATATGTACTGTTCGCACAGTTTTATTTATAATTCAGTTAATTTTAGTAATTTTTATGTATAATTATGACGTAAAGAATATTCAATGATTAATTATTATACTTTAAACTTCATTTACAAAATTAAGCGCGGTTATTCAAAATAAAACACTGACACGAACTAAGGGACTCGTCTTTGACACTTTTTCCTAAGTTCGTGATAGATAATGGTAAGGTAAAACACCCAATTATCGACACTTTAAGATTTTTTTTTGGGCATTTTTAAAATATCTGGTAGGTATCTTTGTGATATTATATGATACCTACCTACTTTAATGCACCAGGTAAAATTTTAGGGTTCATTCTATATTATTTTATAGCAAAAACAAGTGTGATCCTAACAGATAGGCTGTTTTGAGAATATACTGAAACATTGGTTCTTTTTATTTTCAGGGACAAGCGACAAAATGCCGTACAAAAAGTACAGTGCAGAAAATCTAGAACAGGCATTAGCGTCAGTAAGGCTTGACGGAATGACGGCTTACAGAGCTTCAAAATTGTATAATGTGCCTTATTAAATAATTTTAATTATTACATTACGCACTTATAATTAAGTTTTAATTACCTAAGCATCAATAAAAACTGTAAGATTGATCTCACTCTCAAGTAAATAAAAATGTTGTCCTTACAAATACAGTAGAAACTCGATTTTCCGGCCCTCAGTTATACGGATTCGCGTTTATCCGGACTACCGGACTAACCCCGACCAATATATTAAATAACTACAAGTCATTTAATATATATACATTTGTTATTTTTAATTAACACATATCATTATGTACAACATATGCATAAAACCCCTATTTTTCATACATTCGATTAACCGGATTTTCGATTATCCGGATGCCTAACGACAACAATTAGTCCGGTTAATCGAGTTTCTACTGTAATTAGTAAATACATTAAGTAATTGTTTTTTTTTTAAGAAATTTACATAACTTACCCTGGAAAACTTTATCCCGAACCAAGAGCCACGAATTCACGAACTTAGGAGCAGAGCTAAATTTTATCACGAAATAGGAGCCAAATAAGAGGTCCTAAAATAAATTCATTTAAAAAAAAGTTCGAACTGAAATGATATAGTTCATGCATTAAATTACTGTCAAAATACCAATATACACCACTGAAAAGCTTACAAAGTATTATCATGTTCAGAAAAATTAAGAAAAAATCAAAAACTCTTGAGAGCCTTAACATGCCGAAATAGGGGTCATTTACCTTATTCGGAAGATACACTAAATTTTTATTTCCTGACATTATTTGTTCGGACTCCATTGTAAATGTCTGCAACATAATATTTCCAGAACTTTTTATTTTCTACACTTTCCCCTTAAATAATCCATGATATTCCAAAATGCTTATAAATTTAAATTTTGTACAATATTTTTATTATTATACTACTATCGTCAGCTCAGTCAACTACGAATATGAATTTTATAAGGTTTTTGAAAAGTTAGCAAATAAAATACGCGCATTAAATGCGTTATAGTTGTTTCATTGCAAAGCTACTAGCCCCAAACTAAGCTTTGCTTAGTTTGGGGCTAGATCAATTAGTGTAAAAAATTCAAGGACATTAATTACTACTATTATTTTGCATATTTTCATTTAATTAGGCTGAATGTTGCTTACTTGCGACAAATAGGAAATTTAAAAAGTAAAACAATTTTGACAAATCAAATTTGACAAATTCAAAATCGGATTGACAGCTTCCAGCACAACACGTTATACGCCGCCTGTCTCGTCTTTCCATTTTAATGTATTGAATGAACTGTATACGAGGTCGCGGCAAATATTTCAGACCGGTTCCCTTATAAAATTGCTGCATAGAATAATAACGTGCAGTGAAGCTGCGCTTGCGACGAAATCACAGTGGCGCCGGCGCAGGCGGTGATTCGGATTTAGCTGTATTTATATATATTTAACTAGCGGCCCGCCCCGGCTTCGCCCGGATCCTTTTTTTTATAGCCTATGGCACTCAGGAATAGTGTAGCTTTCAAACAGTGAAAGAATTTTTCAAATCGGTCCAGTCGTTTAGGAGCCTATTCAATCCAAACAAACAAACTTTTCCTCTTTATTATATTAGTATATAGATTAGTTACTATCTGAAAAGTAAGTAATAGTTGGTCATGGCCTACTTGAATCTACTTAAATATTATAAATGTTGATGATTTTTATTTTATATTTAATATCTACTGTCATTATAGATTATAAGTTAACCTACATACCCGTTGAATTTTTTTTTTAAATATGAATAATTATGTGGATCTTCCTACAAAATTTATTGAACATAGGCAGTGTTATTTTTGAGATTGAATCCTCTATCATACATGAACAGGTAGGTACCTACATTTATATAAATTCATAAATGTAAAGCAAATCAAAGCTGTTAATAAAAGTACCTATATTTTATCGATTAAGTATGTTTTGTTTACTTTAAATTAGTGTCAAACAGCAGAGGCATCTGT
This sequence comes from Polylopha cassiicola, assembly GCA_038024825.1. Lineage (NCBI taxonomy): Eukaryota > Metazoa > Arthropoda > Insecta > Lepidoptera > Tortricidae > Polylopha > Polylopha cassiicola. The sequence goes on along the minus strand of CP149047.1, from coordinate 18,472,515 downwards.
CACTTTCTATCAGATTGTATGTATGTGAAAGAGATGCTTCAACCCCGGTTTAAAAAGAGCGTGATAGAGTGACTATGCATTTCCTATTTTGTCAACATTTAAGCTACTACATTTCTCTATATTGCTGCAACGAGAGGCGCGCCGGCGCAAGTCCTCGTCTCCACTCTCTTGTATACGACACGATATTTACTACAACGTGATTTCAATTCTATTTTATGTGGCATAAAGTTTAATTTATTAAATTATACGTAACTGTTGACTTACGGGAGTACGTTACGTTTAAATTTGAATTTGTACGTTAGAGAATAACGATATGAATGAGCTTTCGATGATAAATCAGAATCATTATGCAAGTATTTCTGTAAGAATAAAACATTATTACAGACGAATGTACCGAATGAAGATATGCTTATGTTATAATATTCTCCAAGTTATTAAGTAAAGCAGAATTACTTATATCAAATCAATCCAAGTTTTAAAAGGCAAGCTTTGATATGCCTTATACCAGTGGTCCCGAACCTGGGGGGTAATTATCCTGCAGGAGTAAATCAACTATTCTATAAGGGTAACAAAGAACCTAATCTTCTTCTTCTTATATATAAAAATGAATCGCAAAATGTGTTGGTAAGCGCATAACTCGACAACGCCTGGACCAATTTGGCCAATTTTTTTTTAAATGTTCGTTGAAGTCCAAGGATGGTTCTTACGACGAGAAAAAATAATTGCCGGGAAAACCCTAAATTTTCTTTTCTTTCAGCCCTTTTCTTTTCCCATACAAACGTTGTCTAACTAAAGTTACCTAATTTGAATTTCGAACGGGCAGGATGACGTCTGCCGGGACCGCTAGTAAGGAATATAAACCATGAAAATACTTGACAGTTTATGGTCATAATAAATCAGTTTTCCTACTTACTAGGTCAATATTTAAAAGGTTAGGTAGCTCTCTACTGTAGTAAAGAATCTGAAATGTAGTTTAGGTTAGGATATAAATTTTACTTATCTTATAATTAAGTAGATAAGTATCAATAACTTTGAAAACATTGTTTTTACTTCTCGGATATTTATCTTTATCAAAATAAATGAGCAGTTATCGTCGATCTTAATATGGTCCTTAGTTAAGAGGAATGCGCTACGTTTTTAAGAATTACCTACTTAAAGAAAAGGTTTTATGTGAAGCACATACTTGACTTGACGTAATGTATAAACTGCCTTAACTTTTTAAAATGGACCGTAAGATCTTAACACTCTAATATTATGGAATAATTTTCGTTAGGTTGCTACCCACTTTCGCTGCTTCTCTAGAATAGTGTCACAACTCGAAATAATTTGTTACTCCATTTAAGACTGTAAACCGACACATATAAATTTCAATTCAAAATGGTGACACTATTCTAGAAAAGCAGCGTTATGTACCTTCTAGTAAGACTTAAAAATATATGGAAAAAGCTTCTGCCCGCGACTGCGTAATAGCGCTATGAGGTATAAAATATAGCCTAAGTATGTATAATATATATTGTTCAGGTGTATTTAAGCTATATTGCGCTATTATATTATATATGCGCGAAAGCGTTTCGAACATATATTCATTCAGTAATTAATAATCTTACAAACTATCGCGTAAGTATATACCTAATAATATGTATACCTAATCCCTACTTCCCTACTAATATTATAAATGCGAAAGTAACTCTGTCTGTCTGTCTGTCTGTTACGCTTTCCCGCTTAAACCTCTCAACCGATTTTGATGAAATTTGGCACAGACAATCTTTAGACCCTGAGAAAGGACATAGGCTACTTTTTAACCGACTGCAAAAAAGGAGGAGTTCCACGCGGACGAAGTCAGGGGCAGAAGCTAGTAAAATATAGGTAATTAATTGGGCTGGTTGCGGTTGCTTTGTTTTAAATAGAGGTGCTTAGTACTTACTTACTATTATATACATACATATAATATCATAGTCGTTTTAATAATTTATCTGATATCGAGATGTGATGCAACGGGCTATTAACCTAGTTATAAAATTATAATGATACGGAAGAGTTAATAAATACTCATACGTATAGTAACAATGAAAGTTATTATTAAAGACAAAGTTCATTGACCGTTAATAGCCTAGACGAGAACAAGATTACCGTACTATATTAATCGACTACTAAAATAATCTTTAGCTGCGTACCTATTTGTTATTAAATATATATAATAATCTATTTTAATTCAAAAGGCATAACTATTAATGTGTGTCTAAATCCAACAATTTCCAAAGTTTAACCATTTAAAAAAAAAAAGGCAAAAACGTAACCCTATAGGATCACTTTATTGTCCGTCAGTTTTGGATGGGTAGGTACTTACGTTATTCTGTTCCTCAACTGCGTTTAACTTCAAAGCAAATTCTTTTCAAATAGTAACAAAATACTATCCAAATACGGTCACAATCGACCTTGACGTAAAAAAATCTCAAGAATTTTCCCGCGCCCGTTACGCTATGAAAAGATCTAAACAAACTCAAGAATTTTAAACTGGCCGGACTCTTGGACGGACAAAAGGCCCGACTAGTGTGACGACAGGTCGTTCTACCAGTTTGACAGTTGACTCCGTGACGAGTGGGCGCCATTGTTACTAGTTGCGCTCCGTTTCACGACAAAAAGTTTTCACGTCCCGTTTGTTGGTTTAAAGATGGTATAAGAAGTTAATTATTTTGCTAGCCCAAAGATAAACGGTAAAGAAGTAAGAATCTTATTAAGTAACTTAACAAAACAGAACGAAACGCTTTTTTTTACCCTGATACTTACCTACACCTTTTTTATCTTAAAAAATAGAAACCGTTAATTGCAATTTGATTTTTCTTTTCTCGTTATTTTAGGAATGACAAATAGGCAGATTACGGGCTCACTAAACTACAGATACACAAAAAATGTAGCAAAGTTTTATAAGGGCTTATGTGCTATAAAAGCAAAATAAATACACGCATCTTTTAACACTGCGTACAACCTTGTCGGCTTCGCAGGTCGTGGGTGGCTGTGTCATTTAGTCGAGGGTCAAATGACAACCCACACGGTCAATGGAATGACCAAATATGGACATATCGTGTGGAACCTTATTTGGGTAAATAATAGGTGTTACCTAGGTAAGCCTGAAAGTATTTTTCTTGAATCCTTATAAAAATCATGAACTCGTAAAATACAGTAGACACCTTTCAGCACCATGAGAAGGTTAAAAATGTAATTACACAGAAATTTCACTTCTTTTACGTTAAGAATAACATTCTTGTGAACGCAAATTATATGTTGGTTTCTTGAATATTAAGGCAAGGTAAACCAGTCAAGACGCGTGTAAAGAAACCCTACAAGTGTCAAATATTAGTAATATTACCTACCTACTTCGTTCGACAAATTGATGACTATGTATTTTGTTAAAAATAAATTGGGCATAGATAATTCTATTAGGTCAAGTTTCTTTCCACTTACCCATTCCATAATGTATTAGCTTAATCCAATAATGAAGATATATTATAATACCTACGATTTTTTTTAATTTAACCTGTGTGATACCACTCCCACGTCCACTTTATTAGCTCTCTTGTATTTTAGACAATTATTTATTCTAGTAAAATAAATGTGTCCCGTTACTTTTCAATCTTCAGGGTTACGTAGGTGCCCTTCTATTTGAATTTATAACCTAAAATCCTTGGCATAAATACGAAATATCGTCGTTTAATTAAAAAAAAGAGTCAAGCAAGTTCACGTATCTGATATTGAATCTAGAATCAAGTCCATCTCGCCATCGTTATGTTATTTCGACTGCGAATATATATTTTCATTTGAATATCTGCACGCAAGGGAAATATTTTATCCGTGAGACAATCAACCACAAAGGTACCGGCAGTTTTGTACCGTTAACATGTACGGTCTATAAGTTAAAAGGCTGACTGACAGATAATGCCATGTAGCTTAAATATTGCTATTTGTAAGTTTATCTGTTTTCCAGATTTATTGTGTCTTAAAATGTAAACTGTATTTAGGTGATTCCACGGGCGTCTCTACCGTCAGTCTCTTGCCCTAAATATTAAAGGAATAAGCTACAATAAGATATAAACTCGATTAATTATAGGTAAGTACTAGGGTTGCCAGATGTAAGGTATTTAAGCTTGTCGCTTGCTCGGCTGCCCTAAACTTAATACAAGCAACTCAAAAAATGAGAGCCGAAATGTGTTGTTAATTAATAAACAAAAAATATTAGTAAGGTCTACTTAGTAATATAGCATAGCATACCCCCCCTCCTTTTTTTTTGTATTGTCCGGTATTTTTTCGAGGCTCACCTGGCAACTCTAGTAAACGTACGAGCGTAGTTGTAAGAAAAATTGTTCTCTATTATTTCGACTGATGGACGTTTAGCATCCAGGTCAAGAATAAATAAATTAAAAAAAATACGAGCGGAGCGTATGCCGTTGTATTAAAACGTAATTCTCGATGTAGATAGCTCATTTCACACCCATTTCTCAATACGTAGTTCTTTATGTCAGACAAAATATATTTTTTAATACGCGAGTAAAATCCGTTACAAGTAGTTATTTTATTACAATGCGTAACCGCGAAGGCATCATAATTTATCATCCAGGAAATTCCGCTGACCTTCATTGCAAACCCATTCCATTTTACTATTCAACATAAAACTGGGAAATGTAAACAAATTCCTACGCGCCTTTTTACAACCACATTCCAATTGCCCACTTTTTGCTCCTTACAATCGGAAATTCTCTAGTTGGGTTAAATAAAAAAAAAATTCACACGCATATTTGCGTCCTTTTCTTGCATAATAGCCGGTGAAGGGGAAAGAGCGAGATGGACTAAAATTCGTGACGACTTGCGAATTCCATTGGCTTCCAAATGTTGCCAATTATGGAGAATCATGATCATACTATACCGAGAAATAGTCTAACTAACCCCGCGGTTTCACCTGCGTTAATATATTACCTATATACTAGCGGTCCGCCCCGGCTTCGCACGGATCCCTAATTCTTTTTCAAAATATTTTATAGTCTATGTTACTCAGGGTGAACGTAGCTTCCCAACAGTGAAAGAGTTTTTCCAATCAGTCCAGCCGTTTCGAGCCTATTCAACCCAAACAAATAAAACAAACAAACCTTTCCTGTGTATAATATTAGTATAGGTTACAGGTCGATTTTTATATGTGATTAAAATGAGTAGATAACTATAAAAAATATAAAACTATGCTACAATATAAGTACGAAATAAAATATAGTACGTAGTGTAGTATCTTTGGACAATTCTAATCTATCAATCTAGTCTCTAATAACGAAAAGCTACTACCATGGATACTAGGACGGATAAACATACATAAATACATATAAGACATCCAAGATACAAATGCTCGTAAGGTAGATTAGGTATATAAGGCCCACCATTATATAAAACGAAATATCTGTCAATATAAAAAGGATAACAAGTAAAACTCATTCGATATAGACGACACGTTTATTTAAATTTCTTTATAAATCAAAATAACAGTGAAAATATTAGTGTATTTGAGGTTAGTGTAAGTTTTTTAAAACTGCTGTTTTGGGCCTTATTAAACACTATGTAGGTAGTAAAGCCCGCCAAAGAATTGATCCTATTAACGTAAATAACAGGTTTTTAAACTTTTTAACGGCACACTTACACAGAAAACAATATTTGGTACCTTCATAACACGAGGATATTTATAATTTGTTTTTTTATTTGCCTTTGGGCCTTATTATACTAAACATATAAAAAATCAATGATTTTCCTCTAAAATAGTAAGAATTAACATAAAATTAAACCTTCTTTTGTTACAGCACGGGTAACATAAATATTTAACAAAAATAAAAAAGAATCGCTCATAATTTTTCAATCAACCATAATTTTGTGGGCCTTTTTGAACTAAAGGCTTTATATAAAAACTAATTTCTAATAAATATAACGATATTCGTCACTCATACGTAACTGTAACATTTTAATTATTTTTATATGGCACTTATCAAATTAGCTATGTTACGAGATCAATAAAAAAGAATCATTTGTTTTCGAACACTTACAACATTTTACTTAAGTATTTTTATTAAGAAGTTATTGTGAAAGACTTTCGGTTCTCACAGCAGCCATTGCGGCGGCCAAACTTTTCTCTGACCATAGGGCCCGCTTTTTCTTTACTGGTTTAGGTGGTGACGACATCTTTTTAATCTGGAAAGAAAAACTCTAAAAACATTACAATTCATTTAGTTAAATAATCAAAATTAAGTATTTATTAGTGTTTTTTTTATTTATTTGTTTTATAATATCTATTGACGCACTTCAAATTTAAGTCTACGATTACATCTCATACGTTTAATAAGGCCCGGGGCCCGGGCCTTGTTACCTACTCTAACAGTGGGCCTTATTAGCTAAAGTGAAGATTCTAGAATAATGACGATTATTAAACATAAAAATAGACATGAAACTAAAAACTTACCTTTCTACATACAGCCAGGTAACCTCTGTTTACATCCAAATTGAAAAATAACACAGTGCCTAATCAAAAACCTCGAGATAACGCAATTTTCTTATAGTAAAATTTACATCAAGCACAGCCGCAACCTCACTCAAAGACTGTTTGCATGGTACTGACAAAATGGCGGCGCGTGCGAATCCAAGCGATGTTGCCAGCTCTTTGTATCGACTGTTTCTTTGTGTGCGTGAAGTGTCGAGCGAATTATACTCTTGGAAATGTGAGTTTTGGCTTCTGGGCCTTGTAACCAGCTGGGCCTTATATGCCTGACCTACCTTATTCATCACACTGCATGCTTCTAGCAGGGTTCATAACCACAACCTCCGGTTTCGTAGTCAGGTGCTCTGACCACTAGACAAACTCGACTCAAAAATATATTTAATTATCATAAAAAACAAATTGCCACCTTACAAGGCACCTAGTAACGCTTAATTATCTTCACCTCGCTATTGCATTGAATCGCACTCTTCGGGTTTCAGTCTTATTCAGTTAATCTTATTATATTATTATACGAAGAGAAAAAATGGAGACGACGTGAATGTACCAGATACTCGCACGCTACTGCAACCAGGATGTTACTATTAGAGTTGCCACGAATAGTGATTTGGCCGAATACCGAATATTCGGCAAAGCTGTCGGCCCAAGCGCCGAATATTCGGCGCAAAAGCTCAAAAGCTTCATGCTTATTGCTTATCGAACGCGTAGGTAAACAAGAAAAAACAAGTTGCATCTTGTCTCCCTGGTTGCGGCGGCGTAATAATTTACAAAAAAAGTGGATGAATAGGCAGAATACCGAATAGTAGCCGAATCTTCGTGGCATCTCTAGTTACTATAGTCTTATCTAAGATTGAATTTAGGACTAAACTGCAACATGCAGTTTTCTTGTGGTTCCTTGCATTTGCTACTCAGTTTAGTTATCAAACGACGGCGGCTCTGTACAGTTTTTAAATTAAGCTGCTCTGAAATTTTAAGTTTTTTAAAAAGTGGTAGAGCCCATTTATATCTTCTTCTGAATACCTACCTATGTAGATACAGTCAAATTACGAATTTTCACGCTTGACTTACTTATTAAGAAAAAGTAAAGACACGAGTAGGTACCTACAATCATTTCAAAAATGAAGTAAAAGGAACAAAATAATATTGGAATGAAACAACTGTTAACGGATTTAACTCGCGTATTTTTATTTTATTAAAGTTAAAGTGACTTTAGCGTTAGACTATTGTCAGCTCAGTCGTGCTACGATTATGGAAACTGTAAAGAATCCGAAACGTCAGCTAATAAAATAAAATAAAAATACGCGAGTTAAATCCGTTAACAGTTGTTTTATTCCAATGCATAATACCCGCGAAATCATCAGAAATTAGTATAACAAAATAATAGATTATTTTTAACTTAGAGTTGTATAAAATAATTTCACGTTCCTGCTTTATTTTTAACAATCCCACGTTCTGTTTAGATGCACAAATATAGAACGCTACTGCAGTCATTCAAAACCTGTCATTGTGCGCCTCACGGCCTTGGCCGGAGCAGGCGCAGGTAGATAAAGATCCTAAGCGATTTCGTAACAAACGAGTTGTGATTTACAACCGAGACAGGAATTTCGTAAACCGAATGTCAATTGATGATAAACTGACAAACATTCACACTCTTTGTTGTCATTTGTCTTATTGGTTTTATTGATGATAATGGCATAGGTTAGGTAGGTGTTGAAATGTGGCCGTTTTTGCATCATCAAAACCAAAGTATCAACGCTGTGCTAGTTTTTGTTGATTATTAAAACCTAGTCTTATTTTGAATACAAAATGAAAATCAATATAATGCTATAAAAACAGAATGTTCATTATTAGGTCAGAGATAACGTTATCGCTAAGCAATGTTAACCTAACAGAACGGCAAAATGGCGCCAAAACTAAGCACAGAAGTAAAAAAAAAAATAAAGAAAAGACACACGGGTACTGACATGGAAGAATGCCCGTAGCTTAGTCTATAATATCTTACCTGTTGGAATTCTTGTGCTCGGAACCGGTCGGTGCTGTCAGCTGACGAAGGAAAATGGCGGCCCCTGATAACACAATCTTATCCAGAGTTAGGAATTTAATTTGTTGTTGTCGTCAAAGACGAGTTGTAGAAATCGTAAGTTATTATAAAATATATTATGATAATTATTTTTGATCAAAGACATTGTTATAACTATTTATTTTATTTAATTAAGGATGGCAACGTTAGGAGAGTGGCGGCTGAATATGTTTATGACCTAAGTCCAAATAAGTTTGACGTAGTTTAAGAATAAAAGTGTAAAAGAATTATGGCGCGACAGCGAAGAAAACTCGGCGCAGGTGAGCTGCGACTTTCATGTGAGTTTATTTAAATAATCTTTTATTATGAGAAATGGACTATTAAGATGACGAAACTATACGTAATGATTAAGATTCTCTTGTGATGCGAGGCATGGGACAGCTGTGAGGGGTGTAGGGAGGCTGTCGGGCGTAAGCCCATATATTTTCGTCACCTTGATAAGTTTTACAAGAAATAGGAACATTGTGTTGCGAAGCAGATTTAAAATAGACGTACGGATATAAGCATGTTATATTTGTTTACGATTAATTGTACTATATTGATGTACCTATGTAACGTGATATAGGTACCTAATTTCATGCTTACTTATAGATGTGATTAATTTTCTATCTAAATACGTTATTGTTTTGTTCCTTTAAAATCATCGTGACGACATGGTGGAGATGAGCTGGGATTTGAATCTTGGTTTATTTTCTGGCCGTATGCTTCATAGAAGAAGCAGTTAGCTGCATAAAAGCAGCTGGATATGAACTTCATAGAAGAAGTTATAGCAATGATTGTATGACCATAGCCTTACTCATTATAGAGTTGTAAAAGTATATGATACTAGCAATGAACTTAGACATGGTAAAGGTTTGCTCATAGAAGAGCTAATAGGTAATTCCATAAAAGGAATTCAAGGAATTATTGATGAATTTTATCTCATAAAAGAGGTAATAAGTTAGAGAAGTTTCGTAAAGAAACTGCCCATAGAGGGGCTAGTAGAAGTTTCGTAAAGAAACTGCCCATAAAGGGGCTAGTAGAAGTTTCGTAAAGAAACTGCCCATAGAAGGGCTAGTAGAAGTTTCGTAAAGAAACTGCCCATAGAAGGGGCTAGTAGAAGTTTCGGAAAGAAACTGCCCATAGAAGGGGCTAGTAGAAGTTTCACAAAGAAACTGTCCATAGAAGGGCTAGTAGAAGTTTCACAAAGAAACTGTCCATAGAAGGGCTAGTAGAAGTTTCACAAAGAAACTGTCCATAGAAGGGCTAGAAGAAGTTTCATTAACCTTTTCGCCGCCACGCAACAATACAAAACGCTGAGCCTGTGACGCCAGAACAAAAACAAGCATTCGAGATCGAGAAACCATAGTGACTTGGAAATGGTGTATCGATATTTAAATAATTCCTCGATAATTATATCCAAAAAGTCGAAGAAATGTCAAAAGAATAATACAATAATGTTGTTACTACATGTTCATTGATTATTAACCTTATAAAACAACATTAAATAATGAAAAGATCAAAATATTTGCATTATTTACAGTACAGTTTAGTGACGAAAGTCACCACACTACTCACGCGATGACGTCACGCGTTGTCGGCACCGGCCGACCCGGGCTTATAGGTACTGCAAATTGTTTTGATTCTAGAGATGTGAAACTGTTGTAGGTATGTGTTAACTGCATTTATCGACATTTTGGCAGGGAGTCCAAAGAAAAAATCCTACACATTCTTTAGCAACAAACCAATAATAAAATGCAGTACCTAGGTACCTAGATTTCTTACAAACAAAGTTTTTAAATAAATTCCGATAATTATTTAGGAAGTACAAATAGCATATAGTCGGCATTTTCCAGGATTTCGTTTGAAATACCGCCTGCACGTGCGGTGTGCTTTACATATTTACTAAGAATTCCTTACAAAAATTAAGCCTATTGTTATTGCTAATGAGTGTTTCAGGTAGAAAGAAACATTAATAAAAGGGTCATTTCTTTACCTGAATGTAGTCGTTTTCTATTTGACAAAGACCCTATTTGGTTGCCTGTGCTTTAGATAAAGTAACGATAGGTTTGTAAATATTTAATATAAGTACATGATTACCTAAACTAGAACACTTGTCTCAGTTGCTCGTCGAACTACTTCATTATAATAATTGACAGAGGTATACAGGATAAAAATTAGAGTAATATAAAGTAATATACAATTTTTTCGTTTGTTATTTACTTGAACTAGCCGATCTCAGACATGACTGGTCGTGTATAGCCGCGGGACTAATTTAAATAAGTGTTCAAAATAATATGCTGTAAAATATATTTTACTATTCCCATTTTGGAATGAAACAACTATTAACGGATTTAACTCGCGTATTTTTATTTTATTTTATTTGCTGACGTTTCGGATTCTTTACAGTTTCCATAATCGTAGCATGACTGAGCTGACAAAAGTCTAACGTCTAAAATAAAAATACGCGAGTTAAATCCGTTAATAGTTGTTTCATTCCAATGTGTAATAACCGCGAAGGCATCAGAAATTATTATATTCCCATTTTGATTAATTAATCGCATTCAAGTAAATTAATTAGTGAACTTACAATTATAGAACTATGTACACATTTATAAATTCACCTACATTAAAATTTTCGTAACGTGTATTGCAACAAACAAAACACAGTTGGTGACAGCACTACGCCGCGGCTATCGCCGACTAGGGCTTTAGTACCAGCCGTATTTGCTGCATTTTATCAAGGCGCGCAAAAATGTTTATTTATTCAATGATATTATATAGTATCACGTTTATGGATAAGGTTTACGGTAATTTAGGCTTTAAACAATAATAAAAGTTCATAATTTGTATACTAAACTTTTAATTTAGTTATAATTTTCGTCTCTAACTTTCAGTCGGCACGGGCCGACGAGGCGCTAGTGGTACTGCTTTCTGTAGTCGGTAACTACCGACTGGGGCGGTGAAAAGGTTAAAGAAACTGGATGCTGTGTGATGTGTCCATAGAAGGGCTGGTACAAGTTTCATAAAAGAAACTAAATGATTTGTGTCTGAGTAATAAGTTCATAGAAAGACTGGTATTTGTTTCATAAAAGAAACTAAATGAGCTGTATCATACATAGAATTATAAGAAATGAGAAAGGCAAATAATAAAGTAGTCATACAATTTAGATTGCACGAGATCAATGTTTCATAAAAGAAACAAAGTTGAATAAAATAGTTGATGTCAAAGAAATATGTTTTATTTTTTCACCCACTCTCAGGTTGCCATCCTTAGATAATATTGTTATTTATCTGTTGCCATCCTTATGTTAAGAGTTAATGTATGTTTATTGATTTTACTTTAACATAATCGATCGATTCAAGAATGTTCTAAAATACGCATGTGTAGAGAGGGCTTTATTGAAACCAACATTGTGTCTGCTAGTATTGTCTATGGTATTGACATTCATAAAAAATTGTC